>CAWUFW010002501.1:1200000-1800000 GCA_963921515.1 Calotriton arnoldi | reverse complement strand
TTTACAAAATGCGCTATGGGTGCCCCAATATATCAAAAAATATCTCCATTGTGCCAGGCCAGCATTTTGTCATGGCCCTCTTACACCAAAAATTACAAACAATATACCAGTGCCAGAATGTTTGCTATTAATGCCAACCATATACCATGAGTGACACGTCAACAATTACCTCAGTATGTCAAGGCCAGCATTTTCTAATGGTTCCCACTTTCATGCACCCCAGTTGCCCTCACTCATGACAATAATTACCTCCAATGTGATAGTGCCAGCAATTTGACACAGATGCTCCAATGCCAAGAATTTCCTCACGTATGCCAGCTACAGCATTTTTCCACAGGTGCCCTATATGCCACCAATCACCTCTCATATGCCAGTACGGGTATTTTATCATTATGTCAAGAACTATCTTTAGAACAAATTACCTCTATCATGTCAATACCAGCATTATACTGTTATGCCAACAGCTACCTCCAGTATGTCACAACTGCCTGTCATGGTAAGAATTACCTCCAGTATGCCAGTGCCAGCATTTTGCCATGGGTGCCTCCATCAACAATTAACTTCAGTATGCCATGGCAAACAGCAGACTCACAAGCATATTATCACAATCTCACTCATGCTCACTTACGTCCACTTATTCTCACTCACACTCACATTCATTTTCACCAATTGTACTCATTGTTCATTGTCACTCACTATCTTGCACACACTCTTACTTCCTAACTCTCATTCACTTTCACTTTTCAATCACTCTGACTCACACATTCTCACTCATTCACAGTCACTCAAATTCACTTTCTCTGACTGAGTCATACTTTCACTCACGTTTTCTAAATCTTTTTTACTCATTGATTCTCACACTCTCTAGCACTCCCTCGCTCATTCATTCTCTCACTTGCAATCACTCTTATTCAGTCTTACTCGGTCTGACTCACCCATACTCACTGACACTCAAACTCACACATTGTCATTGGCTCTCCCTCTCATTCACTCTCACATTAATATTTAGACACACAGATACACACACACACCCTCTCTCTCACACAAATACACTCTCACCCACAAGCAGTTACACAACATACATTTAAAAACATTTTTACCTACCTTAGCTGCCGGGAAAGTCCCATTCCATCTAATTGCACTCCATTTTTTATTACACTAATAGTGAATAACACAATGTTATTCACTATTAGTGTAGCAAAAAAAATGGTAGCAAACCAGGAGAGTGAAGCCCCTACTGATGCCATAAGGACAAGTAGCTCCTGTGTTTCTGGCACTGATTTTGACATCTCTTAGGCCAGGGATCACAAAGAACAAGCCAGAGCCAGGTGTCACAGCTGCAACCCCTGGTGACCCCTAAATGACTTCCATGTCCTAGATAGATAGATAGATAGATAGATAGATAGATAAGAGACTAGAGTAGAAGAAGGAGACAATGGTGTCTACAGTACTCAGACTTGCAGTGGGTTGGGCTGTGGCTCGTGCCATGTGAATGATTTCACGTGCACTTACACTGTGCATGACTATGACATAGCCCACCCCACCCTGAACCAAAGAAGATACCAAGGCCAGGCACTGAGTGCAGGCCCAGGTGAACCTTCCAGTTTATTATCTGCAACATTGTGCTGCCTATGTTTAGATAGCAATACAACTTATAGAATTGAGGCATTCTTTCAGAATTTTGGCACAAATTATATAATTTGGTGAGGTACTGTGAGACACCTTCCCTCCTGAGGACAAACACCTTAACCCCAGCTGAGGACACCTTACACCCACACTGAGTATAAACGGCAGTGCAACGTAGTCACCTGGCAATATGATTTACACATTTAAAAGGGACAAATTGAATGAACAAACCAATCACCAAAGCGATTTCAATATTGCAAATCAGATAGACTCATAGCACTTCTTGTTGGCTAGGCAAACCAAAGCCAGGTGATTCACTTACATTAAATTGCTTCCACCCCTCTGACACGTGGGCACTCCCATGGAACTTTCTGTTTTTAGTTTGTGGCTCATGGTTAAGAGATAAGCCAGTGGTGGGCCATTATAACAGATGTGGTATATTGCATGTGAATAATTTTACAACGACTACACTGTAAGAATATATATATATGTACTGTTCATAATTCCACTTATGTTTATGTCCTAAGGTAAGTATGGGTGGAGAATAGAGTAGCAAATATATAATTACTTTACAATACAGTGGTAGGTTGATATAATGTATGCAACATTATTGCAGGTTGATATTAACATTAGAGTGTCTTCAGTAGGCCAAGGAAAGTAAATCTTCCTGTACCTTATCCCTCTTGCATACAAATAAACACTGACCTGCCAGACATATTTTCTGAAGTGCTCCACATCAACTAGCTTCAAGGGAGACCACTTTCATAGTAATTTGGTTTTTTATTTAACAGTTAATATCTGATGTTTCCAAGCACAGCACAGGTGTTGGTACTATCCAAAGTAATTGTATTCAATTCATAGACTTCAGAAGTATGTGAAGTAGTTGATTTTGGTAGGGCTAAAACTCGTGAGTCTCAGAAGCATTGTAACTCACTTACCCCTCTGTCTGGCTATTTAACACATCTCAGGACATTGTCTAATTAATAAAAGTGACTCTGGTCTGCCACCACTCACTTGATTGAGGTGCATGTGGCTTTTTACTCAAAGGATAGTGAAAAAACGTAAGCCTGGATTTAGTCATGGCCCCGAATGCAGATTGCATGGATCTTGGGGGGGCAATACATTTTTACTATCCGAAAACGTGAAAATATAAACCCAACAGTATGCGGTCAATTGGTCTTCACCACAAGGCAGTGAGAAAAGATTTTTAGCCTCATGGGGGAATAAACAAACAGGAAAATCCATTGACCTTAACTTTCAGCAAAAAACATTCGCCAGCATTTATACATTACCCTCCTGACCCATGCGCACTTGCTACACTCTGAAATGATGTTGAAGCATTGACAACTAAGGCGCACTTCACATAAATGAACTATAGTCACCACCAAAGCTTCAGCCAGGATACTCAGAGACACGGAAATGTGAAATGTAAGTAAACGGGCAGGATTTCTTGAAGTAAAATACTACTGGCTTCGAAAAGACCAAGGAAGTAATTTAATTCTGTAACATTCTCTTCTCACCTACCATTGATGGCCACAGTAAGACCCTTCCTAGGAATGTAGCTTCATAGAGACAACAGCTATTTCTTCCTTTAAACATGGCACGCGGAATCACTTCAATTTAGTACACAAATCAAAGCGATACCACATGGCATGTTTAAAGAAAGAAATACCCTTTTTGTATTTTGACGTACGACCGGCCCCTAAGTGGATGCCAGGGCTGTTTGTTACACGCCCGCTTCCAAGAGGCATCCATCCACCCTGCAGTTGTCAAAATGCAAAAAGGGTATTTATTTCTTTAAACATAACACGTGTAATCGCTTCACCTTATGTACTAAGTTGAAGCAATTCCGCGTGTCATGTTTAAAGAAAGAAATACCCTGGGCCTCTGGGCATTTTGACGACCACCCCGGCACCCGGTCACAGCTGTGGGGCCCAGACATGAAGGAAAGGGGAACAGCCATTGCGGGGAGGGCACGAATCGGTCAGGAGAAGAGCCAATACGAGGGGGCCGTGTCCGCACCACAATGACGCAAATAGAGCAAAAGCCGATGATAATATGGCATAATACTGAATATGGTATGGTAATGGTACTCACGCCAGTGCTTAATGTGTAAAAAACATAGTGCCGGGGCTCTCGACAGGAGGACTCTAGAGCTTGCACCATCCGTTGCCCCTGGCAGCACTGCCAATGACAGCACCAACACACTACTAATCATCACACTCTTAAAAGTGTGACCATTCATACTATAACAGACCCCCAAAGCTATAAGAATGGCTTTGGAGGCAAATACTAATAATTGGAAATTGAAATGGAAATAATAAACAGAAGTTGTTGTGCTCGTACCTAAATTGGCAGACACCACTACCATGTGGCAGACAGTCATAAGCCCCGGTGCTGGCAATTAAGTGCCGGTGCTGAGCACCGGAAAGCACCGGCACAAATTAAGCATAGTTCACGCTCATGCTTTGGCTCGCGGCGTGTGAATGGTCTCACCTGCAGTTTACACTGCGCATGACCATGACACGACCCTCCCTGCCCCGCCTTGAACAATAGGAGACACCCAGGCGCTGAGGCAAGAGGAACCTTGCTTTCAGTTCGCTTTCGGTTCTCTATAGATGTCGACTCTGTTCCAAGTGCCTATATATTAATAAATATATTATTAATATTTACTGGCCCAGCGGCGGATGGACAAAGACAATAAGGCCAAGAGGCAGGGGGCCCTTAGAAACCAGGCTGTCCTACCCAAATTATATTTATAAACCATAGATAGTACCACTGACACTGAGGGGCCCCCCACATGACTAGGAGCTCGGGGCCCCCCCGAACCGCGGGGGCTGCGGGGCCTTACGTTACGCCACTGCTTCACTGCAGTTGTTTAAACCTTGGCTTTCAGTGTAAGCTAGTTGTATCTCATGAGCGCTATGAGACTGCCTATTACGCGTTGTAAGATAATATTCGGTCAAAATTTCCAAACATATTTAAAAATGCTCCACCAGCAAACATTACAAAGGAGAATAATTACCCCTAGAAATTGAAAAAAAGACCAAAGTGTTAAGTGACATAGACGTTTCCAGAAGGGCACAGCTGATGTTAATGCCATGTGCCTGGAGCTTGATGCAGCAGGTTGAGAGGACATGGTAAGTGGGCACCGGGCACATGCTGCACTCTGTGCTCTCTGTACACGTCTAAAGATCCTGTGCATCTAGGCCTGCACTCAGGCCCTGACTTCTTTACCTCTTCTGACCAGGCCCTCTAAGCATAAACTGAAGAAGTGCCCACTTGGTTTTTCCTATGTTTTTTTTGTAACAGATACTATAGAAAGAACCCACTATGTATGGTTTTTGGTGTTTCTCCTTCACAAAGTCAAGGTCATATACAGCTAATTCTGAGGACTTCGGTCTGCTGCCACGAATTTTATTTTTTAGAAAACACTTTATTGAAAATGCAACTTGCGGAATTTACTTTTAAAAAGGAAGAGTGTTTAATACAAACATTGTAGTAAGCAACCATACTTAAATACCATAGGCCTGCAATATAGTAATGAAGTGTGTTTTATTGTTAAGTTGACATTGCTGAAGGTGCCATGATTTACAGTGAAGGCCCCTTAATACCGAAATGCTTGTTTTTCACTTTAAAGGACAGTTATGCAAGATGCTTTTCTTCTCTCTGCTGCAGACGTTTCGGAAGCGACACTGAAAGGGACGTTCTCACCACAAAAGATGTTGACGACAGGGAGAATGATTCGTGGGAAGAACATTTGGGAAACAAGAAAGTATGTGCCGCAACTTTCAAAGACACATGGTTAAAAGACGATTGTACACTGGTGAGAAGATGGAAAATATAACTGTTCCCAGGAGCATGCTGAAATCTTATTGGTCAACATGAAGAAGAAAAAATATTAATGTTACAACTTAGAAAACGAGTTTATTACATATGTGCGTGCTCCTTGCTTAGAGGCAATTTCTTCTTTTCACAGAGCACATTCGATATGTCCCCTTTCCAGACTCCCTGAAAGGAGACTTTGTACTGTGTTTCTCAGACATCTCTTAATAAGTCTTAGTTTATTTCTTGATGTGCTCTTAATTGAGCTGAGAATACTTTCCAGTATGTTTCTGCTAAAGCATCATGCTTATGCTTGATTCTCTCATCAGAACCCTTCATGGGTATTTGAACTGACACCATTCTAGCATTGATCTTGACTTGGATTAGAATAGGGAAGTTTCTTTATGGAACAAGCTTGCTACATTTATTACATTGATGATGTATTTTGACTAACTAAACTGGCTTATCATATTACAAAATATGGATTGATTGATTATGTTAACCTTTAATGATAAAACTTGGAAAATGATACTTTCATAAATGAATGAATACTTAAAAGATTTGGAATAAAACCCTTTAACTCAATTAAACTCTCATTATTGACTGATCTAAAGGTAATGATAATTGATAACTATTAATATCGAGAATTCAACTCCTTGAGACTCAGCTGACAACAAAGATACATCGATCTGTTAATGTGTGGTCATGGTGATGAGTAAGTGAAAAGAGAACCCTGTGCAGGGCCAAGAGAATGGTATGCGTGATAGACCAAGCCTTGTGCCCAAACCTGATGCACCCTATCCAAAGTTGTATATAGTGGGCTCTGTCGAACTAAGAGCCAAGTATTAAGCCCATTGTCTACAACAAAATGACGTAAGCAGATTATGGGGACATGAGTGCTTGGAGCAGAGTAGGTCCTATGGTCATGCCATCTTCCTGGCACTTTTTTCACATTGCAGAAGGCTCTGTCCAACAGGCTGCAAGGTAATGCCCCCGCTCTTCCCAATCTTCTGTGCCCAGGCACTGAGCAACGACTGAGGATATGACTGGGCCTATGCCTTATTCCTTCAGACTACAGTGATCAGAGTCTTTGACACAAGTACACTGACCCACACACACATACACACACAACCATCACCATAGCACATATGTTCAGGGACAGCCTACAGATAATTAAAGAGTGGCCCCTGTCCAATTCATATGTGTGTGTCTGTGTGTATGTGTGTGTGTGTGATTTCACTCCGAAGAGTATAGGTGAAAGAATGAGAAGAGTAAGATAAGTGTGATAAGCAAAGAATGAAGGGGGGTAAATAAGAAGACTGAGATAGGTGATTGCAATATTACACTCTATTGTGTGAGTGTGGTTGAGATTAGTGACTGGCATGACAGTATTAGTCAGTGCTCTGGTCCAATATATATTGGTTGGAGACTACACATTTTGAGATTCTTCCATCAGAGTGTGAGATTGAATTATCATGCGAAGAATCAATGATTTTATTATAATAGGTATATTTCAGGATCATTGGTAGGGGTGAGCAGAATTCTGTGGATTTACAAGAAAACTCCACGAGATTCCGCAGAGTTCCATGAACAGGTGGAATTAGGCATGTTGCGCTGCTCACGCTGATTTTTAGTGTCAGGGGCTTGTTCCACACTGAAAAATATGTGCAAACGGCCTTACGCAGCATTCCAGAGAATGCTGCTTCTTGAGTTGATTTTGTTGCTGCTCAAGTAGAGTTTCTCCTCGAGAAGCAGCTTTCAGACTGCGGATAGTCGCGACCGCCTGTGACTGTCCACATTGGGGAAATCTCGCCGGGTGCCCTCTTAGCAACCAAAAATCACACTAGGATGCAAATCTCGCTCGAGCTCACCAATGAGCCATGTGCGAAAAAACACTCTGCCACACAGAGTTTGGCAGAGTTTGGCCGGATCTCCGGCCAAAACTCTGCCAACTCCCCTGGCGGAGCATAATTTATCCCCACCCCTACAAAATGGGACACATGCGAGAATGTTTGGATAAATACCAGGGCTTATTGAAGAAATCTCCAGACTATGAACATATTTAAGTTACATAGGCTGGCAGCACTGGCTAGAAAAACAACATTTAGGGGAATAGGGTGCCCCTTTGAGGCATATGTAGTCACTTGAAGGAGATAAGAGCTCACTTTCAAGGTATAATATGGTATTTTCAGGGTGATATACTTGAGATATCTGAGGTGCACTCTTATGGGACATAGAATAACAATATTAGGACATGGAAGACCTTTTGAGGAACACAATTACATTTATGGGGCAGAAGATGACACTTTATGGGCAGGGCAAAGTTATATTTTGTGTACAAATTAGAACTCATTGGACATAATAAGGCATGTTTGGCACTTCTTGTGCCAATCTAAGTAAACATGGTACACATGATGCAGTACTTTGGAGCACACTCTGGTGCTGTTTAGACATATGATAAAAGACATGTGATGACTCTGTACGCCACATGACCACACTTTGGACAAGATGGTTGCACTGTAGCGTAAAAAAGTGTACCTTCAGGTCTAATCAAGGCACATTTTGGGTATGTGATGGTTAAACCCAGGACATAATGCAGAACCTTTGGGGTACAGATGGTACTTTCTGAACACATGATGGAATTTTAGGGGCATATATTTGCTTTGTTGGGGCACATTAAAGAATTTTTAACGAATGCAATTGCATTTTTGGGGGGGAAAAGCCACATAATACTTAGGATGACTCATTTGGGCCATATGTTGCAACTTCCTGTGCATATGATTTAAAATCAAATTTGCAATTTATGATATCACTTTTTTGTCAAAAGAAGGCACATTTGGGACATACAATCGATCCCATTATGGAAGTGTTGGGACTAGTGCTTACACTTTTAGGACATGTGCCGCCCCCACTTGGAAATATAATGGCACTTCTAGAGCAAATGATGGAACTGTTTTGGCAAAGAGTGGTACATGTGAGCATCTGATGGTACTTTTGGGACAAATGCTGCCCTTTATAGATATACGTTGACTCGTCTGGGCCAAATCAGATCATATTTAGGCAGAAGGTGGCATTGTAAATGCATATCATGCTTTTTAATAAAAATGAAGGCATTTCCTAAATATTTGATGCTGCATTTGTGACTTAAATGGAATAAAATGGATTGGTCCTGGACCCCTTTGGTTCCTAAGGAATATGCAGGCAGTATGAAAAGAAACTGGGTATTGTCCACATACATGTAAAGCTTTGCAGCAGCAGAATGAACATTAGCCATGAGCCTCAGTTATTTGTTTAAATAAAAAATGGCTAATAATGACTGTTGCTGGTAACAACAGCTGGTTAACCATTTGGGATTTATCTTCCAGCATATACATATGCTTATAATATTGGTTACATGGTGGATCTTTCAAAGCATACATTTACAGGCAAATGTGGCTACAATTGTGAGATGCTTTAACACTTTTATGGCACATATATGAACCTAAACAAACAGAGCAGTAGTTTCTGTAGACCTCATACCTTCCCCAGTTATACTAAATCAATCCTAGGAGCAGCACAGATTTTTGACCAAACTAATATGCAAATTATTTTCAATGGTATCTAAGAGTATTATCTGAAAAGAGATTCTATGCGGATAGATTTTAGCCTCATCACTCATCACCAGCAGAGAAGCCTAAATCCACTATTGTCTCTGAAAAAAATTCACTGGATGAATTCACTGCAGGCCTCAGCTGGACTGCAAATCCTCCTATTTTCATCACTGACCTTGGCGTGTTCTTCAAAACACGCTACAAAGCAAACATTCAAGGCCAAGCTGATAGTTCTCTCATTAGTGATGTAAGAGAAAGGAGAAGGGGCTGGCTTCTAACTCCTGGGTAGAGTGGCAATGCAGCTCAAAATACTTATTTTATCAGTCTTGCACAGGTTTAAAGTCCTTACACAAATTCAGGTAGACGCACAATAGTGCTTCAATTACAGTCGATATTGATTGCATTATTTTATGTTAGGTTTATTCACTGTTATTTGCAATTGAAGAAGGTAAAGAAATTCTAAGGCTAACCATATATGTCTACATGGCACAAGGTGGAAGTTGTGAAGGAGACAGCAGAATTGTATTGCCTGCATTCCTGATGAAGTGGGTGTAACTCGAGAAACAGAAGTGTGAAGGGATGGAGACAGGATTGCCTTTAGAAGTTCTATGTGACCTTTCCAGCAAAGGATTGCTTATTAACCGTTGTCTGCACTACCATTTTTTTAATGATGGAGGATTGGGGGTGTTTCAGCATAGACAGTTGATAGTGAAAGAGAAGTTTCCGGGGAAATTGTGAGGCCTTTGTTTTATTTTTTTGAGTGGCCCATCCTAGAAGACTAATGAGACCCAGGAGGAGAGCTACGCACTTATTGTGCTCATGTTGTGGGTATTCTTGCCTAGAGCCGGCATTGTCAGTACCTGCTGTGAGGAGCAATCAATCATCTTACACATTGAACATGTCTGCATTGCAGAGGAAAAATAAACTATGAAAATAATCCATACCAAACCGGTTTGTAATCAACTATGTAAATAATACCATATAAAAGTGGGTTCAAATCTTCCCCACTTTGTTCCAGTTCTCAGCAGAATAGAAATGTTATGCTTCTTATGATATGCTTGTATTGTTAATTAGGAGACAACACAGGCATATTGGACAGCACTTGCTGTTCTCCCTAATTTCTCTGCCTGTCAACTCAGATTTTCTTTTTTATTTTGTTGTTTACAACTTTTTTTCCTTTGAATTAATTCTTATGCTTCTTGTTATATCGCAGTTGTATTCACTAATGCACTTGCAGGTTATTCACCACATGGTACCGGCAACCTGTATATATTCAGATCTTTTTTCTCATGTAGTGACATCTCCTACAATTTGCATGTAAGTTATCCCTTCCACGCAAGATCAAAGCGTAATATTTTTGGGCTAGTGCAGTCGTATTAACAGTAAGCTATCTGACTTAGAACATTCAGGATCAAATATTTTGAAATGGTAGTCTTCCTTGCCAAATTGATTGGGTAATTTTTCCTTGTTCATACATTGTCAGTTAGTTACAGTTAACATTTTATCCAGTTAGATCTATGGACACATTTCAAGATGGCTTCCATATTGGCTGGCTGTTTTCTAACACATGTGTGATCATGTAATTACATGCACATAACATAATCTCCGCGAGTATTACGCTTTTATGGTCTGGCTTGACAATGCAGCTGTTGCCAGACAATTATGTGAGAACACCAGTAGAGGGTCTTTGGCTCCACTCGCTTGTTGGGAGCAGTGTTCGAAGTGGGAAAAAAAAGTAGGAGAACTGTGGGTGGAGACTCAGAGGGTGGGAGTAACCAGAGGATGGGATCAATGGGCGGAGTCAGAAGCGTGGCCAGAAGGCGCAAAACATTCCAATTTTTTGAATTTGTTAGGCATTTCACTGAAAAGTTACAGCTTATTATGTTATTTAATTCCACCAATGGATACAAATGATATTTAAGGTTTAATATGAGTTATTGACATTAAAATACATTCACAAAGTGGGATATGTTTCCATTCACAGAATGTCCCAAATGCTCTTAAAAGTGAAAGCACAAGCCATTTGTCTCCGAGCCAGCCATGGAGTTTCTGTCATCAGCACTTCTCCCTTTTTTTCTACAAGAGCAGTTCAAACATGAATGGCAAAATATCCTAGTTTGCAAATGTTTTCTATATAATTATAGCTCTGCCATATTTGCCACATAATACATCTGCTGCATAATCTGACAATTTTAACTAATAAATTGCATGTAGCTCAAACAGATCAAAAGTTACTACACAATGTGACTTGTGTTGCTAAAAAGTGGATGGCCCTTTGCAAAGGTTGACTGATCACCTTTCTCACGGCTGCATTTCTATGTTACACTGGTACTAATAAGGCAAAATCTTTCCAGAGACTGTTAGCATGTGTAAAAATAATAAAGTATCAGAAAATATACTGCATTATGCCTCAGCCTTTTTTTTGCTGCATAATTTAGTCAACACTGCAGCATCATTGTGTCTTCTTTTACTGCATAATTCCAGTGGCCCCAAAGCTGGCAGCATATGTTAAAAGTGCTTGTGCGTGGATCAGAGAGACTGTGAGGTTTGAGTACTTAATTTGGTGTGCGTGCAAATCCTGCATTGCCGATCCTTGGTGAGTTGCAGCTACTACTGCTGAAACAAGGTCAATGGAGGTACCAATGTGTGAGGCGGACTGGCCTCAAGGGCAGGGCCGGCTTTAGCGCTGGTGGCTCCCTGTGCAAAAATGTTTGCTGGTGCCCCCCAATGACCACCTCCGCCAGGGATTCCATCACTACTACCCTTTAACAGTGCTCCTCAAGTCTCCATAACCACAATCTCTTTCAGATGCATTTAATTTGATTTACAGCACCACTCATACCAGTGTAGGGTGTCATTGCACTTTACATCACACCAGTCGCGTCTGCTCCCGTGAAGCAGTAGTGGGGTGGGGAGGGGGGCAAGTGGTGGAAGTGGGGATAAAAAATTAAAAAAATCACTTACCTGCCGGCCGGCAGGGTTGTCGGCTGCCGCCTCTCTTCCCTCCTTTCCGTCCTCTTCCTGGCTTCTGTTCAAACAGGAAGCAGGATAGGCTCCCCTAAGTCAAAACCAACGCTGCAATGCAGTGTTGTGATTGTTCTGAGTGCTGTGGTTCGGCACTCAGGTTGGAGAATGGAAGGCTGGGCATGTTCTCCACCCAGGCTGTAGTGGAGAACATGCAAAGTGCGCATGAATGTTTGCCCGGCCCCAGAGGCCGGGCCAAACTTTCATGCACACTTAGGAGGGTGCCACCACTCCTCCCCCCTGTGCAGCCCAGCCCACCCCCACAAAACTGGCCCAACACAAAAAAATAAAATGATAATAACATCGCGTTATTATCATTTTATTTTTCCTTTTTTGCTGTGCTGAAAGGCAGTGGGGCGAAGCTCCTCCGCCTTAGCAGAGGAGCCACCCCTGCATTACACACATCACACAGAGGCAATCAATTATACATGTGTAAATCACTGTATGGGAAATGTTACATAAGATTAAGGGCTACAAGGTGTAGGAGTCACATGACAACTAGTAGGCAGTATAGTTTAATAGTGATTGATCTGGAGAAACACAAACTCAGAATTTAAAACGTAATACCATGGTTGGGGGTTCTCTTTAAAAATTAGAATTAATTTTTATCCAAATGAACACTTTTTGCAACATTAGGATAATCTAAGACTGGGGGAAAAAACCATAAGGCATTTTGCATGCAGCTCTTAGGTGACAGTTCATAGCTCACTGTGCTATGTTAGGATTTTAACTTATAAACTGCAAGTAACAAAACGATCTCTTTGACAAAAGCAGTAACCCACTGACCTAGTTACATTATGTGCACTTTGTGATCGGCATGGTACATGTTCTTTGCAGCAGGCACATTAGCCCTCTACGCTACCTTTCTATGAGTCAAAACCTCCACTAGACAAAACTCTGATTTCTCTTTAGGAAGAACATTAATCACCGGAGTTATCATGACATTTTTATTATTGCTGACGCCCCTACCCAAAGTTAGCTCCCGATGCGGTCACACCGGTCACACCACCCTAGAGCCGGCCCTTCTCAAGGGTCCTCTGACCTCAGTGACAGAATCACTGTCGCTCTAGGGTGTGCTGGTTCATAGGCCTTCCCGCAAGACTGAAGGTGAACTTCAGCATGGATTGTGGTGGACAGTCCTTCAAGGTTAACCCACACTTGGCACCGCTAGGGTCCACCTGCTGGTGCTAAGACACCAGGGCTTCTAAGGGGCTTGCATGGCCTTCTAAGGTCTAGCATGGGAATGTGCCCCCTCAGGAGAGTGGTCTGGTGGACTGGTCAGGAGGGCTGAACCTGTTCCTCCAGTTCTAGATTCGGTAGCTCTGGCCATAGTGCCACATCCTCTCCCCCACTGAACACCATACTGCCCCACTGAGAGAAACTTGCACTGCCTTCAACTACAACCCAATTGCGCCCTGCTACAAACACCGGGATGTGACTAAATCCAAATTGCACACTGGACAAAAGCAATATGCTGCCTAAAAAAAAGTAAACAGTATCCTGAAAAAAGCAAAAACTCATAGGGAATGCAAGATTAAGTAAAGCATGTGAAATGTAAGCAGGAACAACATGGTTACCTTAGCGCTTTTACACTCACTATTCAGAAATCAGTGAGTGATTTTGCCGAAAAAATTAAGGACATGACTACAGGACCCGGAAGGGACCCATTTCAATGTCCATTGCTTATATTCTTACAAAACGTAAGCACTATGGTTTAAAAAGACCACATCCATGAACACAGAGCCACCATACACATTTTCTTTTCCAATGCACCCATCAATCAGGCGCTTCACTGGAAAACTCTGTAAAGTGATGCTAATGTGTTTGGAAGTAAATAAAATAAATCTGGCCATTTTACGACCACTCTGTCTGGCTTTATTTAGTTATTTATTTATTTTTCATATTTTGAAACTTATTCCCGAGGCTGCTCTGTGCAATAGAAAAATGTCAACAAAGATGACATTTCTAGCAAAAGTATTTTTTGGATCCATTTCACAAGGGAACAAATAAACCAAAGGAGGAAAGAGAGGGTGAGAACCGTTTCTTGAAGTTACAGTTTTCAGTAAGTGAGGAGGAGCTAGACAGAAAGAGAGGGAGTAAGAGGAAGAAAGCGAGAGGGGGGCAGCTGCCAGCGGCAGAGCTGAAGTGGACACTGTCATTGTCTTCTCTGGGCAAGAAGGAAAAGACAGAGTCCTTTTCCTTCTCTGCCCACCAGCCCATCACCTAACGGCCTCGAACGCCAAGCCTTATCTGTAGACCTTGGCCATTTCTGCCGTCCTGGGACGCATGTTGAAAATAAAAAAGTAAGGGAACGGAATCTATTGATTTAAAGAAGTAGGGGCATGCCATGCCCTGCCGATCCCATCCACTTCGACCACTGGTTGGGAGCCAGTGGTACATGTATTGGTTGGGCAAAAGTTGTGTGCTTCCACAAAAAAGTGCAGGTTCTCCAAAAAACTGGGATCATTTTGTTTATTTATACAGCTGCATGAGGTTGAACACACAGGCAATTAAATTGTCTTGGATAATGAGATAATGTATGGCGTTTTTCTCTGTCAGAAGCACAGCTGGAAGGAGGGCAATCATTAACCTACATTGATTTTTAGGTCTTGCTTGGCAGTGTAGCTGTGACCTGACCTTTTAATCTACACCAATATTTTTCAACAGTTCTACACAAATACATCTCCATTCCCACGTTAACTTCTTGTAATACTTAACATTACCATACAACATTCTTCTAAAGCCAGACCTATTGGCATTGCCAATGCTTGTTCGAATTGTAAGTCCGTGCAGTTGAAAGAAGCCAGGAGATATGAGGTCCTGTTGTTCCGCACTTCAGAGCTGTTTGGCTTCAACCTTCACTGACTCTGTTCTTTGCAATTCGTTGACCGTCTCGTGCGCCTTAGGCTACCTGAAGCCCCACTGTGATAAGCACTTCACATACATACTGTGCTCTTGAGCTACTTTCAATCAATTCAATACTACGGTGACAGGAGAGTGACTAATGACTTTCAAGGACTTGACCAGTGTCCATGTATTAAGCGGTACCCTTGCAACTCTCGATTAACATATGTGCTCCTGAGCTACTTTCTGTCAGTGAGTTGTGCCCATAGAATACACGGTAACCTTGTGACTCCGTATTTAAATGATTATACCTATTTAGCAGGATTTTCAATTCTTTTCACAAGTATTCGTCCATAATAGCTGATGTTCCTTGAATTACAGCATTCCATTATGGCGATAATAGTAATTCCATCAACCTTGAATCTAGTGAGCACTGTGAGCTTTGTCCTTTCGAAGCAATTTCGATGGTGTTTATTGTACAATGCAAGAGTATTTATAAGAATAAATTGTAGCACATGTAGAATGTTCTTGAATATTTTTTCGACATCAATGGTACCATCTAAAAAGGAACCCTAAAGATGTTTTTTTATTCTGTTTTATGGATAGCAAATTTGACTGCGGCTATGATATTTCGTTGATTCACTTTAGATCTATTCAATAAGGTCATAGGATCCACTGGTTGAAAAGTGCATACATTTCTTTTGATTACATTTTTCTTTTCTTTTTTTGATTTACAGCTTGCCACATTGTGTTTTTTTTATAATAACTGAGGATTAACAACCTCCTGACTAAGGACATCTGTCCAAAATTAATTGGGGATACAATGGAAAGGCGATACAAAAGAAAATCAAATATTGAAATAAATTCTACAATGAACTTTAGAATAAGTTATTGACACTCGTATCATGTTGTGAAATGAACATATCGGCTATTGCATCGAATGTTATTGACAATAAATGACGTTTTTGAACAAAGATAATGCAAGCAGTGAATATATTGGGACAGTATTTCTGCAATTGACAGCACATCTGAGGGACTTTCTGTTTTTCAACAGTTAGCAGGGCAATCTATGCAAACATTTGGCCATATGACAAAGCATAAATAGGCACAACCCACCTGAAAGTATGAAAACATTTAATACAACACAAATTGAAAGTGAGGTGCAAAACAGCTAATGGACTATTGTTCAAAAATCTTATTAAAAAAAAATACACGGAGAAAGACATCCAATGGACAGTTCTGTCAGTGCTAGAACCAGGCACTAGAGATAGCAACACAAAACAGATATTACTTCATGAAGAAACGTGCAAGATTTTAAAATTGCAAACATGTGCAAAAGGCTTAATGTAATGTCAGAAAGGGGAAAAATATTTTGATAAAGAACAAGGGATTGATGAGATGAAGAACTGAGGAGTTTAGAGAACGGGCCACATACGTGACGGATATCCCGTCTGCCTTATTACAAATGCATTAGGACACGATGCATATGTAATAAGGCCGACGGAATCAGTAAAGGAAAATTCTGCACACCAACAGAAACAAAATTGACAATTCCAACAACACTGAGCATTTCAATGTCAAATTCATTCTGCCTTAAGAAATGATTTTGGTTTTATATTTGACACCACAAGAAGTTTCATTAAAGTGGAGGAAGACTTGATATCCAATATTCAAAATACTCACTACCATCAGAAAATGGAAGTACATTCCAGCGTAGAAACAGCAGTCCCAATTCTACAAACAACAAAGACCATTCCAGTATCAAAGTCATTCTATCTCCATGTTCAATAGCAGTTATATCTGCATCTTACGGCTGGAACACTGTAGGAAATTGGTTTCTTATTTGACAGTGGTGAAATAATAATAAATAAAGATAATCACTGTCAGGGTGAAACACAAAAGTCACTAAATAAACCTGGGCTCAACCCTCTGGTAGGTTGGCACAAGGCTTAACTTAGCGGTAATGTGGAAAGTATTTATGCAGCAATAAAGTGAAAACACAGCACAAGAAAAATACCAAACGAATTTAGAAAAATAGAGTAAATGTTAATGAATAAAATGAAAAAAGAACAATAAATAGAATAGAGATGCAAATTTGTAAAGTTTTTAGTTAAAATAGCACCAAGACACACAAAGCTCCAATCGTGGTTATTTTGTCTCGTTGGGCCAGGTCAAAGTCAAAAGTTAAGGCCTACCGCGATGAAGCGTGGGTTGGATATAAGAGCCAGGTTCGCCCGGTGGAAACTCATCGACAGCGGGTACAAAAGTCTCAGGCTTCGGTTGGAACTTGACGTTGACGGTGCAGTCATCGTCAGCGCGAACAGCTTGTTGACGATGGGTACTTCAAGTTGGTGGGAAACACAGGGCAGTTGTTGACAACGAGAATAGCTCAGGGTAATGAAGTCCATGGTCTGTATCCTGGAAGGTCTCGTCAGCAGACAGATGAAGGTCCCATGTTGTTCTCATTTGTGAGGAGACCAGAGATGGTTCTTTTTGACGTGAAGATCCCAGAACCTCTGATTTCTCACCTGGAGTCCAGTTCTTACAGTTTTAGGGTCAGAGGAGTACACTTTAAAGCTGAGGGTCCAGGACCTGCAGGGTCCAGTTGGTACTGGTCAGCTGGGCAGTTAACAGGATAGTCCTTCTAAGTCTCCACAGGTCCTGGAGTGTTTTGATGAGAGGGTATACTGGGGCCACTTTTATACCTGTTGCCAGTCTGTATGTGGGGGTCAGCCCCTTTGTCTAACTCTCAACTGGTTCTGGTCAGTTTTTGCCTTTCCCCTGGGACTAGCTCCAGCCTGACTAGTGAAGCAAAGGGCAGGTAGGCCCAGGTGTGAGCTGCATTTTCCAGTGACAGGGCAGGCATTTTCAGAAGTCAAGCAGGGACAGGGTACAGACCTTGGTCTACCCTCTGATGCTCAGGATGGTCTGAGTACAACCCTCCAAGCCAACCTGCTCATGAGAGAAACATCCTTCCCCACACCCAAGGTCGCTATTGTTCTCTTTCTGGAAATAGTGCACATACACATCACACCACAGGAGAGCTTTTAACGGTCATGTGACCCTGTACACTGGCAGAATGGCTCATTTGGTTTAGAAAGATGCCACATTTCTAAAAGTAACAAACTCGCAGGGTTAGGCCCTTAATCAGTAAGGCTAGTCCACTTGAAAATACACAAACATCACAATTGTCAATACTGATACCCTTTCACACTCTCATTTCAATTTGTGATCACACACATTAATTATTATGATCACCATTTATTTGATCATTTTCTGAAATTTTCAAAAGATTCTCTTTGATTTTATACACATTAACTTCTCTGATTTTATACATATACTAGACGAACATATACAATTATATTACAATGACAAGAAAATATTTAAATGTGCGTCACCAATACAAAACATTACACATATGAAAAAAAGAATTGTTTAACACAATTATACACACAAATACAGTTTGAAAGTATCTTTAGCTTTTCTTTGTTTAAGTTCTTGCTTTCAACATGCCTATAAGGAGCATAATATATTTTAATTACTTTTTCACTCCTAACCAACTTGGCCTAGCCCAAACAGTGCTTCTACAGAGCTCGGTGAGACTTAACTGCTCCTATGCCACTGAAAATAATGAAAAATCCAAGCTCCAGTATGTTTTTTATTTTGGATGCACTTGTTTGATGAAAACCAAATGTTGACGCATTTCAAACCCTTTTCTTTTTTTGGGGGTTATCCTCAGGACTCAGAACATGTGAGCACTATTGCGCTGTCCCGTTCACATTCCCTACTTGCATCGAAGGGTTAAGTTCTAATCAAAATACACTGAAATATCATCATTCAGACAGGATTCTTCTGTTATTCAAGACGAGATATTTCCGTACATGGAAGTCTCCGCTTAAAAGAAATTAATTCAATCTCTGTGCCTTCTATTGGAATCCTTTTTAAAGAACTTCCTGCTAAAGGAACTGCCAAAGTTTCACCTATCATGCCACTCCAGACAAAGACCCGCCCTATGCAAGTCAATACCTCAATGCGACTCATGGGTGCAGTCCGTCGAGAAGTGGCCCTGCTAGAAAGGACCACAGACAACCCCAAACTGATTTCCACCTACTTAGATCTCATAAGTGAGGCATAGCTTGATTCCTCTGGCACAGTGAGCATGGGATCCACTTCTGGGCATCCTTAGACTTAGGGCATAAACCTCAACAACAGCAGGTGATGGATGGAATGCTTGAGTTATCTCAGCCACTGACAATCGCATGGGGCCACATTCCAGTTCATTGTTTTTCTCCCACCATGCCACTCTAGATAAAGGCCCGCCCTATGCAAATCAGTACTGACCCTGCTCCTCACCGGAACAGTTCATCTCAAACTGCCAGGCGAGATGTCATGATTGATTTCATTGATGTAGTCTTTTAACTTGTCATGAGTAATGTAATATATGGTCATAAGCAGTGCATGGTGAAGGTGCAAGTTATAGTTAGCTCACAGAACTATAGTGAATTCCAGTGGTTTTTCAGTTTTAAAATGTAACACTGTGTCTGACATTGTCATCTAACTATAATGTCCCTTTAACCTTTGCTTTTTTAGTGAATTTCTAGGTTTTGAATGAATGAATGAATGAAGATAATTATATAAAGCGTGCATTACCCAAGAGTGTCTTAGCGCTGAACAGATCAAGAGCTGAGGAGGGGCATCAGGCTGAGGGAGAAGCATGGGTGACTCAGTTGTTTAAAGTGGGAACAGCCAGGTCGAAGTGCCGGAGGCAGGGAATTCCATAGCTTTCCCCCCTCATATGCAAGCGTTCTGCTGCCCCAGTTTACTCTATTGATTCTTGGGACCATGACCAAGTGTGCAGAACTAGATCTGAGGTTTCTGCTAGGCGTGTACCAGGAGAGCCGCTCTTGGAAAAAAGATGGACCGGTGCCATGAAGAGCCTTCTGCAATATACACAGAGCCTTGAAGGAGATCCTCTTCTCCACCGGCAACCAGTGAAGGCCAAGCAAAAGGTGAGAGACAGGTTTGAACTTGGGAATCCATCAGCAGAGTTCTTACTACAGCATTCTGCAAAGACTGCAGTTTTTTTATCAGGTATTTGGAAGTGCCTAGGTAGAGGGCATTACAGTAATCCATTTTAGAGGCAATGAGAGCCAACATTACCATTTTCTGAAGGTCAAATGGAATGAACTGGAGAATTGTTTTGAGAACCCGCAGCATGAAGAAACCACCTGAGGTCACCGCATTAATTTGAGCAGAAAAGCACAATTTGATGTAAAAAATGACTTCCAAGTTTCTTGCCTTCAGTGCAGGTTTGGGTAAAGTGCCCAGCTCCGAGGGCCACCAGGAAGCATCCCAAAAGAAAGTCTCTTTCCCGAAGAGCGAAACCTCTGTTTTGTCTGAGTTCAGCTTGAGACAATTTCTCTGCATCCAACTTGCGACTGCAGCCATACATCTGCATAAGTTATGTGCATCTTTCTCCACCTGAGATGAGATAGATACCACTATCTGTGTGTTGTCCGCATAGGACAGTACGGCCAGGCCAAAACTATGGATAAGCTTTACCAGGGGGGTGACATGCGCAGTAAAAAGTGTGGGACTGAGCGCAGAACCCTGCGGCACCCCACAGGGGAGAGAGAAAGGGCTGGACTTTGCATCTCCCATCTCTACCCATTGTTGTCTGTCTTCTAGGAAGGAACTCAAAAGTGTCAGTGCAGTGCTTCTAAAACCTAGAGAGTGCAAGCATTTGATAAGTAGTGCATGGTTTACTGTGTCAAAGGCGGCAGAGAGATCCAATAGGATTAATGCCGCTCTGCCTCTTATTTCCTCCGATGCAGCCATCAGTGCTGATTCCGTACAGTGGTTTGCTCTAAAACTGTATTGAGAGGGGTCAAGCAGCTGACAGGTGTCCAGAAAAGTTAGGATTTCATCATTCATAGCCTTCTCTAGAATGTTTGCAGGAAACGGCAGATGGGAGATGGGTCTGTAGCTCTCCACAAGCTTAGCGTCTAGGGAGGGTTTCTTCACCAGGGGAAGAATGGAAGCTTTATTCCAAATATTTGGGTAGTGCCCGGCTCTAAGTGCCTCATTTAATAGATCCTTGAGTGGCCCAGCCACCTGGCTGGCCAGCAAGTTGATGATCAGTGGAGGACAGGGGTCCGAGGGGTCTCTGGATTTAATAGAACTGATGAGACTGATAGTTTTATCCCACGAGAGAGGTGAGAAGTTTTCAAAGAAGGAGGTAATCCAGGGTTTATAGCCTCATCCTGTTACAAAGAAAGGTCCCTGCTAGGTGCATTCAGAGAAAATGCTTGAAAAATAGAGTTGACCTTAAATTGGAAGAAATGCACCAGCTTATTACAGAAGGACACATCAGGAATGAAGATGTAGTTGTTGTTCCATTTGGACAGATCTTTGACAGTTTTACAGAGTTCCCTAGTGAAGTTTACAGCTAGTCCGATTTTTCCCGAGAAAAATTTCGTCTTTTCTTTTTTTAATTAACTCTTTATACTCCAAAAGAAGTTTTTTGTATTTGATTTTTTCATCCGGAGAATAATCTTTCTTCCAGATGCGCTCTTGATGCCTGCACTTAAGCTGAGCAGCTTTCAGCACCAGTGAGAACCATGGAGCTGATGATTTTTTTCTATGGCTCTTCAGCGTTTTCTCGGGTACCACTTTGAGACACGCCACGTCCAACCAGCGCATATAGCGCATATAGTTAATTGCTGCACTATCTAAGTTGTTACCGGGAGCGGGAGCTGATTTGGAGAGAGTGTCCTGTAGGGTTTCCACCTTAATGTTCTTCCAGGGTCTGTATTTAATGACTCTAATTGCGCTGTTTAGTACAGCTCTATTGCACGGGGTCATGACTGAAAAGAAACTAGCCTTATGATCTGACCATGGAAGTGGCAGGGTTTTGTCAATTTATAGCTCAGCATTATTTGTAAAGATTCCGTCCAAAGTATGATTGGCCGTGTGAGTAGGTGCTTCAATTAGTTGGAGAAGGTTGAAGCTATTAAGAGTGTCCACCAGGTGATCTGTATCCACTTTGGAGGACAACTCAAGATGGAAATTGAAATCACCAACAAGCGTGAAACTCGCATGCGTTATGCAGGATTCCATAAAGGACTGAATTTTGTGAACAAAACTGTTTCTTGGTCCCGGAGGACGATAGATTAGTACTCCTTGAAATGTGTAAGATTTGTTCAGTTTAATACTGAAACTGAGTGCCTCGCAGTCTAGATGAAATACTGGGTTAAAACTAGCCTCAAGTGAGTTGCGGTATACAATTGCTAGCCCCCCACACTTTTGCCTGTTCTATCTAGCCTTTCAATGTTGAAACCGTTTGGAATAGCGATCCTAATGTCTGGGTCAGACGTGCTATCTGCCCAGGTCTCAGTAAGGAAGGTAACGTCAGGATCATGCTGGGACATAAGGTCTGCAAATTCGTATTTGTTCTTAATAAGGGATCGAGTGTTAAGCAGCATGCAGGGGTGCACCTTTGTGGCCGTTTGCCTATTGTTTGTTTCTCTAGTGGGTGTTTTGGAGGAGACAGGCCCTGACCAGGCGACTGCACTGGGGGAGAAGTTACATACATGACACCTGTATTTGTTAGAGCCCCCGCACCAGTCATGAGGGAGACAGAGGCTATTAATTCCATTTTGGCGTAGGGCATGAAGATCCATCCCCCAGTATCTGGTCAGTGGAGCTGGGGTCCTGGCGCCGTCCAGGCGCAGACGGGCTTGCCTTTGGCACGGCTTTGGTTCTCTCACTCATTTATGGCTGGGAGTGAGGAAAAGACTAGAACACCAACCCCCAAGATGGCGGTCGGCTCGGAAATGGGTCAGATTGAAGGAGTATGAGGAAACCTCCCCCTAGCTCTCTCCACGCAAACTGGAATTAATCAGGTGGTGGACCAGAGAGTCAGGGGAGCAACAACAGGTAAAATAAACGTAATCAGATACAACACTCTTGTAAAGAGATAGGACGCAAATAAAATAGTATGTCACAGTAACAGCCCTAAAAACAATGTCAGTGGTAAAAAGAAATTAGAGTGTGTAAAATAAAATAGTATGTCACAGTAACAGCCTTAAAAACAATGTCAGCAGTAGAAAGAAATTAGAGTATGCTGTAAACCCTGCACTCTGAGCAGAGCTTACTGATGCCAAAATTAAGGTTACTCGCCTCAACGGAGTAGATCTGCTGTTTTCTTAACATAAAGTAAGTCCTTATTACAAGTAAAGAGTCCACAATTGTATCCTTACTGTGAAGCAAATACCCCATTGTAGCATTTGACATTCTTAGTGTAGTTAAGCAGAGCAGTTCGAGGCCTACTCAGTGTAGGTAGGGAGGGCTAGTACTCCCAATTTCCTGTCAGGAACTCTTTTTAGACCTGGTACTCTTAGCGTGGTTCTCCCCTAACTTTTTGCCTTCAACCCTTCTGTTTTGCTGGCTTTATTGTTGCTGGATTTAGAACTCTGTGCACTTTACCACTACTAACCAGTGCTAAAGTACTTTTAAACTGTCAATTCGACCTGGCAAAATAAACCTTTTGCATGGCCCAAACCTTGCTTTTAATACAAATAAATCATCCCACAGGGTAGGCCTTGGACAACTTAGAGGGCAGGGTGCAGTGTATTTAAAAAGTTGGACATGTAATTTTAAGTTTTACATGTCCTAGTACTGAAAAACTCTTGAATTTGCTTTTCACCAATTGCAAGGCCTACCTCTCTCATAGGATAACATTGGAGTTGCCTTATTATATTTAATGCGTTGTAACTTCCAATTGGGACCAGGTAGACAGGTTGAGAATGGTGTTTAAAGAAATATAATTAAAAGCCTTCTCTAATTTTAAAGTCAGATTTTTTTAATCATAATTCTGAAAATGCCACTTTTAGAAAGTTGGTATTTTCTTGCCCTAACCATTTGGTGCCTACAGCCTGATCCTGGATTACATGATCAGGTGTAGCTGGTGGGTGGTCTTTGTGTTTTGCTCCCAGACAGTAAGACATTGGGAAGAATGGTGTTGGCAGGATGGGCCCCTCTGAGTTAATGAGGGGAAGGAGCTGTCACCTACCATACCTGCACATCACAAAGGCTCTGCCTGAGCACTCTCACAAAGGGCTTGTCACTAGGCAATTTTATCATCAGACAAGCTGGGGACCAGGACAGGGAGAAAGGGGAAGCCTGACACCCTTGGGGTAGATATCCCTAGAAGCTTCCTAGACTTCAAAGTAGGGCATCACGTAGAAATATTGTACCCCACACACTTCTGGACCTGTAAAAACTGTGGCAAGAAGAAGGACTGCTGTGGTGCTGAAAGGACTGCCACTCTGCTAGATTGCTGCTCTGAAGGACTACTGCCCTGCTCTACTGATCTGCCGTCTGATGCCCTCTTGCCAGGGTGAGAGGGACATGAACCCAGGACCACCAGAGTGACTTCAAGGGCTAGTTGGCTGGCCTCCTGACTAAGGCCTCAGGAATAGAAGGCTCTAACAACCTTGAAGCTAGCACCTGGCTGATTTGCATATGGCCAGGTCTAAACTGGGATGGCATGGTGAGCAAAAGAATGATGGATTTAACCCAGATCTCTTGACTGGGGGTGAATGTTTTGATTTGTTCGGCATTCCGTCCATCAATTGTGTGTCTTTTGCTTTCTCGCCCTAAGTGCGCCGGGTATGCCCAGACGTGGGTCCCGGGCTCACTGTGCCACTGGAATCAAGCTATCCTGGCTGATGAGGGCTGAAAGCCCGAAACCGGTCCTAGGATGCTTGTTTCCGGTCCAGGGAGGACCTGGCTTGGCAGTTCGGGCTGGACTGTTCCCATGAGGCACAGGGTCAAGGCTGATTTGCATATGGCCAGGTCTAAACTGGGATGGCATGGTGAGCAAAAGAATGATGGATTTAACTAAGCCCGGGCGTAGTTTGCGTAGTAGCACTTCACGTAGCTACGTGAAGTACAGCTTCAACTACACGTAGCTATGCAAATTGCGTAGTGCGTAGCTGTGTGCTTGACTGCACTGTACAATAATTACCAAAAGCAAACTTGTACAGTGCAAGTTAAGATAAAATAAATATCTCTGTCTTTATATGCTAAAAATGCATATAGTCATTTCACTAAAGTGAAAACAAAAAGTTAACAAGCAGTGAGAGAGGTGATGATTTTGGTATCCTCACTAACTTAGGGAGAGAACCAACAACCAAGCAGATGTCTTGAAAACAAAAAGCACATCTTATTGAACGATTCCTCCTAGGACCACCCCAAGCACAGTTATGGGCAAAAATACAATCCCAACCAAAGGCCCTGCAAAGCATTATGGGACGAGATTAGCAGTGGGCAGTGAATATTATAGTGTTCAATATCAAAATAATTCTACAAAGAGCTGCAGTTCAACTAGTCGTCACTGGGTGTCGTCCCTCAAGAGTGAAATGCAAAAGTATTGAAAACCTTTCATGAAGCTTTTGCATTTGACTCGTGAGGGACGACACCCAGTGACGACTAGTTGAACTGCAACTCTTTGTAGAATTATTTTGATATTGAACACTATAATATTCACTGCCCACTGCTAATCTCGTCCCATAATGCTTTGCAGGGCCTTTGGTTGGGATTGTATTTTGCCCATAACTGTGCTTGGGGTGGTCCTAGGAGGAAGGGACCACCATTGAATCGTTCACATGATATGCTTTTTGTGTTCAAGGCATCTGCTTGGTCCTCCCCTAGGTTAGGGGGACTCCAAAATCATCACCTCTCTCATTGCTTGATATGTCAAAATTCATTTTTGTGAATTGGTTATATGCTTTTTAGCATAAAAAATTGCTTTATCAAAGCATTTGAAGGAGTTTGTTATTATTATTAAGCCTGGGCGTAGTGCTAGCTGTGTGCTTGACTCACTGCACTGTACAATAATTACCAAAAGCAAACTTGTACAGTGCAAGTTAAGATAAAATAAATATCTCTGTCTTTATATGCTAAAATTGCATATAGTCATTTCACTAAAGTGAAAACAAAAAGCAGTGAGAGAGGTGATGATTTTGGTATCCTCGCTAACTTAGGAGAGAACCAAGCAGATGTCTTGAAAACAAAAAGCACATCTTATTGAATGATTAGGTGGTGGTCCCATCCTCTTAGGACCACCCCAAGCACAGTTATGGGCAAAAATACAATCCCAACCAAGGCCCTGCAAAGCATTATGGGACGAGATTAGCAGTGGGCAGTGAATATTATAGTGTCCAATATCAAAATAATTCTACAAAGAGCTGCAGTTCAACTAGTCGTCACTGGGTGTCGTCCCTCACGAGTCAAATGCAAAAGCTTCATGAAAGGTTTTCAATACTTTTGCATTTCACTCTTGAGGGACGACACCCAGTGACGACTAGTTGAACTGCAGCTCTTTGTAGAATTATTTTGATATTGAACACTATAATATTCACTGCCCACTGCTAATCTCGTCCCATAATGCTTTGCAGGGCCTTTGGTTGGGATTGTATTTTTGCCCATAACTGTGCTTGGGGTGGTCCTAGGAGGAAGGGACCACCATTGAATCGTTCACATGATATGCTTTTTGTGTTCAAGGCATCTGCTTGGTCCTCCCCTAGGTTAGGGGGACTCCAAAATCATCACCTCTCTCATTGCTTGATATTTTATTGTCAACATTCATTTTTGTGAATTGGTTATATGCTTTTTAGCATAAAAATTGCTTTATCAAAGCATTTGAAGGAGTTTATTATACTCCTGCTACGCTACGTTTATTAGTACAGTTATTCACTCTGCTACGTGCAATTTGCGTAGTGCGTAGTAGCACAAACTTTGCATGCTTCGTGAGCGTAGCAAAGTATTATGCCCAGGGTTAGATTTAACCCAGATCTCTTGACTGGGGGTGAATGTTTTGATTTGTTTGGCATTCCGTCCATCAATTGTGTGTCTTTTGCTTTCTCGCCCTAAGTGCGCCGGGTATGCCCAGACGTGGGTCCCGGGCTCACTGTGCCACTGGAATCAAGCTATCCTGGCTGATGAGGGCTGAAAGCCCGAAACCGGTCCTAGGATGCTTGTTTCCGGTCCAGGGAGGACCTGGCTTGGCAGTTCGGGCTGGACTGTTCCCATGAGGCACAGGGTCAAGGCTGATTTGCATATGGCCAGGTCTAAACTGGGATGGCATGGTGAGCAAAAGAATGATGGATTTAACCCAGATCTCTTGACTGGGGGTGAATGTTTTGATTTGTTTGGCATTCCGTCCATCAATTGTGTGTCTTTTGCTTTCTAGCACCTGGACTCAGCCACCTGTGAGTCCTACCCTGCCAAGTGGTGCCACCCCAATCCTGGATCCTTTGAAGTGGGCCTGAAGGTGCTCTGCCAGCCCATATGTGGATCCAGCAGAACTGACGTATCTCCTCTGCTCAGTGGCTCAACCCGACCAGAACTGATGCATCTTCCCTGCTGTGTGGATCTTCCTGACACAAGGACACCACATCACCCTTGCAGCCTGCAGATTTATCGGAACTGCCACGGCATGAAGCATCCTTGACGCAGGCCCTCACATCCCTCAGTGACAGTAGTCTCGACAACAATGCCAGACTACACTTTTCAGTCTCTCAGCTCCTCGGAACCAAAGCATCACCCCGACTGCATGACCCATTCTTGATGCCCGACTTTGCATCTCAAGTCCCCCTTCAATTGGATCCTCGACGATGATGCAGGACCCCGCATGGCAGCCTCACATCTCTTCGGGACTGCAGCATCGCTTCGCTGCATGAAACATTTTAAACATGGGGCCGTGCAACACTCTGCAACAAGGATTTAAAGTACTCTTGTTCTTGGCTTAACTGGGTCCCTTTAGACGGCCTGCACTCCATCGTAGTTGGCCTGAACTTGTGACTTTGTCCTGGTATGGCGCGACCAGAGATCTACAGTTGGCCCTTTGTGCTTTTTGGCTCTTGTTTCACTAAAATCTTTAAATTTGCATATCTCTGGTTGTACTTATTGGATTTGTCATTTTGGTCTTGTTTTATTTATTAGAAATAACTCTATATATCCAGCCTGGTGTGGGATCCTTTTTTAGTGTGTTTTCACTTTATTACGGTGTGAAGTGTTGCACAAAAACTTTACATATTGCTCCCTAGTTAAACCTGACTGCTGTGTGCCAAGCTACCAGCGGATTGGTCACAGGTTAATTTGGGTTTACTTGTGCCTCACCCTGATAAGGATTGTAGTTGCTGCTTGAGTAGGATTTCACTCCCCTCAACCAGTAACCCCATTTCTTACATTAGTAATCAGCGATGAGGATTTAGCCCTCAAACAGTCCTTTGTCCAGCCCAGTGGTTTTGGTCCCCAAGACTGCCTCTCTAGGTACCTACCCAGAGTTAAGTTCTGCATGGATTACTAGGGGCGTAGTGCAGTCACCAAGACTGACGTACACCCCATCACCCATGTTGATGAACTCATAGATCGGTTGGGAGCTGCCAAGTTCCTCAGCAGGTTTGATTTAACATCTGGGTACTGGCAGAATGGCTTAACCGAGGGGGCCAAAGAGATGTCGGGGTTCTGTACCCCAGAAGGGCACTTTCTGTTCAGGATAATGCCCTTCGGGTTAAAGAACACCCCTTCCACCTCCCAGAAGTTGGTCAAATAGGTCCTGGCTGGATTGGAGAACTTCAGTGCCACCTATCTAGACAACATTGTGCTCTTTGTTTCCAGCTGGGAGGATGACATGTGCCACCTTATGGATGTGCTTCAGGCTCTTCGGAGAGCAGGACAGACTATCAAGTCCAGTAGGTGCCAGATAGGGCAAGGTTCAGTGGTCTACTTGGGACACCAAGTGGGAGGAGGAAAGGTGCAACACCTCCATGTCAAAATCCAAACCATTCTGGCTTGGGAACCCTCCTAGATCCAGACCAAGGTGAGAGCCTTCCTAGGCGTCACCAGATACTGCAGGGAATTTGTCAAAGGCTATGTCACGGTTGTTGCACCGTTGGAAAAGCTGACTTCTAAGAAGCCGCCCAGGCTGGTGATCTGGACATGGGCGTACCAGAATGCTTTTGACACTCTGAACGAGGCCATGAGCACAGCACCCATGCTCAAGGGCCCTGATTTCTCCAGAGAATTTATTGTCCAGACAGATGCCTCAGAGCATGCGTTAAATGAAGAGGGCCTGGATCAACTGGTAGCCTTCAACAGTAGGAGGTTACTTCCCAGGGTACAGAGGTGGAGTGCAATAGCAAGGGAAGCCTTTGCAGTGGTCTGGGCACTTAAGAAGTTGAGACCATATCTTTTTGGCTCTCAATTCTGGGTTCAGCAAGACACCAGTTCCCTCAGATGGCTTATTCAGATGAGGGGTGAGAAAGAATCCCAAACTGTTGAGGTGGGTAGCTATTTTGAAGAAAAATGCTTTATTATATGACACTGATTATTATTAATAATTGGCATGTATATACATAGAAGTACATTTGATTATAGTTATTGATAAATTACTGTGTTGTTTTATTGATAAAGCCAATGAGTCAGCTTTGTATACGTTGCTGTGCTGACCCCTTGAGAAAGCCAATATGCCCACTTAGTTAAAATTACACAATTTATATTGCTACATAACATGATATGTGGCATGACATAGTCAGCCATGCATAGCAGTGGCCAAGCCCATACTGGGGGCTGCCAAAAGCCATGTGCGGCAGAAGATTGGGTGTCAGAGAAAGGGGTGCTGTCAGGTCAGGCCCTGTGGCAATACTCCACCCTGCTCACAGCGATGAACATTTTTACTCTAAAACAAAAAAGACACTGAAACACCAAAGGTTAAAGCTGGTAAACAGCGTTTACTTCGCATGCGATACTTCGCATGCCATTACAACACGGTCGTTACAACGACCGCGTTGTTAGTTCGCATACCTTTACTACGCAAGTCAGAACAACGACTTGCATTAGGGGGGAGAAGGTGTTGGATTTAAAATCCAACACCTTCCCTAGTGTCCGCACAGACTGGAGTTGGAATAGTAAATTATACTATTCCAACATCCAGCGCCTCTACTGCAATTCGTTGTTCCGAATTGCGTAGTAAAGGTATGAGAACTAACAACGCGGTCGTTCTAACGACCGCGTTGTAATGGCATGCGTACTAAACGCATGCTAAGTAACGAGTGCTATTCGTTAATGCTACATTATAGTTAGGAATTGTATTAATATCTTAGTTTATAATAAAAAAAATACCTTAATTCACTATAAAAAACATTAAAGGGGTGATATTGTTAGATGAGAATGTCAGCTAAAACATTTGTTTCAAACCAACAAAACCACTGAAATTGACCAGCAATAGTTATTTAAAGTAACTATAACCTATACCCAAACTAACTATAACTCACACCCTCACAATGCACTGCTTCTACATTCACATATTTCATCACTCATGAAATTTTCAGTGGCTGCATTGATAACATCTCTAATGACATCTGCAATGGCATTATTGATAACAATAACAACACCTCCATTTGTAGTTGTAGTGCAGAATGACCTTAAATCTCAAATTCTCAAATCTGTTTTCTATCTATCTATCTATCTATCTATCTATGTATCTATCTATGTATCTATCTATCTATCTATTCACTGGAAAAAAACAAAGGTTACAGGTATGTTATAATTAGGCTCAGATTTCACTCGTACAAAACCATTGAAATTTAGCAGCTATATTTTCCCAAGCTAACTATAACTCACTCACCCCGCAATGCACTGCTTATGACCTCACATATTACACCCACTCGCACACTGATACAGACAGTCACACTGCCACTGAGATGACATATATTAGAAACAGTATCACTCATTAATAGTACAAAAAGAATAGTGATTTAACTTATGCAGTACCTTAGTAGTAGTAATACTTTATTTCGTTCCAGAGACCATTAAAGTGCAATTACAGTAAACACATCATAATGATAAAAAAACATAACAAAAGTAATCGCAGAAACAGGAAGAATAAATACATAAAAACAATATAGTAACATATAATCCATATGATGGGCATGATGGGGGACCTCAGGAGAAAAAATTACCACTAACAGCATAAACATCCATATGGTCTAGTTTCATGCCAATATGTGGTCCGCCTTGTTAGATAGCCCAGCCTACCCTATCTACAACAAATTACAGAGCTATTCTCATCTTTCATATCAATCGTCAACAAAAAGTATCCCATTCTGCAATAAAAATGTTAAAATGTTGTTAAAAAGTATCATACAGTAAAAACAGCTTAAGAACAATTCATAAGATAATTTTTGCTGATAATACTGTGTTCATAAAAGCATGAATTGTATTTACATAGCAGTAATGATAGTTACAAATTCACAGGCATTAAACTTTTCATGCGTATTGTCCAGGCCCCCCATAAAAAGCGAGCAACTGCAAATACTAGGGGCTCATTTGTGTCACTTTTCAGTATACAGATTGCCTCCCAGTAGTGCCTTACACCCTTAAGATTGCACCATGCTAAAAGCAATTTTTTACCGTAGACTGGAATATCTGGGACAAAAAAGCAGGTAATGAGACTTTGTTTCTTTTAGCTGTGGACAAAAGGGGCAGCTCTCCAGGTCACCATCCCCTTTAGACAATCTAGAAGTATGACTTCTTAGGGGTAAGATACCAAGTCAGAACTGTATATACACTCGTCTCAACCCTGCTGGGTATATTCTGTCCATATAGGGCTCAAAGCTAGGCGAGCATTGTATAGTAGAAATTGCTCTGTTAGTGAGCTCTCCCTATGCTTGGCCCAGATTCTGCTCAGGTCACGTTCCCAATAATGTTTGTTTAGTAACAGCTTATCACCTTTGGTAACTTTGTCCGGTATAGCCCACAGATGTCATAATTTGAGGGATTCAAGCTGTTTTCTGACGTGTTTTAGCCAAGGGGTACGGGTGGTCGAGTTACAGGTCATCAGATCCCTGAGTCCCTCTCTATAGATATTTAGTTATGGGGTGGTCCATATTCTCACCCAATATAGCAGTGGTTTGAGAGAGCATACCAGATGAATAGGATTGAGGGCTAGATCCAATTTTAGCGGCACCAATGGTGTGCTCTTCAGGAGATGAAGGAGGCCTTTGATAAATTTATTCTCCTCAATGGTTATTATAGATGCATCTGTACACCCCAATATCTCTGCTCCATAGAGGGCAGCCGACACTGCTGTGGCTAAATAGATTTTTATGGCTGGTGACACAGCCCCACCAGCAGTCGACTTATGTTTCTTACTAATTAAAAGTGCACGCTGAAAGAGACCGCCCTTGCTTTTATCAATTTGCTTCCCCCATTTTAGAGAGTCTGTCATTCTAATACCCAGGTAATCCATTTGAGAAGTCTGGTCTACCAATGCACCTTCAATTCTCATTTTGCCTCTAAAGGTTCTATGGGGGTTAATCCCCATAATTTTGGATTTATCGGGATTTATTTCAAGGCCTATATTTTTACAGAAAGCTACAAATGAATCTAGTTCCTTTTGGTGGAGACCCATCGGGGATCTAGAGATGAGTAAGGTGCCATCTGCGAACATTAAGATCGGGACCGGTTTATCATTGAGTTTTGGGGCAACATGTTCAGTTGCAGAGAGTTCACAGCACAATTAATAAACATACTGAATAGGGTTGGGGCAAGCACACAGCCATGTTTGACGCCCCTTTTCATAGGGATCTTATCTGTGAGATCACCAATATTGTTCCACCTTACTTGTGCATAAGTATCAGTATGTAAAACCCTGAGAATCCAAACTAAGGGGGCCATTATGATGTCGGGCGGATCACCACCGCCCGACTGGCGGTGGCGATCCGCCCGACATCTTTCCCCGCCCGCCCTCCATTTACCGCCCGCCACATTACAATGGCGGGGGATACAGTGGCGGACGGAAAGACCGTCCGCCGCTTTACCGCAGGCAGGCAATCGTTACGATTGCCTGCCGTGCGGTCCTGGGCCATAATATGGTGGCGGTGCCTAGCAGGCACCGCCCGCCATATTACGATGTGTGCGGATTTGTGCCTTTCCATGGCGGCGATGCCGCCATGGAAAGGCATGCGGTCTTTGGCTTTGGGGGCCCGTTGCCGGCCCCCAGGGGGTTGGGGGGTGCACTTGGGGGGTACCCATGGTACCCCCTTCATTGGCATGCACAAGGTAGCAGGCACCACGCAGTGCCTGTCACGTTGTGCATGTCAATGCACAACATGCACCTTTTACAATGTGGCGGGTGCTGCTTACAGCACCGCCCGACGCAATGTAAAATATGCGGGATGAGACCGCCAGGGTGGCGGTCGCATCCTAATGGGCCTAGCGGGACCGCCGCACCTCTGGCGGTCGGTCCCGTTTCCCGTTACGGTGGCGCCATCGTAATGGGGCCCTAAATCCTTAGGCATCCCGTAATTTCCCAAGATCCTCCATAGCAAATCCCTAGGGACTAGATCGAAAGCAGATCGAAGATCGATGAAAGCAACATATAAATGTTCTTTCTTTAAGATGACATATTTCCAACACAGCACGTTAAAACGGAAGGCCTGGTCTATGGTGCTTGTTTTTTTCTGAAACCCTGCCTAGGCATCTTCAAGGACATGAATGTCAGCAAGGCATATGCGCAACCTAGCTAGCATCTGTCTAGAAAATATCTTTTGGCTTGAGTCGAATAGGCTGATAGGCCTATAATTCGATGAATTGTCCCTGGCCCCGTTTTTTTATAAATTGGAATTATAGTAGCGCCCTGCCATGATGGTGGAATTTTGCTACCATCCATAATGGCATTGCTTAATTGATTAAGGTAGGGGACCCAGACCTCAGGTTTAGATAAAAACAAATCACCCGGAATACCTTCCGGGCCCGGCGCCCTGCCTTTTTTAATTTGTTTAAGGGCATGTTCAGTTTCTGTTAGAGAAAAATAGGGAGAATCCCTAGGTGAACAGGCCTCATTTGGTGCGTGAATATACAATTCAGTGTTTGTTAAAATCAGCTGCAAATTCATATGGCCCCTCAGTCTGTGCCTTGAAGTGAGTTACCCATTTATCTGGCTGCCCTACAGCCTCGAGGTGGTCATCAATAGTACATCTACTATCTGCAACTAGTTTACAAAATGACCTAGAGTCTTTTTTATTGAGTGTCTCAGAGAGATTAGCCCATTGTCCCCACTCCCAGTTCCTTTTAGCTGCCAACAAGGTAGACTTATAATTCTTCCTGACCAGAGATATCTCTTGTTTACTGCCCATTTTTAAGGTGTCTAATAAGGCTTTTTTCTTCCCTTTACAGTTCTTGTTAAACCAAGTCTGTTTCTTCATTACAGGACCTCCCCTGCTTCTTGCCTTTAGGAAGAAGGGCTTTATCCGATCCAGGAATTGGCAGTATGCAGTGACAAAGTCGCACTGAGCTTGAACAATCTTGAGCGCATAGTAAGCCCAAAGTACATGAATAAGAGCCCCGTAGATTTGCCTCTGGAACACTACATTGGATGATACTTACACCCATTTTACATTACGCCTATTATTGGCTGTCTCAAGGTCACTTGAGAAGATTAAAGGCGCCAGATTTTTATTCATAGAGCCCGCTGGATTGAAATTAACACATAACGCCTGATGATTGCTATTCGGCTTGGTATAATGGCCATGTTCACTAGCACTGGCCAGAGTGCCTGAACAATAAATATATAGTCAATATGACTAGTTGAAGTGCCTCTTTTGAAAGTCGGGTGGGGGGACAGTCAGAGCAGGTGTTACCATTGGCAATATTTAGGCCACTTTCAATAATCAGTTCTTCTAGTTGCGAGGCAACAGCCGTCTGCTTTAATGCAACTTGCTCAATTATACGTGCAACAGATAGCTGTTCGGGTTCTATGGCACCAACCGTGCTCAGCCCATCTTGTGAAAGTCTGGTATTACAATCACCTGCAATTATTTTTAGTGTACCCGAATTTAGTTGGGACAGCATATCCTTAAGGTAGCCAAGTGTTGGGAAAGAGAATTAGGGGGCCCTGACCTAATATACATATTTCCTCTAAATAGTTGTCTTTACCCCGTGAAGTTTTTGCTATTAATTTCACCCCTAAATGATCCTTGCTATTACACGGGATCAACTTAATTCTTTGAAATATATCCAACCTTAGCCATATTGGCAGGCCACCTGAGGCTCTACCAGCTGTAGATGGAACTGCATTAACAGAATGATTACAGAACCCATGCCTAAACACTGGTTCCACTGCCCAGGTCTCCTGTAGGAGAACAATGTGGTGTTGATCTATAAATGCCCCCCATTTGGGGTCAGAAAGTTTGGCTCTAATGCCTGCAATGTTCTAAGATATGAAACAAATAAACACATCCCTTTCCTCATTATCTTCTCCAAACAGCCCTGCTGTGGATAAATACCCAGTACGTTCGTCGGGGTCGCCTGTGCAGTATCTCGAGAACATCACCCCCTCTCTAATGCAGTACCTTAGTATATATCTTTAATTCACAGAAACTTTACGAAACACTTACACTCATTGGATGATGTCATCAGTGATGTCATTTGAGATATCATCAATGATGTCATTAGTGATGTCACTGACCATGTCAGGAGCGATGTAATATGTGAGGCCATAAGCAGTGCATTACGGGGGCGCAAGTTATAGCTCAGGTAGCCATAACTGCTGAATTTCACTGGTTTTGTACGAGTGCGTGTTTCCCGACTGATTCGAACAGTTGTCCGAGCGAGCAAGTACGATGCGATTAAACGCGAAATCGCCGACCGACTCGTTTCCGGGTCCGAACCGCTCCGTCCGACTCGTTCGCACTCGATTCGTACCACGCAATGGAGACGTTTTACGACCGAGCCAGTACGATGCACGATCCGGACAGCCAGATCGAGTCGGAGCCTCCGACACGAAAAACCTCTCGGAAGCGGACTTCGGGGGTCCGTGCCGGACCCCCCTTCACCCGTAGCTGTACGAGTCGGACACAGGGGGGACCCATGGGTCCCCCCTATACATGCATGTACGGTGCGGATGGCACCAACGCGTACCCACTACAGGGGGCCCCCTTGTGCGCAACGTACCCATTGAGTCAATGGGAGCCCATGTACGCGTTGTACGACCGGCTCCCATTGACTTCAATGGGAGTCCGACCAAACCGAGTCCGGCAGCATACGGCCGCATCGTACTCGCTCGGTCGGACTGCAGGGGTCCGGCTCGGTCGGAAAACAATCCGGATCGGTCGGAGAGCTTTCCGACCCAGATCGGAATCGGCCCCTAAGTGTGTGAATGAGTGCATGAGTGTCTCAGTGGGTGTATGAGTGTCTGAGTAGGTTTGTAAGTGAGTGTGAGAGAGTATGAGTGGAGCTGTAAGCAGTTATATGAGTGTCTGAATTGGTCTGTGAGTTGATGAGGAAGTCCTTGAGAGGGTCTGTGAGTCAGAGCGTGAGTCTCTGAGTAGCTTTTTGAGTGGGTGAGAGCGAGTATGAGTGATTCTGTAAATGGGTGTATGAGTGTCTGACTGAGTCTGTGAGTGGGTGTACATGTCTGAGTTCATCTGTGAGTGGGTGCAGGAGTGAGTGGGTATGTGAGTGGCTCTGGGAGTTTCTGAGTTGTTCTGTGAGTGGGTGCATGAGTGCCTGAGTGGGTTCTGCTCATTTTCTGCCTTTTCTGCTCACTTCTGACCTGTATAATGCCTCTTTCTGCTCATTTCTGACATTTATTTAGCCTTTTTCTGCTCATTTCTGACCTTTATTTTGTCTACTTCTGCTTGTTTCTGATCTCTATTTTGCCTCTTTCTGCTCATTTCTGGTCTCTATTTTGCCTCTTTGTGCTTGTTTCTGACCTATATTTTGCCTCTTTTTGCTTGGTTCTGATCTCTATTTTTCCTCTTTTGGATAGTTTCTGGCCTCTATTTTGCCTGTTTCTGTTCTCTATTTTGTCTCTTTCTGCTCATCTCTGACCTTTATTTTGCTACTTTCTGCTCATTTCTGATCTCTATTTTGCATATTTCTGCTCGTTTCTGAGCTTTATTTTGCCCCTTTCTGCTAATTTCTGACCATAATTTTGCAATTTTCTGCTTTCTTTTCCTGAGACCGAGGGGGAGCCTGAATGCCCCATCAGTCCCATCCAGCTCCCTGCTTCCTGCGGGAGCCAGCATTGCTCTCACAGACAGGGAGCTGCTAAACATGCAACTCCCTGTCTGTGTGAGCAATCCTTTCATCTGCTTCCCTGGCCGCTTGACAGCGGGCAGGGAAACAGACGAAAAGTCCGCTCTCTGCAAGTGGGAGCGGTTTCACTGCTCTGGCTTGCTGAGAAAGGAGATTGTGTTTTCCTCTGACTTAGCGTGAGTTGCCAAAGCTCTTCCCAAGTCAGAGCAAACATCTATGTGGGAACCCCAGCACATAGCAGGAGCCAGCACTGGGGGTGGTGGTCCCCAGGACCAGTTTTTGGCTTTAGGAGGAGGCCGCATGGCCCCCCTCCTTTGAGCTGCATGGGCTGGCCCCAGGGAGGTGGTGGTCCCTGGGGCTGTCTATGGCCCAGGAGGGGGGATAGGCGGCCCCCTTCTAGTTTTTTAAGTGATTTGGCCTCTGGAATGTGGTAGTTCCCGGGGCCCGTGGGGGGTTGATGTGGCCCCCATTTCTTTTATATTTAGCCCTGGGGAGGTGATGGTCTCTGGGGCTTGTAATATGGCTCCCCTCCATAATTAATATGAATGCCTTGGAGAGGTGGTGGTCCCTGGTGCTCTGAGGAAGCATCACCCAATGAATGTGTTATTTTGTTTTATAGTTTACATAGTGGCGGGTAACTACCATTTTACTTTTTAAGATAATTTTGTACAGCCTGTATCCAGCTAATGGGAGTAAGTGTTTACCAGTCGCATCCGATGCAGGTAAACGTGGTGAGGCGGGGGTCAGTGTCTTACCTGAACTCCTAAACTTTCCATAGTAGCAGGTAATTTTGGCAATCTAGAACACAACACTCTAGTCCCTAAGGAAACCATGGAAACAGATCATCACCTTTTGCTTCTCACTTATGCATATCCACAATAAACAAAATAAAGACACAAGTAAAGTTTACAATATTTACTGAAACTATCGTGCTCTATTATGAAGCAAGTGTGCTGCAACTAGAAAACATATACAACTAAGCAAAGTAATCAACATTCCTAACAAACTGTATACAATGAAAAGTCCTAACATGGTAAATGATATATCTGTCTAAGACTACCCTCACTACGTGAGCTCAGATAGATAACTTTATTTGCTTGATTAATTAAAATCTTTGTAATGGTACACATACTAAAATATACAATACAGGTTATTGACTGTACAATTAGGAGATGATTCAATAACCAGCTTCTCCCTATATATTTTACATATTAAAAGCAGCAACTAAAATGAGGCATTTTAGCTATCTCCAAGAAGTATTTTTCCACCCCCCTGTACGGAGGATCAATCCCTGCCTTTGCTTTGTGATGTAAAAGGATAACATTCTGTGCTTCAATCAACTGCCTTGGCCAGTCAGTTGAGATTAATGTTTGTGCAAATTCCACTGTTCGGTTCAAAGCTGCTGTGAATATAATTATAAATTACTTCATCACAATGCATTATTGTGCAATTCAAGTACATATTTAACCGCTCCTAAGAGTTATCAAATATGTTAAGTCTTATGAGAGAAATCAGTTAGTAAGTTTATGAAATCTTAAGAACATTGCTGATCCGCCGCTAACGGATTGTTATAGTTTATTCCTGTGTGGTTTCCGGTTGTTCAGTCTGACGATTGGTGAGACATTTCACTGTGTCTATAGTTTTTAGTCTTTATTCAACTATACTTAGGAATTTTACCATGCAGCAGCTCAGTTGTACATCCTCACCAGAGAAGCATGCAGTTACCACGAGCCTATATGTACGCATTTTTTTAGGTTAAAAAGTGGTCTCAGCAATGCTCTTTATTCGTGCAGCAGTTCCTTACATATGCAGAGCAGGTGGACAATATCCTCCCTCTCTTTTCTCCGCACAACATCCAGCCTAATGATGAAGAAGGGCGCTTTCATGGTGGGAGATGGAATACTGAAGGTAGTAAACCTAGGCAATATTGTGAGTATTTCTCCTTGGTGATTTTGGAGAAACCAGTGCCTAAGTAGAGTTGAGGGATAGTCCTTGTGTAGCTTTGGAGTGTGAACAATCCATGGGCCCTCGCTGATAGTGCTGATTTGTCCTCCAGCAAGGAGGCTCTTTTGAACATTTTGTTCACAAGTTTTTTAAAGCTTTCGTGGGTCCCTGAGGTCTCCCAGAGGCCTTTTAATCCAAGCTGTTCTAGAGAGTCTTCCAGGTAGAGCCTGGCGGTGCTCTTCTCCTTGAGTAAAAGTTCTTGCCATAGGAGAGCATTCAATGTCCCGGGATCTCCTCTTTTAATTTTATGCCAACATTTGACGTAAGTTCCTTTGAGAGCTAGACCTTGCCTCTGTATGCCAAATTCAAGTACACTACATGAGCACAGGGATATATCAGTGATCTCTGGGATTAGCACTGGACCCCATACCTGGTGTTTTGTAGTTAGGTAGTCTGCATCGTAAGTGTAAATTCAGATTTCAAAAGGCTGGGGCACCTGTTCCATGACCTGTCCCTCTGCAAGAATACTCCTCTCTGTTTTCAGAAAAGCAAGTTTTGATTTATATGATATGAAGTGCCAAGTTGGAAAACGCTTTGGGAAGGTGGACAGAGCTGGAAAAAAACTTCTGTTTTTAATAAAATTCCCAATGGAAAAAGAAATATAGGTCTTCAATTTGAATTTTGTAGAATCAGGTTAATGTTGTTCTTGCAGAGGAAGGAACAAATGTGCACAAGGACAGCCAACACGTGATTCGCCCACAATGACGCTTAGGCAATGGGCTTTTTCAAGGCTGTTGCTAGGAGTGATTTCATGACAGAGAGAAGTGAGGGGTAAATAGACACAATATCGATTTTTAAATATCGTTGTGTCATAATATCGAGTTTTAAATGTCGATAGACAAAAATATAGGGGCCGATTCCGATTCGGGCCGGAAATCTCTCCGACCGAGCCGGACCCGGAGAGATTTCCGACCGAATCGGACCCTTGCAGCCCGACCGAACGAGTACGATGCGCACGTATGCCATTGGACTCGAGTCGGTCGGACTCCCATTGAAATCAATGGGAGCCTGTCGTACAACGCGTACGCGGACTCCCATTGACTCAAAGGGTGCGAGGCGGACAAGGGCGCCCCCTACAGCGTGTACGCGGCGAAGCAACTCGCGTCGTACACGCACAGGTAGGGGGGACCCATGGGTCCCCCCTGTGTGCGACTCGCGCGGCTACGCGTACAGGGGGGTCCGACACGGACCCCCAAAGTACGGCTCCGACTGCTCTTTGGAGCCGGAGTGCGCGGCTCGGTTGGACTGCTCGCGGCGCGCATCGTACTTACCCGGCCGGGGAACGTCTCCATTGCGCGGTGCGAGTCGAGTCCGAGCGAGTCGGTCGGTGCGGTTAGACCCGGGAACGAGTCGGTCGGAGCGGTCGGGACGCCCGGACGAGTCGGTTGGCGATTTTGCATCGTACTCGCTCGCCCGGTCGCGCGTACGATTCGGTCAGGCAATAGGGCTCCGAATCAGATCCGGTTAAGCCGATCGGAATCGGCCCCATAGTTGTTTAAAATATCTTTGTTAATAATATCGATTTACTCTGTTGTTTAAAATATCCTTGTCAAAAATACCGATTACTAATATATCGTTATTAAAAAATATCGTTTTGGTAAATGTTGTTTTTTGTTTTATAGTATATGTTTGGAAATGTTATATTAATTGTTAATAAATGTGATATTTATTTTTGAAATTTTGTTTTAGGAGCGGGATGTTGGATTTATAGGGGATAAGGGTGGGGACTGTTTTAAAAAATGTATTTAAAATTTAAAATATTAAAATTTATAATAATGAAATTGTAAAAAAATTAGGAGTAGGATGTTGAGTTTATAGGGGATAAGGTTGGGGAGTGTTAAAAAAATGTTTTATTAACTTTTTTTATATTTTTAATTAACATGAATGAAATTGTAATATTTTATTTAGGAGCGGGATGTTGGGTTTATAGGGGATAAGGGTGGGAGGGTTTTAAAATTTAAAATTTTTAAAAAATAAATTTTTAAATTAATATTTATGAAATTAAAAATGTAATTGTTATGAGAGGGATTTGGGGGTTATAGGGGATAATGTTGTGGATTGTTTTTAAAAAAAATTAAAAAATTTATAAAATAAAATTTATAATATTTGAGTAATTTACATTCAAATTAATGAGTGCAATTTTGGTTTAAAAGGAGACGTTTAAAAAAAAAACATTTTTAAAAAAGATTTCAAAATGTATTTTTAATAATTAAAAATATAATTCATGAGTGTGATGTTTTTTTTTTAGGGGATGAGGAGTGTATTTTAAAAAAATATTAAATATAATCCAAAAAAAAAAAATTCAAATCTTTTATCTATATTGAGATAAATTAATTAATTTTAGTTAAACATTGTGTGTAATGAATATAATTTATGTAATTATATTTAAAAATGTAAAAAAAATAAACACGTGAAAATAATAAATAAATATTTTAAATATTAAATTATGATTTGTTGTTATTAATTGATAATATAGTAGTGAATATTAAAATATGACAAATTAAAAAATGTGTTTAATGTAGAGGTGTTTTGTGTTGATATGGTATATTTTTATTTTAGTTAATATAAATGTGTAATAATATTAATTTTTATAATTAATTATAAATAATACAACAATAAATAATAAATAACAACAAATACATTTTAATAATTTTAATTTATGTAAATACAAAATATGTGAAAAAAAATGTTTACATTTTTGTTGAATTGTGAATAGGTTGATATATATATTTTTTAAATGTATTATTTTATTTGTGCTTATGATATTTAATTTTTGGGTATTTTAATTTTATGTGTATGTTGTTTTGAACTTTCATTGAGTTTATATAGGTTGGACTGGGAATAGTAAATTATATATGTTTAGTGTCCAGCACTTTCCCTGATTTCTTTTTGATTGGAGTGGGAATAGTAAATTATTTATTTTTAGTGTCCAGCACCTTCCCTGAGTTAATATGGTTTGGGGTGGGAATAGTGAATTATATATATTTAGGGCATCATTAGGATGGCGGGCGGACTTTGTCCGCCTGCCATCCCGACATACCAAGGGACCGCCCGCCATAAGTGCGGCGGTCCCGTGGGGGTAATTAGGATGCGCCCGCCACACTGGCGGGTGCATCCTGCATTTCCAACATTGCGGCGGGTGGTGCATTCAGCACCGCCCGCCGCAATGCCAAAAATGCATGTTGTGCATTTGCATGCACAACGTGGCAGGCACCGCAGGGTGCCCGTCATGTTGTGCATGCAAATGCAGGGGGGTACCATAGGTACCCCCCATGTGCACCCCCCACCCCCCAGAATCCCTGGGGGCCAGCTACAGGCCCCCAATGTAAAATACCACATGCCTTTCCGTGGCGGCAATCCCCGCATGCATCCTGATATGGATGGCAGTGTCTAACAGACACCGCCACCATATTAAAAGCTTTTCCGCCCGGTCGACTCATTGACCGGGTGGAAAACCGGCAGACGGTCTTTCCGTCCGCCGGGGTCCCCCCCGCCATAGTAATATGGCGGGAGGGAATTGGCATGCGGGCGGGAGAGAATGTCGGGCAGATCGCCACCGTCATGCGGGCGGTGGCGATCCGCCCGACATTCTAATGGGCCCCTTAGTGTCCAGCATCTTCCCTGATTTTTTTTTTGATTGGAGTGGGAATAGTAAATTATATATGTTTAGTGTCCAGCACCTTCCCTAAGTTAATATAGTTTGGGGTTGGAATAGTAAATTATATATGTTTAGTGTCCAGCACTTTACCTGATTTCTTTTTGATTGGAGTGGGAACAGTAAATTATATATGTTTAGTGTCCAGCACCTTCCCTGAGTTAATATGGTTTGGGGTAGGAATAGTGAATTATATATGTTTAGTGTCCAGCACTTTCCCTGATTTCTTTTTGATTGGAGTGGGAATAGTAAATTATATATGTTTAGGGGCCGATTCCGATTCGGGCCGGAAATCTCTCCGACCGAGCCGGACCCGGAGAGATTTCCGACCGAATCGGACCCTAGCAGTCCGACCAAACGAGTACGATGCGCACGCATGCTATCGGACTCGATTCGGTCGGACTCCCATTGAAGTCAATGGGAGCCGGTCGTACAATGCGTGCGCGGGCTCCCATTGACTCAATGGGTGCGAGGCAAACAAGGGCGCCCCTATAGCGGAGTACGCGTCGAAGCGGGTCGCGCCGTACATGCACACGTAGGGGGGACCCATGGGTCCCCCCTGTGTGCGACTCGCGTGGCTAGGCATACAGGGGGGTCCGACACGGACCCCCAAAGTGCGGCTCCGACTGCTCTTTTGAGCCGGACAGCGCGAGTCGGTCGGACTGCTCGAGGCGCGCATCGTACTTACCCGGCCGGGGAACGTCTCCATTGCGCGGTGCGAGTCGTGTCCGTGCGAGTCGGTCGGAGCGGTCGGCTTTCGCGAACGAGTCGGTCGGTGCGGTTGGGTCTCGCGAACGAGTCGGTCGGAGATTTCGCATCGTACTCGCTCGCCCGGACGCACGTACGAATCGGTCGGGAAACAGGGCTCCGAATCGGATCCGGTAAAGCCGAATCCGATTCGGAGCCCTACCGGCCAAGATCGGAATCGGCCGCTTAGTATCCAGCATCTTCCCTGAGTTAACATGGTTTGGGGTGGGAGTGGTAAATCATATATATTTAATGTCCAGCACCTTCCCTGATTTATTTTTTATTGGAGTGGGAATAGTAAATTGTATATGTTTAGTGTCAAGCACCTTCCCTGATTTATTGTTGATTGGAGTGGAAATAGTAAATTATATATGTTTAGTGTCTAGCACCTTCCCTGAGTTAATATGGTTTGGGGTGGGAATAGTAAATTATATATGTTTAGTGTCCAGCACTTTCCCTGTTTTCTTTTTGATTGGAGTGGGAATAGTGAATTATATATGTTTAGTGTCCAGCACCTTCCCTGAGTTAATATGGTTTGGGGTGAGAATAGTAAATTTTATGGAGCAGATTTACAAGGCTCTTGCGCCACTTTTGCGTCACTTTTCCCACGTTAAAAGTGACGCAAAAGTGGCGCACGGGGCTTGTAAATAAGCCCCCATATGTTTAGTGTCCAGCACCTTCCCTGAGTTAATATGGTTTGGAGTGGGAATAGTAAAATATATATGTTTAGTGTCCAGCACCTTCCATGAGATAATATAGTTTGAGGTGGGAATAGTACATTATATATATTTTTAGTGTACTGCATCTTCCCTGAGTTAATATAGTGCATAGTGGGAATAGTTAAAAATGAATTCTTTATTTTGGAGTAAGGTTATTGATATAATTATACATGTGTATAAAAAAAAAGTAAACTAATGTTACATAATTAAATACAGCAGCATGTTAATATTTTATGTATGTTTTTATTTTGATTCAAAGAGTCAAGAAAAGAAGTAATATGCATTTTATTTTATTTACAATCTTTGATATATATATTGTTATACAGAGAAAATAAGATACATTTTTTATTTTTGAATACATTGCATATTTTGTACATATTTATACATTAACATGTAATTTTTAAGTATAGTTAGCAGTCAACATTTTTCTGTTTTATAAAATAGTGACGTACATTTTTACAAAGAAAAGTATTAGTTATCCATTGGTTTTTATACAATTTTTTAACATATCATTTTTTTGGTAACAGTTATAGAATATTTATTTATAATGTAAGTATGCATTATATTATTACATTTAGGGGTCGATTCCGATTTCGGCTGGAAAACGTTGTTCCCGACACGGACCCGTCATATTTTCCGACCGAACCATACACACGCCTTCCAAATGGCTGAGTACGATGCGATGCTTGAAATTTACAACCGACTCGGCCGGAATTTTTTTTTACGGTCGAGTCGGCCGGAAAGGAGCCTGACGCGATAGACCCGTACGCGCAATATTCGAGATAGCCAAGTGTCAACCCGACACAACAGACACGTACGCGAACGACTCCATGTAGCCAAGCATCGTCCAAATGCTGTGACGTGCTAAAAGCGGCGCCCTGTACGACGGGTAGAAAAAACGCATCGTACTTGCGTGTCCGGAAACAGGTTGGGAAACGCCTCCATGCGACTCGATTTCCGTTTTTCCTGAGCCTGTTCGGTCGTGAAATAGGGCACGAATCGGAGCGGGCGATTGGGTCAGAAATTTGCCTGTAATACGCATAGTACTTGCTCGTTTGTAGATAAAAGCTCCGGATACGAGTCGGTCATAAGGTAAGCCTACGAATAGCACTGGGAAGGCTTTTTTAGCGAGATCGGAATCGGGCCCATAGTGTAAATTTTTAATAACATATATTTTTTAACAATTTTTTCATTGTATAACTATTTACAATTAATTGTATGTTTCAACACATAGGGGCTCATTAGGATGTCGTGACATTCGCCACCGCCGAGCCGGCGGTGGCGACCGCCACGACATCATAACGAGTGAAACCCCCCGCCATATTACAATGGTGGGGGGTTTCGCGACGGACGCACAGGTCGCCCGCCGCTTTTCCGCCGGCCGGCAATCGTTCCGATTGCCGGGTGGGCGGAATAGGCCCCTAATATGGTGGCGGTGCCTAGCAGGCACCGCCATCCATATTAGGATGGTGTGATGTGAAGGCCTTTCCATGGCGGCTTTGCTGCCATGGAAGGGCTGACGGGAATTGCTTTGGGGGCCCGTTGCGGGTGGGGGGGTGGGGGGCTGCACTTGGGGGGTACCTATGGTACCCCCCCTCATTGCCATGCACAAGGTGGCAGGCACCACGTGGTCTGCACCACAAGTCTGCCCGCCATCCTAATGGGCCCCATAGTGCCCGATTCCGATGTCGTTCGGAAGGCCTCCGAATCGGATTTGACTTTCCCGTATCCGATTCGTAGCCCTTGTTTCTGACTGAATCGTACACAGGTCTGAACGACCAAGTACGATGCGAAGATCGCGTACACGCCAACCAAATCGTTTTCGAACCCGATCCTGTCCATACGGCTCGTTCGTAGCCGAATCGCGCCATGCAATGGAGCCGTATTCTGACCGAGCGAGTACGATGCACGATTCGGACAGCCGCATTGACTTGGTCTCAGCGAGACAAAACGGCTCTCGGAATTGTACTTCGGGGGGCCGTAGAAGGCCCCCCTTCAGTCGGGGCCCTCCGAATCTGTCATTGGGAGTGACCATGGGTCCCCCCAATCCAAGCACGCACAGAGTGGCGGGCACCATGGGATGCCCGCCACAGAGTGTACGCTTTTCCCCACCCACCCCTTTTCTGCTATGGGAGCCTGTGTACGCGTCTCTACACGGGCTTCCATAGAGTTCAATGGGAGTCCGAGCGAACCGAGTCTGTTAGCCTACGGCAGCATCGTACTCGCTCGTCCAGACTCCTGGAGCACATTTCGCTCGGAAAGCCCTCTGGATCTGAGTCGTACGGAGTGCATTCCTAGCGAGATCGGAATCGGGCCCATAATGTTATATTTTGTGCAATATTATTTATATTGTAAATATAAATAATATTGTTTAGTAAATAAAGCATTTTGCAAAAAAAATATATTTTTAACATTTATACATTTTTTCACTTTATTTGCAAACAGTAAATTTTGTTATTATACATTGGTAATTTAATATATTTTTTTAATTATAATAATAAATCTTATTTGTTTGATAATATTTATTATTATAATTTAAGATTTGAAATAATATCTTCAACAATTTTTTATACATCACTAATGTTAATTACTATTTTTAAAACATTTTTTGTAACATATTTGTAATGTGCATTGAGTTTAATAAAGAAAACTATATTTCTTTTTTAATTAAGGCAGCCATTTTTTAAACTAAGTTCTATTTTGTAGGCTATCTGTGTTGTTTTAGGTCATTTCTGAGGGGAGAAGCTCGCGGTTGGAAGCTGTGTCACATCGGTTAAGGTAAGTTTAATTGTATTCATTTAATCTTTAATTTAGGAGTAGTTTGAAGGAAGTTAAGTAGTATATAGTGTATGCAGTGTTTGGATTTTGTGTTTTTTGTGAGGTTTAGGTTTTAATTTTGCGTTTGCGAAAAGCGGTTAGTTTGTTCATCGGTCGGTGTTAGAGTTTTATATATATGTTTAATTATGTTTAGAATATGGTGTTAGTGGTATGTTTGTGTGTATTTTGAAGTGATGTTACGGTATAATTGTGCGGGAGGGATTGTTTTGTTTTTTCAACAGGTTTTTGGCGATTGGAGTTGCCGTTGGGAGATGTATGTTTTTTTTTTTTTTTAAAGGAACTGTGTATTAGTTTCTAGTAAACTAATAATTATTTTACAGTTCCTTTAATTTTTCGGGTATTCCTGGAGCGCTTCTTTTTTTAAATACATTTTTCGGGATTCTTATGGTTTCAAGTCTATGGAGCTATTGCCGGTGGATTCTTTTTTATACAGTTGTAATTTTTCATTTTTTTCGGGGACTTTTAACTAAGGGCCATCATAACGGTGATGGGACCGACCGCCAGACGTTCGGCGGTCCCACCAGTGCAATTAGGATGCGCCCGCTATACTGGCGGGCGCATTCTGGCCTTTTACCATTGCGGACGGTGCTGCTGGCTGCAGCACCATCCGCAATGGTAAAAGAGCATGCACAGCATTTCCCTGCACCACGTGGCAGGCACCATGCGGTGCCTGCCACGTGGTTCACAGGGGGGTACCATGGGTACCCCCCCAGTGTCCCCCCTCCCTCACAGAGGGGGCCCGCAACGGGCCCCCAATGCCAATCCCCGCCGACATGGAAAGGCTCTCCAACACACACATCCTAATATGGCGGACGGTGACTGCTAGGCACCGCCACCATATTAGTGGCCCAGCTCCGCACGGCAGGCAATCGTAACAATTGCCACCGGCGGAAAAGCGGCGGGCGGACTTTGCATCCGCCACGATACCCACTGCCATCCTAATATGGTGGTGGGTAAATCTCCTTACGATGGCGGAACGACCGCCACCGCCGGCCCGGCGGTAGCGATCGTTCCACCATCGTAATGAGCCCCTAAGTTCTGGGAATTTTCTACATTTGGATTTATTTATGGCAGTTTAGACTACATTTCTTCAGCTACAAAAAAAGTAAGTAATTTTAAATTATTTATAATGGGAGGGAAATTTAATTTTTGTAATTGTTATTGCTATTTTTATTATATAAAATATAATTATGTCAATTAATTTTTTTAAGATATTTTAAAGTAATTGACAAAATCATTATATTTTTGTTGTGTGATAAAAATGTTTATTTGACTAATTATTTTGGAATTACGATTTTTCTGTGTTTCTGTTTTATTTTTTTAAAGTAGGGTTTTAGCTATTGTTTCTAGATATTCTAGCCATTTAGTGTTTGGGTAGAGTCTTACTTTGTATTGAAAGTACTCGAACATTTGCTTTGTTTGTTTGGTTAATTTTGGGCCTAGCTGGGTTACAAACTGTTCCATTCTTAGTGCCCGATTCCGATCTCGCTAGGAAAGCCCTCCGTACGACTCGGATCCCGAGGGCTTTCCGAGCGAAACGTGCTCCAGGAGTCCGGACGAGCGAGTACGATGCTGCCGTAGGCTTACGGACTCGGTTCGCTCGGACTCCCATTGAACTCTATGGGAGCCCGTGTACAGACGCGTACACAGGCTCCCATTGCAGAAAAGGGGTGGGTGGGGAAAAGCGTACACTCTGTGGCGTGCACCCATGGTGCCCACCACACTGTGAGTGCTTAGATTGGGGGGACCCATGGGCCCCCCCATGATAGATTACGGCCCCCCGAAGTACGATTCCGAGAGCCGTTTCGTCTCGCTGAGACCGAGTCAATGCGGCTGTCCGAATCGTGCATCGTACTCGCTTGGTCAGAATACGGCTCCATTGCATGGCACGATTTGGCTACGAATGAGCCGTATGGACTGGATCGGGTTCGGAAACGATTCGGTAGGCGCGTACGCGATCTTTGCATCGTACTTGGTCATTCGAACCTGTGTACGATTCGGTCGGAAACAAGGGCTACGAATCGGATCCGGGAAAGCCAAATCCGATTCGGAGGCCTTCCGAACGACATCCGAATCGGGCACTATGGGGCCGATTCCGATTCGGGCCGGAAAACATACCGACCGACTCGGTACGGGAATGTTGTCCGACCGACACGTACCGGCGCTGCCTGATCCACGTAGTACGATGAAATGCATGTGAATCACGACCGACTCGTACGGAACACAAGTCGAACGACCGAACCGCACGGAAACCAGCTATCTGGCCGGGAAACTACGCGAATCGAACCGACCGACACGCACCAGGAATGAACCCGACAGAAACGTACCCGCGAACTCCGACCTGCGCAGTACGATGCAATGCGTGGAAAACCAGACCGAGTCGCACGGAGGCCAAGCCGTACGACCGACACGCATACAAAACCCAGCCTAAGCAACTCAATACTCCGCGACCGACACGTACGCCGCACATGAAACCCAGCAGGAACACAGCATGAAAGACTCGGAGAAGCCTGCACGAGCCAACTGCAGCGTCCTACTCGGTCAGTAGAACGTCTCCTACATGCCTAAAAAACTCAAAGGAAAAAATACAAAAAAAAGGGACAAACAAGCAATGACAAAGTCAATAAATACAGGGGGGAAAAAACATGGAACAAGGACACATCCCCAACTCCACCCATATAAAGGCCACAAATCCCTACCATGATCCTTGGCAAATTCAACTGACCTGCCAGCACAGAACACCATCAGACAGCAACCACAGACACACTCACAACTCATCCATCACACAAGCCACACACCATTAGCACCTCACAAATAGCACCCTCACATACACCCAGCAAAACCTACACTCTCCACCCTCACTTGCACACTCACACACACATCAATCCCAACCACCACCCATCACCATGCCCCCAAAGAAGAATCCAAAGTTCCTAGACAGTGAATTGGAAGTCCTGGTAGATGAGATCCTCAGGGTAGAGCCACAGTTGTTTGGTACATTGGTCCAACAGACCCCCATGTCGCAGAAAACCAAGATGTGGGAGAGGATCGTCGACAGGGTGAACGCACAATCACCATGTTTGCGCACAAAGGAAGACATCCAGAACAGGTGGTATGATGTGCGCAGGAGGGTCAAGGAACTACTCAAGAAGGATTACACCTTGAGTCAGCGCACCGGCAGTGGCCCTCCTGCCAAACCACTATACCTCAGGCCCTGGGAGGAGAAGGTGCGGGCCATCCTACCACCAGTGAGCGTATATGGACTATCAAACATCCCAGAGCCTGGTGAGTACACAACCAATATACACAATATTGTGTGACAATACACACACATCACTGTCAAGGGGACAGTCAAACCATGCACCCTTACCAAATCCACAGCAACCAAAAGATAATCATCCCAAGATGTGTATGTTAGTCAGATAAACACAATACATGCCATCTCATAGTGATATGTAACTGTGTCATGACATGTACAAACCTAACAACAAATAGAGCAAGGCAGTGGCACAAATCTAACCAACAAACACTGTCAGATATTTTGCCACCACTAGAACACCACCTCACAGGGAAGCTCACTGAAAGGAAGGAATTCTGTGTATGCTGGTGAAGTGAGTGTAGCCAATAGCATGATGGGAGTTGTAGTCACAGATATTGATCACCCTCACAATTTGCCAATCAACACCACTCTGAACCATGCTCACATCACAGGGAGTGGAAAAGAACTGACAAGATCGCTGACACTGGGTACTGCTGTGGGGAGCACAAGGCCCTGCTGGGAACTGTGCACCAACCAACAGCAGGACACCACTGACTGACATCCTGAAAGCCAACTTGCACTCCCTGCAATGGAAGCACGTTCCCCTTAACACAAACTCCACACAACTCACCTGGGAGAATGCAATGCCTCACACTCTAATTAAATATCCCACAAGGAACAACCACACTGGGTTATGCTGTGTGTAGCACAGGGACACTTTTGGGACTTGTAGCCAAACAAACGCCAGGACAACACTGTCAGCCATCCTGTCAGCACATGCACACCACCCCACAGGGAAGCAGAGTCAAAAGGAAGGAAGTATGTGCATGCTGGGAAGAGGGGTGTAGGCAATAGCATGATGGGAGTGATAGTCACAGCTCAACATCCCCCACCCACATGGCCTAGCAAGCTCACACTGAAGCATGCACACCTCACAGGGAGTGAAAAGCCACTTCAAAGATGTCGGACACTGGCCTCAGCTGTGGGGAGCACAAGGCCCTGCTGGGAACTGTGCACCAACAAACAACAGGACCACACTGTCAGCCATCTTGCCATTGCTGTCACACTAACACACAGTGAAGTCCACTCAAAAGGAAGGAAGTATGTGTATGCTGGGAAGGGGGGTGTAGGCAATAGCATGATGGGAGTGGTAGTCACAGCTCAACATCCCCCACCCACATGGCCCAGCAAGCTCACACTGAAGCATGCACACCTCACAGGGAGTGAAAAGCCACTTCTAAGATGTCTGACAATGGTGCCCTGTTGTGGGGAGTACCAGGCCCTGCTGGGAACTGTGCACCAACCAACAGCAGGACACCACTGCCTAACATCCTGAAAGCCAACTTGCACTCCCTGCAATGGAAGCACGTTCCATGGTGGGATAACTGGCTGGGTGGGAAGGAGGACTGACAGCTCTGACCAAAGTTACCACCAGCTTTTCTCACACACCCCTTAACACAAACTCCACACAACTCACCTGGGAGAATGCAATGCCTCACACTCTAATTAAATATCCCACAAAGAACAACCACACTGGGTTATGCTGTGTGTAGCACAGGGACACTTTTGGGACTTGTAGCCAAACAAACGCCAGGACAACACTGTCAGCCATCCTGTCAGCACAGGCACACCACCCCACAGGGAAGCAGAGTCAAAAGGAAGGAAGTATGGGCATGCTGGGAAGGGGGGTGTAGGCAATAGCATGATGGGAGTGGTAGTCACAGCTCAACATCCCCCACCCACATGGCCCAGCAAGCTCACACTGAAGCATGCACACCTCACAGGGAGTGAAAAGCCACTTCTAAGATGTCTGACAATGGTGCTCTGTTGTGGGGAGTACCAGGCCCTGCTGGGAACTGTGCACCAACCAACAGCAGGACACCACTGCCTAACATCCTGAAAGCCAACTTGCACTCCCTGCAGTGGAAGCACGTTCCATGGTGGGATATCTGGCTGGGTGGGAAGGAGGACTGACAGCTCTGACCATAGTTACAAGCAGCTTTTCTCACCCCCCCCCTTAACACAAACTCCACACAACTCACCTGGGAGAATGCAATGCCTCACACTCTAATTAAATATCCCACAAAGAACAACCACACTGGGTTATGATGTGTGTAGCACAGGGACACTTTTGGGACTTGTAGCCAAACAAACGCCAGGACAACACTGTCAGCCATCCTGTCAGTACAGGCACACCACCCCACAGGGAAGCAGAGTCAAAAGGAAGGAAGTATGTGCATGCTGGGAAGGGGGTGTAGGCAATAGCATGATGGGAGTGGTAGTCACAGCTCAACATCCCCCCCCTCACATGGCCTAGCAAGCTCACACTGAAGCATGCACACCTCACAGGGAGTGAAAAGCCACTTCTAAGATGTCTGACAATGGTGCCCTGTTGTGGGGAGTACCAGGCCCTGCTGGGAACTGTGCACCAACCAACAGCAGGACACCACTGCCTAACATCCTGAAAGCCAACTTGCACTCCCTGCAATGGAAGCACGTTCCATGGTGGGATAACTGGCTGGGTGGGAAGGAGGACTGACAGCTCTGACCAAAGTTACCACCAGCTTTTCTCACACACCCCTTAACACAAACTCCACACAACTCACCTGGGAGAATGCAATGCCTCACACTCTAATTAAATATCCCACAAAGAACAACCACACTGGGTTATGCTGTGTGTAGCACAGGGACACTTTTGGGACTTGTAGCCAAACAAACGCCAGGACAACACTGTCAGCCATCCTGTCAGCACAGGCACACCACCCCACAGGGAAGCAGAGTCAAAAGGAAGGAAGTATGGGCATGCTGGGAAGGGGGGTGTAGGCAATAGCATGATGGGAGTGGTAGTCACAGCTCAACCTCCCCCACCCACATGGCCCAGCAAGCTCACACTGAAGCATGCACACCTCACAGGGAGTGAAAAGCCACTTCTAAGATGTCTGACAACGGTGCTCTGTTGTGGGGAGTACCAGTCCCTGCTGGGAACTGGGCACCAACCAACAGCAGGACACCACTGACTGACATCCTGAGAGTCAACCTGCACCCACTGCAAGGGTGGCATGCTTCATGGTGGGATAACTGGGCTGGGGGGAGAAGGAGGTCCGGATGTCAACCAAATACCACCAATGCTGGTCATGCACACACCTCAACATCCACATTGAAATGCATCAGGTTGGCAGGACAATGAGCCACACCAATATCAACCTCTGACTGTGACAACTTATTACAATGCAATGTACAGGGCCGCATCCAGAGGTACAGTCACAACTGTCATGTGTTTGAACCATTGATGCCTGCAGAAACATAACATACATTGTGTGTCTCTTCCAAAAACAGGTGATGATGGGGACACAGCAGCAGATGAGGAGGAGTCCCTGTCCCAGGCTCCGGGGGACCCTGAGCTCTCTGGTGTGGAACAGCCTCTGCCCTCATCGGATGGCGAAGACGAACCTGGCACCTCCGGTGGGAGTCATCATGCAGCACCAGCAGGACCACCATCTGCACCCCCTGCACCCATTCCTCCAACATCTGCCAACACACAGACCACCCCCGCCGACACGGACAGACCAAGGACACTGAATGACAACAGCACAGGGACCCCAGCCCACCGTGAAGCAACGGACAACAACCCCAGTACCAACCCCCGAGGGGGCCTAGGGTCACCTGTGCGTGCCACCGCAGCTCCCGCACATGTGGCCAGGGGTGGTAGGCAGAGGTCGCTGTTTGCAGAGGGGTCTGGACTGCATGATGACCCACAACTGGTACGCATTGCTGATGCGTACCAGAATAGCACCGGAGAGGTCAGCCAGGTAGTGGGGATCCTCAAGGACATTCAACAGCAGCAGGCTGCCCATCATGCCCGCTTGGACTTCCACATGTCCCGTGTGGAGACACACATGTCTGGCATGGAGTCCAAGTGGGACACATTGGAAGAACTGACAGCGGTGCAGAGGGACATATTGACATGCCTCTGCCAGATTAGCACCAACATGTCCACACCTCCCTGTGTGCCCACAACATCTGGTGCCGCAACAACTGCAACTGCCACAAGGAGGGAGGATGACTCTGGTGGAGAGTCCCCTGCACCGCAGCGGCCTGCATGTGAGGGTCCCCCCAGAAAGAAGAGGGATCGTCCGAGGAAGGACAACTGAGAGGCCGATGGCCATGTACATCCCCCAGGAACCCAACACCTGTTCTGGAAATTCTCCTTTGTGTGCAAACTGGTCACCCTGTCGAATGCAACACAACTCTCCCACATGACATGGGGAGTTTAATTTGGACTAATGTATCAGATGACTGTGGACTTTACTCAGGACATTTATGCTACCAACACTTCCAAATCATCTGGGAACTTTGGATTCCAATACCAATGTATAGCACCCACCATCCTGTGCACTATCCTCACACATGTATGTAAATAAACTCACTAATACACCATACTTGCCTCTGTTGTGATTCCAACGTTGTTTTTGTCATGGAGATGATGATCTGCTAAATGACACTGTGCATGCTAACTGCTACAGCAAGTTCTACACCGTCATGTGAGTCATGGCGACGTGACACATATGAGGGAGACACACCACTAGGGCTACACAACACATAGACACCAGGGCCATCTGACTCATCGCCTACACTGATGTTGCCAGGAAATACAGTGGAATGCACAGACACCACACCTATTCAGAGTCTGTGTGAACTAGCCCACAGGTGCAGTAAGCAAATGTCAGTCAGATGTGTGACCACAGACAACGCACATCCCAAAGTGAAGCACAGGTTTATTACACATTTGTAACATGTTGCTTCCACTACAAATGCAAGGTAATCCCACGTGGCAGTGGCCACACAGTCAACAAGTGTAGAAGAAATAAAGTCCAGGGGTGTGTGGCACATCACCTGTAGGGAAATGACTGCTTCCACCCTGAAAGCTGAATCATGGTGTCGGGGGATCCGAGTTGACCAAACAACTCTGAAAGTGCCCTGTGAAGGACAGACATGACACACAGTCAAAAGCCATGAAGAACAGGACAGAACTGCAATACTCATGCCCAATACATGTCACAAGATACCTACACAAAACCAAGTTAGCATGTCAACACTGTTGGGGAGTACAGACTACCTGTAAGGACACATCGCTGCACGCATCCAGTCAAGTAGCACATGGCCACACTCAAACAGCACCAGAGCACCACCCACACATATCATGCAAACTCACATTATTGACATGACATCTCTGGATACTCACATTCAGCTGAAGAAGTTGGTGATGAGCTGTGTGCGGACATCACCCCCCTCATCATCATCATCACTGGCATCATGGCCCAGGCCAGGATCCTCCACAGGTGGCGGATGTTGGTCATCGTCATCCCGGATGAGAGGCAACTCCTTCCGCACTGCCAGGTTGTGTAGCATGCAGCAGACGATGACAATCTTGCACACCTTTGCTGGGGCATATGGGAGGGCCCCTCCTGTCTTGTCTAGGCAGTGGAAGCGGCTCTTCAGGAGACCAAATGTCCGCTCGATCCCTCTCCTGGTCCGACCATGTGCCTCATTGTAGCGCATCTGGGCTGCTGTCACAGGGTTCCTGAGGGGTGTCAGCAACCACAGCATGTTGGGGTATCTGGAGTCACCTACATACAGACAATTGCACATTAGCTGAGTTGGAAAAGAGGGCAGAATACAACATTGCAGAACACACACAATGGTACAAAGTCAGTACACACCGACAAGCCAGGCACGCTGGTTCTGCATCTGTGACATCATCCTCTGGATGAGACTACTCCTCATCACGTAGGCATTGTGTGCCGAACCAGGGAAATGGGCACACACATGTGAGATTCTCATATCTGCAAGACATACCACCAGAGCATTGATCAAATGGTAATGTTTCCTGTTCCTGTATGCCTGGTCATGTGCCTGTGGTGGTACCAAAGCCACATGTGTCCCATCAATGGAGCCAATGACATGTGGCATCCTCCCCAGGGCATAGAAGTCACTCTTGACGTCAGTGATTTGTTGACGTTTAGGGAAATAGATGTACTGGTTCAGGTACCTCAACATTGCCTCCAAAACATCACGTAGCACACGGCTGAACATGGTCTGTGACATCCCACCAGCAGACGCCACAGTGTGTTGAAAGGTACCGGTGGCAAAGAAGTGTAGGGCTGCCATCACCTTCACCTTGGGGGTCAGCGCTGTAGGGTATGGCCGGCCAGGTTGCAAATGTGGGGCCAACCGCACCGCCAATTCCTCAATCAGCTCCCTGTTGAAGTGGTACCGTCGGATGCAGTCACGTTCAACCATCGTTGCAAGGTCAGGGAATGGTCTATGGACAGCTGGTGCCCTGCAGTGCATAGGTGAAGAAAGAAAGATTGTCAGTCACCCCACATATGTGGCATTCACCATACTCAATATCACATGATACATCATTACGAGACACAAGTGCCGTTCTGTATGGACATATATGGCACCTACATGGCCAACATCTAACATCACAGTTCAACATGTGTTGTCAACAAGTTCCAGGTTGTGCTATGGGAAATCATTAGGCTGTGTCACAGTACCCATGTACTGCTGTCGCGTTCCAAACACACACCACAGTGACATGTGAGGACAGATGTGCCACAGGCATCACAGCTCATTGACAGGTAGATTCCCAGGGTCCCTGTATTGCCACATGGACACTGGCATGACATGGCGTATCATGTACACGCCAGCAAAACAACCATGACTCCCACAGGTAGTGGCCCCTGTTGCCTCTGCAGGACAGACATGGACGTCTGTGACACACACACGCACAACATCAAAGTCCATGCACAAACAACGTGGATGTGGAGACTGTCTCCCATTGTGCACATGGAATCAGAGACATCCTGTGACGTACATAACTACCCACATGGGACTCAGGGGGTATGTGACATGACATACACATACACAACCTGGAAATGTGACCATGCCACATGCTCGGAAATGACCAGTTGCACATCACAGGGGTCATGTGCACAACACACAAAGGATTCTGTCTCCATGAACACGTGCACAGCCTGGGAGTGGCTGCCCCCAAGTGCCACCAAAAAAACCACATGTTGACCCCCATACACACACAGGTAATGCAGCCTTACATGCCTTAGGATACAGTTTGGACAGGCTGTGGTGTTGTAGGTGTGCCCCTGAGTCCCTGCCAAGTAATGTGGCTGGCATACGCTCACCAGTGACAACCATGGTGACATATGCGAGTGACTTGTACAGGGACGCTGCCGTACAGCAATGGACCGATCCGTGTGCACGCATTGGCCATTGCATATGATGTGGACGGATGCGTGTTGTCATCCGAAATACGCGTTGTACAGCAATGGACCGATCGGTGCGCACGCATTGGCCATTGCATATGATGTGGATGGATGCGTTTGTTTTTCAAAATACGCGTTGTACAGCAATGGACCGATCGGTGCGCACGCATTGGCTATGGCCTGACATGGTAACGGACGCGTTTTCGAAGCTTGTACAAGTCGGATGCAGTGAATTCAGTTGGCCAGCCACAACAATGTTGCAAATTCATAAGTGTCATGAAGTTAAACTTTTGAAGGATGCTGTGGGCGTTTATAAGTGGTGCAATTCCATGGATTGGCCAGATTCAGAAGATGCAAACGACGTGGACCTATCACTTTGGACACATGGGACAGTATCTGCCTCTGCAGCACACATATAATGCTGGCTGTTCCCCTGAGAGCTCACTTGCCTGCACTACATGCTCCAGGACGACATCTGCCACCACCACTGCTGCTGTCTCTGCATCCTCTGGCTACTGCAATGGCACATACTGTGGATAGAGCCCCAGCCTTCAGCACTGAGGAGAACCAGGCCCTGCTGGAGAGCCTCCTTCTACAGTACAGCAAGCTGTATGGGAAACCAGGGGAGCAGGTGAGTGTGCTGTCCACTGCCTTACTAATTGTGCATGTTGTCTGACTAGCAAGACGTACAGTGTGTACACCAGTGGCTAGCATGCTCACTGAGTACTTGTCACCCCCAAAGTGTGTAGTCACATGCACTGAACAGGCATAGTGCAGTAACAGTGCATTCCAACAAGGTTTTACTTCCCAGGCAATGATACCATTTAGTAACTGCTGGCAAACTGTTCATAGCCATAGTTGCACTACCTGTGTAGATCATATGCCCCTGTGATTGAGACATGCATATCCAACTGTGTGATGCACGGAAAAGTTGCATGTGTAGTAATGGCCTTTTCACTTTGTCATCCTCACAGGTTGATGCCCACCAGAAGCAGGAGATCTGGCTGACCATCATCCGGGCAGTACGATCAGTGGGGGTCTACAGGCGCAGGATCCGCAACTGCCAGAAGAGGTGGCAGGACCTTCGTGGCTGGACCCGGAGGATCGCAAGGGTCCAGCTGAAGCTGTCGCCTCCTCGCAGGAAGGGCGGACACCGGACCCTGACCCCCCACATGCTCCGGATCCTGGCACTGGTCTTCCCTGACCTGGATGGGCAGCTGAAGGCCAGACAGCAGCAAGGAGGGGGTAAGTGCTAGCCTCAACTGTGTACTATGACTGACATGCTCTATGCACTCCTTTAGCCTGGTTCCACTTCCACAGTACAACTGTCATGTCGTCCTGGACTCATGTCCCTCACTTGTGTCATGCCCCCTCCTCATTTGATACACAGGTGTGGCCCTTAAAGTCTGTGACTTAGGTCACTTGGGTACTGTGTACTTGCAGTTACCTGTGGTTCAAGTTGGGGACAGCATCAGTTACAGGTACTTTGTGGTGGGCTGCATGGGTGGTACAATTGCTCACATTGCCTGTGATCTGACATGTACTCTGGGTATGGCTTTAATATGTGTTCCAATTGCTGCTCTGACTCACCACATGTCTGGGGTATGTGCCACACACCCATGCTGCTGCAGAGACCAAGGTAGGGGCCTCAGAAGTATGTACATCATGTGTGTGACACATGCATAGCCACCTGCCTAGTGTTCAGGGTAATACCATGTTGCACATGGACCTGGACTGTAATGCCTACTCCGTCCATCGAAGGCACTCTGTTCTCCCACTCCCGTGTGTCAGCATACATATTGGGCATTGTGAAGAGTGCACTCAGGTGTATGCCTCTGTGTCACCGTGGTGTGGCCTTGCTATTTGGACTCCTGGAGTGTTTAACAATTTGGGGTGGCCAGCCATCTGAGTTATGACTATGGGATCTGCACATAGGTCAATGCATAGGTCTCTGATCCCTTGACTGTGCACAATGTTGTATGAAACATTGAGGTGCAGGCAGCTTTGGTTCATTCTCATCAGACGCTGAAGTGCTCATGTGTATGGATTTGTGTTTGCAGTCACTCAAATGTCTCATTTGATTGACGTGGGATCATCTCAGTCCTCATGATGTGGGTGGCCAGGGTGCACATGTGCACCTGTCAGCTACAGGGCTTACATTTCTAAAACTTCCCTGATTGTGACACAGTGCAGACTGGTGTTGTGTGTATGCACTGCCCCTGTGACAGGAGACAGTTATGACTGACTTGCCAGACAGGCCTGTGCCATGACATTCCAATCGCAAAGGGTGATCCAGCAGTGGTGTGATATGTCCTGCATGCACACCATTGTTGCATTGTCTATCAGGACATGAGGACATCATTGTGTCTGGTGATGGAAGCAAAACCTGCATATCAACAGAGACTTTGCCCATCACTTTTCCTGACACATGTACGGAGTCAGTGGCAGGAGATGGCATGTGTTTGGAGTGACACATTTCCATATATACTCTTGGATGTCCAACAACTGTGTATGTGGTGCATGTGTGCACATATGATTAGTCGCATCCAACAGGCAGCAGACAGATGGGTGCATGGACAGGTAGGATATGTGTGGCATGACTGACTGTCAGGCAGACAATGGGCTTCTTCAAATCAGTGTCAGCACTAATTGCAATGTCTAGCAAATGATGGCAGGGCTTGCTCTGTGATGTGCTGTACTTACTGTGGTGTGTGTGGTCAGTACAGGTGACTATTGTTGCTCTGTTTATCATGATTGTTTGCAGATACATCCACGGCCACAGGAGGAGACAGCTCCACGGACCAAGTAGAGCGGCAGAGCCAGACTGGGTCCACTGCAGGGGAGAGCGAGGGACCCAGTGGCACGGAGGGTGAGGGGAGCCACACTGAGGAGACCTCAGCTACGACCACCTCGGCTGGGGAAAACAGCACTTCCAGTGAGGACTCCCTTGTGGAGGCGGGTGTCAGCAGACCAGAGGCAACGGCAAGCAAGTCTGTCCCCGCCACCACCACCATCTCCACCCTCCCATCTGCTCCTATCCCACATGTCTGTGGAGGCTCCCGTGTAGGGGAGCGTGTCTCCTTCATGCCAGGCACCGCACCCCCTGCCTCTGTCCCCCCTGCTGCCCTGAGTGTGGAGTCTGTGGACTTACTTAAGCAGATCCATGTAGGGCAGACATCAATGCTGAGTGTCCTCCATGCACACACGGGTCTTTTGACACAACTGGTGTCATTCATGGAGGGCATGTCATCTGGCATGTCTGCCCTACATCGGACCAATCAGTCCATGGCCTCCTCACTGATGGCAGCAGTGTCCCTCCTGCAACAGTCCCTCACCCCTCCTACCTCTGCCCCATCCACAATCCCCAGCACCCTACCTGTCCCAAGCACACACACACCGGCACCGGCACGCACCAGCACAGACACAAGCAGCACACACACACACAAGCCAATATCTAGACGCACACGCACGCACAGTCAGGGGACTGATACCTCACTCACAGGGGATGGGGCCCAGACACACACACACGCATCCACGAGCACTGCGCAGTCCTCAGATACCTCTCCCTCCAAAAGCCCTTCCCTTGCCTCACCTGCAACCCCCCCCCCCTCCCAGAAGCTCTTCCTCTGTGAGCTTGGCCTCTTCCCCACAGATACACCTGACACGAAGTCCAGGCGGAAGAGGCGACCTCCACACACAGAGGGGAGTGCCCCTCACACCCGGACACCCTCCCCCAGGCACAGGCAGACAGAGGACCACATTTGGAAGTCCCCCCGGACCAGGAAGGGCAAGACCCCACCACCACCACCACGCAGCTCCACCACACAGTCTCTCTCCTCCATCCCCCAGGCCACCACTGCACAGGTTCCACTGCCACACCCTGCCCCAGGTTCCCCCACACACCGATACCGCATCCCCAAACTGCTTAGGCCCTCCCCCCTACCACTTGCTCTTCCACCCCCAAACCAGATGCTCTGCCTGTTTGTGCCACTGGTGTGGAGATCGGGTCCCCCCCCTCTGTCCTGCCCACCTCATCTGCCCCTCTTCCACTCCCTTGGAGTTATGCACTGCAGTGGAGTCCACAACCACCCCGTCTGACTCAGGCACTGCAGTGGGGATCCAGTCCACTCCATCTGACCGGCCCACAGCAGTGGTTGAAGCACCCACAACATCTGAGTTGTGCCCTACAGTGGTGCCGGCCCCCACTGAGTCAGACACCTCCACTGCAGTTGCTGGTGACACTCCTGCACCCACCACCCCTTCACTGCCTCCTTCTGGCATCCCCTGATCCTGTCCCTGCGGTGCCTGGCCAGCCCCTTGTATGCCCCTCCGAGGGGGATGTCCCCTGTCCGTACCAGTGCAGGCAAGCAATGGGTGACAAGTTGTCATGTATCACCCTGTTGGGACAGTGTATTTGGACTGGCCATTGGCCTTAGTTTCTTTTGGACTTCAAATTTTCATTTAACATTTGCTGAATAAAGCCTCTTTTTGTTTAATTGTGGTTTTTCTTTGGATGTACATGATGTAGATGAGTATCATCATGCATTTGCAGTTGTAGTAGTGTTCATATCAGGAAAATGAAGTGTTGCTGTGATGGATTCCATGTGGTCCATGGGATATGTGTCCTAATGTAGTCTGGATCTATAGCATCCTTTGCTGCAGTCTGAGGGTGTGATGTTCAGAATTTGACACAGGGATGTACGTTTTGCATTTGTAAATTAACATCTTTGGCTTACACTGATGCACATCTGGTGGGCTTACCACTGTTCAATGTTTCTATTTCCCTGACTGTGTGCCCATCTCCACTGGACATGCAGTTTATCACATCAATGTTGAAGGACTCATCTGTGTATACAGTGCGACTTGCTTGACACGTGTTTAGGGTGTATGCAGATGACTGACGTGACACTCCCGTACCCAGGCTGATGTGAGCAGAGCCTTCAGTGTGTTGTAGTTGTTGACTCACTGACCGAGTGTTCTGCTGACATGTTTGAGTCGTGCACAGACAAGGTTTGGCACAGCGGACCTTCCACAGGAGCGGAGTGCCCTCATGGCAGTGTGTAATCCTGTGACATTACCTGGGCCCGTGTTGTGTGTTGTGTGAGCATGTCTGTGTGTGTTCCCTTCCCTTTTCCTACACAGGCTGTGTCCCTAGGGATGTTCCTGTTTGTGATGCTTGCTGAGTTGTCCTGAGTTCATCCAGCATCTTGGACCTTGTTTCTCCGGGATGTGGGTGCATGGCAAACTAATGTTCATCAGGTTGTCATCCCTAGTTGTCTTTGTTGTCAGGGCTGGGGATGTGGGCAAACGCAGATGGGACACAGTCAGGATTCCCCTTGGCACTTGTTGGATACACAAGTCATGTAATTTACAGTTTGTGGTAGCTTTCAGTGATTGTGACACGTTGTGTGTGTGACTGCTGCCACTCCTCAGGGTCAGAGCTGCAATGTTGGAAGTTGTCTATGTGTGTTCTTTGTGGGTCACCTTGGCTTCTTCATTGGTGTGTGACTGTGGCCGGGATCCCATTGATTGGGGTGTATTTCACGTCATGCCCATGTACGGCGTACTGTGCAGTGTGTCAGACATTCACGAGTCTTGTTGACTGGCCATGTGTGATGGGTTTCACACCTTAGCTCCCACCACCCCCCTGGGATTGTCATATGTGCAATGTCACCAGTCCTAGTGAGCTTCACAGCTGCACATTGGTGGAGATCAAGGTGTGTGGTGTTGAGTGTGTGCAAATGTGAGTTGTTGCACGGCTAGACCCCTACCTCCATATTGGCCTTGGCTGACAGGCCGTGCTGATTGATTTGTGCTTGTGTAGGTGTGATGGTAGTTAGTTGCTCAGGACACATGGCTGTGGTTCACTGTGTGAACGACATCTACCTTTGTCATCGCAGTGGGATTATCATGCAGGCTAGTGTCACCACAATGTGGTGTCCCTGGGAGTAGTGCTGTGGTGGGTCTGTCTCTTGCTGTGTTAGTTGCTGTTCCTACAAGCTTGCGTGACATGTGTAATTTGGGCTCCCTCTCATCTAACAATGCCTGATTGCCCACATAGGGGAATCCGATCCATGAGTTACTTTTGTATGGCACTGTATACACATCTGTGTAATTGGGATTCAGGCCTCCTCATGTGTTGTGTGGTTGCCTGGGGACACTGGCACACCCCCCCATCACCTGTTGTGTTTGATATGCAGTGTGACGCTGCCTGTTTGTGTTTGTGCATCTGCACCACTGCATTGGCATATCTTTAGTGTGCCATTGGCTGTATGTTGTTTGGTGGATTTCCCCTGCTGATAAATGTTGACAATGTCAGCCCCCATGGGTGATGTTTGTCTGCACATGGCCAAAGGTATGTTTTATTTGCACTGCACTGTTTGCCTCACCCAATCTATGTTGCTATGGGACACAAGCACTACTTTGCCACTGATGTGTTTGTTGTTGTGTGACCAGGAATCATCCATGCTGTTTGGCATTTGCAGCTTTTTCCATGACAACACTTACCTTTTGGTCACTGTGATGATGGGGGTTTAGACCCCATTGCCACAATGTTCAAAATGTGCTTCAGCTATGGACCCCACACTTACATTTTGGTCACTGTGAAGATGGGGGTTTACACCCCATTGCCACAATGTTCAAAATGTGCTTCAGCTATGGACCCCACACTTACATTTTGGTCACTGTGATGATGGGGGTTTACACCCCATTGCCACAATGTTCAAAATGTGCTTCAGCTATGGACCCCACACTTACATTTTGGTCACTGTGATGATGGGGGTTTACACCCCATTGCCACAATGTTCAAAATGTGCTTCAGCTATGGACCCCACACTTACATTTTGGTCACTGTGATGATGGGGGTTTACACCCCATTGCCACAATGTTCAAAATGTGCTTCAGCTACGGACCCCACACTTACATTTTGGTCACTGTGATGATGGGGGTTTAGACCCCATTGCCACAGTGGTCATGGTCTGCTTGCATTGTGGAGGCCACACACATTTATGTGTGACACATGTGATAGGGGGTCACATTGTATGTTCAATGTCATGTTCAGTGTTGTAGGCATTTGACACAGACTACACACGCTTGTCATGATGTTGGGGGGATGTCTTTTGCTGACATTCCTTGTGTTGGAGTATGCTGGTTGGGTCATGCATTACCCATCCTATGAGTGGGGATGGTAGTAGTGACAGGCATCCAGGCCCACATGAGATGGGGTGGTGGTAGTGGTAGGCATCCAGGCCCCCCTGAGTAGGGGTGGTGGTAGTGGTAGGCATACAGGCCCCCATGAGTAGGGGTGGTGTTAGTGATAGGCATCCATCCCCCTATGAGTGGGGATGGTAGTAGTGACAGGCATCCAGGCCCACATGAGTAGGGGTGGTGGTAGTGGTAGGCATCCATCCCCCTATCAGTGGGGATGGTAGTAGTGGTAGGCATCCAGGCCCCCATGAGTAGGGGTGGTGGTAGTGGTAGGCATCCAGGCCCCCATGAGTAGGGGTGGTGGTAGTGGTAGGCATCCATCCCCCTATGAGTGGGGATGATAGTAGTGACAGGCATCCATCCCCCTATGAGTGGGGATGATAGTAGTGACAGGCATCCAGGACCCCCTGAGTAGGGGTGGTGGTAGTGGTAGGCATCCAGGCCCCCATGAGTAGGGGTGGTGTCAATGGTAGGCATCCAGGCCCCCATGAGTGGGGATGGTAGTAGTGACAGGCATCCAGGCCCACATGAGTAGGGGTGGTGGTAGTGGTAGGCATCCATCCCCCTATGAGTGGGGATGGTAGTAGTGACAGGCATCCAGGCCCACATGAGTAGGGGTGGTGGTAGTGGTAGGCATCCATCCCCCTATGAGTGGGGATGGTAGTAGTGACAGGCATCCAGGCCCCCCTGAGTAGGGGTGGTGGTAGTGGTAGGCATCCAGGCCCCCATGAGTAGGGGTGGTGTCAGTGGTAGGCATCCAGGCCCCCATGAGTGGGGATGGTAGTAGTGCCAGGCATCCAGGCCCACATGAGTAGGGGTGGTGGTAGTGGTAGGCATCCATCCCCCTATGAGGGGGGATGGTAGTAGTGACAGGCATCCAGGCCCCCATGAGTAGGGGTGGTGTTAGTGGTAGGCATCCAGGCCCCCATGAGTGGGGATGGTAGTAGTGACAGGCATCCAGGCCCACATGAGTAGGGGTGGTGGTAGTGGTAGGCATCCATCCCCCTATGAGTGGGGATGGTAGTAGTGACAGGCATCCAGGCCCACATGAGTAGGGGTGGTGGTAGTGGTGGCATCCATCCCCCTATGAGTGGGGATGGTAGTAGTGACAGACATCCAGGCCCCCTGAGTAGGGGTGGTGGTAGTGGTAGGCATCCAGGCCCCCATGAGTAGGGGTGGTGGTAGTGGTAGGCATCCATCCCCCTATGAGTGGGGATGGTAGTAGTGACAGGCATCCAGGCCCCCTGAGTAGGGGTGGTGGTAGTGGTAGGCATCCAGGCCTCCATGAGTAGGGGTGGTGGTAGTGGTAGGCATCCATCCCCCTATGAGTGGGGATGGTAGTAGTGACAGGCATCCAGGCCCGCCTGAGTAGGGGTGGTGGTAGTGGTAGGCATCCAGGCCCCCATGAGAAGGGGTGGTGTTAGTGGTAGGCATCCATCCCCCTATGAGTTGGGATGGTAGTAGTGACAGGCATCCAGGCCCACATGAGTAGGGGTGGTGGTAGTGGTAGGCATCCATCCCCCTATCAGTGGGGATGGTAGTAGTGGTAGGCATCCAGGCCCCCATGAGTAGAGGTGGTGGTAGTGGTAGGCATCCAGGCCCCCATGAGTAGGGGTGGTGTTAGTGGTAGGCATCCATCCCCCTATGAGTGGGGATGGTAGTAGTGACAGGCATCCAGGCCCCCCTGAGTAGGGGTGGTGGTAGTGTTAGGCATCCAGGCCCCCATGAGTAGGGGTGGTGTTAGTGGTAGGCATCCATCCCCCTATGAGTGGGGATGGTAGTAGTGACAGGCATCCAGGCCCACATGAGTAGGGGTGGTGGTAGTGGTAGGCATCCATCCCCCTATGAGTGGGGATGGTAGTAGTGACAGGCATCCAGGCCCCCCTGAGTAGGGGTGGTGGTAGTGGTAGGCATCCAGGCCCCCATGAGTAGGGGTGGTGTTAGTGGTAGGCATCCATCCCCCTATGAGTGGGGATGGTAGTAGTGACAGGCATCCAGGCCCCCCTGAGTAGGGGTGGTGTTAGTTGTAGGCATCAGGCCCCTATGGGTGTGTATGGCATTGGCGATAGCCATCGCGCCCCTATGGTTCTGCTGTTGCTAGTGTACGTCATTTCTGCATCCCTATGTGTGTGTGACATATGTCGGGTACGTGTCGTTTGTTTGTGTTGTGGGTGTTTGACTTACCGTCTGCGCCGTATGCATCCGTACCGGTCCCGGTAAATGTAGAGTATTGGTAGGACCTGCGCGATGGGATTCATGGTTGGGTCGTCTCGTTCGGGTTTCTCGTGGCTTCGACTCGTACTCGTCACTGGGTTGTTTGTCTCGTCGCTGTGGATCGTCTTGTGGCGCAAATCGGAGCTTATGTACAGCTCTCCCGGATGCTCTGACGTGCTGTACGTAGCGACGGGTTCGGCGCGTACGGAAGGCGCATCGTACTAGTCCGGCCGGAAGGTGCTGTATATTTGCTTCCGTGCGACTCGATTCGGCGTTTACGGATCCGGCTCGGGCGGGGAACAGGAGCTGGAATGGGTAAGTACGGCTTGCTCGGAATCTGTGCTGTTATGCGCATCGTACTTGCTCGTTCGGACGACTGTTCGAATCGGTCGGGAAACACGCATTCGGCTTGGTTTTTTTCCGGACGAATAGTGTTAGGTGTGCTTCCGGCCGAGATCGGAATCGGCCCCTTCGTGGTTGGCAGCTTTGTTCTTTTTGTATTGATTGTAATAATTTATGTAGGGTTGGTTGGGTTCTGCCTGTTGTGGCTTGGAAAGCGTTATGCCATCCTTCCACAGCATTATTAGTTTTTGCTTCTTTGTTTAGGGTACTGTTATATACATTCCACCATGGAATGTGGCATTTGGGCTGTCTCCTGTGTCCAGATCTGTGTAGCCTTCCCACCCAGGTATCCTCGAAATAGTCGAGTAGGGTTTTTGCTAATTTGTTTGGTAGTAGGGGCTTTCTATTAATAAATTGTAGTGTTCTGCTACATCAGTGATTGGGACATATGCTAGTGCTATTAGCTTTTTAGTTTCATATGCAAAATTGCTACTTGTTGCATATTCTACACTTAGGGCCTGATTCTGATGCGGTTAAGAAGGCCTCCTAACGGCATTTGTTCTGTCCAAATCGGATCGGGAATGTGTCTTTCCAACCGACTCCCAAAGGTTTCAATTTCCCCCAGAGGACCACAGTTGCCCTAATAAATGTCTATTCTAGACCGGTTAGCCGCAGCCAAGAGTCGAAGACTCTTGATGAGCTAACGACATTTCTTGCTAATATCCCGGATAATTATCTGATGATTATAGGGGGGGATTTTAATTGTCAGTTTGAGCCACTAGAGGGCATGAACAGGGACGCCCCATGCGAGGAAGATCTATATTGGGCTGTTCCAGATTCCTCCTGCGCACTAGTAAGAGTATGGTCTCCCTTGGTACTCCAGGTTAACGCTATGATTTTGAAGCATGCATTAAGAGCCTGCAATGGAAGAACTAAGTCCGATACCCCCGGCAAGCACACTTTTAATAGATTAGATCAAAGCTCACTAATTGATTATATCTTGATTAGTATAGCCTCTTGGCATAGAGTTGTTGATTTTAGGATTGTGTCGCGACATGACAGTGATCACGACGCGCTAGTCCTCGAATTATCCAGTTTAACCTCTGAGGGTAGTAATATTACAGCTGGTCCCATTGATGACAGATTGACTATTTCAAACTGTAGGAGGAGAGTTCGTTGGACTGATTTGAGTAAGACACAAGAAAAGTTAGGTGATCTATATTCAACTGTTACTCCGTTCCTTACGGACTCTTTCCAATCTGTCTCCCCGACAACACTCAATTTGATTTTAAAAAGATTTCCTTGAACCATGTACAGTTAACAGCTAGTATGGCTGACTTTTTTTCCTATAAAAAGGTCCGTAGCAAAAGAGTCTTTTGTCATTCATGGTTCAATAGTAACTGCCGAAAGGCAAAAACTGCCTTGGTTTCTGCCATTAAGGACAAAAATAAACCATTAATTAAAAATTGTAGAAAGGTTTATCGTACAAGTATGTTGGAGGCAAAAAAACAGTGGGAAAGCGATAAGTGGGAATCCCTTAGAAGTTCATTGGATTCACGTGATATGAAGACTTTCTGGAATGTAGTGAATACGGGCAGTACAGAAGGTAAATCGGCAATTGAGCCAAATTTGGGGGCTGATGTGTGGATGAAACATTTTGAGTCTCTCTATTCAATTCCTAAAGTGGGGGCTTGCAGTGTGAATGAAATACGCCACCAAACGAAGGAAGATTCTTTTAGTTTGGATATAGATACCCAGGGATCGGTAGTTGATACCTTAATGATAACTCTTGCAGAAGTAACTAGAGCTATAGGCTTAATTTCGCCAAGTAAGGCTCCTGGGCTCGACAAGATCCCTGGGGATCTGTTTCGAAGCTGAACCAATTATCTGGGCTCCGTATCTTTGGGTATTATTTAATGCTGTTATGGTAGGCATGGCTATCCCCACAAGTTGGGCTGGAGCCGAAATAATACCAATTCTCAAAAAGGGTTCCCCCTTGTTACCCACAAACTATAGACCGATAAGTCTTATTGACATCGGCCAAAAAATCTTTGCCCGCGTATTGTTACATCGCTTGCAGAGTTGGATGGAGGATTATAAAGTTCTTACCCCACTTCAAGCTGGGTTTAGAGAAAAAATGTCTACTCTGGACCAAGTCTTCAGGCTACAACTATTGCACTGGAAGACCGTGTGCCTAGAGGGTGGCAGCCTCTTTTTGATTTTTGTAGACCTGAAATCAGCATTTGACTTGGTCCAGAGAGAAAAGTTGTGGGCAGTCCTGCTAGAGATGGGGGCTCCACAATACCTCTGCCACATAATGAAACGGCTGCATGAAGGAAACTACGCCCGGATAAGATTTGGTAAATTCGGGGAACTCACTACCCCCATTCCTGTTGATAGGGGTGTGCGCCAGGGGTGCGTCCTAGCCCCAACTCTTTTTAGTTTATTTATTAATGGGCTAGTCGATTTTTTAAACTCTGAGAAAGATTTAGACGCACCAAAGTTGGCAGCACGCAGAATCCCGGCTATGATGTTCGCCGATGACACTCTGTTATTATCTAAAAGCCCGATGGGCATTCAGAGAGTCCTAAATAAATTTAACGATTTCTGTAAAGAAAGGGGGCTAGAGATTAATTTACAAAAAACAAATTTATGGCCTTTAATTCTCCCAAAAGCACCCGGCCAAACCCTTGTTTAGAAGGCAGACCATTAGAAAGAGTATCTTCCTTTGACTACCTCGGCATTTCTATTACAGACAAAATGAGTTGGGGGACACAGATTAAAAAATCAAGCCTGAGGTTAACACAAACTGTAGGGGGCTTGTCTAAGGTGTTTCGCAACTCCACCCAGAAACCCGTGGGTCCAGCAGTAGAATTATATAGGGCTCAAGCGAGGGTGCTGCCTTATATGGAGCCGAAATCTGGGGACATGATCGTATTGACAGTCTAATACAAACAGAAAATTCTTTTATTAGACAACTGTTTGGCCTTCCGCGTAGTACCCCACTCATTCCATTACGGCTGGACCTGGGTGTTAGGCCAATTGCGGATGAAGTAGCATTAAGACCACTTCTATTCTGGAGACGGTTGTGGGCTACCCCGGAATTGCTTGTATATAGGGAGGAATTGAGGGAGGTGTTGAACCTACCAGGGGCTAGGCGACTACCGTGGTTCACTTATGTCAGGAACTCCCTTTATTAATGGGTTTGGGTAACCTGTGGGATAACCCTGAAATTCAATGCCCTATAGTTTCAAGGGAAGTGCTCAAAGTGCGTTACTGGGAGATTAAAATGTCCCAACTCCAGGGGGAATATTGCATGGGGAAGCTTACGGTGACATTTTTGGAATCTAAAGATCAGTACATGTTCTTACCGGCACTTAACGACATTAAGCCGGCCGCCGCACGTAAGCTTTACCTACAATTTAGGTATGGGGTATTGCCATTGCGTGCCTTTACAAATAAATGGGCGGGCCACCAAATGTTGGGCTGTCCGGCATGTAATTGTCGAGAGGAATCTGAAAGCCATGTACTTTTTGCCTGTACTGGTTACACAAAAATAAGAAAAAGATGGCTGGCCCAGATTTGTAGGAATTTAGGAACTAGGCAATGCTCAGATGCCTTTAGGTTACTGAAATACGACACTAGTATACCCATAGTTTATTCAGTGGCAGGTTTTTTGTTCTCTATGTGGTGCACCCGAAGAGCTTTTATAAAAAACACTTTATAATGCTGGCAATCAATTTAGTGTTCATATTGTTTTGTTTTTAACTAAAAATTACTTTTAGATCAATTTCAGGGTTATTTTAAATTGCATTTGACTGCATGTTATTTTAAGGGTATGTGCTACGAGCCTAATGGTTATTCTAATACAGGATTGGTCTTTTGACCAATGTTGCACAGGCACTTTATTGAAATTTTTTTAGGCTGATAGTAATTGTCTTATTGATCAATATAAGGATCGTTTATATAAATAAGCATTACTAATTGCAAGCTTAATGGAGAGATCAAGTATGGATACAATATCTTGTTACTCTCAAATGCTCTTTTTTACTGTGTATATATAGGCTATTATAGCATATGGTATTAAGATTGATTAAATTAGAATGGCTTAGATATAATCATGTAGTACAATCATTGTATCTAGGAAACTGTATATCCAATTCTGGGCAAGTAGCTAACATGCAATTTAGATTTGTACTAAACAAGGAATTGCTCTGTACGATGGATTATGCTGCTAACCATTATGCCATAGACTGTTGTTGTTACGTTTCCTGGTTTTATAGGACTGTTTTTATTATGTTTGTCGTCGCTCTGGACAGTTTGTACTGAATTAGCCTGGATCATTTGAATGAATTTTTAGATTATTTTGCACTTTATGCACTGGCACTTTTAGGGTCCTAAATGTTAATGAGGGTCAGGTAGATTCACTTACTCAAGGCTACAGTATTTGAATGATGATTCTCTTTTAATCTGTTAAACAAATGCATTTTTGTGGACTTGCTCTTTCTTCCGGAGCTTTGGAAACCTGGACTCTAAGTTGGAAGTTTTTTATGCTATTATGGTTTATTTTAATTGATTGTTTGCTATGCTTGTATTGTATTTTATGCTCATGAAACTTCTAAGGCCGTAATGGCCGAAATAAAGTTATTGAAATGGAAATGTTTTTGCTAATTTGTTTGGTAGTAGGGGCTTTCTATTAATAAATTGTAGTGTTCTGCTACATCAGTGATTGGGACATATGCTAGTGCTATTAGCTTTTTAGTTTCATATGCAAAATTGCTACTTGTTGCATATTCTACACTTAGGGCCTGATTCTGATGCGGTTAAGAAGGCCTCCTAACGGCATTTGTTCTGTCCAAATCGGATCGGGAATGTGTCTTTCCAACCGACTCCCAAAGGTTTCCAACCGACCGAGTACGATGCGAGTTAAGTGTTAGGAATATCCCAATCCAAACCTGATGGCATTTAGAATGACCGAGGCATATGGAGCAGAATTGTACTTCTCTACGGGCCGCGTTTCCAAACGACCGAGTACGATGCTGGATTTGGACAGCCTTTCTGAATCGTGCAGTCCGACTCGAATCGGCAGTCGGATTCAGACTTTGGGGCCCATAGTGGGCCCCCCTGCACCTGGAGGCTTCCCAATCGGGCCCGTGGGGGGAACAATGGGTCTTCCCTTACCAGCCATGCACAGTGTGGCAGGTACCAGTGGGTGCCCGCCACAGGGTGCCCGCTTTTCCCCAGCCACCCCTTTCTTCATTGGGAGCCTATGCATTCAGTCGGAAACAAAGGCTCCCATTGAAGCCAATGGGAGTCCAACCAAATCGTATCTGGAAGCATTCGGAGGCATTGTACTCGGTCGGTTGGACTCTCCCGATCTGATTCGGTTGGAAACCATTCCCAAACCCATTCGGTCGGGAAGCTTTCCCAACCGCATCAGAATCGGGCCCTTAGTGTAGATTTTTGGAGGTGTCTCCATATGCATTGGTTAAAGTGGTAGGAGCAACCTTGTATTGCTGTGTGAGGGTAGTTTTTTAGTATGGACTGTTCAAAGTCAATGATCATTTTTTGAGGATAGTTATTATTAGTTTCTTGTTTTACTTTGGTTAAGAGTTCAATATAGGTTGTGGTTTGTTTGTTTGGTAAGAGGGCATATATAAAAGGGATGTTTGTATTTTGATACAGTCCATGAATTGTATATAACTGGTAAAATGGTTTGGGACATATTTTAAAAGTTCCATCCATCAACCATGTTTCACAGTTCTGTAGTTTATGTAAGTTTGAGGGAGGTCCAAATATTATTTTTCTTTTTTGGTTAAAAATTTATTGTCATAAAAAGAAATTGTTCTTCATTATGAGTTATAGTGAGTTCAGGTGGTATTTGTATTTCACTGAAAGTTTTGGGGGCAGGTGGGGTGGTAGTAGTTGATTTTTTTGTTCAAGCTATCATCCTTTTTAGGTCTTGGGCCTAGCGTTGCAGTGCCCAGCACTGCTCGCGCAGTGCGAGACCTTTTGTATGGGCCTCAGAAAGCTAACCACACGCTTGTGCGTGTGGTTTTGCTTTCGGAAGCCCACATTGGCTGTAGCGTGCTTTTTTTTTTTTTTTAAACGGCACGCAATTGGGCAAAGGCGGGCGCATGTCCCGCCTTTGCTCCGCCCATTCCCGTCCGTGTCTAGTTAATGATGAGATTGAGGGCATTTGGCCAGTTACATGTTGTGGGACTCTGTGGAGTATGTCTTTTAGTATTTTAGTGGTAGGCTTTTGAGAGCTAGTGCTAGCTTCTTTTAGAGTTTTTAATGCGTCTCAAACTTCTATTTCAGCTATGTTAGGGGGGTGGTTATGTTCTCAAACATATAATACAGTTGTTTCTTTTGTTGTAGCCCTCCCATAACATTTGTTTGAATAATATTTGCTACATTTCCAGTTAACTTTGTCGCCTGTTTGCTTTTCTTGGGTGTAAACATATCCCATATAACATAATAACAATTTTCCTTTCTGGGAAGCAATTAATTGAGCCCCTTCAGTCATGGTGATCTTTCAAATGCTAAGAGAAATGTATATTAAAATATTAAATGTATTTCTATTTTGTTTTATCGTTAAACACATTTACATTTACAAAATTATACTTACAAGGTTGAATTTGTTGAATTTTTTTCACGCTGATGGTTTTCCTTTGATGCTTGTCTTTAGTGTTTCTTTATATTTGCTGCAGAAAAAAAAGAGTAATTTTAATTAATTTGTTTAACTGTGTTTTCAGTGGGGGGGGTTGTGCTTAGTTTGTGCTTCAGTTTGGGATTTTTAGTAATTATATTAGTTTAATTGTGATTTATACTTACTTTATTTGCAAGTTGATATTTTGAAGTTATCTGTAGCGGAGATATAATGTCAAAAAAAATATATTAATTATTTTATTATTATAAAAAGTGCTTTCTGAACAATTTATACAGTTGTAATATTAAAAAAATGATATTTTACATACTTTGTGAAGCTGAAATCAGAGTTTTCTATAATGTAGTCCAATGTTGCAGAAGCAGTCCGCCAGAGATTCCCCTTATTCTTGGTTTTCTTGTTGTGGAATAAAATAATGTTTAATTTTCTTTGATTTATATAGTATCTAATGAATTGCTCTTTAAATCTTATTGGGTTATTTTAATTGTATGTATTTTTCATTGGTTGCTAGTTATTGTTTTAATTAATTTGGCAGTTGTTTCCTTATATGGGAAACGCTAATTAAGGTTTAGTTAGAGCTTTTTTTTTCTTTCTTTCTTTAAAAGCGTTATAGTATATTATTTGTAAATTGTATTGTATTTAATGTTAAATACTATTTGTTTATTTCATATATAATGTTTGAAAGAGTAATTAATTAGGTGTATTTAACAATTTTCAATTATTATTTTTATATATAATTAAAATATGTGTTATATTTATTTAATATGTTTTGTGTGTTATTGATATTGTTTATATTTTTTGGGGTATGTATTGTGTTATACATATTTTTAAGGTGTCAATATTTTATTTTTGGCGATAATTGTGTTGTCTATATTTTTGATATCGATATTTGTGTAATTTTGTATGCTTGTTTAATGTTTTCGATATTAGTTATAATGATATTTTATGTGTCGATATTAGTGATATCGATGTTAATGTTTGACGATATTTTATTGTCGATATTTGTGTATTATTTTAAATAAGTATACAATATTGATATTTATGTTATCGATATTTGTGTGTCGATAATCTGGTAGGTCGATATTATGACTTGTCGATGTTAATTCAGTGATCAAAGTGGGGGACAGAGAAAAACATGGTCCCAGGGTGAGATTAGGTGCAAGATTGAAAATCAGAAAATGATTCCATGCAGGACTGAGTTCAATATTTAAAAAAATTAAAAACATTTTAAAGGAAATTTGAGGCAGACGGACAGGGTGCTCAGCCCACAGAGTGTTGGGATAGTGTGGAAGGTTGTGTATAAGCCAAGGCGAAGTGCCACAAATAGAAATAATATATAACACAGGAACAAGAGATAGACCAATGCAAAGGCATCGTGGGTCCAGGTGTGAATCAATTGCAATTAATTATGTCAATGCAGGTTTAAAGGAATAAATTTGAAAAAACATACAATTTACCCAAAATGGGAATACAAAAACAAATGGAATTAAACACGATACGTACAGTTTGAAAATACACCCATACTATACAACAACAAACCAAAGAGTGTGTATTTGGTTAGTAATATTCTTTTTTTTTTTTTTGTCCTCATTCGCCTTTAACCATAGTAGACAAACCGTCTGTTCATACCCCTACTCAATGACCTAGGATAGCACCGCCTCTTTTTGATGGATTCTCTCGATACCTTCAGCCTGCAGGGGTATATTTCCAGACCGACATGCTACTTTCCCTCAGAAGAAAGAGGATAGGTTTCACTCCCACTTGATCTATACGACCAGATGGACTCTTTCGATGTCCATGGGGAAGACCCAGCATAGACCAAGGAGTATCCAATAGGCATAATCATCGGACCCGCCCTTCGTTATAACATATTCAAAAATGGAAGTAACATGACACATATGAAGATTTTTCTTAAACTATTTCCATTGAAGCAGCAAGTCCCAGTATGCAATCTTCTTTCAACTACCAGATCTAGCCAAGTCCATCTTAGATGTTTCATATAAAGAAGTCAGCCAGTCCGAATGTTTGGGAGGGACAGGGTCTACCCACTGTATACAAATTTGTCTCCTTGCCAATAAGATTGAATAAAATAAAAACGATCTGGCTGGTCCTACAATATGGCTATTGAGACCGAAAATTATCAGAGACAGGTCCATTAAAATTGGTACTCTCAAAATACTCTCCATTGTTATCCGTACCTCTTCCCAAAATGCGCCAATTGAGGGACAGTCTTTAAACATATGTGAGTCCGATGCTTCTACTAACCCACATTTTTTACAATTGACTTGAGAGCCTTTTAAGATTTTGGAGAGCCTAAGGGGGGATAAGTATGCTCGATGGACCGTGAGGATGTGATTCCTCTTCAACCAGGCAGGTTTAACTATGCTAAAGAGATTTTTGAAAGAATCCTGCCATAATAGATCCCACTGTACATTTGGCATCTGTTCGCTCCAGAGCTCATGAGCCAACTTAAATTCCCCATCGACCACCTCTTCTATGGCCCAATACCAATATGAGACCTCCTTCTTCCCTACTGGCCTCTCCACCAACTGCTGCTCTAGACGGTTTCCCTCACCAATAGATTTTTTCTGTGTAATACGGGACTGTACCCAGCTTTGTAGCTGAATATACTTGAATCTTGAGAGACCACTACCCACTCTCATCTTTAAATCTTCCCATGAAATAAACGATTTATTACTAACAAGATCTCCCCATACTCTTAATCCAGCATCTTTAAGTGGCATCGCTAGCTTGTCCCGAAGGCATTCTGGCGAGCCTGGAGAGTCCCAGAGTGGCGCTAAATTAGAAAAATAGTTAAGACCCGTCAGGTTTTTTAATCTTGCCCATATTCTGGCAAATCCCTGTAGGACCTTTAGTTTTACTTTCTTAAAAAATTTTTGGTCACCAAATTTAAACATAAAACCCTCCTCCGGTAGACCCGCCCCTTTTAACATAGCCAATAGCATATCTCCTCCCCCTGTGTCAATAGGCATTTTTAGTAGCATCCGAGAGTATGTAAGTTGAAAAGCCCACGCGTAGTATTGAAGATCAGGTAGCGCGAGACCTCCTTTCTCCCTCCTACACCTTAGCTTTTTCCAGGCTATCCTAGTAGATTTGTATGCCCAAATAAAAGAGTTTATTTCTTGTTGAAATTTTTCTATAGTACGTTTGTCAAAATGTAAAGGGATTGTATTAAAAAGGAAAGTGGCCTTAGGTAGTATTGACATTTTAACAAGATTCACCCTCCCCAAGATGGATAAAGGAAGATGGGCCCATGCCTTCATCTGTTTGTGACACTCTCGGAGGACTCGTGTTAAATTGGCATCTGCCAATTTATCTATATCCTGAACAACTCTGACCCCAAGGTAACGCATATTATAACTTGTGTGATGTACCAAACCCGAGATGTTCCAAGTCATAGTTTCTGTTTTTCCGGCATTTATCTCGTATCCTGAAACCTGCCCAAATTCCTCCGCCAATTTGACAACTGCCGGGAAAGTTGTATCCAAATCAGCTGATAATATCAGAATGTCGTCCGCATACAGTGCCACCTTCCTCTGCCAATCCCCGTGTCTGAAAGGCACAATGTCAAGATCTTCTCTGAGCCTCTGTGCAAACGGCTCAATATACAGATCAAACAACAGGGGGGGAGAGGGGGCAGCCCTGTCGAGTCCCTCTGGTAATATTAAATGCCTTGGTAAGACTACCATTAACCAAAAGCTTGGCCGATGGCGCCTGATATAGCAACTGTATGGTGCGACAAAACTTGACACCCAAATTAAATTTTCCCAAGACTTCTGACAGGTAGACCCAATTAACCCTGTCAAAAGCCTTAGTAGCATCCAGGGTTAAATCTGCCAGGGGAAGTGAGTAGGTGGAAGCAATGTCTATTGCGCCAACCAGATCGCGGGTGAGGTCTGCGAATTGTCTCCCTTTCACGAACCCCTTTTGGTCGGGATGAAGGATATCCTTCGCCACCACCCCCAACCTAGTAGCTAAAATGGAGGTAAAGATTTTAAAATCGACGTTTAAAAGTGATATGGGGCGATATGAACCGCAGCTAGTGGGATTTTTACCCGGTTTTAAAATCAGGACTATAGTAGCATCATTCCATGATGCAGGTGGACTAGATCCTTCCAGAAATATTTTATTAAATAGACAAGTTAGTATTGGGATTATACTCTCCCGGAGTGATCTATATAATTCGACTGGTAGTCCATCGGGACCAGCCACTTTCCCCCTTTTACCGCCTGCCAATGCCTTCCTTACTTCCTCTTGCGTTATGCTCTGTTCTAGGTCTAACTGTTGCTCAGCACTGATAGATTTTAAGGGGATTTTTTCCAGCCATGTTCTTACCCTAGTTTTATCCTCTATGGAGGTCTCTTTATATATCTCCTGAAAGTACTCCAGGAAGGCCTCCCCAATACCTTCATCCGAAGATATGAAGGCTGCCCCGTTACCCCCAGAGATTTTCTTTATGTGGTTACGGAGCTGGTCTGCTTTGATTTTCCAGGCAAGAAATTTCCCCGCTCCTTCCCCGTACTCAAAATGGGCAATCTTGCTAGCCTCCCATCTACTCACAAGCCTCCCCTGAAGAATACTCTCCAGCTTTTCCTTCAAAATTTTACACCTATCAAGATCTTCCTTTTGACCTATTCCCACCTGGCTGTTCATTCTTGCCTCTACTATCCTCATTTCTTGTTCCAGGGCTGAGATCTCTTCTTTATATTTTTTACGCCTGTGGCTTGACCTATTAATTATAATACCCCTCAAAAAAGCTTTAAGAGTGTCCCATATTATGTTAATATCAGCTGTCCCCATATTGGTCTCTAAAAATAGAATTGCTTCACTAGAGAGAAAACTTGTTTCCTCCTCTTCAAGTAACAATGTACGATCGAAGGACCATGTTCTAGCCTGTTGTGTCTGTATATATTCTAAGGTCATCAAAATACCAGAGTGATCAGACAAATGTGATGGCAGATATTTTATATCCTTTACTCTGTCCCTAAGACTATAACTAAGTAAGATGTAATCTATTCGCGACTTATGTTTGATGCCCCCAATTGTTGTCCTGACCTCTCTCTCCAGATGTCGTTGAGCCCCAATTGGGTCATTATTGTCAAAAGGGACGCCCTAGATCTTGAAGGAATTATCGCTCTGCTGTTAAAAGATTTATCTAGTTTAGGATCCAGAAAATATTAAAATCTCCTGCCCAAATCACAGGCTCTGGGAAATCCAATAAGTGTGAAGAAATGGTATGGAGACTGGAGGGGTCGTCCTGATTCGGACCATAATAGCCAACTAAGGTAAGAAGGATACCCCTTAGAATGATCTTCAATATCAGCCATCTCCCCCCAGGGTCCCCCTTATATTGTAGGACCTGTACATTAGCTGGTTTTTTGAAGAGAATCAGCACTCCTCTAATGTTTGCCGTCTGGTTGGTGCAGACAAAAGAATCCACCCATTTCTGAGATCTTAATATTTCTTTCGTCTCTGCCTCAAGAAGATGTGTCTCCTGGATGACCATGACCTGCGCTGGGGAATCTTTTAGATATTGTAAAATCTTTACTCTACGTGACCTCACACGCAGGCCATTCACATTCCAGGACAACATCTGAAATATAGTCATGTTATTAGGGTTCAGTACCCCAGGCCCTCCCTTGACCGAGGCAGAGGCGACGTCTAAATCTTAGCATATCGGCCAACTCCCTCCTGAACAAGACTAGCAGATCTAAGCAACCTAAAAAGATCGAGGCGAATGAGGTGATTTTATTTTTTATTCCCCCATGCTCCCCTATCCCCCCTACCCCCCACCCCTTAGAGTACCCTACCCCCATTTGACTGGACTAGTTGTTGTCCAGGTGTGGTGACCGTGAACTACTCCCTCAGCCCCCTACACGATTGTGTGTGTTACCATACAAAAATATATCTTCCAGTCCGAAAACAAAAAAAGTGATAAAAATCAGAAAAAATATACCAAATGTGCTTTGATTATTTCACTTAAAAAGTCAAAGAGAGCCTTTCTTCTCTTCCCTTTTTCTTTCTTTTTTTAAAAAGTTTTTTAATTTTTTTGCATCTTCCTCTTTTTTTTTTTTATTTTGAACTTGTTTACCCTTAGCTTAAGTTATACAGAACTCATTTATAAGGCTCATAAAAAACACTATTCTGCACCACTCACTTCTCCTCCCTCCTATGTTTCCCAGGGTAGGAGCATAGAGGACCCCTTTACTGATAGTGGCCAGCAATTCATCTGCCTCCTGAATCGACCTGATATTGTGCATTTTATTATTATGCATGATTTTTAGAAAGGCTGGAAATTTAAGTTGTACCACAGCTCCGGCTTTCCTGAAGTTATCCATCCTTCAACCGAGCTCCCACTGCCTTTCTAGAGTATCTCTTGATAAGTCCGAGCGGACTTCAAAGGTAAAATCCTTGCTTCTTAATGATTTTGATTTTAGAGCCAAATTCAAGATTTTTTCCTTTACTGCGTAGGTAAGAAAGTTGATAAGAATCTTTCTAGGTTTTGTCCTGCTTGGATTCAGACGAAAGGGAGCCCTATGAACTCTTTGTATGTCCTTTTCCAGGAACTCGGTAGCCTCTTCCAGTGGCAGAACTTCCTTAATCAGTTTAACCATAAAGGTTTTGAGGTCTGACCCTTCTTTCCCCTCAGGGACATTCAAAACGCGAAGATTATTCCTACGGGAATTATTTTCCAGCGTCTCCATTCTTTCTCGCAGAGCAGCCTCCCCTCTTTGTAGTTCATGAATTTTGGTTTCTGCAGTCCCTAAGTTGGCCTTTAACTCATCAACAGAGTGTTCTAGAGATTCGGTTCTGGCATTTAGGAGGTCCACCTTTTTTTCTAGGATCTCGCATGAGTTCCTTATTTCTCCCTGATTAGCTACCGAAACCGCAAAGCCTTGCTTAATGTCTTCTTGTAATGAGGTGAACAGAGCTTGCATCGATTCTAGTGGGGGGACAGTCTGCTCCCGTTTCTGCTCCTGCAGCCTTAGACCTAGCCCTCCTCCATCTGTACTAGAGTTGGTGGCTGCAGCTGAACTCTGAGGGCCCAGTTCTATCACCCCCGTAAACCCTGTTTCTGATCTCTCTTCTATTCGCTCCCTAAATGCCTCATTTTCAATAGGCTCTGTTTCTGTGGACTCCATCATACCCCGAGATTCTCCTGGTATACAATCCGTAAGGCCACTTAAGCTAGTTAAGCCGGATAAGCCAGATACTCCAATACCAGCGTTCTCTCTGTATTCAGCTCCCAAAACCTCCGGTTGCACCCTGAAAAAAGACCTCAACGAGGGGGTAATCTTAACCTTGTTATGTACAGAAGTGGTCTTGTTTCTCACCCCCTTTATACTTCTGGTCTTAGTCTGACAATTTTGGAAAGCCGGATACTCACTGGACAAACTAGAGGCATTAAGGGCACTAGGAATGTATTTTGCCGTTACGGCCTCCAAAACCTCCCCCTCCTCTGACTGGTTTCCTAGCCCTCCACTCTCCTCTCCCTTTACTTTGCTTTTGCCTTTTTTATTTCCAGGCACACTCCAGCGTTTCCTACCTTTTTTCCCTGTTTTACCGCCCGATTTACCTCGGTCTCCACCGTCCCCAACGTCTTCTCTGGCGCCTATCTGCACGCTGTTTTCCCTGCTTGCACTCCGAAATTCCGAGAGACGAACAAGAGACACGTCCTCCAGTCTGCCTGGAGGCACCTTCAATTCCTTTGATGCTGCTTCGGCGAATGTGGAAACCGGAGCCACCCGCTCCGTGGAAACATCGCAGCCGAAACTCCCTGCCCTGCCAGTGCCCGCTGCTCCGAAAAAACGCCCGACACTGGCGCTGCCACTGCCGGCCCGGAGGAGCCCGCGAGCCGCCGCTCTGCGGCCGCGCCTCAGCTCCAGGGCGGCCGAACACCAGCGCGGAAAACAAGGCGGGCGGGATGCACCGTCCGACTTCAAGGGCATTCGTCTCCTTCCACCGTCTAATTCCACCCTACCTCAGGGCCCAACCGCAGCTTCTCCGACCCCAGGAACACACAGGAAGGTCACGCATGAGGTAACATTTCACGGACTGTTACACGGCAAGGGGCAGTAGCACGGACACACGCGGCTGCTCAGCTAGCAGACGCCATGTTCTCCCTCAGTCTTGGTTAGTAATATTCTTGTAATTTTGTAATGTATACATACACGTTCCGGAAAGTACAGGTCGGCAAATAGATTTCAAAAGTTCAAGAGGAGCACAAGTATCATTGATCATCAAGAATAGATATTGAAGTAGTCAAGATGATGGTCAGAGAAAGGGCCATGGGGGCAAGAGTTTATAATAAGTATTTTGATTTAAAGTTGTGATCACTGGGAGATAATAGTAAGCCTGTGATTAAGAAGAAGTACCACTTATGCTAACCCATATGAGGGGTTGTACTTGGTGTGACCAAAGCCTGAGGACACACGTGCTCTTTTGTTGGTGATTTGTAACATTAAGGTATGTTCAGAAGTGGTGGGCTGGGGTAGTTAGATATATAGTATATAATTCCCAGTAAGTAATTAACAGCAATGAGTAACTGTGACATGCCAGGAGGCAAGGGAGAAGTCAGAGCAAGTGAGTTGCAAGAGTAACAAATAGTGAGAAATAGTAAAAAGTGAGTGGTTTGTTTAAATCCGGGGCACCATAAGGATTATTCTAAGGGACATTATTGTAGCTGCACCAAGCTGATATTTGAGGATACATAGAAGGGATCAACCCAGTGTGTTAGGGAAGCATGCATAGAAAGGAGCAAAGAGCATGCCAAAGGATTACCCTAAGGACTGTTTTAGAGGCTAGTAAAACACTCAGAAAGCTGCTTGTGGTATTGTACTGGTATTTTTGGTAACGTAGCTTCTCATTCAAAGTAAGGGCTGAAAGAAAGACAAAGTAAACGGCGCATTAGTATAAGTGCCAGCAAACCTAACAGTGGTACATATATGTAGGCAAAAAAGGGGTTAATACATTTGGGATTGTAAATGGGGGACAAGGAAGGCAGCTTGTGGATTAATCAGAGTAATGGTAGACACAGTAAAGTCTAGAAGCGGTGCGGCTTACCTCCAGACCCAAAGCATGAGCACTTGATGCTTTGAAGTGTTGAGAGACATACCTGAAATTTCAAGGTCGGTTGGGCAAAACTTAAGATTGCTGCGGTCGGGACACCACTCCATTCAGTATGCAGGGGTGAGGCAGAATACATGAGCCAGAAGTATTTAAGGAAATCCACCGGCATGGGTCGGATGTGTAAGCGTGGCGAGTATGGGTCCTGTATTGGAAAAGGGAAAGGCGTATTCTACATTGTTGAAGGCAAGCATGGTAATACAAAGACTGACTAAATTACAACTGGAATTCAAATGTAAAGAGTTGAAAAATACAGCAGGAAATTGGGCACAATACCTCTCATGGAGGGGCTGATCTGCAACGGAGGTGCTCGTGAGCCAGAAGTAAGATATGAAATCAACCGGCGTGGGGCGGACATGTAAGTGTGGCGAGCATGGGTGCCATATTGGAAAGGGGAAAGGCATCTTCCTAAATGTTTGGGACAGACATGGCAATAACGAGAATGGCTGAAAATATATCTCCATTGGAATATAAAAATTTTAAATAAATAAATAAATTGAGCGCAAACCTCTCAAAGAGGAAGGGATCTGAAACGTAGATGTTCAGTGTTTGGCAAAAAAATTAGACACATAGGAGGTCATTACGATGGCGGACGGAAAAACAACCGACCGCCATGGTAGCGGAAAATCACCGTCCGCAGGTACCGCAGAAACCCCGCCGACCCTATTAGGATCAACCGCCAAAATATTCCATCCGCGGCGGTAGGAGGCATCCAAAAACCGCCCGAAGAGGGCAGAGAAAGTGAAAATGCAACCGCGACGGTCGGTAACATAGCGGAAACACAACAACCCGCCGCCAGACACGCGGAGTGACCGCCAATGCGATTATGATATCCCCGATGCGATACAAAAGGGGATGATGGACGGAACGTTTGAGCCAATCAAACACTCACCCCCAGTCAACTGATCTGGGTTTAATCCATCATCATCATTCTTTAGCTCACTCCACCACCCCAGTTCAGACAAGGCTCACTTTGCCACTGGATTCAAGCAAGCCTGGCTGATGAATGCTGGAATGCCAGAAACCGGTCCTAGGATGCTTGTTTCCGGTCCAGGGAAGACATGGCTTGGCAGTTCGGGCTGGACTGTTCCCATGAGGCACAGGGTCAGACTGATTTGCATATGGCCATGTCTGAACTGGGGTGGTGGAGTGAGCTAAAGAATGATGATGGATTAAACCCAGATCAGTTGACTGGGGGTGAGTGTTTGATTGGCTCAAACGTTCCGTCCATCATCCCCTTTGTATCGCTTTGTTCGCCCTAAGTTGGCGGGGGTATACCCAGACGTGGGTCCCTTGCTCACTTTGCCACTGGATTCAAGCAAGCCTGGCTGATGACGGCTGGAATGCCAGAAACCGGTCCTAGGATGCTTGTTTCCGGTCCAGGAAAGACATGGCTTGGCAGTTCGGGCTGGACTGTTCCCATGAGGCACAGGGTCAGACTGATTTGCATATGGCCATGTCTGAACTGGGGTGGTGGAGTGAGCTAAAGAATGATGATGGATTAAACCCAGATCAGTTGACTGGGGGTGAGTGTTTGATTGGCTCAAACGTTCCGTCCATCATCCCCTTTTGTATCGCTTTGTTTGCCCTAAGTTGGCGGGGGTATACCCAGACGTGGGTCCCTTGCTCACTTTGCCACTGGATTCAAGCAAGCCTGGCTGATGACGGCTGGAATGCCAGAAACCGGTCCTAGGATGCTTGTTTCCGGTCCAGGGAAGACATGGCTTGGCAGTTCGGGCTGGACTGTTCCCATGAGGCACAGGGTCAGACTGATTTGCATATGGCCATGTCTGAACTGGGGTGGTGGAGTGAGCTAAAGAATGATGATGGATTAAACCCAGATCAGTTGACTGGGGGTGAGTGTTTGATTGGCTCAAACGTTCCGTCCATCATCCCCTTTTGTATCGCTTTGTTTATCCCCGATGCCACAGCGGTACGTTCCGCTATCTTCGTCCGCCGCGGTCGCTAACAGTAATGAATGTGAGATACGGCGGAAGCCCTGCAGCATAGCCATCGCTGCGGATGCTCTGCGAAAAAAATGGCGGCCATGTTAAAAAAAACAACAATAAGGCCAGCAAATGCAGACAAGCACTAGCCCTGCCCCCCCCCCATTAACCTGAAACATCCCAATGACACACCCCCATAGCAAAGTCAAATATACAAATCACAGGACAACCCACACAGCACACCTGACTGCATTACACCATCTTGACACACCCACATAGCTGAGCATAAAACCAGCCCCTTCCCTGACCACAATCCTTTGCACTACTCCAACCCTGAAGGAACACAACCCTGCAGCACATTGGATAGGCAAAACACCACACATCTCAGCAGCACAACAACACACACACATACCACCTACACCACCCTCACAACTGCACCCCAAAACATCATCACAGCACACACCATGGCACATCACAAAATGCCAAAATTCACTGACACTGAGTTGACAGTAATGGTAGTTGAGATAATCAGAGTAGAACCACAACTCTTTGGCAACATGGTCCAACAGACAACATTAGCCACAAGAACAACCATGTGGGCAAGGTCAATGCAGTAGGGAATGTGCCCCGCAACAAGAATGAAATCATGAGGCGGTGGCATGACCTGAAGAGTGTCGTCAAGAAGAGGAGGGCCAAGAACTGTGAGCTGGCTGTGGCGACTGGTGGAGGCCCTCCCATCCCACCAAAACCCTTCACTGCGTGGGAGGAGAAGGTGCTTGCCATACTGCATCCAGAGAGTCTTGAAGGAATACCCGGGGGAGTGGAGGCTGGTAAGTACCAACTAATGTATACCATGAAACTGCCATGTACTGTCTTGAACAACTACAAAGATACATCCCTGAGGCACAAGTACACACATCTGCACCCCAAAAACACACACAGGTCACACTCATTTTACATCCACACCACCTTAAACATCACAAAGGTAGACCACATCTACTGTGTTGTATGTGCCCAGGCAAAGAGCACTACAACTCCCACCAGGCCCCCTTGGCCCACAGCTCAGCAGGATGGACTACTCCCCCCACCCACAACCATGTGCCAGTCATTGTGTGCCTCACCCTCACCTAACAGGTAGGTAGCCATCTTGACAGGGAGGTGTCTGTGGAATAGGGAGGCCAGCACTACAACTCCCACCAGGCCCCCTTGGCCCACAGCTCAGCAGGATGGACTACTCCCCCCACCCACAACCATGTGCCAGTCATTGTGTGCTTCACCCTCACCTAACAGGTAGGTAGCCATCTTGACAGGGAGGTGTCTGTGGAATAGGGAGGCCAGCACTACAACTCCCACGAGGCACACCCTGCCCCATCCCTCAGCATGAAGGAGCACTCCCTCCCACCCAGAAGCATGCCTCAGCAATTGTGTGCTTCACCCTCACCTAACAGGTAGGTAGCCATCTTGACAGGGAGGTGTCTGTGGAATAGGGAGGCCAGCACTACAACTCCCACCAAGCACACCCTGCCCCATCCCTCAGACAGCGATGCATATGTAACTGTGACAGAAACAGAACTGTGACTCAACTAAACCCATGTGTAAGCAAATCAGGGACCAAATATGCCCTGCACAGAATGACATGTGCAAATTCCATGGCTGCTGAGTATGAAGGACTCTAGTAACAATAAAAACGCATGGTCTGTCGAGCAAATAAATACAAGCACAGAACATTACAAAGGTATGCATGAGATAACAATGTGACAATGTCTAATACATGTGCATATGTAACATCTGTCGGGAAGAGTAATCATCTTCGATGCATCACATCAAGTTGCATGGCAACCAGTTGCCAGATGACAACTCATCAGTCCCATACAAAGAGTGTCAAGTTGGCCATGGCATCCAATGACTTGTCACACCATGGAACAAGATGTATGTACCTCCACATCATGTCATGACGAACAACACTGTGCAGACATTCTACTCATGAAATACGTAACTGTGTGTTGCATAACATGTAAATAAGAGACATCAAACCCAGCAAGCCATATGGCTGTAAGTCAATGACCATGTACCCTCTGTTCCACAGGTGACCAACAACTGACTGCAGAGGACAACAACCTCAACTTGCAGAGCCAGTCTCCTCCCTCGGAATATGGACACTCGGATGCGGAGTTCCTGGATTCTTTGGACGAGGAGCTCCAAGCCGGCCCATCTGGTGTGCCAGGGCGCAACCGGTCACATGACCCCACTGCCCCCCCACCATCAGCAACACCAACAACGCTGACCCCTGCTGAAACGACCTGTGCCGCCACCACCACCACCACCACTACCACCTTTGCCTGCAACATCCGGCCAGCCACAGAGGATGCCCAGCCCACACCAACAACTGTGGAGGGCAGGCGTGTGGCCAGAGTGGTGAGGCAACAGGCCAGTGATAGCAGGGCAGGTGGGATTACAAGTGGGACTCCAACAACACCGGACACTGTGACCGAAGCCCTGGCTAACATCACCAGAGTCGTGGGTGCCTATGAACAAACACAGGCACAAATGGGCCAGGCCCACGAAGATGCCCTGGAGCTCCAACGTCTGCTGAGGTCCATGGACAACCGTATGGGACAAATTGTGGACCTCATGGGCCAGTTAGTGGCGGTACTGAGGGATAGGCCAGTGCCACATCACACAACTCCACCTCCCCCCGTTGTCCCGCAGGATAACAGTTCATCATCCACCCCTGCGGGCACGGAGAGGGGTGACTCCTCAGACCCCACTGGCCCAACAGACGATGCCCCCCCTGCCAAAAGAAGGAGGGGCCGTCCAAAGTAAAACTTGGGACTCACCCGTGGCAAAGTACCTGCCAAACGTCAGTCGAGGAGCCAGCCATGATGGCAACACTCTTCACCCTGCCATTGACTTTGAACACTGTCCTTACCCACACTGCCATGGAAATGGCATCCGTCTGTTGGACTGTGTCAACACATTACTGTGGTGCCTACCTGATTGTCTCATCTACCATCACTGCCAACTCCTAGATTCACCATTCACACTCATGTAAATATCCACTTACCTCTCACATATACCCATTGACAATAAACAACAATAACGCACCAATGGATTTGAGTCTGCTCCATCTTTATCACTGTATGTGCATTGTTTACCATGGTTACAATGTCACAGTAGCATGGAACCTCTGTAGGCAAGGAGAGGCAGAAGGGACCTAGCAAAAGACAACAGAACAAAAGTCACTAGTCAGGTTGTGGCATCACAGCCATCACACAACACATGTCCTCAACGTACAACAACATGCACACATTACAATGTGCAACTGTACCAACATAGACATCCTGTAGCTGTGCCAAACTACCCTGTATCCAACACATAGGCAGCCAGCACTGAGTCAACAACAGGATGCACTCACAAAGATCACAAAGACCTCCACACAAACAACTACATCAACAGACAATGGACCAGTTGTACATCGTCACCCTCCTTCAAGCGAAGTAGCGGTTGATGAGCTGCTGACGCTGGTCGACACCTTCCTCCTCACCACTATCCTCGTCACTGGACATTTGTGGGTTCGCAGGTGGGGGCCTTGGTTGTGCAACATGCAGCATGCAACCACTATCTGACACACCTTTTTGGGGGAGTACATGAGTGCCCCTCCGGTCCGGTCCAGGCACCGAAAACTCGATTTGAGGAGACCAAAGGTTCGCTCCACCACCCAACGTGTTCTACCATGGGCATTGTTGTAGCGGACGTCAGACGGTGTCCTAGGATTGCGTAGTGGGCTCAGCAACCACGGTCTGTTTGGATATGCAGAATCACCTAGGTGTGAAATAAACATAACGATTCAGTAATACTACTGTGGCAGAGGACAGCATGGCACACACAGCACACAACTTGACTCTGCCTACTCACCCACAATCCATGCCCGCTCCGGAAGAAGATTGGCCATCAGCTGGGGCACAATGCTGTTGTGCAGGATATATGAATCATGCGCAGGGCCCGGAAACTTGGCACATACATGCGATATGATCATATCGGCCTGGCACACCACCTGCACATTGATGGAATGGGAATGTTTGCGATTCCGATAGATGTGTTCCCGTGCCTGTGGTGGAACCAGGCCAACATGTGTGCAGTCAATTGCACCTACAACATTCGGGATGTGGCCAAGGGCATAAAAATCCACCTTTACATCCGCCAAAGCCGCTCGCCTTGGAAAACTGATGTATTGGTCCTTGTATCGCATCAGGGCCAACAGGAAATCCCTTAGCACCATGCTGAAGGTGGGCTGAGACATCCCCCCTGCAATGCCCACTGTCTCCTGGAATGACCCACTAGCCAGGAAATGCAGTGCCGCCATCACCTTTGTTGTGGTCGTCAATGCTGTTGGGTATGTCCTGCCAGCCCGCAGGTGAGAATCCAACATGGCACACAGGTCTTGGATGTTCGTGCGGTCCAGATGGAATCTGCGTATCACGTCATCATCCTCTATGTTAGCCAGCAGGGTGACAGGACGATACACATTAGGTCGCCTCCTAGGTGAGATGAAAGGGGACACGTCATTGCAACAGACCATGAGATGTGCACAACTCTGTACCTTCTGATTCACACAGCGCAAACATTGACTGGCATCACAATGCACCATATAGTGCAAGTCAATAGTCGTGACACATAGAGATCACATTGTACTACAGTTCTTCAGTATTACCACTGCGAGAACAACAAACATGGAAACTGTGTCTGTGAATGGTGATAGTCACATTCCAGAATCTGGTGCAAACAGCACGGACAGTAAATGATACCGGACATGTGTGAAACAGAAACACCGCTGTCTTCAAAATGTCTGCTGTACGTGCCACACATTCTTGTGCAGACATGACAGGGGACACATGAACTACACAATTTATCCAGTTCTGAAGGACTCAGCATGGAATGTGAGCCAATAATAATCCACACAAGTCTAGAGACACAGACATATTCACAAGCCTGTGCCAATATCCACTGTCATCAGTAGACATGCCATACATGCTGTTACACACAATTCTAAGTCAGTCAATGACTAATGATGAACAGCAAATGCATATGCAGTCTTGACGTGAATCAAGACACAACAACACAACTGCACAATACCATCAGCAGGCACATAGATTGTCAATGTGGCACACAAAAAGTGGATAAGGTACGTGATCCAAAAGGACTGTAGACAAACGACAATCTGCACTAAAGTTGCACTATGACATGCAGAATTAAGCTTGCACTGCCCAGACACACAACTGAAGTGCAACATTTGCCATGGAGCTAATACTCCAGCTGCTTGGACATACAACAGTGACACAGAAACAACCTACACCACCACCCGGACAAAGCAACACCACTACACAAAAAAGGTCAGCGCATGGACATACTGAGTAGATACTGAAGACACAACAGCCTCATGCACATGACAACAGGGGATGTCATCGCACGACACAGGTACCAAAGGACAACTATCAAAAGCATCCTGAGCCACATGCCACCCAGCCTGTCAGGGACAACAAAGCGGACTCTCAACATTCCTCTGCAGACAAAGATGCTGGCTGTGCATCACTTGTTGGCCTCTGATACCATTTAGAACAACAAAAGTCTGAGTCAGATGGGTGCCACAGCCAGCCCTATCAAGGTATATCTCACCTGTCTTGGATGCCATCATTAGCTTAAGTCAACAGCAGCATCAGTTCACCCACACAGCGCAGGACCAGCTTGTGCCCCCAAAAGACTACCACACCATAGCAGGCTTATCCACACGTGTCAGTTCAATATCACTGCACACGTGTCCTAATTGTGCACCCTGCCAAAACTGCAAACACTTACTGCACATGAAACCACACGCAATGCTGTACTGTCCAGGCCAATTGTGGGTCACCTCCCACTGGTCACAGATGCCATGTCAAACTTAACATTCAGTGAGCACCAGCCCCACATTTGCCTACAGTCCCTCACCAAGCCAACATTCCTCATGTGGACAAGGTCAATGCACCTGTCCCTGGTGTGTACCAACGTAACCCACCACACACATCAAATCCACTAGCAACACACTCACAACTGTGGCAATATACATGTACCAAAATCACATATGACAGGCCACACAACATGAGCACATACCAGACACAATGTCCCAAGTAATGGTGATGACATTTGGCAGATACGGAGACAAAACATACCCAAAGGCAGGGAAACAAGTGAAAAATGATAAGGATGTACAGAATGCCAAGTGTGCCGGTGATGAAATCATCATCCTTGAGTATGTAGAGCACACACATGTCCATGTGGACATATACTGTAGGATTTGCTACTGCGAACAATTACATTACATGAAGGCAGTAACAGGTGATACCAAACAGACAACAGTGTGACACATGTGGTAAGTCATGAAAATAATGCTGAGATGTTTGTACAATATAGTGACATATTGTGTGAGACATGGACATGTGTGTAAAATTTGGGGTCAGATATGAAATTGTGGGTAGAATTTGGGGTCAGATATGAAATTGGGGGCAAATTCTGGGGTCAGATATGAAGATGTGTGTCAATGTGGGCTCACAAATGAAATTGTGTAGGAGTAATGTGCCCCATTGGTACTTTCAGTGTGGAATTTGGTGTTAGGTATGAAATTTAGGCTGTCATAACTTACTATAGCCCATTTGATTTCCATCAAGTGCCCTGATATTTTGTAAGTGACCACTGTTCGAAGTACAGATATGACCCATGACATTGACACAGCACAAATGTGTCCATTGGTGCCGTAAACGTGCTCAGTCAACACTCTCACGCCCATAGTCAACAATGTCATGCTGCACCCTCGCCGTAGCTACCGCATGCCACCAGCGGTGTGTCACCGCCATGGCCCAAGACACCATAGCGGGATTGATAGGCAAATACACATGTCTAATGGTGGTTGGCATGCTCCGACACCCAGATCCCGGTCACTCATAGCAATGCATGTGCCCGGAATCGCGGTAGCTATCGCATGCCACCAGCGGTGTGTCACCTCCATGAACCATGCCCTGACAGCCAATGGGAAGTGCAATCGCGGTTGCCTGATGCAAGTTTGAAAATCGCGGTAGGCGTGCTCTGCCACCGCGGGGCCGGTCATTGGATGCACTTGAAAGATGCACCACCGTGGAACTGCACGCCTGCCCCCCGCGGTGTGTCACCGCCATGAACCATGCCCTGCCAGCCAATGGGAAGTGCAATCGTGGTTGCCTGATGCAAGTTTGAAAATCGCGGTAGGCGTGCTCCGCCACCGCGGGGCCGGTCATTGGATGCACTTGAAAGATGCACCAACGCGGAACCGCATGCCTGTCCCCTGCGGTGTGTCACCGTCATGAACCATGCCCTGCCAGCCAATGGGAAATGCAATCGCGGTTGCCTGATGCAAGTTTGAAAATCGCAGTAGGTTTGCTACACCACCGCGGAGGCGGTCATTGCATGGATTTGAATGAGGCAGACCTGGAACACCAATTGCAGCAGCTTAGAACCACAGACATGAGCCCTGGGGGCTGTGAGGGGGTGAGGGGGCTGTGAGGGGGTGTGTGAGGGAGCCACACATTGCCACAGCTCACAGAGCCTGCTGCCTGAGACCCTTCACCTGCTGCTGCCTCCAGGGACTGCTGCCTGAGACCCCTCACCTGCTGCTACCTCCAGGGACTGCTGCCTGAGACCCCTCACCTGCTGCTGCCTCCAGGGACTGCTGCCTGAGACCCCTCAGCTGCTGCTGCCTCCAGGGACTGCTGCCTGAAACCCATCACCACCAACTGCCGCTGCTGCTGTCTCATGCTCACAGTGATGGCGAGGACTGAGAAGATCCATGCCACTCCCTTCACCCCCGAGGAACTTGAGGTCCTGGTGGACGAGGTGCTCACCCAGTATCCAAGGCTATATGGTGCGCCTAATGTCGTGGTAAGTATCTCAGGGTGTGAGTGAGAGTGTAGGTGGGTCACACACGAAGTTGATCTGCTGCAGTATGTGCGTGAGAGTGTGGTGGTGGGTCATGCACTGCCTAGCATGCTGTTTCCAGGGGGAAGGTGTGTTCAGCCTATTCCACATGTTTGCCTGCCTGCACATCCAGATGTGAGTGAAATGTGATGTCTTGTCAGACATACAGTGTGGCTGCACCTTTTCAATTCAGGAGTCAGGACAGTGATTTACTGTCTGAATGTCTTTGTGTGTCCCTGATGTCCTTCACAGGCCCATCTGTGGCCTTAGCTAGTGTAGTTGTCCAGAGGGTAGTGAGGGCATTGTTTCTGACTCAATATGTGCCTCATCTCTGGTTCTGCACTATGCTCAGGACCTCAGTCCCCCAGGGTAAAACTCTTGTTGGTCAATCAGCTATGACACTGTACATTCCAACATTCTTGTGCCCAGACCCTTCCATCACCACCGGCATGTGCACAGACTCGCATGTGTTGGCACTGTTTGTGTTTCCAAATAGTCCCTCCATGTAAAAGATGAGATGCCCCACGTTGGACCTCTGTGTGACCCCAACTGGCCTGCACATTCACTGCCCAATCAGACAGTGACACAACACTGGATGTACACAGAGTCAAATCTGTGCTTTTCCTCTTGACTCTCCGTCAATGAGCCATTACAGAGATGTAGATTGCACAAGACAGGCCTTGTGATGAGGGTTTGCGTTTGTGAGGTCATGTCCCTCAATGTGACCTCCATGACACAGTGTGGCAGTTTAAGGGCAAGTGCTTTGAGGGTTGCACAGTGTTGGGCACAGTGAGTATTCACAGTGACATATGTAGTAATGTCCTGCATGTCTTGGTATTCCCAGAAACTTGCAGTAGATGTGGTCAGCATACACATTTTGCTCTCTGCTGGCATCCTGCATGGCTTTGAGATAGGCATGTACTTTGTCCACCCTCATACCTGCATGCATTAATGTGTTTTCCACACATGATGCTGTTCGAATGTCGCAGATTTGTTGTCTCTGCTGAAGTTAGGGCAGAAGTTGGTATGAGTCAGTGTCATGCTCCTGCACTGTGAAATGGTGGTAGGTTACACTGATTATTGCACCCTCTTGTCTCCCATGTCTGCAGCTCAAAGTCAACCAGCGCAAGGCCGTGTGGAGGGCCATTGCATGCAAGGTGCGTGCACTGGGTGTCTCCAACCGACGGCGCTCCCACTGTCACAAGAGGTGGGATGACATCTGCCGGCTGAGCAGGAACGTGGCCGAGATGACACTGGGGCTGATCCCTTGGTCCGGCAGGTTGGCGCGGCGCAGCATGACACCACTAATGGCACGCATTTTACCTGTGACGCAGCCTGAACTGGATGCACGTCTGAAGGGGCATCAGCAGCAAGCTGGTGGTGAGTATTCTGTGAGTGTGACTTTGGGTGTTGTTTGGCTGCATGTGCTCCAAGCCTGGGCCAGTGCAGGGCTGTGATGTTGCTGGTGTGATGCAATGGCCTGTAAGTGGCTGCGGTGTTGGGTGCAGTTGTCATGCATTCCCCCTACATGTACCTTCCCATGTAATTGGTGTAATGGCCCTTGAGTTCACATTTGTAGTTGTGGCCTTCTGGTATCATCTTCATTGGTGTCGTCACGGACATCCCATGTCAGGGTCTAGCAGAGTGCATGATATGAGTGTGCCATCATCAATGTGTGCATTGCCTGACTTCTGATTTGTGCTGACTACACATCTAACAACAATGTGCAGCTGTAGTTGTGCCCCAAGTTACAACATGGTGGATGGCATGTGCTCATGGCCATTGTGTGCGGATATGTTGGAGTCTGTCTCTGTGTAGGACACTTCTGCTGGCTCAAGATGTGACAGTGGCAACATGTTGTGAGTAAGATCTTTTACCCACTCAGGGCCCTAGGTGTGCACAGAGGGATATGTGTGTCTGGTTAGCTAAAGCCACCAACAGGCCAATTGGCAGTGTGTCCATCACATGGGTGAATTATGCCAAGTTTGCATGATGCCACAGTAATTTCGATGTTTGGATTGAAGTTGCACAGTGTCACTGCCCATGGTGTTGTCCAACATGGATGATTTTTCATCATTAGTGATGCTTCCCTTGCTGATATTTGTAAACTTGATGCAAATGTACTGATCCGACCTCTGTCTCTCTCTCATGCAGCATCTCACATGGGCACTGAAGGACAGGGGACGGACACTAATGGTGAGGCATCAAGCACAACTGCTGCACACCAGCATAGTGACACGGATGTCACCAGCGCATCGGAGGGGGACCGTAGTCTTCTAGAGGACTCACAGCCAGAGACGCAGACCTCTACGTCATCTGACGACGGCGGTGACGCTTCTATGTTTTCTGCCGAGGGTAACGGGGACTCTGCCTCCACGTCCACCACACAGCGTTCAGTGCCCACCCTCCGTGCTACTCCCACTGTTGCTGCCCGTGTTCGCACCACAAAAAAGGGAAGAGTGTCCTTCACCCCAGGCACCGCTGCCCCTGCCCCTGTCCCCCTGCTGCCATCAGTGCTGAGTCTGTGGACCTTTTGCACCAGCTGTGTGTGGGTCAGACAGCTCTCCTCAATGCATTCCTGGACCATGACAAAAAATTGGCACAGGTGGTGGCTTTCATGGAGGGCGTGCATTCCGACGTGGGTGGGCTACAGCGGACTGTACAGTCTCTGGCCTCTGCAGTGACAGCAGCCATTCAACTTGCCCAATCCCATGGCCTGTTGTATACAGCCCACTTGGCCTTAATCCCAAGACAGGGAAGCCATATCAGATCCCCAAGAAGCGGAAGGGCACACTTCCAACTTCTCCCACACACACTGGGTCTCGTGCAAGCATGAGTCCACCTCCACGTGCCACCACCCCACCTGGTCCTAGCAGCCCTCCGGCTTCCCAAACTACTGATGGCTCTACCACACCTGGACCTAGCAGCCCTCAAGCTTCCCAGAACACTGATGGCTCTACCCCAGCTGGGCCTGTCTCTCCCCGAGCCAGTACCCCAACTGGCCCCGACAGACAGCCACCTCCCAGTCATACTGCCAGCCAAGTCTGACTGTTGGTCACCCTCACACACATGTCTCTCCCACAGTGGTGCCATGGACTGCCCATTTTTGACGCCCTGAGTGTGTTGCTGACCATGGCAGGGTACTGTACCACACATTCCCAGTGCTGGATGTCATGTACCTCACCTGCACTTTGGACTGGCCACTGGCCTTGCTGTTCATTGCTGTTTGCCCCTTGCCTGTGCAGCTTCTCATGTACCTCACCTGCACTTTGGACTGGCCACTGGCCTTGCTGTTCACTGCTGTTTGCCCCTTGCCTGTGCAGCTTCTCATGTACCTCACCTGCACTGTGGCCTGGCCACTGGCCTTGCTGTTCACTGCTGTTTGCCCCTTGCCTGTGCAGCTTCTCATTTACCTCAACTGCACTTTGGAGTGGCCACTGGCCTTGCTGTTCACTGCTGTTTGCCCCTTGCCTGTGCAGCTTCTCATGTAACTCACCTGCACTGTGTCCTGGCCACTGGCCTTGCTGTTCACTGCTGTTTGCCCCTTGCCTGTGCAGCTTCTCATGTACCTCACCTGCACTTTGGACTGGCCACTGGCCTTGCTGTTCACTGCTGTTTGCCCCTTGCCTGTGCAGCTTCTCATGTACCTCACCTGCACTTTGGACTGGCCACTGGCCTTGTTGTTCACTGCTGTTTGCCCCTTGCCTGTGCAGCTTCTCATGTACCTCACCTGCACTTTGAAGTGGCCACTGGCCTTGCTCTTGTCTGACTTTTGCTGCATGACTGTGTGAAATGTAAATAAAAAGAAGATATTTACTCCTGTTGTCTGCCTTGTCGATTTCCTTGCTAAATAAAGGGTTACTGTGTGGGTAGTGTTTACTGTGACACATGCTCTATTCTCCACTTCAACATTGCCAATGTATTGTTACCTCTGATCATGTTGTTTCAACTTTTGTGGCCCAGACTTCTGCATCTGTGTGTGTTGGCTTGGTAGTATGTGTGTTTGCTGGGGACTGATTGGCTTCCTGGGTGTGTTGGTGAGTGTGTGATATTTAGATTGTTGTTGTGTGTGTTCAAGGTGTGTCACTCATCTCTGTTTGTAACTGGTATGTGTGTTGTGCACACACAGGCTTGGTGTGCATGCAGTGCTGTGAGTTGATGTTGCCTTGTCCTTGCCTGTTGTGCACCCCTGATGGTTGGCTTTTGTAGCATGTTGATATCTTTGCCTGTGCATGTGTTGTGACTGATGTGGCTGTGTGCAGTGTTTGTGTTGTGTCATGCAGTTGACTGTTGCTCTGTGTGTGGTGTTCTATTTTCCTGTGAGTGTGTGTGTGTGTTGTGGTTGTGTTTGATTCAGGTGTGTTGCCATTGTGGTGTGCCTTACTTGTTTGTCTGTCACATGGACTGAGGTCTATTGTGGTTGCAGTGCTTGTTTCATGTGCATCCTTGGTGTTTTCTCCTCTCACATTTGATGTGTCTCTGGTCATGGTTGTGCATGTGCAGACATGTGGTACACTGTGACACCATTTTGTGTGGATGTGTGTTGTGGTATGTCTGTCTCTGTGTCATTGTAGGCCCATTTCTGCCTTTTGGTCTCCATTATTGTTTTTAGTGGATGCACTTCTTATATATGTTGTGGTATGTTGTCTGTGCGTTTTTCGTGACTGATGTGATTGTGTACTCCTGTTGTGTCTGTGCTCCCATTGGTTTGGCACTGTTTAGCTGCACAGGTCTTGTCTGTTGTAGTAGTTCTGTGTGTGTGTTTTGATTGTGTTCTGTGTTTGACTGTTGTTTTTGTGCGTACAGTGGTACTGCCATACCTGTGTGTGTGTGATGTTTGTGGATACCACCCAGGGGGTGTGTTTGATTGTCAGTGTCTTGACGAGATATTATTGGCAAGCTTCTGTGTGTTTGTCAGTGGTGTTGTGTGCTGCTGGTGTGATGGGTGTGGGGGTTGTGTGGAGGTTCATACTTGTGTTTGACTGTCATGGAGTGTTGCAATGGGCCCTGTGTGTTGTGCTGCTGACATACTCCTGTGAGGTATTTGGATTCAGATGTGTGGCTGATCAGGGTTGGACTTCATACCCTTCCTTTCATCCCTGTGCCTATTCATGGGTTGCCTTGCTGTCTCCCTGAGTTGTTACAGTGAGGTGACTGTGGTTAGACTTCACTCACTGTGACTGCTATGTGTGGTTTTTTGTGCTGGGGTGGATGTGATGTGTTCCTTCCCTTGCATGTGATGCACACATTTGTGGTGTTCAGCTCCTTGCCATTCCATTAGTGTGCAACTCACTTTGAGTTGCCTATTTGTTGTCCTCCATTGCTGTTGGCATGTGGTCTGTGTTTGTTGCTGTGTGTCAGTGTGGGGTATGTCTGTGTGACTTGGCAGGCTGTGTGTCCATTGGTGTGTTTGTTCATTGTCTGTGTGTGTTTAAATTGTGCTTGTACTCAGTTTATTTGCCATGAGTGTGGTGTTGTTGTGGTGTGTGTGTTCCCCTGGCCCAGTGCTTGTGCGCTGTGTGTTACTCGGCAGCCACACCTGATGAGGCTGTCTCCCTAGTTGTTTGTTGTGTGGTGCAGTGTGTGTGTTCAGCTGGTGGCTTTTTGGGCATGTGGGGGCACAGGGAGATCACGTACCATGTCCCTTCATGGTGTGGGTGGGCCTAGTGTGTGGAGTGTTGAGGTGTTGCCCTGTGTACTTTGGGCACTGCCCCTGCCTAGCGCTAGCCCAGCCTACTACATTGTGTGCATTTTTTCTTGCTGATTCTCTGCTGCGGTCACGTGTACTGGGCATTATTTCCGGGTCGCGGACATGGTGGCCCTGGTGTGGAGGGGTGGCCTTGTGGCAGGTGGGACATGTGTGGCTACTCCTGTGGTTGTGTTCCTGTCCCCACCAGGGTGTCTGGTGGGGACAGGAACCTTCCATCAGCCATGGAGTTGTGGGTTGTGTTTGTGTGCAGAGTTGTGTGATCGCGTACCTGCGGCGGCGTCCGCCACGGGCCATGGCTTGCTAGAGGTGTATCATGTACAGCGCTGGGAAGACATGTAGTGCCAGGTCCATGGCGGTCGGCTCCGGGTATCAATTGGGCGCTCCTCTGTGGTGCTTCCGTATGCTCACAATGGCCGGTTTCTCCGCGGCGGTGGGCCTGACTGTTTCGCGCATCATAATTTGTACGGAGGGAGGGACGTCATTCCGCACGCCGGTGGCTCTGGATTGGTTGTCTCCGCCACGGTGGCGGGCGCGTCTGGATGGCGGTGCACGTATAGAGCCAATAGAGAGGTACCGCCGTGCGGAATGCAGTCACGACCACCGGTCAGATCACGATGCCTCAAATAGCCCATCACACCGCTGCGGACAATCCGGGCATTCGAGGATGGCGGTGGCAATACTGCGGATAGCTCCATGTGTTCCAGACCGCTGGGGAAACATCGGTCTTTGGCCTTTCTGCAGCAAATCCGACCGCCGCGGGCGGATTTTCAGCTTTTCCGGCAGTGAATCCTGGAATCCGACCGCCGCGGTAGGGTGTTTCAGGCAGTGCATCCTAATCTGACCGCCGGTTTTTGCCGCGGTACCTGCGGACGGGTAATTTCCGCTACCACGGCGGTCGGAATGGTTTTCCGACCGCCATCGTAATCAGCCCCTTAGTACAGTATGAAGGCTGCAGGTAGTAAGATATTTACCACTTTCAGGCCTTGGTTATTTTACTTACTTACTTACTTTAAACTTTATTTTGGCTTATAAGCCGTAAAAGCAGATAGAATGAAACATACATAAAACATTTGACATTTGCAGTATAAATGTACAAAATTCAATACAATAATATTACTAGTAAACAGCATAAGAATTTAATGCAATTTGTTTGGGGGTGCTGAATACCTCCCTAGGCTTAAATTAATTGTTAACATAATTGCAAATCCAGCTATCCTAAAGCTAAGCAAATGTGGCTTTCTAGGCAATAAAATAGGTTATTCACCTGCTAAAAGGTTAAAAGAATATAAAACTCTAATCTTAATCCTGTTATACAACAAGTATTACCCTTCACTTTCTCCAATGATTCTACAACTGCCATATTATTTTATTGTTCACCACTTATACAAGTTTCTTATAAGGGATGCTTAACTTGTGCCTTATTCTCCACACACTCATCAGAAAATGAGAGAAAGGGAAGATTGACAACCTGCATGTGTTGATTCTCAAAATCCTGAGTGCTTCCTAATGTCCCTAACTCCCAGTTTCTGATAGAGCGGAATAATCCAATACCTCCTTTGCGACACATACATTGGGCAGAAAAAGATAATGTGCTCAATGGTTTCTTTTTGATCCCCACAGGCCGGACAATGTAACTCCTTTGTCCTTAGTACATGCTCCCACTTTGCAGTAAAAGCCCGGACAGGTAAAGTTCCATACCGGAAGTAAAGACGCTTGGTTGGAGGAGGTTCTATTTCGTCCAGGAAGTCCACTAGCTTGAAGGAATCCTTAACTGTGAGATAGTCATTTGTTAGTGTTTCATGGCTTGATTGGCTATACATACGATTATGAATATGACACGTTACAATGCGTACCAATACCACGCGTGTCATTATAACGCGGGTATTACTATGCGTTGTCATTTACCACGACCTACCATTACATCGCATACTTTTACCACGAATATGCCTTTACCACGCATGCCATTACAACACAAAGGCATGCGTGGTAAAGGTATACTGTTGGTAAAAGTATCTAAGGTATGTTACACTACCCTGCCCTACCCTAAACCCTAATTTAGTACCCCTGCACGACCCGCCCCCAACCCCCATTCCTCTCCCTACCCTAAAACACTACCCTGCACGACCCTGACCTTACTCTAAACCCTACAACACTATCCCTGCATGACTTCCTTACACTAAAACGCTACCCTGCACGACCCCCCAGACCCTACCTTAAACCCTAAAACACTACCCCCTGCACGACCCTCCCCAACCCCCAGTCCTCTCCCTACACTTAAACACTGCCCTGCACGACCCCCGACACTACCCTAAAACACTACCCCCTGCACGACCTTCCCCCGACCCCAGTCCTCTCCCTACACTTAAACACTGCCCTGCACGACCCCCAACACTACCCTAAACCCTAAAACACTACCCCCTGCACGACCTTCCCCTGACCCCCAGTCCTCTCCCTACACTTAAACACTGCCCTGCATGACCCCCGAACACTACCCTAAACCCTAAAACACTACCCCCTGCACGACCGTCTCCAACCCCCAGTCCTCACCCTACACTTAAACACTGCCCTGCATGACACCCCGACACTACCCTAAACCCTAAAACACTACCCCCTGCATGACCCACCCTGACCCCCAGTCCTCTCCCTACACTTAAACACTGCCTTGCACGACCCCCCCGACACTACCCTAAACCCTAAAACACTACCCCCTGCATGACCCTCCCCGACCCCCAGTCCTCTCCCTACACTTAAACACTGCCCTGCATGACACCCCAACACTACCCTAAACCCTAAAACACTACCCCCTGCACGACCCTCCCTGACCCCGTCCTCTCCCTACACTTAAACACTGCCCTGCATGACCCCCCGACACTACCCTAAACCCTAAAACACTACTCCTTGCACGACCTTCCCCAGTCCCCTATTCCTCTCCCTACACTTAAACACTGCCCTGCACGACACCCCGACACTACCCTCAACCCTAAAACATTACCCCCTGCACAACCCTCCTCCGACCCCCAGTCCTCTCCCTACACATTAAACACTGCCCTGCACGACCCCCTGACACTACCCTAAACCCTAAAACACTACCCCCTGCATGACCCTCCCCGACCCCCAGTACTTTCCTATACTTAAACACTGCCCTGCACGACCCCCCGACACTACCCTAAACCCTAAAACACTACCCCCCACGACCCTACCCTAAAACAGTACCCTGCACTACACACACACTTCACCCTCGACCCCCTTTTACCCTAAAAAAGTAACCCCCACCCCAGGCCCAATCCCCCTTACCTATCTCTCCTCGTGGTTCCTCTCTCCTCCTGGTTCCTGCTGCACGTCGGTTCTGAGGGGCGGTGCACGTCGTTGTGAGGAAACGGAAGAGCCTCTGTTTCCTCACAACGCGGTAGATCGCCTATATTTTTCTACATCACGTGTGGTAAAAGCACATGCGATGTAAAAAAAATGTGTAGTAATGACTACGCGTTGTTACATCGCATGCGTGGTAACACTTGCGATGTAACGGTATGCGGAGAAACAGCTGCGTTGTAATGGCTGTTTCCCTACGATTATCTTTAAATCGCAAGTATACAGTTTTAATATGTGTTTTGGAACTAGCCTCAGCCTGGACCAGGGTATTCCATAGACCCTCAAGGCTGATGGCTATTAATGCACCCTTTACATGCTTTAGCCATGGAATTCTGCTAGAGCCCACTTGGGACAAGATTTCCTCTAAACCCTGTCGATAAACAGATAATTCCGGGGTGCCCCAGATCCTTCTCCAATAGAGTATGGAGCACAGTGCCAATTTATCTGAAATATTTCTTGCCCCAAGGTCCAATCTAAGTGGGAGCAAGGGAGTGCTTACTGGTAAACCGACCACCTGTCGCAAAAAGCGATTTTCCACCATTTTCAATGAGGTCGTACCATGATGTCCCCACAGCTCAGCAGCAGTTCCCAAGGCTTTAAGATTGTAAATTTGGATCGCTGGTAGAATAGGACGATATTGCGAACTACGTGACATTTTGAGAATACCTCCCACTACTTGCTCGGTTTTTAATCATCACTGTATAATGTGAGCTTGCCACCCCAAGTATTCTGTAAGTGTGAGGCCTAGGTACACAAATGTACAGACATGTTCTAATGGGGCCCCTGCCAGAGTGAGATGTGTCATTGTCGAAGGCCCAGGATTAAGCACCATATACTTGGTTTTGCTTACATTGATCTCCAATCCCCTCATCCTGCGGAAGCAGTCAAACTGATCCAGAAGCCTCTGAAGTCCCATCAGGTTTTTGGAGATCAGTAAAGTATCATCAGCAAACATGAGGGCAGGGATCCTCATGTTTGCTAATCTAGGCGTGTCGTTTTGACATTGGTCCAGAAATTTTACAAGGCCATTAATGTAGAGTGTAAACAGCGTGGGTGACAGCACACACCATTCCCTGACTCCTCTAGTTACATGGAAGGGATCGGTTAACTCTCCTGCTCTACCGTGTCTTACCTGCGCAAAGTTGTTAGTATGTAGCCTGACTATGGTATCTAACAAACAGCTTGGCACTCCCATTCCAGAAAGGACCTGCCAGAGTGTTAATCTTGGTACCAAGTCAAAGGCAAAGTGCAAATCCACAAACACAACATAAAGTCGTCCTCCTCCCAGTGTAACTGTTTTCCAGTACAACATGTATAGGAGAAACTCTTGGTTAATTGTGCTTGTGGACTTTCTGAGTATCTTTAAAGAACAATGGTTCAGGGGTGGCCTTGAAGGTCCAAAGCGAAAAGGTGGCCCGGAGAAGGGCACTGATGTTTAATTATATGAAATTAATTTAGTTGAGGCCTCAAAAAGGTCCAGAAAATGAGAATGGTGACCCAGAAGGGAGCACTACTTTCTACATGTATGAGGTTAAATTCCTTAGGGAGCAAGAAAAGGATCTACACAGGGTCAAGAAGGTCAAGAAATGACGGGCATTTATTTTCAAATCTGCTTAGTATTCAGGTGCTCACACATTAAGTGAAAAGAAAGCGTGATGTGAATAGTGATAGTGAATTTTTAAAAAGACATCGCATTGACAACAATATAGTTGAAATCCACAAATAATTTATACAAAGTGAGTGGAGTTCATGTTGTAGGGTGGTCGACGACGTTTCGAACCCAATTATTGGGGTTCATCTTCAGGACAATGGTGAGCTAGTTAATGACAGAAAGGATCTGTTAAATGCACAGATAACCACGGGTAGACTGACAGTAGTAAAATGTAGGCGTTAGTTGGAGCAACTTGCAATTAGCAGTGCAGCTGGGTGGTTTCAAGGATCTGCGTGGGCAGTGTTAATCTTGTTATGCTGGGCGACAGGGCATTGAATGGGTGCCTGAAGCCATGTGGATGGAAGCGTCCTACTGCTGACGTGACTGGCTGTGAATTTCACCCCAGGTTCACATATTGGGGTCCCCTTGTCCTAAAAAAACTCTGTGGACTTTCTGAAGCCTGCCTGTAGGGGTGTAAAAATATCATCATCTGCAAGCCAACCCTGTAGTCTACCTTGGATCACTTTGCTAAAAAGCTTTTGTGTACTGTCTATAAGACTTATTGGACAATAATTCGCCAGCAAGTCGTGTGAGCCCTTTTTAAAGATGGGGATTATTTCAGCACCCAGCCCTGGTATGTGGTAAGGGTGCCCCCTTCAGGATTGCCGAGTACAGGACTGCAAAATAGGCACTCCAGAGTTTAATCTCACTCAAGAATAGATGGCCCGGAACTTTGTCTATCCCTGGTGCGTTATTCGGGACTATTCCCCTTATTGCCAGGTTAACTTCCTCCACTGTAATGTCCCTAGACTCATCTTCTTGTGCATAGGTGGTGGACCCTTGGGTGACAATCTTGTGCTTCACCACCCCTTGTACACTGAGCTGTTGGTGGTTTTCCCCTATCCCCAACTGTCCTCCCCTGTTAACTTGCTGAACTCCTTTCTGTGTATATAGACTGGTGAAATGTACCACCCAGTCTTGAGCTGCAATATTGTTTTCTATGGTGCTATATCCATCCCTGCTTCCTGTTGCTACCATGTTCCAAAAGGAGCGTTGGTCTTTCATTTTGGCGGCATCTAGGAAAGCCTCCCAAATTCCCTGGTCCCATTTTTTTAGCCCTCTTTAGCACAATCTTATAACTCCACCTAGCAACCTGGATCAGTAATCTATCACTCTGTTTGATCGCAGTGATCAGAGCAGACTTAGATTCTCGACATGCTTTATTAAACCAAGATTTGGGGTGCTTCCTACCCACTGTATGCCCTGTTTTCCTAAAAATATGCTCCTCAGATTCGTATACATTCGAATGTGCATTTCGATTACCTCCCCATATGACTCAGGGGTACTCCCTGACCTGATCAATGGAGCCATATCCTCCATACCTATGACAACCGTCCTGTAGATCTCACTAATATTCTCCTGGGAATGTCCTATTGTACTCCATTTGACTCTACGTCCATTGCTAGTTACTCTAAATCTTCTATCAAAGGGCTCCCCAGATAAATTATGTTGTGCACTAAATGACAGACTTAACTTGAGAGTCAAAGCATTGTGATCGCTATCTGGTCGTGGTATAACTACCATATCCACAAAAATTGGCCATAACTTAAAGTCCAGCATTATATAGTCAATTAAGCTGGTTTGATTCACCCGGTTAAACGTGTGATTACCTGATTTATCAGAGACTGACCTGTCATTTTAGGCTTGAAGCCCCTGATTTAAAGTTAGGGCATTAATTTAGACTGCTAAAGGGGACCATTTCCAAAGTGGGGAAATTTCCAACTCTGCATCTTCATCTGCTGTCAATACATTGCAATCTGTACTCAATGGTTCAAATTGACAATTAAAGTCTCCCCCTACTATTTTCCTTATTGAAACTGGAAGTGAAGCTAAGTGCTCATTCAGTTGGTCTACAACAATTGATTCTGTCCTATTCCTGATCGGTCTACAATATACATTGTATATGTAATATGTTGCATCCGGGTGTATGGCCAAGATAATGCATGCAATATCGGGGAATTCACTATGACCTCCTTCAAAAGGTCCATAATGGTGGATTTTACCCATATGGTAAGACCCCCTGAAGGCCTTTCCGCCCCTGAGGATGTGGCTGCTTGGTTATTTTAAGCGAATACTGTAATGTTGTATAGAGTGTACATTGTTCTTATCATATACTTTTTACTACTCTTTTTACTACTTTATTTCTCAGGAGAAAACAGTGGTATAGAGTAAACTCTCTCCATAGAGTAAATACTGTTTACAATACCCACTTTTCTGCTTATATCAACTTCATTTCTCAATGTAGGTTTGGTGACATTGAGGGGTTTGATACAGATAAAAACTGTCCATAGTAGGGCATTAATTTTGGAACAAACGTTGAGTATCTTGAGGAACTTGGCTTTCTCTGAACAGTTGCACACATATTTAACACCGTGTGCCTTCAGAGTTTCCCATATATCTGTGCTTGATTATTAATGTGAACTAGGCTACCTGTAAAGTGTAAGGTACAGGGTCAGTGTTGCACATAACACATGCTTGCTACACCTAACGTAGTTGAGTCTGTGATGGCATTAATGATGCTTCATATTATTCCAAGCTATTTTGTACTTACTTTCAAGCCTATAATGCCATACTAGTTTTTAGAGTAATGTGTACAAAAGAATCTTGGATGATGTCCTCAGTGATTTCATCAATGATGTCATTTGAGATGTCATCAGTGATGTCATAAATGATGTCATAAAACATGTCATGAGTGATGTAATATGTGAGGTCATAAGCAGTGGGGGCCGCAAGTTATAGTTTGTTCACTGACATATTCACCTACCTATAAAGTTGCTTTAAAAAAAAATTTCAGCAAATTTCTAGTTTTTTTTAAAACCTAAAATAATATTTTATTACCATAAGGAAAAACAACACCCAGCCTTCAGCCATGCATGCCAGGGGGGGTTGGCTGAAGGGCCTGGCCACAGGCCCTGCAGCAAACTCCCCACATGGCAGCCAAGCCAAGCCACACTGCTCAAGGCATTCAGCCATGCACAGCAGGGGGTTGGCCGCCCGGAGGCAGCCTACACCACTGCAGGCAGCCACTGACCACGGCTTTCATCGCGTGCGGCCACATGTCCTGGCTTGCAGCCAGACCCTTGGTCCAACGCCCAGCAGGCAGCCATCCAGAGGCAGCCAACCACACGCTGTGCATGGCCTTTGCTCATGTGTGGCGTTAGCCGCAGGGCCTATGTTGCAGCCAGGCTTTGCTTCCAACTCCCCGCTGGCAGTTAACCTCGCGCTGTGCACAGCCTTTGACTATGCGCAGTGGAGGTTTGATCACCGGGGATGGCCTGCCATCAGGCACTTGGCCAACCCCACACCATGCACAGCCTTTGCCGTGCTTAGCGTAGGGTTGGCATTCTGGCCTCAGGGACCCCATTCTCTGGAGCCAAAACATATATATTAAGTGGAGGGTGTGTGCAGCCTCCTCCAAGATCCTTAATTGGCCCTAGGGACCACAACCCCTGGGGCTAAATACAATTAAACAGAGGAGGAGGGTGTGCTGCCCCTCCCCAAGCCTTAGTATGCCCTTGGGACCACATACAATAAAATATAAGAGGGGGGCCCCCTTCCCCAAGCTTTCTTCGCCTCTGGGGACCCCATCCCCAGGGCCAAAATCTAAGGAGAGGGGACCATGGAGCCCCCCTTCTCAAGCCTTATTAAGCCCCAGGATTCCATCCTCCCAGGCCCAAACCAATAAAAAAGGGGAGGGGCCATGTGGCCCTCCTCCCGAGCCACACTAGGCCTGGGAACCCCATCCCCATGGCCTTATGTATTTTAAAGGGTAGGCAGGCATATGGCCTCCCCTTCCTGAGCCTATTTAGGCCATGAGGACTCCATCTCCCAGGGCCATATTTTTCAAAAAGGGGCGAAGGGCAGCGTGGCCCCCTCCCTGATCCTCATTCAGCCCTGGAACCCAATTCCCCAGGGCAATTGTGTATTTTAAAGGGGAGGGAACCTATGTGTCCCTCCATTCCCAAGCCTTATTATTCCCTGGGGACCCCTTCCCCCAGAGCTGTTGTTTTTTTAAAGGGGATGGGGTCCTCTGGGCCATAGAAGGCTCAGGCGGGGGATAATGCGGCCTCCATCCCTATTAATTTAAGTAGAATCCCTACGGGATGGGTGTTTGAGGTGAGGGCCATGCGGCCCCCTCCTCATTTTGGAAGTTTCAGCACTGTGGTGGGTCCTTGGGGCCTCTAACAGCTTGGGGAGGGGAGGGGAGTGGAGAGCGCCTTTCACTTTAATTAAACTATGCAGCTCCAGGCCGCCATCTGTTTTTACAATCCCGCCAATGTCCTGCAGGATTGCGGCAACATTTTTTTTAGACTTTTGCACCCATAGGGGTATCCCTACCCTGCTCTCTTATATATTCAGGGCAGGGTACTAAGTCCCTGACTCCTGTAATCGCTGCCACCAACATTTTTCAGATGTCGCTGGCAGCCAGTCAGAGCGCTGGCTGGACCAAGAGTTAGCTTCCAGCCAAATTTGGTGTACTTTCGTTCAACAGTTCTTGCAGTAGCCCTGGCTAAAGAATTCTACAAAAAATGCATCAGGATTTTGTGCTTTGGGACTCCCCCTCTTCAGAGGCGGGTATCAGCAGGCAATTTGTAAGGCTCTCCACATCCCACCTGAATGCTTTCAACAATTACATGGCCTCCGGTGTGCCTCCGTGATGGAAAACGAATCAAACAATGCATGTTGGGAATTGGAGTCTTTTTCGCCTCATTATACCCTCCAGTGGGTTAGTCTGCTGCTACCGGCCTCTGAAGAGAAGCAACAAAGCTTCGAAACGCGTCAGGCCTGGGGACAAGATGCGGGGATGTGAAGTTGCATGCCTGTGAATAAAGAAGTTTTGAAAACTTACCTGCTGTGGAGTGCGGTCCTACATCTGGGGAAATGTTTGGTTGATATATAAATATATATATATATATATTCACTAAAAAAAACATAGGTTTCAGGGACGTTATAGTTAGAAATTAGCATTTAATAAAACCTTAGAAATTCATTGAAAAAACCACAGGTTTCAGGGACGTTATAGTTAGTTGGATATTTCACTCGTACAAAACCAGAGAAACTTCGACCGTTATAGTTAGTTGAGCTAACTATAACTTGCGGCCCCGCAATGCACTGCTGATGACGTCACATATTACATCATTCATGACATGGTTAGTGACATCACTGATGACATCACTGATGACATCATCCACGTGATAATCTGATGCACCTCCTCACACCCTAATATAACCTTTGATACACCCACTCTAAAATACAGATTACCATTTTCGAAACCATAGACACACCAATACCTGTTACTACATACCCACTCACTGATTCCTAGGTCTACACACACATCCACTCTTTCACCCATACAGTCACTCATACATGCAGTCACTCATCAATACAGCACTATCATATGCACTCATACACCTATACAGACACTCACACACCGCCACTCATCCATAGAGTTACTCACACACCTAGTCAGTCATGAAAAGAATCAATGACCCTCCCATTTACTCACCTATACAGTTATACACACACCACCTCACTTATTCATACAGATACTAACACATACTTACTTTCTTATACAATCACTGATACAAGCACAAACTCCTAAATAAAGCCACTCTCACAATCACTCACTCGCACATATAGTCCTTTATATACTCCAACACCCACATATACTGCCTTTCACATATGTAGTTACTCACACATGTACCACTGAGACATCATTCACTCACAAACACACCCATACACACACTCACCCACCCATACAGCCTTTCACATATGCACTCTTGAACCCATACACCCAGTGAATCACCCACTCACACATCTATGCACAGAGTCACACCCCCCCACCCACCCACACAAACACTCAGGCACCCATACAGATACTCAGACAACCAATCAATAACCCATATAGACACTCATGTAGCTACTCACCAACCCATGCAGTCGCTTACACACCAACTGACAGACTGATACAGACATTCACACAGTTTAGTCACTAACCCATGCATTCAGTAAGACATGTTTAATCACTCACTTATACAGTCAGTCACGCACCTACTAAATCATCCATTCAGACACTTATACACCCACTCATTCTTCAATACACCTTGGCATATATATATATATATATATATATATATATATATATATATATATATATATATATATATATATTATCTACTGGCGGTCGCCAGTAGATAGTTATAGTTACAACCTATTATCCATAGGAAATCCGCGACATTCTATTTGAAATAACTCTCTTGCCGGTTGACGTATCTTCGCAAAATTTTCAAACTTTATGGCCCGCTCCGGTCCGCTCCTACCCTGAAAGTCTCGGGGGATTCGTCAAGCCGGGGCCGAGAAAAAGGGGGTCCCAAAACGCGTTTTCCCCATGCAATTTTCCATAGGAAACTTTAGACACGGCTACAGCCCGAACTGCTGAACGGAATTACACCAAATTTGGCAAAGAGGTAGTTCTTGGTTCAGAAAGAACCCTTTTGTTAAATGGTGTAAATCCGTTCAGTAGTTGCTGAGAAAATCAAAAGTAAAAAGATAGTGATATCTAGGGCCGCGTATCCTCCCGAGCACGAGCTGGATGTTAATTGGCTGTCAGCTGGCTGTCAACATTCCGATTCAGGAAATGTTGGCAGTCATTTTGTCCCTCGGTAGAACCGAGGGACAGAAACAAGTGCGCAAAGCGCACAAAGGGGCAGGGTAGAAACACCCTGACCCCCTAGGTCTGCTCAGGGGTCCCACAAGAACCCCCTGGGCAAAAAAAATTTTTTTTTTTTTAAAAATCGGCAGGATGCGCTCAGGGAGCGCGAACCCTGCCGAAAAAATCGAGCGCGGTCTCCCGCGCTCGTTAGTTAATTGGCCCCCGGGTGGGCCAAGTCCCGGGGGCATGCTGGGGGGGTTAATTTTATGTGTGGGGGCCTCTAAGGGCCCCCAAGCCCCGGGGACCACCACCCCCGGGGCTTTATGTATAATGAAGCGGGAGGGCTCTGAGCCCTCCCGCAGCCCCGAGGACCACCACCTCCCCGGGGCTTCTTTTAAAATTAAAAACCTGTGTGGGGGGCTCCAGCCCCCACACGCCCGGGACCACCACCTCCCAGGGCACTAAGAAAAATTAAAATGGGGGTCCGTTTTGGACCCCAAGCCCCGGGACCACCACCTCCCCGGGGCTGTGCACTGAATGGGAGGGGGGCCGCGCGGCCCCCTCCTGGAGCCTGTGGTGGCCCTGGGGACCACCACCCCCAGGGCCGGCTCCTGCAGTGTCCCGGGGTACCTACCCCCGGTACACTGCTGTTTGCAATGACAGGACGGGAGCCTCGCGGCTCCCATCCTGTCATTGCAAACTTGCTTTGGATATTGGAAGAGAGAGCAGGAAACCTGCTCTCTCTTCCAATATCCAAAGCCGATTGCTTTCCACATGGGGAGCAGCATGTTAGCTGCTCCCCATGTGTAAAGCAATGCCGGCTGTAGGACACGGGGAGCCGGCGGGACTGTGGGGGTTTGGGGACCCCCACAGTCCCCAACGAGAGGCCAGGCCCCGGGGGATGGGGTCCCCGGGGCCATAAGTGGCCACGGAGGGGGCCACGCAGCCCCCCTCCCCAAAGGAAAAAAAAAAAAAGTGCAAGGCCGGCCCCGGGGATGGGGTCCCCGGGGCCTTAAATGGCCTGAGGAGGGGGCCACGCAGCCCCCTCCAAATAAGAAAAAAAGAGGCCATGCCCCGGGGATGGGGTCCCCGGGGCCAATACAGGCCCAGGGAAGGGGGCCACGCGGCCCCCTTCCCGTTTTTAATTTTATTTTAATTTAAAAAAAGGGGTAAGGCCCTGGGGGATGAGGTCCCCAGGGCCTAAAAATAGGAAAAAGGAAGGGGGCCACACAGCCCCCTTCAGAGGAAAAAAACAAAAAACAAAAAAACGATCGGGCCGCAGGCCCGCCCCTTCCTTCACCACTCTGCAAACGCGCCCCTGGCGCGTTTGCAGAGAGGAACAATTCCCTTGAATACTGGGGGTCCCTGGGAGCCAACTAGCCCACCAGGAACCTCCAGTATGCGCCAGGGGCTGCCTTGCAGAGAGGTGTACAGAGGCCACGCCCCTTTTACACCTCTCTGCAACGCAGCTCTGTGGCGCTTTTGGAGGTATATGGTGGGCTAGTTGCACCCCAGGGACCCTCAGGATTCAAGGGAGTTAATCCCCGACTTAAAACGCGCCACGGGCGCGTTTGCACAGTGGTGAAGGGAGGGGGCGGGGCTTCAGGTGACATGTGTGCAAACAGGCCCCGTGGCTCATTTTAAGATGGGGAATTAAATCCGCTTCAATCCTGAGGGTCCCTGGGGGCCAACTAGCCCAACAGGTACGTCCAGAAAGCGCCACAGAGCTGCGTTGCAGAGAGGTGTAAAAGGGTGTGGCCTCTGTACATGTCTCTGCAACGCAGCCCCTGGCGCATACTGGAGGTTCCTGGTGGGCTAGTTGGCCCGTAGGGACCCTCATGATTCAAGGGGACTTAATCCCCCAACTTAAAACGCGCCACGGGGCGCGTTTGCACACATGTTACCTCAGGCCCCGCCCCCTCCCTTCACCATTGTGCAAATATTCCTCTAAAATCAGCCGAAATCTGAATTCTGATTTACTCACCTGTTATCAGGAGAGACCTCAGTGCTGCATCTTTCAGCCCAGTACTGGTCCTGAAAAGTAATTTTAACCGTACTTACCGGTAACTTGAATTTCCTTCATAGGCTAACATTGACTGGTTTCACTTGGAAATTCTTCTAAGTGTGGAGTTTTGGAACTTTAAAATATTCCTCTAAAATCAGCCGAAATACGAATTCCGATTTACTCACCTGTTATCAGGAGAGACCTCAGTGCTGCATCTTTCAGCCCAGTACTGATCCTCAAAAGTAATTTTAACCGTACTTACCAGTAACTTGAATTTCCTTCCATAGGATATCATTGCCTGCTTTTTGCTGAAAAAGTTTCTAAGTGTTGATTTTTGAAACATACAAATATTCCTCTAAAATCAGCCGAAATACGAATTCTGATTTACTCACCTGTTATCAGGAGAGACCTCAGTGCTGCATCTTTCAGCCCAGTACTGGTCCTGAAAAGTAATTTTAATCGTACTTACCAGTAACTTGAATTTCCTTCCATAGGCTAACATTGACTGTGAGTGGGTATGTAGTTTTTGGTGTTGGAGTGTCTATGGTTTTGCGAATGGCAGTCTGTAATTTAGAGTGGGTGTATCAAAGGTTATATTAGGGTGTGAGGAGGTGCATGAGATTATCACGTGGATGATGTCATCAGTGATGTCATTTGAGATGTCATCAGTGATGTCATCAGTGATGTCACTGACCATGTCATGAGTGATGTAATATGTGACGTCATCAGCAGTGCATTGCGGGCGCGAGTTATAGTTAGCTGGACTAACTATAACGGGGAATTTCACGGGTTTTGTACGAGTGCAATGTCCAACTAGCTATAACTGTCCCTAAAACCTATGGTTTTTTCAGTGAATTTCAAAGGTTTTTTAAATGCTAATTTGTAACTATAACGTCCCTGAAACCTATGGTTTTTTCAGTGAATATATATATATATATATATATATATAAAACATTTAAACTTTACAGAAACACACAGTCACTGGATGATGTCATCAGTGATGTCATTTGAGATGTCATCTGTGATGTCATCAGTGATGTCACTGACCATGTCATGAATGATGTAATATGTGACGACATCAGCAGTTATAGTTAGCTCAACTAACTATAATGGCCGAATTTCTCTGGTTTTGTACGAGTGAAATGTCCAACTAACTATAACGTCCCTGAAACCTGTGGTTTTTTCAGTGAATATATCTATCTATTTATACATATATATATATACACCTATATCTATATTTATATATATATATATATATGTATATATATATATATATATATATATATATATATATATTCACTGAAAAACCATAGGTTTCAGATATGTTATAGTTACAAATTAGCATTTGAGATGTCATCAGTGATGTCATCAGTGATGTCACTGACCATGTCATGAGTGATGTAATATGTGACGTCATCAGCAGTGCATTGCGGGGGCGCGAGTTATAGTTAGCTGAACTAACTATAACGGGGGAATTTCATGGGTTTTGTACGAGTGAAATGTCCAACTAACTATAACTGTCCCTAAAACCTATGGTTTTTTCAGTGAATTTCAAAGGTTTTTTAAATGCTAATTTGTAACTATAACATATCTGAAACCTATGGTTTTTTCAGTGAATTTCAAAGGTTTTTTAAATGCTAATTTGTAACTATAACTGTCCCTAAAACCTATGGTTTTTTCAGTGAATTTCAAAGGTTTTTTAAATGCTAATTTCTAACTATAACGTGTCTGAAACCTATGGTTTTTTCAGTGAATTTCAAAGGTTTTTTAAATGCTAATTTGTAACTATAACGTGCCTGAAACCTACGGTTTTTTCAGTGAATTTCAAAGGTTTTTAAATGTATTAATTTTTATATTATTTTTTTCATACTGATTTACTACATTTTTAGAAACAATTTCTTTTACATATTTTATTTTTTAAATTACATTGTAATTACATTATACATTACATTACAAAAAATACTTTCTCAGAATGAATTACTTTAGTTTAAATACTTAGCACATAGGCAATAGACTTTTAAGTACAGTAGTTACAGTTGTTGCAATGGGCAACACATTTTCAAACACAATGCAACATTCAGCTCAATGTGAATTTCTAGTTAAATGCAATTAGTTACTTTATGGATTACTTTTTCTAACCACAGGACTGGATCCTAGATTCAGTCCTGGGACATCTCCTGTAAACAGTTGAGTAAAAGCGTTTTGGTTACAGTCGTGATTTTTAAGGAATATTATTGTATTTTAAAAGTTGACACTTAGAAACTTTTCCTCATAGAATCACCAATGTTATCCTATGGAAGGAAATTCACTTAGCAGGTAAAAACTGTTATCGTTACTTTTTCTTACTCAGTGTTGGATCCTGGATCCAGCACTGGTGCATCTCCTGTAAACAGTTGAAAAAATGTGTTTAAGTCATACAGGCGATTTTTAAGGAATATTTGTAGTTTGTGAAAATCGACACTTTGAAACTTTTCTGCTGAAAACCAGACAATGGATTCCTATGGAAGAAAAGATAAGTTACTGGTAAGTACGGTTAAAATTACTTTTCAGGGTCAGTGCTGGGCTAAAAGATGCAGCACTGGGTTCTCTCCTGATAACAGGTGAGTAAATCGGAATTCGTATTTCGGCTGATTTTAGAGGAATATTTGCACAATGGTGAAGGGAGGGGGCGGGGCCTGAGGTGACATCTGTGCAAACGCGCCTCGTGTGAAACCAGTCAATGTTAGCCTATGGAAGGAAATTCAAGTTACTGGTAAGTACGGTTAAAATTACTTTTCAGGACCAGTACTGGGCTGAAAGATACAGCACTGAGGTCTCTCCGTATAACAGGTGAGTAAATCGGAATTCGTATTTCGGCTGATTTTAGAGGAATATTTGTATGTTCCAAAAATCAACACTTAGAAACTTTTTCAGCAAAAAGCAGGCAATTATATCCTATGGAAGGAAATTCAAGTTACTGGTAAGTACGGTTAAAATTACTTTTGAGGATCAGTACTGGGCTGAAAGATGCAGCACTGAGGTCTCTCCTGATAACAGGTGAGTAAATCGGAATTCGTATTTCGGCTGATTTTAGAGGAATATTTTAAAGTTCCAAAACTCCACACTTAGAAGAATTTCCAAGTGAAACCAGTCAATGTTAGCCTATGGAAGGAAATTCAAGTTACTGGTAAGTACGGTTAAAATTACTTTTCAGGACCAGTACTGGGCTGAAAGATACAGCACTGAGGTCTCTCCGTATAACAGGTGAGTAAATCGGAATTCGTATTTCGGCTGATTTTAGAGGAATATTTGTATGTTTCAAAAATCAACACTTAGAAACTTTTTCAGCAAAAAGCAGGCAATTATATCCTATGGAAGGAAATTCAAGTTACTGGTAAGTACGGTTAAAATTACTTTCGAGGACCAGTACTGGGCTGAAAGATACATCACTGAGGTCTCTCCTGATAACAGGTGAGTAAATCAAAATTCGTATTTCGGCTGATTTTAGAGGAATATTTTAAAGTTCCAAAACTCCACACTTAGAAGAATTTCCAAGTGAAACCAGTCAATGTTAGCCTATGGAAGGAAATTCAAGTTACTGGTAAGTACGGTTAAAATTACTTTTCAGGATTAGTACTGGGCTGAAAGATGCAGCACTGAGGTCTCTCCTGATAACAGGTGAGTAAATCAGAATTCGTATTTCGGCTGATTTTAGAGGAATATTTGCACAATGGTGAAGGGAGGGGCGGGGCCTGAGGTGACATCTGTGCAAACGCGCCCCGTGGCGCGTTTTAAGTAGGGGGATTAAGTCCCCTTGAATCATGAGGGTCCCTACGGGCCAACTAGCCCACCAGGAACCTCCAGTATGCGCCAGGGGCTGCGTTGCAGAGACATGTACAGAGGCCACACCCTTTTACACCTCTCTGCAACGCAGCTCTGTGGCGCTTTCTGGACGTACCTGTTGGGCTAGTTGGCCCCCAGGGACCCTCAGGATTGAAGGGGATTTAATTCCCCATCTTAAAACGCGCCACGGGGCCTGTTTGCACACATGTCACCTGAAGCCCCGCCCCTCCTTCACCACTGTGCAAACACGCCCCGTTGCACGTTTTAAGTCGGGGGATTAACTCCCTTGAATCCTGAGGGTCCCTGGGGTGCAACTAGCCCACCATATACCTCCAAAGCGCCACAGAGCTGCGTTGCAGAGAGGTGTAAAAAGAGGCGTGGCCTCTGTACACCTCTCTGCAAGGCAGCCTCTAGCGCATACTGGAGGTTCCTGGTGGGCTAGTTGGCCCCAGGGACCCCAGTATTCAAGGGGAATTCGTTCCCCCTCTGCAAACGCGCCAGGGGCGCGTTTGCAGAGTAGTGAAGGAAGGGGGCGGGCCTGCGGGCCCGATCGTTTTTTTTTTTTGTTTTTTCTCCTGAAGGGGGGCTGTGTGGCCCCCTTCCTTTTTCCTATTTTTAGGCCCTGGGGACCCCATCCCCCAGGGCCTTACCCCTTTTTTAAATTAAAATTAAAAAAAAACAGGAAGGGGGCCGCGTGGCCCCCTTCCCTGGGCCTGTATTGGCCCCGGGGACCCCATCCCCCGGGCATGGCCTCTTTTTTTATTTGGAGGGGGCTGCGTGGCCCCCTCCTCAGGCCATTTAAGGCCCCGGGGACCCCATCCCCGGGGCCGGCCTAGCACTTTTTTTTTTCCTTTTTTTTCCTTTGGGGAGGGGCTGCGTGGCCCCTGTCCGTGGCCACTTATGGCCCCGGGGACCCCATCCCCCAGGGCCTGGCCTCTCGTTGGGGACTGTGGGGGTCCCCAAACCCCCACAGTCCCGCCGGCTCCCCGTGTCCTACGGGAGCCGGCATTGCTTTTACACATGGGGAGCAGCTAACATGCTGCTCCCCATGTGGAAAGCAATCAGCTTTGGATATTGGAAGAGAGAGCAGGTTTCCTGCCTCTCTTCCAATATCCAAAGCAGTTTGCAATGACAGGACGGGAGCCGCGAGGCACCCGGGACACTGCAGGAGCCGGCCCTGGGGGTGGCGGTCCCCAGGGCCACCACAGGCTCCAGGAGGGGGCCACGCGGCCCCCTCCTTACATTTTGAAAGCCCCGGGAGGTGGTGGTCCTCGGGGCTTGGGGGTCCAAAACGGACCCCCATTGTAATTTTTCCAAGTGCCCCAGGGAGGTGGTGGTCCCGGGCGTGTGGGGGCTGGAGCCCCCACACAGGTTTTTCAAAAATAAAAAAAGAAGCCCCGGGGAGGTGGCGGTCCTCGGGGCTGCGGGAGGGCTCAGAGCCCTCCCGCACCATTCTACATAAAGCCCCGGGGGTGGTGGTCCCCGGGGCTTGAGGGCCCTAGAGGCCCCCACACATAAAATTAACCCCCCAGCATGCCCTCGGGACTTGGCCCACCCGGGGCCAATCAACATCGAAGCGCGGAGACCGCGCTTGATATTTTTTTCTCGGCAGGATTCACGCACCCTGAGCGCATCCTGCCGATTTTTAAAAAAAAAAGAAATTTTTTGCCCAGGGGTCCTTGTGGGACCCCTGAGCAGACCTAGGGGTCAGGGTGTTTCTACCCTGCCCCCTTTGTGCGCTTTGCGCACTTGTTTCTGTCCCTCGGTTCTACCGAGGGACAAAATGGCTGCCAACACTTCCTGATTTGGAGTGTTGACAGCCAATTAGCATGCAGCTCGTGATCGGGAGGGTGCGCGAATCCGACGCGGCCATAGATATCACTATCTTTTACTTTTGATTTTCTCAGCAACTACTGAACGGATTTACACCATTTAACAAAAGGGTTCTTTCTGAACCAAGAACTACCTCTTTGCCAAATTTGGTGTAATTCCGTTCAGCAGTTCAGGCTGTAGCCGTGTCTAAAGTTTCCTATGGAAAATTGCATGGGGAAAACGCGTTTTAGGACCCCCTTTTTCTCGGCCCCCGCTTGACGAATCCCCCGAGACTTTCAGGGTAGGAGCGGACCGGAGCGGGCCACAAAGTTTGAAAATTTTGCGAAGATACGTCAACCGGCAAGAGAGTTATTTCAAATAGAATGTCGTGGATTTCCTATGGATAATAGGTTGTAACTATAACTATCTACTGGCGACCGCCAGTAGATAATATATATATATATATATATATATATATATATATATATATATATATACATATATATTTAAATATATAAAAATATATTACCAAGTGACGGTCGCCACTGGGTAGTTGTAGTTAGGTCAGCCTTTCCATAGCAAATGCTTTTTTTGTGTTGCTAATAACTTTGGCACCGTTTGATGAATCTCCAAGAAACCTTCCAAAAAAGTGTTCTTTTTTGCTTAGTTTGTGCATGGAAAGTTTCCAAATGATCCGTCAAGTGTTGCTTCTCTTCAGAGGCCGGTAGCAGCAGACTAACCCACTGGAGGGTATAATGAGGCGAAAAAGACTCCAATTCCCAACATGCATTGTTTGATTCGTTTTCCATCACGGAGGCACACCGGAGGCCATGTAATTGTTGAAAGCATTCAGGTGGGATGTGGAGAGCCTTACAAATTGCCTGCTGATACCGGCCTCTGAAGAGAAGCAACAAAGCTTCGAAGCGCGTCAGGCCTGGGGACAAGATGCGGGGATGTGAAGTCGCATGCCTGTGAATAAAGAAGTTTTGAAAACTTACCTGCTGTGGAGTGCGGTCCTACATCTGGGGAAATGTTTGGTTGACATAACACGGCGCCTTCAGGCCGCGAGGACGACGCACCGCCAATAAGCAAAAAACGGACCCGCAGGAGAGAATCTTCACTTCTTGATGGGCACAGCCGGTGAATAAATAAGGCATGCAAAGTCTCATCCTGGAGCCTAATGGAGGGCTTTGAAAAAGTGTCCCAATAATCTGTACAGCAGACTAACCCACTGGAGGGTATAATGAGGCGAAAAAGACTCCAATTCCCAACATGCATTGTTTGATTCGTTTTCCACTACCCCAGCACGACCCCCTACACTACCCAAACACCACTGCACTACCCTAAACCCTAAAACACTACCCCCAGCACGACTCCCTACACTACACAAATACCACTGGACTACCCTAAACCCTAAAACACTACCCCCAGCACGACTCCCTACACTACCTAAACACCACTGCACTACACTAAACCCTAAATCTACCCCCAGCATGACCTCCCACACTACACAAACACCACTGCACTACCCTAAACCCTAAAACACTACCCCCAGCACGACCCCCTACACTACCCAAACACCACTGCACTACCCTAAACCATAAAACACTAACCCCAGCATGACCCCCTACACTACCCAAACACCACTGCACTACCCTACACCCTAAAACACGACCCCGTACACTACACAAACACAACTGCACTACCCTAAACCCTAAAACACTACCCACAGCATGACCCCCTACACTACACAAACACCACTGCACTACCCTAAACCCTAAAACACTACCCCCTACACTACACAAACACCACTGCCCTACCCTAAACCCTAAAACACAACCCCCAGCACGACCCCTACACTACACAAACACCACTGCACTACCCTAAACCCCCTACACTATACAAACACCACTGCATTACTCTAAACCCTAAAACACTACCCCCAGCACGACCCCCTCACAACACAAACACCACTGCACTACCCTAAACCCTAAATCGACCCCCAGCACGACCCCCTACACTACCCAAACACAACTGCCATACCCTAAACCCTAAAACACTACCCCCAGCATGAACCCCTACACTACCCAAACACCACTGCACTACCCTAAACCTTAAAACACTACCCCCAGCACTACCCCAACACTACACAAACACCACTGCACTACCCTAAACCCTAAAACACTACCCCAGCACTACCCCCTATACTACCCAAACACCACTGCACTAACATAAACCCTAAAACACTACCCCCAGCACAACCCCCTACACTACACAAACACCACTGCACTACCCTAAACCCTAAAACACTACCCCCAGCACGACTCCCTACACTACCCAAACACCACTGCACTACCCTAAACCCTAAATCTACCCCCAGCACGACCCCCTACACTACCCAAACACCACTGCCCTACCCTAAACCATAAACACTACCCCCAGCATGACGCCCTACACTACACAAACACCACTGCACTACCCTAAACCCTAAAACACTACCACCAGCATGACCCCCTACACTACCCATACACCACTGCACTACCCTAAATCCTAAAACACTACCCCCAGCACTACCCCTACACTACTGCACTACCCTAAACCCTAAAACACTACCCCCAGCACGACCCCCTACACTACCCAAACACCACTGCACTACCCAAAACCCTAAAACACTACCCCCAGCACGACCCCCTACACCACCCAAACACCACTGCACTACCCTAAACCCTAGAAAAGAAACCCCCACCCCATGCCCAATCCCCCTTACCTCTCACTCCTCGTGGTTCCTCTCTCCTCGAGGTTCCTGCTTCACGTCGTCTCTGAGGGGCGGTGCACGTCATTGTGAGGAAACGGAACAGCCTCTGTTTCCTTACAACGACATGGATCGTCTACATGTTTTTAGAACGCATGGTCATTTACCATACATACCTTTACAACAAAATTCGTTGTAAAGGCATGCGTGGTAAATGACCATGCGTTCTAAAAAATGCGTAGTAATGACTTCGTGATGTACAACGCATGCGTGGTAATGCATGCGTTGTAATGGTATAGCAAAGTAAAAAGTCGTTGTAACGGCTGTTTACCGATCGAAGCTGGCCCCTGTTCTTCAGTGAGACGTTTATTTGATTAATTAGGAGGAAAGAATGTGTTTTTTTACCGAAAAGTGCATTCCCGGCTGTTGTATTGTGAAAGTGTCCGCGTGGCCTGGTTTCACTTCTGGTGAGAGAGTGGAAGAGTCTGTTTGGATCTAAAGGAGTTCTGTTGTTGGACGGGGCCGGCGCGACATGTCATCAGAAAACATAGCTAATGGAAAGCGTCCTCCCTGAAGTGTGGAGCAGTGCCATGAGAGGTCAACGAGTGTGCGTCCCACCGCAGTATGACCGTACCGCGTGACCCATGTGCCACCTCCAGGGTACGGGAGGCAGAAGCGGCATCACAGGTCCTCTTGAAGACCGTTGTAGCACTAATTCTACATTTTGGTACTAGGGCATTTTAACTTTGTTGTTCCTGCCAGATACAAAGAGAAGATCCTGTGTTATTCAGTGCCCTCGTTACCTTTTTGTGGGTTGTGGTGTTTGTCACTTCGCTGCCCCGCCGGTGCACACGACTGGGCACCCCACCTCGTGTGCCATCTGCAGGGCCTCTGCCCTCGGATCACTGGTTTCGGTTTCTGGAGTGGCAACATAAACAGTTGCTCCCAAAGGACTAGCCTGAACACTTAGGTGAATACCCCCTGCACCAGCATTCCACGGAAATTCTTTCCTAGCTCTCCCACGTCAACGAGGACGTCATAATAGCACGGCGCCGCTCGCGACACCGTATGACGTCATCGGAGCCATAAGAGAACCTCGTCGGCGTGCTGACGTCAGTTCCACCCATTTTTTCCGTGCCACCGAGGCAAACAGGGGACCGAGACATTTTCACATGTATACATAGTATAATAAATATATATATATTCACTGAAAAAACCATAGGTTTCAGGCACGTTATAGTTAGAAATTAGCATTTACAAAACCTTAGAAATCCACTGAAAAAACCATAGGTTTCAGGCACGTTATAGTTAGAAATTAGCATTTAAAAAACCTTAGAAATTCACTGAAAAAACCATAGGTTTCAGGGGCGTTATAGTTAGTTGGACATTTCACTCGTACAAAACCATAGAAATTCCCCCGTTATAGTTAGTTCAACTAACTATAACTCGCGCGCCCGCAATGCACTGCTGATGACGTCACATATTACATCACTCATGACAGGGTCAGTGACATCACTCATGACATCACTGATGACATCTCAAATGACATCACTGAAGACATCATCCAGTGAATGTGTGTTTTTCTGAAAATTAAATATGTTTTATATATGTATATCTCAAGGTCGATGGAAGAATAAATGGGTATATAAGTGTCTAAATGGATGATTTTGTTTTGTAAAATTGATTGTATAACTGACTTAGGGGTCGATTCCGATTCGGGCCGGAAATTTCTCCGACCGAGCCGGACCCGGAGAGATTTCCGACCGAATCGGACCCGTGCAGTCCGACCGAACGAGTACGATGCGTCCGTATGTTATCGGACTCGAGTCGGTCGGACTCCCATTGAAGTCAATGGGAGCCGGTCGTACAACGCGTACGCGGGCTCCCATTGACTCAATGGGTGCGAGTCGGACAAGGGCGCCCCTACAGCGGGTACGCGGCGAAGCGATTCGCGCCGTACACGCACAGGTAGGGGGACCCATGGGTCCCCCTGTGTGCGACTCGCGTGGCTACGCGTACAGGGGGTCCGACACGGACCCCCAAAGTACGGCTCCGACAGCTCTTACGAGCCGGACGGCGCGGCTCGGTCGGACTGCTCGCGGCGCGCATCGTACTTACCCGGCTGAGAAACGTCTCCATTGCGCGGTGAGAGTCGAGTCCGAGCGAGTCGGTCGGAGCGGTTCGAGCCGGGAGCGAGTCGGTCGGAGCGGTCGGGATGCCCGGACGAGTCGGTCGGCGATTTCGCATCGTACTCGCTCGGCCGGACCCGCGTACGGTTCGGTCGGGAAACAGGGCTCCGAATCGGATCCGGTAAAGCCGAATCCGATTCGGAGCCCTACCGGCCGAGATCGGAATCGGCCCCTAAGTGTATCTTAGTGAATACATGGGTTAGTGAGTAATGTTTAAATATGAAAATATCTGTATCAGTCTCACTTTGTGTATAAGTGGCTGCATGGGTTGGTGAGTAGCTACATGAGTGTCTATATGGGTTATTAGTTGGTTTTTGAGTATCAGTATGAGTGTCTGAGTGTCTGTTTGGTTCGGTGGGGGTATTACTTAGTGCATAGATGCATGAATGAGTGACTCACTGTTTGTATGTGTTGAAGACAGCATGTGTGCAGGACTGTATAGGTGGATGAGTATGTGTATGGGTGTGTTAGTGAGTGAATGACTGTCTCAATAGTGTCTTTATGAGTAACTACATATGTTTTAAACTAGTATATGTGAGTATTGGTGTATATAAGTGAGTATATGTGAGAGTGAGAGATTGGAAGAGTTCCTGTACAAATAAGTAGGTGTTTCTATAAGTGATTGTTTAAGAGAGTAAGTATGTGTAAGTTTCTGTAGAAGTAAGTGTGGTAGTGTGTGTATAACTGTATATGCAAGTAAATGGATGTTTGATACTTTGTTTGCATGTGTGACTATGTGTGTGAGTAATTCTATGGATGAGTGGCGGTGTGTAACAGGATGTATTGGTGTATGAGTACATATGATGAGTGAGTACATGTATGAGTGACTGTATAGGGACTGTTGGTGAATGAGTGGATGTGTGTGTAGTTCTTGGAATTACTGAATAGGTGTGTTGTAACTGGTATTGGTATGTCCATTGTTTTGAAAATGTTAGTTTGTATTTTTGAGTGTGTGTATCAAAGGTTATATTAGGGTGAGAGGAGGTCTGCCACTCTATCAAAAGGATGATGTCATGAGTGATGTCATTTGAGATGTCATCAGTGATGTCATGAGTGATGTCACTGACCATGTCATGAGTGATGTAATATGTGACGTCATCAGCAGTGCATTGCAGGCGCGCGAGTTATAGTTAGCTGAACTAACTATAACGGGGGAATTTCTATGGTTTTGTACGAGTGAAATGTCCAACTAACTATAACGCCCCTGAAACCTATGGTTTTTTCAGTGAATATATATATATATATATATATAAAAAATGTGTCACATTTCTTTTGGAATAAATATGCAGTGATGTCGCTGTACAAGCGGCAACTCAACAGTCTGGGCCTCTCTCATCATCAGAAACTTGTGCACTATTTTACAATGAGAGGCCCATCGGCTGCATTTGGATGTGAACGAGGGATGCGACCGAGTTTGTGCCACTGTGGTAAAACGGGAGGCCTGCTCATTACGCATCTCAGAAACATTTTGAAAACAGCCAGGGTTTGCGGGGGTACTTACCCTTGTACTCCGAGATGATGACAATTTTGAAAAGCAGAAGGTTTTCGAGTGAGCAAGTCTGGAACAATATAGACTGATGTTAGTGCCTTGGATTTAACGGAGGACCTTTCACCACTCTGCCCTATATGGAATTGACTCCTGGAGGCAACAAGAGGGTGTTATAAAATGAGAAATTACCAGGTTATGGTTTTGAAAAATACAAAACGAGAAGGACCAAAATGACACTGAGTTCACCGTTGCAGTGCATTATGGTTATGGCAGTCCAGAGAACATGTGGGAACTCTAATCAGTGATAAGAACTTGCCAAATTTATTAAATAAGCACACTGGTGATTGATTTTATCAGAGTACTCAAGTTTAAGGAGCTCACTGTATCCCGTTATTTGCAGTAATAATGCCATCTATTGAAAGCAATCATCATTGTGTAATTAACTGAAAACTTGTTTGGTCCTTCTTCTGTGTTTTAAATCGTTGTATATTTAAACCATGAGCAACTGACTACATACCATTTTGCATATGATTGAGATCTGTTGACGATCGAAATATGTTATGCTGGAGTGATTACCAACTGCGAATAAAACTTTGATTATCTAAACCCGACTGGAGGGCTTGTTTGCACACTTTTGAAAAAGTGTGTGAAATTTCTTTTGGAATATATATATATATGTATATTCACTGAAAAAACCATAGGTTTCAGACACGTTACAGTTAGAAATTAGCATTTAAAAAACCTTTGAAATTCACTGAAAAAACCATAGGTTTTAGGGACAGTTATAGTTAGTTGGACATTTCACTCGTACAAAACCCGTGAAATTCCCCGTTCAGCTAACTATAACTCGCGCCCCGCAATGCACTGCTCATGATGTCACATATTACATCACTCATGACATGGTCAGTGACATCACTGATGACATCACTGATGACATCATGCAGTGACTGTGTGTTTCTGTAAAGTTTAAATATGTTTAATATATATAGGGAAAGGCGTATTGAAGAATGAGTGGGTGTATAAGTGTCTCAATGGATGATTGAGTAGGTGCGTGACTGACTCTACAAGTGAGTGATTAAACGTATCTTACTGAATGCATGGGTTACTGACTAAACTGTGTGAATGTCTGTATCCGTCTGTCTGTTGGTATATAAGTGGATGCATGGATTTCCGAATAGCTACATGAGTGTCTATATGGGTTATTGATTGGTTCTCTGAGTATCTGTATGGGTGCCTGAGTGTTTGTGTGGGTGGGGTGTGTGTGACTCTGTACATAGATGTGTGAGTGGGTGATTCACTGGGTGCATGATTTGAAGAGTGCATCTGTGATGGACTGCTTGGGTGGGTGAGTGTGTGTATGGGTGTGTTAGTGAGTGAATGTGTATCTCAGTGGTACATGTGCGAGTAACTACATATGCAAAAGGCAGTATATATGTGTGTTAGAGTATTTAAAATGTTAATGTTAATGTTAATGAAATTTATAAAAGCGCACGAATACCCGGAGGTGTCTTGGCGCTGTGAGAGTGTGTGATTGTGAGAGTGGCTGTATGGATGCGTGTGTGCTTGTATCAGTTATTATATAAGAGCGTAAGAATGTGCTAGTATTTGTATGAGTAAGTGATCTGGTGTGTGTATAACTGTATAGGTGAGTAAATGGGTGTGTGATTATTTTTTTGCATGACTGGCTAGGTGTGTGACTACCTCTATGGATGAGTGGCAGTGTGTGAGTGTTTATATAGGTGTATGAGTGCATATGATAGTCCTGTACTGAGTGACCGTAAGTATGAGTGACTGTACGGGTGAGTGTGTAGATGTGTGTGTGTAGACCTAAGAATCAGTGAGTGGGTATGTAGATATTGGTATTGGAGTGTGTATGGTTTTGAGAATGGCAGTCTGTAATTTAGAGTGGGTGTATCAAAAGTTATATTAGGGTGTGACAAGATGCATGAAATTATCACATGGATGATGTCATCAGTGATGTCATCAGTGATGTCATTTGAGATGTCATCAGTGATGTCATCAGTGATGTCACTGACCATGTCATGAGTGATGTAATATGTGACATCATGAGCAGTGCATTATGGGGCGCGAGTTATAGTTAGCTGAACTAACTATAACGGGGGAATTTCACGGGTTTTGTACGAGTGAAATGTCCAACTAACTATAACTGTCCCTAAAACCTATGGTTTTTTCAGTGAATTTCAAAGGTTTTTTAAATGCTAATTTCTAACTATAACGTGTCTGAAACCTATGGTTTTTTCAGTGAATTTCAAAGGTTTTTTAAATGCTAATTTCTAACTATAACGTGCCTGAAACCTATGTTTTTTTCAGTGAATTTCAAAGGTTTTTTTAAAAGCTAATTCCTAAATATAATGTCTCTATAACCTTTGTTTTTTCTGTGAATTTCCAAGGTTTTTTAACTAGCAGTCACATTTGCAAAGTGGTGGAGAAAGGGTGCTGGGCCTCCAACCAGCTCTCTGGAATTCCCTACGTAGGACTTACAGGAGGTACCAGGTGGGCTACTTGGCCCCCATGGTCCCTCTGGAGCCAAAGGGACTTTATCCACCAACTAGTAGTGCGTCAGGAGGCACATTTGCAGAGTGGTGGAGAAGGGGTTGTGGCCTCTGGCAACTTCTCCGCAATCCTGCTGTGAGGGACCTACTGGAGGTAACAGGAGGGGTAGTTGGCCCCCAAGAATGTCCTTGGCGGCCAACTAGCCCTCCTATTACCGCCTGTAAGTCCCACACAGCAGGATTCCTGAGTTCTGATAGCAGGCCATGCTCCCTTTCTCCACCGCTCTGCAAACGTGCCTCCTGGTGTGCTGTTGGTTGGGGGATGAAGTCCCCTTGCCTCTTGAGGGTCCATGGGGGTAAACTAGCCCTCCTGTTACATCTAGTAAGCCCCACACAGCTGGATTGCTGAGAGGTGGTCAGTGGCCACGCCCCCTTTCTCCACCACTCTGCAAATGCTCCTTCTGATGTGCTCTTGGTTGAGGGATGAAGTCCCCTTGCCTCTTGAGGGTCCCTGGGGTCCAATTAGCCCTCCTGTTCCCTCTAGTAAGCTCCAGACAGCCGGATTGCTGAGAGGTGGTCAGAGGCCACGCACCCTTACTCCACCACTCTACAAATGCACCTCCTGGTGCACTGCTGCTTGGGGGATTAAGTCCACTTTAGTCCTGAGGCCCTCAGGACGCAAAGGAACCTCATCGCCCCACCAGCAGAGCGCAGACAGGCACGTTTTCAGAGTGGTGAAAAAAGGGGTGTGGCCTCCGACCACCTCTCAGCAATCCCACTGTGTCAGGCTTACTGGAGGTAACAGATGGGCTAGTTGGCCCCTAAGGAACCTCAGGAGCAAAGGAGACTTCATCCCCCAACCACGAGCAATCCAGGAGGTGCGATTGCAGAGCAGTGGAGACAGGGAGTGGGGCCTCCAGTGAGTTGCTGCCTTCTGTTTTTTTTATTTTAGGAAGGGAGGCTCTGTAGCCCTCCCTTCCCTTGATCCTTTTGGGCCCCAGGGACCCCATCCCCCGGGGCCTGACCCTTTAAAAAAAAAAAAAAAAAAAAAAAAAGTAAAGGGGGTCGCATGGCCTCCTCCTGAGGCTGATTTTGGCCCAGGGGACCCCATACCCCGATGCTAGGCCTTTTTAAAAAAAATTTATTAGAAAGGGGAGGGGGACATGTGGCCCCACTCCCCAGGCCAATTTCGGCCCGGGGACCCCATCCCCGGGGCATGGCCACTTTTTTAATGATTTTCAAGGGAAGGGGGCCAAGCGGCCCACCTCCCGGGCCATTTTCGGCCCGGGGGACCCCATCCCGGGGCATGGCCAGCTGGTTGGGGAATGCGGGAGAAGCCTAAAGGCCCCCATGGTCCCGGCTGGCTTCTGCGTCATGCAGGTGCCAGCATGGCATTTTACCCCCAGGGAGCTGCTGACATGCATCCCCTGGGGGTAAAAAGCAAAGTGTGCTCTGCTTTGACCAAAGCAAGTACACTGTTTGCTATGGGATGGCGGGGGCAGTGCGCCCGCCATCCCATAGCAAACTGCAATGTCCCAGGGGTGGCCACCCAGGGACGTTGATGGAGCCAGCCCTTGGGGGTGGCGGTCCCCAGTGCCATTTACGGCTCCAGGAGGGGGGTCGCGAGGCCCCACCCCTCTTTTGAAAGTAGCTCCGGGGAGATGGTGGTTCCCGGGGCAGTGTGGGGGGGCTAGAGCCCCCCCACACATTATTTTTAAACATAGCCCGGGGGAGGTAGCAGTCTCCGGGGCTGTGTGGGGGGCAGCAGCCCCCCCACACATGATTATCTACATAGCCCCAAGGAGGTGGTGGCCCCTAGGACTGCGTGGGGGGGCATGAGCCCCCCTACGCATTTTTTGATCAATATTGCCCCAGGGGCTGTGGGGGGCACGAGACCCCCTGCACTTCAGTGTATAAGCCCTGGGGAGGTGGCAGTCCCCAGGGCTGCAGGGGCCTGCACGGGCCTCCGCATCTCTATTTCTCATTGCCCCCGGGACCTGGCACATCCGGGGGCCTAAAGGAAATGAAGCGTGAATTTTCAACCGGATTCGCGGATTCACTGTGAATCCCGCCAATTTTTTTTTTTAAATGCTTTTTTTGGCCCTGGGGGTCCCTGTGGGGCCTAGGGGGTCAGGATGTTTCTAGCCTGACCCATTTTCTTGTTTTTTCAGGTTTTTTAACCTTTTTTCTTGTGACTCGGTTCAACCGAGCCACAATAATTTTTTTTAAATAATCTTTATTCGGCAGTAACAACAGTCATAAAAGAAACCAAGATTAAAATCAACATCAAATTCATTTGAAACAGCATATCACAAAATGTGCAAAATCGCAAATGACCTTAAATCCATTAGTCACATCTAGAATTTTTGGATCTTCATGTGGCTCTTAAGAAGTTAGTAACAATAAAAAACATGCGAGCATTAGGCAGAAGTTGCAACTACAATAGAGCTACACGAGCGTGCCTAAATCTCAGTTCTTTTAAAAGCGGTTTAGGAAACAATTGCCTGGGTTACGTAAAATATTTACGAAGGAATACAAAATGTAGGGTATCCTGTGGAGACCTATTGTCGCAGCCACATGAATCTCTATCCACTACGTTTGAGACAAAACCAGCCAGTAGGTGATGGAGAAAATTCAATCTAAAACAAGTAATTAAAAATCTATCATAGGCACTCATTAAAACAGAGAGATAAGTCTCCATGCCCTGGACAGACTTAACTAAAAATGCCCACTTACCATGGGTTTGCTAAACTCCTTACCCTCACGGGAAGCCATAACATATTTGAAGAACAATTCTTTAACTATTTTCTTATCCTGTGGCTTCACTAAATCATGTCTCAAAAAAATATCAGCTCTACCTAGGGCCATGAGGGTCTGCTTAACATATCTTAACCATGGGATTTTAAGTGCGTGGTCGAGTGAGAGGCAGTCCTGAATTACTAATCGGTTAAACCCTGCCTCCTCTCTAGACCAAATCTTCACACAGCACAACAGAGGTTTAACCGCCACCAGATCTGTTATATACTTAGTGCCTAATTCTTCATGTACAGAGTCCTGGAGGACTTTCAAAATCCGTCTTAGATATTTATTTTGTGTGGTCTGTAATTTGTTGACAGCCGTGTACCCCCAAACCACACTTCCATATAAAGACTTGGAAATACAAAAGGACTTATTAAGCTTTAAAATCACCCCCGGTGACCATGTGCCTAGTCTATGGGCATAAATTGCGATAGCTCCCATTGATTTTTTCATGTCCAATAGCTTCCCCTCCTGCACCGAATCACAAGATGGCTGCCAACACTTCCTGGTTTGAAGTGTTGGCAGCCAATAAGATTGCAGGCTCGAGATCGGGAGGATTCACGGATCCACAGTTGTATATCTGAGAAATGTTTTAATTTCTCAGGAACTACTGAACGGATTTACGCCATTTAGCAAAAAGAGTGCATTCTGAACCAAGAGCTACCTTTTTTGCCAAATTTGGTGTTATTCCGTTCAGCAGTTGGGGCTGTAGCCGTGTCTAAAGTTTCCTATGTAAATTAACATGGAGAAAAAGCGTTTTCGGACCCCACATTTCTCTTGGCCCCCGCTTGATGGATCACCCCGAAACTTTCAACACAACAGCTGAAGTGAGTGGGCCATTAGTTTTGAAAAGTTTGCGAAGATTCGTCAAACAGCGCCAAAGTTATAGGCAAATCAAAAAACGCTTTTCCTATGGAAACTAGGTCCTAACAATAACAACCTACTGGCAACCGCCAGTAGGTAATATATATATATATATATATATATATATATATATATATATATATATATATATATATTCACTGAAAAAACCATAGGTTTCAGGCAAATTATAGTTAGAAATTAGCATTTAAAAAACCTTAGAAATTCACTGAAAAACCATAGGTTTTAGGGAAAGTTATAGTTAGTTGCACAATTCACTCGTACAAAACCATAGAAATTCCCCGTTATAGTTAGTTCAGCTAACTATAACTCGCGCCCCCGCAATGCACTGCTGATGACATCACATATTACATCACTCATGACATGGTCAGTGACATCACTGATGACAGAACTGATGACATCTCAAATGACATCACTGATGACATCACTGATGACATCATCCATGTGATAATTTGAGGCATCTTCTCACACCCTAATATAACCTTTGATACACCCACTCTAAATTACAGACTGCCATTCTCAAAAACAATAGACACTCCAACACCAATAACTACATACCCACTCACTGATTATTAGGTCTACACACACATCCACTCACTCACCCGTACACTCACTCATACTTATGGTCACTCAGTACAGGACTATCATATGCACTCATACACCTATATAGACACTCACACACCGCCACTCATCCATAGAGGTACTCACACACCTAGTCAGTCATGCAAATAATTCATCACACTGCCATTTACTCACCTATACAGTTATACACACACCAGCTCAATTACTCATACAAATACTAGCACATTCTTACGCTCTTATGCAATTACTGATACAAGCACACACTCATCCATACAGCCACTCTCACAGTCACACACTCTCACTTTATATTTATATACTCCAACACACATATATACTGCCTTTCACATATGTAGTTACTCACACATGTACCACTGAGATATACATTCACTCCCCAACACACCTATACACACACTCACCCACCCATACAGCCCTTCACAGATGCACTCTTGAAACCATGCACCCAGTGAATCACCCACTCACACATCTATGCACAGAGTCACACACACCCACCCACACAAACACTCAGGCACCCATACAGATACTCAGACAACCAATCAATAACCCATATAGACACTCATGTAGCTATTCGCAAACCCATGCAGCCGCTTACACACCAACAGACAGATGGATACAGACATTCACACAGTTTAGTCACTAACCCATGCATTCAGTAAGATACGTTTAACCACTCACTTATAGAGTCATTCACACACCTACTAAATCATCCATTCAGACACTTATACACCCACGCCTTTCCCTATATATATTAAACATATTTAAACTTTACAGAAACACACAGTCACAGGATGATGTCATCAGTGATGTCATCAGTGATGTCATTTGAGATGTCATCAGTGATGTCATCAGTGATGTCACTGACCATGTCATGAGTGATGTAATATGTGACGTCATCAGCAGTGCATTGCGGTGGCGCGAGTTATAGTTAGCTGAACTAACTATAACGGGGGAATTTCTATGGTTTTGTACGAGTGAAATGTCCAACTAACTATAACTTTCCCTAAAACCTATGGTTTTTTCAGTGAATTTCTAAGGTTTTTTAAATGCTAATTTCTAACTATAACGTGCCTGACACCTATGGTTTTTTCAGTGAATTTCAAAGGTTTTTTAAATGCTAATTTCTAACTATAACGTGCCTGAAACCTATGGTTTTTTCAGTGAATTTCAAAGGTTTTTCAAATGCTAGTTTCTAACTATGCCTACAGAGGTAGGACATGTGAAGAAAGAAGAAAAAACGCACAGAAAGAAGCAAAAGAAATGCAGAAAGAAGCAACAGAAGTCCACAAAGACGAAGAAAAGTGCAGGAAGAAGCAAGACATGTGCAGAAAGAACCAACAGAGGAGCAGAAAGAGGCCTTGTTGCAAAATCATCCTGTGCCCACAACTTTTTCAGATGGGTACTGGTGGTAACTGACTCTGACTAACCAGGCCTAGAGCCAGAGCTATGCTGAAAGTCACTTAGAATACATTGAAAACACCTACATACACTAGGGAACACTATGCGTTGGGGTACCCCTGTGATTAGCATGACCTCCTCTGTAAGGCCCTAGTACATAATAGGGCAGGGGGATTAAAACGCTACGGAGCGCGTTTGCACAGTGGTGAAGGGAGGGGGGGCCTGAGATGACATGTGTGCAAACACACCCTGTGACCGTTTTAAGTTGGGAGATTAAGTCCCCTTGAATCCTGACGGTCCCTGGGGTCCAACTAGCCAACCAGGTACCTCCAGTAAGTGCCACAGAGCTGTGTTGCAGAGAGGTGTAAAAAGGGGCATGGCCTGGACCACCTCTCTGCAACGCAGCCCAGTGGTGCTTACTGGAAGCACCTGGTGGGCTAGTTGGCCCCCAGGGGCCCTCAGGATTGAAAGGGAATTAATTCCCCAACTTTAAACGCGCCACAGGGCGTGTTTGCACACATGTCACCTCAGGCTCTGCCCCTCCCTTCACCACTGTGCAAACGCGCCCCGTGGCGAATTTTAAGTTGGGGGATAAAGCCCCTTGAATCCTGAGGGTCACTGGGGTCCAACTAGCCCACGAGGTACCTCCAGTAAGTGCCACAGAGCTGCATTGCACAGAGGTGTAAAAAGGGGCGTGGCCTGGACCACCTCTCTGCAACGCAGGCCTGTGGCGCTTACTGGAGATACCTGGTGGGCTAGTTGTACCCCAGGGGCCCTCAGGATTGAAGGGGAATTAATTCCCCAACTTAAAATGTGCCAAAGGGCGGGGGCCACTTCTGGCCCCGGGGACCCCATCCCCCGGGGCCTGGCCATTGCTTTTTTTTTCTGTGGGGGGCTGCGTGGCCCCCCTCCTCAGGCCTATTATGGCCCCGGGGACCCCATCCCCTGGGGCCTGCCTGCCTTTTTGAAAAAATTTTGTTGGGGAGGGGTCTGCGTGGCCCTCCTCCTGGGCCACTTCTGGCCGCGGGGACCCCATCTCCCGGAGCCGGCCCTATCCGTTGGGGACCGTGGGGGGGTCCCTAATCCCCACACGGTCCCGCCGGCTCCCCGTGTCCTGCGGGTGCCGGCATTGCTTTTCCACATGGGGAGCTGCTGACATGCAGCTCCCCTTATGGAAAAGCAATCTTCTTTGCTTCATTGAAGCAAGAGCAGGTTTCCCTGCTCTCGCTTCAATGAAGGAAAGCTGTTTGCAATGACAGGGCGGGAGCCGCAAGGCTCCCGCCCTGTCATTGTAAACAGCAGTGTCCCAGGGGTGGGCACCCCGGGACACTGCAGGAGCCGGCCGTGGGGGTGGCGGTCCCCAGGGCCATCACTGGCTCCAGGAGGGGAGCCGCGCGGCCCACCTCCCAACAATTGCAAAGCCCGCTACGGACCCCCAAATTTAAATATTAGTGCCCCGGGGAGGTGGCGGTCCCCGGGGCGTGTGGGGGGGGCTCGAGCCCCCCCACACAGGTATATTGGCAAAAAAAAAATTAAGCCCCATGGGGTGGCGGTCCCTGGGGCTGCGGGGGGGCAGTGTGCTCCCCCGCTATTATAATTAATGAAAGCCCCGGGGGGTGGTGGTCCCCGGGGCTTGGGGGGGCCTTAGAGGCCCCCCAAATTTGAAAAAAACAAGCCCCGGGGGTGGCGGTCCCCAGGGCTGCGGGGGGGCTGCATGCCCCCCCCGCAACTCATTAATCAAGCCCCGGGGAGGTGGCGGTCCCCGGGGCAGTGTGGGGGGATTGGGGCCCCCCCACACTTTTTTTTCACTGCCCCCGGGACCTGGCCCACCCGGGGGCTTCATTACCACGAAGCTCGGAAGCCCGCGCTTTGTTTTTTTATTTTCACGGCCGGATTCGCGCACCCAGCGCGAATTCGGACTATTTTTTTTTTTTTTTAATGCTTTTTTTGGGCCTGGGGGTCCTTGTGGGACCCCCTGAGCAGGCCAAGGGGGTCAGGGTGTTTCTACCCAGCCCCCTTTTCTTGTTTTGCGTGTTTCTTTTTCTCTTTTCTTGTGCCTCGGTTCTACCGTGGCACAAGATTGCTGCCAACACTTCCTGGTTTGAAGTGTTGACAGCCAATTATAATGCAGCTCGTGATCGGCAGGGTGCGCGGATCCACCGCGGCCATAGATATCGAAACTTTTATTTTTTTATTTTCTCAGCAACTACTGAACGGATTTACACCATTTAAAAAAAAGGTCTCTTTCTGAACAAAGGGCTACCTTTTTGCCAAATTTGGTGTAAATCCGTTCAGCAGTTTCAGCTGTAACCGTGTCTAAAGATTCCCAAGGGAAAATGATTTTTTGACCTCTATTTTTTTAATTTCTCAGGAACTACTGAACGGATTTACACCATTTAACAAAAAGGGCTCTTTCTGAACCAAGGGCTACCTTTTTGCAAAATTTGGCGTAATTCCGTTCAGCAGTTCGGGCTGTAGGCATGTCTAAAGTTTCCTATGGGAAATAACATGGAGAAAACACGTTTTGGGACCCCCCTTTTTTCTCGGCCCCCGCTTGCCGAATCACCCCGAAACTTCCAGGATAGGAGCTGACCGGAGCACCCCACTAGTTTTGAAAATTTCGTGAAGATTCGTCAACCGGCGCCAAAGTTATTGGGAAAACAAAAAACGCTTTTCCTATGGAAACTAGGTCCTAACTATAACTATCTACTGGCGACCGCCAGTAGATAATATATATATATATATATTTCACCTTACGTGATCGTCTGGATAAAAAAAAAGCACGCCAAAGCCCTTCGTTTTACTCCAATGTGATTTTATTCTTTTGGCAACAACACCCTACGCGTTTCGGAGCGTTCGCATCTTGCTCACGTCATTCAAAAAGTGTGCTTTATGCAACTTGTTGTAAATTCATTTAACTGTTTTCACAGAAAGTAGCATTTTTAAGTGGGGCTCAGGTTAGGCATGAAGGGATTAAAATGTTATGTATATCTGCACTGCGGTGTCCAGTTATGGTCTGATTGGCCACTTTAAAGGGTAATTATTGGACTGACTGGCAGGCCACATCATGAACAATATGTTGTGGCAGCCATTACATGATCCCTGCATTCTGAAGAAGAATTAAAAAAATATAAGGGCCTAGGGTGAGCTCACCCTGACCCCAAAGGCATATGAGGGGGTCATCAAGTTGTGGTAGCCGTTACATGACTCAGGAACATGATTCCCATGGAAATGCACTGTAGTAAATACAAGATTTTGAGGGGCACAAAAAGAAGTAGATATAAAGGGAGATAATAGATTTTGCCACCATATAAATAAATCAATAGCAGTGTTAAACTTATTTTCGGAATTCTCATGGGGTTTCTGGGATTTTTTTACCCTTTATCAAAGGCTGACCCGCTGACAGGATTTGATTAACCATATTTGAGAGAAGACTGTTTTCTATCATAACTTTTTCATAGTCATTATGGAAGGTGCTGCAGAAGCTGAAATGAGAGCTCATTTTCTATAATGTCATACTATCTGCCTTGGCCTTAAGAGAACAAAGTCCGCTATTCTGAGTAAAACGTACTCCAACAGCAGCAGAAGCCTATCAGTTGATTCCCCAGTGTTCTACTGCAGCATACTATAGTGATCTAATGGACAATTAGAACATTAACATTCTGTATGTATGACAGAAGTGTTGCACCTGCACACCATCTTGGTGACCTATAAAACTAAAAGAGTTTCCTATAGAAATGCCATTTTTTCAGAAAGGTACTTTTTAATTTAAAGCCTTTATATAACACAGGAGAGGAAATCTTTAATTCGGTCTGGCACACAGCCTTCTCATGAAATGATCTGTAAGTAGTTCTGGTGTGCTGTTCCGCCAGACCACGAAAGACAGAATTGACTGATATACAGTGTCACCCTTAAGTCATGGATAGCCCTATGTAAAGGATGCAATAGCCCTCACTCACCTAGGTGGCATGGTTCATGTTTGAGCTAGCTCCTTGCTGGGTGTGCACCCTGCGGGGTCACAAGAGTGGGGCTCTGTCAAGGAGATCTTTTCTCTCCCAGGCCTGGTGTTTGCTGAAGCTCAGGAAACTGCCCTTTTAGTGTGGGTTGAGAGGGGAAGGTAGATTGGGCAAGGCTGAAGTTAAAATTGGCCCCTCGAACTCCCTTGACTGATTTCTTCCTGGAGGGTGTCAGTGCCAAGATTAATAATAAAAGTCACACAACCAGGCATAATGATAAGCCTTTGGTTTCATGGTGTTGTAGACATGTTTCATGCCTAGTCGCCCTGAGGTTCAAAGGCATTTCTTCAGGACCAGAGCAACCCTGATCTACTAAGCTGGGTCTTTAAACAAAAGATAATGCAAATATCTGACAAATGTACTCTATGTACAGCTGATAAAGTGATAAAAAACTAAAGAACAAGAAAACTTTGTTCATGCATCCATGACCTATAAGAGAAAAAAAGGAGACACAAAACAATATTATAAACACTTACTAATGTGACACACCAAGGAAGGAAGGTGTGACGTAAGAGTGTCAGTACCGCTGTTTGTTGTGTCACTGCTTTCTTGAAGCGGTGTCTGGGGTCATAAGTCTAAGCTATTCCAATGCGTATAACCATTCATTTTTTAAGAAAAAAATATTCTTTAAGGAAATTAAACGGGTTACATTGTTTTCCTATACAGAGGGAAAAGCAAAAGAGATGTGGGGTTCTTAACCCTTCGATGCGCCCGTCGGCCAACGGCCATCGCGAGCACTACCTCCGTAGTGGGGCGCACGTCCGTTGGCCGACGCGGCCCCGCCCACTGATTAAAACCGCTGCACCGCTGCGGAATTCGCGCCGCGGTTAAGCGGTTAACTTCTGCAACAAAATATTTACATAATAGTAGCTTACACCTCCATTGTATGAGATTTATTATAGAAGGGTCACATAGTTTCCTCTATATATACTCCATATCACACACGGCTGCATTGGTGGGCTCATAGTGGGAGTTGGCTACCTGTTGGGGTTTGAGTGCAGGGGCTGGCGACAGGCCGAAAGCCATGTGTGGCATGGGGCTGGCCACCTGCAGGGGGTTGGGCACAAGCCAGGTCCTGCAGCCAACCCACATCATGCATATTCAAAGTCCATGGGCTAAGGGGGTAAGGCGTCTGTGGAGGTTGGGCGCAGCACCTGGGCACTGGACATGCCCTGCATCTAACCCCCTAGTGTGCACGGTCAAAAGGAATGCTTATTGAAGAAGTTGGGAGATTATGATAAAAACATATCCTGAAAATGCAAAGGTTAAAGTGACAATATATTTAGGTATGGTAATAAGATCTTACTTTATGTTAACAAAACCCCTAAAAGTTAACTGAAGAAAACAATGGTTAAAGTGACATTATAGTTTGATAAGGTAATAAGATTTTAGCCTAAGTTTACAAAATCCTAGAAATTCACTGAAAAAACCAAAAGGTTAAAAAATGATGCCCCCTCGCACATCCATGCACCGTGTGCCAGACACCACATGATGCCTGGCACATGGTGCATGAATGTGCACAAAGTGCCTTTTTCTACTGCGGCTTGTGCTGCACCCCTTTTCCAGTGCCGCAGCACTACCCGCTGTAGAAAAAGGCACTTTCCAACCGCCTGCATGTCAGTCTGATCGAAAAAGGCTGGGTGGGACCACTGACTCATTGTCGGACGGTCACCTGCCCAACACGATGGCAGTCGCAGGTCCGGCTGACCGCCATCATAATGAGGGACTAAGGGGCTCATTACGATGGCGGACGGAGAAGCATTCCGACCGCCGTGCTAGCGGGAAAGTTCCGCCCGCAGGTACCGCGGCAAAACCGCCGGCCAGATTAGGATGGACCGCCAGAAACACCCTACCGCGGCGGTCAGATTCCAGGATTCAGCGGCGGAAAAGCTGAAAATCCAGCCACGGCGGTTGTATTTGCTGTGGTATGGCCAAAGACCGCTGTTTCCCCAGCGGACAGGTACACATGGAGCTATCCGCAGTATTGCCACCGCCATCCTCGATTGGCCGGATTCTCCGCAGCAGTGTGGTGGGCAGTTTGTGGCATCGTAATACAACCGGCGGTCGTAACCGCATTCCGCACGCGGGTCCCTCCCTTTTGGCTCCGCCGCCACCGCTGCGGAAGGGGATTCCTGGCGGTTCCCGAAACACCGCAGCGGACGGGAAATGGGCTATCTTTGCCCATCGTAATGTGGCGGACGCAAGGACCGCCGATGGAGTGCGGAAAAGGGCATTTTCCGCCACTGCCAGCACCGCGGATGTGCTTCCGCCCGCCATCGTAATGAGCCCCTAAGTTTCAATAGTGAAAAAGTAATCACCATCCCTTCTTGGTGTCATGATGAATGTTTCCCTTACATTGCATTTGTCATTCTTTTCAGAGAGTATCTTGCACCTGATGTTGCTGAATCAATGGCTCTGTTATCTTTTTACCACTTTGAACTTCTTGTCAAGCCAAGAAAACAGGTAAGGTTCTTGCTCTAAATTAAATAAAAAAGCTGCAAAATCAGCTTTATCATTCTTACAGTGGGTCGATCAGGGTGGGAATTCTTTCCTCAGAAAAATAAACACTCTACAGCATCAATGCAATGTTTCTTGACACTAGATACTTGGATAGACTCACAAGCCAATGTGAAATTCACATTAACAAAGATAGGTTATTTGCCTTAGCCTAAGGTGTATCAAGTTGTTTTGAACATTACATCTTTTATTTATTTTAAAAGTAGTAAGCACCATACAATGTCCTTGAGAGAATATTGTGATGGAGACTAAAGTTGTTTTGGTTAGAATGTTAACACATATAAATATTGGTGAATTATCACAAAAGCACGTATGGCAAGCACAAACAACTCGTGCGTCTTTCCACGGCACCTCTGTTAATTAGATTAGTCCATGTGACAGCAATTGCTGTTTATTTTCTCCATAACAAATACATGTGAATAGACAATTGTAAGAGTCTGTGGGGCATATTCTCAAGGAGTCATCGCCGATTTATCGGCACTTTAGCGCCGCAAAAGTGGCAATAGACTTATCGCCCCATTCACAAGCTGGTGCAAACTGCCGACATCGCCCGTATTCCTGCGATAGGTGCCGCAAAACACATCGCCACGGATGAGAGCGACAACTAACGCTAATGATATGCAGAGTAGGCGTTCCCGTGCAAAAACACACGAAAACACCACTTCGCGATATTCCCAATGAGCAGCCAGATCAGCGATGCGAAAACAGGCAATAAGCCGCGTTAGCAGCAGGTATTCAACACCTGCCTCTTACTGGTGTTAAGCAGGACGACAACCTGCAGTATGAAAGGGAGTCCAGCCTAGAGCCACATCTGAAGACCAACAGATGCCATGGAGACAATGAACATGCAGCCTGGAGACCCAAGAGGGCCACAACACCCACCGCAACCACCCCCCGGACCCTCCCCCCAGGTCATGAAGTCCAGCAGTCAATGGTAGTGGAAAAACAGAACTTTATTACAAAAACATAAACAACAAGACGAAAAGCTCAGCCAACGCGTTCCATTCCCATCGGGGAACTTCACCAGGGCAACGTGTGGATCCAATAAACTGCAAATGCTGCGGGAACTTCCCAATACCATTCCAGATCCCGAAATCAGTAGTCAGAATCCTGTTGGAGAAATGGTGACAATGGTCAAGCGTCCTCATAGTCACAAACGTACTCTGGTACAGTGTATTGCACTCGGACAAACCGGAATGCATACAGGTATGATGAATCTAGTCCAAACATACTGTAACAGAATTCCATGTGCTCGTAACCTCCGCAGGAAAGAAAAGGAAGGTTACGACCACACAAACATCTGTTACGGTCTCATCATGCAGGATTCTTCATACCTGTAAACATCACGGTTTGTATCAGCTTGATACCCCTGCACCTTCACCTACCCCACGCTGTGCATGAACAGCTGGAGACCATGCAAGGGAATTACACCATAGCTGCCTTACCGCACGTGTTGGGGGCAATTGACTGCACACATGTACCACTTGTGCCCCCTGCACACAATTACCGCCACAGAAAGCACACGCATTCCATCAATGTGCAGGCGATAGTGGACCACCGGGGACAGCTCACCAATGTCGTCGCCAACTTCACAGGCAGTGTGCATGATACATACATCTTCCGACAGTCCATGATCAACCAGCGCTTCCAGGATGGCACCCATGGCAATGCACTGCTCATTGTTAAGTACTAACTGAACACACCACACACCTCAATTCCACAATCACACAACTCACAACTGTGGGAGAGCACACGTAACAAAATCACATACAACATGCCAACCAACATGCCCAACTACCGGACACGACAACACAAGTAACCGTGGTAACAGGGGCCAGACATGTAGACAAACCATCCACAAAGGCATAGCCCCTCTGCCACACAATTGCAGAATGTGGGGAGAGGTGGGAACCAAGAATGTGCGAAGGAGGCAAGTGACCCAGCAATAAGAAAGGACACAATGCCAAGTGTGGCGGAGATGTGCTGGACAGACTGCAGTATGCAGAGCACAGACATGTCCATGTGGACATCTACTGCTGGTGTTTGCAGTGTAGTGGACAGTGGATGCAAGCAGGTTACCCCAGGCAGTGTGGAAGAGCTTGGACATGTAGCCATGTGGTCCCCCCCTTTAAGCCTGAGCGGAGTGGCCTTGGCCGGCGTATGTCGCGAATGAATAGCCCGGGCCCTGGGGGTGGTCCACTTCCGGGATGGCCACCACAGTAACTACTGCGTGTGTCTCTGTGTCCGCCATATCGTGACCATAGGCCCACACACACGTGCCCGACCACATTCAACAGCCGTATTCACACTGGAGACAAGGTGACTACGTCCCAAGCCAACCCGCGTACATCTCATCAGCGCATGCAGGGTCGTGTCTGCCAGGGCGGCGCACCCCACCCAGCCACGAGGCCGCCTCCGTGACCGGTGGTGCTTGCGCGATCCTGTGCGCCTGCTGCACCCCAGCCCTGGTCCCCAGACCGGTCCGCCGCCCAGCGATGACTGCCCGCCCCTGCGCACCCAGGCCTCAATGCTCACCTGCCGCCACCGGCGTGTCTCCAAGAGGGCCATCCACGTGCCAGTGCAACCTCCTCAGCCGATCGCTGGATTCCACGCCACAGGCCCCCAGCGCACCCTGCAGCACCGCACCGCGGAGTCATGTGTGTGCTGACTGCTGCCTTCGCGTACACTGTGGTCCAACAGGGCTCACAATTCAATTCGAGTCTTGATTTGCTGGACACCGTACCGTATCAAGGCCAACGCATCATCGCAGGCTGCACACCCGCTCAGCTCTTCAGGTGGGCTGAACTCAGTGCAACGCAAGTCATCGCCACATGGCGGTAGCCCTGTGCCGGACGCAGGCCATCGGGTGCCACTAACTCAGTGCAACGCAAGTCACGCCACGTGGCGGTAGGCCCGTGCCGGACGCAGGCCATCGGGTGCCTCTAACTCTGTGCAACGCAAGTCATGGACCCCTCATGATTGAGTTCCGTGGATGCGGACGCCATCATGTCACCTCCAGCAGTGGGGGATGTGCTGTGGTGGACCTCTTTTATTGGCATGGTCACATGTCCTGTGACGCCTGTGCTGGATGGGTGTGGTGTGGGTGTAAACTAGCCGTCAGGGTGTGGCTGTGGCATGCTGACAACCAGACCAGTGACCAGCAGTTCACTACAGGGAAGACCTGGGACATGTAGCTGTGTCGTCACCCCCTGTGAGCATAAGCGGAGTCGGCTGGGCTGGCGTATGCCAGTCCAGAGTAGGGGTGTGAACAATGAGCCCGGGGCTCTGGGCGTGGTTCAGTTCTGGCCTGGACAAGGAAGTAACCAATGCGTGTGTCTCCGTTGTAGTGTCTGCGCCACCCGGACCGCAATCGGCAATGTTGCACCCTGTGACCCAAGCCACACAACATGTGCAAAATGGACGTGAGGGGGGAATCAGTGACCCTACATTCATCCATACTGTCATACTTGAAGGATCATAGACATGACACATCTGTGTGAATTGGAATGTTTTATTCACATCCAGTGGGGTGTTGCAGCTGGAGCAGTACAGGGCCATGCACACCCCACTTGACATTGTTGCCCCGTGGAGGGCCAGCCAGAGTCCATTAGGGAAGGACAAGTTCATCGGAAGAGGAAGAGTTCAGTCCACAGTCTGATTGCTGTGTCATTGGTAACTAAACAGAATATGGCAGTCCATGTCGAGGTCCAAGGTGAGTGCCGCAGAGTGTATCGGGGACAGTGGAAGGTGATGATGCAGAGCACAGAACCAAGCAGAAACAGGCCATATGGCAGAGATGAATGCTACCGCCTCCTCCTTACCACTAAGGCAGATTCATCCGCATCTTCGTCCTCTGATGTTTCATTTGCCTCACCTGTTGGTGTTGGTGTTTCGGCTGCAGCACTGTGTGGCACTGACACATCAGGGGGCGGAGATGTGGATGGTGTAGGAGCAGCAGCATTCATCTGCGCCAGGCCTTGTGGCAGCAATGCCTTAATGAGGATCTGCAGGGCATGGAAGATCCCAGCCACATCTCGCTGATGTGTAGCCGTGGCAGCCATCCTTTCTGCCTCCATCCGCACCGAGTCCTCCATGAGCCTCCGCATGTGTCCCAACTCACGGCTGAGATCGCTGGAGCCACTCTGACTAGACAGGTGTTCTTGTCTCCAATACAAAACTAAAGGGGATGATGGACGGAGTGTTGAACATTGCAAGCACTCACCCCCAGTCAACTGATCTGGGTTTAATCCATCATCATTCTTTAGCTCACTCCGCCACCCCAGTTCAGACATGGCCATATGCAAATCAGTCTGACCCTGTGCCTCATGGGAACAGTCCAGCCCGAACTGCCAAGCCATGTCTTCCCTGGACCGGAAACAAGCACCCTGGGACCGGTTTTGGGCTCACAGCCCTCATCAGCCAGGCTATCTTGAATCCAGTGGCAAAGTGAGCAAGGGACCCATGTCTGGGCATACCCTGCCAACTTAGGGCGAACAATACAAAACCAAAGGGGATGATGGACGGAGTGTTGAACATTGCAAGCACTCACCCCCAGTCAACTGATCTGGGTTTAATCCATCATCATTTTTAGCTCACTCTGCCACCCAAGTCTCCAAGTCATGACTCCAGCGATGTCAGCCATGGCTCGTTGGAGACCATGGAGCGGACTTTGGGTGTCCGTTAGGGACTGTAAGTGGTCCCTGATGGGACGTAGACACCAATGGATGGCATCAAGTTTGGCTGCCATGAGGTCGAACCCCACCCGCACCTGCTCAGCCACCTCCTTCTGGCCCTCCAACACACGGCGTTGAAATGCCATGTGTTGGTCGTGGGGATCCTGGGAGACAGCCGGGGTGGTCGGTGCTTCCTGCTGTGTGGTCTGTGCAGGGGGTGGGGTCTCCTCGATGCAGCTGGGCTGCCCTGCTCCTGGAGGTGAGGTGCCGAAGCTGTCCATGAGCTCTTGGAGGGCGTCAATGTCGAAGGTGGGGAGGTCCTCCTCGTCATCAGTGAGGAGGTGTTCGGTCTGCTCTGCAGGAGGTGATGATTCTCCCTCTGCAATGTAAAAGGGGAGATGCAGTTTAACAGTGTGTTCCATGTATGTTCACGCATTGGCCAAGTTTCCAAACAGACTGCATGACAATGTACATTGTGACTGTTTAGGAGGAGCTGCCTATTTGAAGCGGGACAGTGGGCATTTGTGCACCATCAGGGATGTGGGGTTGTACTTGTCCATTATCATGTCACATTTCCCTGCTTTGCCAAATGTGATTGGCCAGTTTCTACACACAAGCGGCAGCAGTTGTGTCCTCTGTTCTGTTGTGAAAGTGTTGCAGTTTGTACCACATTGTTGTCAATATTGATGCGCTCCGATTCTTGTGTGTGTGCTGCATTGTGGGAGAGTCGCCCCTGCAGCTCAGACTTTGTTGGCCTTCTCCCTTTCAGGCGGTGTGCCTTTGACTTCTGTGCTTATGCAGTGCTGAGATGTTGCATACTTGGGTAAATTGGGCTCTTGGTGGGAGTTGGGACTCTTGGGCATGGTTTGTCTGCAGATGTCTTGTTGCCGTCAGGGGTTGTTTGTGCACGTGGATGTGTCAGTGTGTGACCTGCTCCTTTCCGGATGTGGACCACACCTCAGCCACCTCGGTGTTGTGGCGTGCAACATGTCATGATGAGTGGACAGCAAACATGCTCATCGTCATGCAGTGTCACTTGCATTGTCAGTGGGGCTCACGGATCCGCAGCTTTGCTGGGCTCAGAACATGTGCATGTGTTTGTTGTGAGATTGGTGATGTGTGGGAGGGGCCCCCTCTGGGCACATTGTGGACGGGGTACTACTTGCTGTTTCTATGTGTGCTGCAGTATGGCAAGGAGTTCAGAGACATGATCCAGAGTCATTGTGGTTGTGCAGTGTGCTATACTTCATTGTGCATGTGTGCCTTTGTGCCCATCTCCCCCCGCCCCCCGGTCCCTGGTGGTTACTCACCCTGTTGCTGTTGTGTCAGATCATGTTGAGCAGTGTCCGGTCCCCCGACTCCTGCCACCGTCTTCACACTGATGACTGTGGACACCATTTCCTCCATCTCATTCAGCTCCTCCTGTGGCGCAGGGCTCCCACCCCCAGTCTGCATTGCTGCTTTGCGGTTGTTTGCGAGTTTCTGCTTGGTTTTGTGCTTCACATCATTCCAGTGGTTCTTGACCTCGTCAATTGTCCTCCTCAGCACTCCGACTGCATTCACCTTGTCCACGATGGACTGCCATGTTTCATTTTTTGTTGCCAATGACACAGTGGAGGTGACGAACAGTTATTGATGGTGTTCTATCACCTCCGTAATCAGGATCCTGTTTTCCTGCGGACTGAACTGCGTCTTCCTCTTCTTCTTCTCCTTGCCCTTCCCTGACCCCGAGGTCCCAGGCTGGTCCACCGTGGGGCTTGTGGGGTTCGGGTTGTCCTCTGTACTTGCTCCGGCTGCCTCCATTGTGCTTCGCAGTTGTTATGTTTTTTTTTTTTGCTGCTTTTATGGTGATTTTTCCCACCTGACGTAGGAATTGCAAGCCTGGCGCTGCTTGTCGCCGATTTTTCTATCGCGGTTGGGCCCATCGCAACTTTTTTCGCGTTCGGGTTTCCTTTTTTATTGCCATCGCTGTAGTTGTATCGCGGACATTTGAGGCGTTATCGGGAAACTATCGCATGTTACCGCCGTGTTGGGAATACGACGTTGACACTGAGTTATTTTCCCGCGATATGAAAAATTGCGTTAGCCTATTTTGGCGATGTTAATCGCACGTTCTTGAGAATATCCCCCTGTGTTATTAGTTCAGAGGAGTGAGAACCCACCTCAAATAATAAACACAATCCTTGTCAAGGTGAACCACAAACATCACTAAATAAACTTGTGTTTAATCCCCCTGTAGCTTGGCACAAAACCAGTCCAGCTTAATTTAGAGGCAATGTGCAAAGTATTTATGCAGTACTCAAACAGTAATAAAGTGAAACACAATACAAGAACAATGCCAAACCAATTTAGAAAAATAAAGTACATTTTTTTTTAATTCAATACATTTTTATTGGTTGTTTGAAGCAAAACAATGTATAATACATAGAGTACAGCAAATAAATAAAAACTAGATAAATAATAACTAAATAAATAATATACGAATTGCAAAAGGAAATACAGCACTGTTCAAATCTTAGAAATCATAGATAGAGTCAGAATAAGTGAATAAACCATCAGCACTGCAACAGCAAAATGACATAAGTGACGATAGTATAGATGGCACAAGGGGTTTATCTTAAGGCAGAAACAGATAACATGGAAGGCTATTTCGTTTGGCATATGCCTAGTGGTTGCAAGACTTTCGGCTAAATCTCAGAACAGATATATCACACCGCGCTAGACATGGATGGCGATTAGAGGTTAGAGATCCTTGATGTGTGCCCCTCTAAGTGACATGGTAAAGATGTCGGTCATGAAGGGTCTCCGTACGGTACTATGTAAGAGCGTAGGGTAGTTTGAGAGACAGTTCACGGTGGTTTGTATGATTCAAAGAAGAGATCAAGGGATTCCCACATGCCTCTATTCGGGGACTTCCACGGGGAGTTGTGGAGCGCTATATTATCAGCTCCTCGCAGGTTAGTGACCCAATTCAGCCAGAGTTTAAAGGACGTTTTGCGAGTATCCTTCCAATTGTTGAGTATTATCTTAAATGCTCCTGTGAGAAGTAGGTCAAGGAGTCCCTTGTCATTATCACACAAGGAGTCTGCTCTAGTAGGAGCAAATAGTAGAGCCGGGAGATCCCTGCTTGTATCGAGGGGGAAAAGTTTAGATATGAATTCAAGGACTTTATCCCAATAGGAAGTCACACACGGGCAAAGAGTCAGTAGGTATTCTAAGTCCCCCACTGCTCCATTGCTGTTCCAACAGATATCGTCTTCACGGATTTTGTGTTTGTGTAGTCGGGCTGGTGTCCAGTATGCCCTGTGTAGGAGCCAGAACTTTGTGTGGGATATCAGTGTTAAGAAATCTAATTTAGAATCCATTTGGTATAACCGCAAAATTCTATATAAAGGATGCACCTTGTACAATGCCATATGGATCAGTAAAGGCATATATTTTCCCCACCAACTCTACGCAGGCACACAACCCCTATCCTTTAAGGACCTGCAGTCCACATATCAACTTGAGCCAATAGAATTCTACTACTTCTTGAAAATAAAAGCTGCCCTAGCTAAGGCAAATCTCTCAGCCCTAACACCATCCCTCCCGAAATATCTCTAAAAAATAAACGCATTGGGTCACCAGGTCTCCCGAGTCTACAAATTACTAGGCCCCCAACACTCTACACTTAATGAGAAGGTCACAGCCTTTTGGGAATCGAACTCCAAAACCCCGATCTCAGACTCAGATTGGTCCTGGACATGGAACTCAGTATTTAAAAATAAAGTATATTTTAATGAATAAAAATGCCACCAAAATAACAAAAATTCAACCGGCAGAAATAGTTATTAAAGACTAGGGTAAAAATAGAGTCAAAAGGCGCGAAGCGTCAACTGCGAGCATCTGCCCATGCTGGACTGGGACAAAACAACAAGTTCAGGCCTACAGCAATGGTGCGCTGGCCTTGTACAATGTCAGGTTTGGCCTGCTGGGAGTAGTGTCTTCTGTCCTTAGTGTGAGGCTGATGCAAAGCTTTGCATCTCTCTGCATTTGGCCCATTGAAGCCATAGATCAGGAACTGCGCAGTGCTGCAGTGCAAGGCTCTGCATGACTCTGTGTTAGTTCTGGCAAAGCAGCTGATCAGAAACTGCATGGTGCTGCAATGCAATGCTTAGCATCTCTCTGTGTTCAAACTGGTGAAGCTGCCGAGCCGTTGCTCTATACCACTATGCATTGGATCCAGTGAAACCTTCAGTTAAGCAGGAAGAACTACACTCTGACTCTAGTCAAGAGTCCAGGACCTTGAAGAAAGCACCTAAGGGTGAGGATTCACTCCCACATAGGCAAGCAGTAGGGACCAGGTCAGGTCCAGTTGGGTCTGGTCAGCTGGAAAGCAGGAAAGGCCTCTGGAAGCTTGTTATATTTCTGAAGTTCAAACAGGGTATCAGTCAACTGACACATGGAGTCACTTCTGGGTCCTGAGTTCAAGACAAGCAGGCCCAGTCTTCCTTCTTCAGACAGCAGAATCTTCTCAGGCCCAGGAGTGTTCTAATTTCAGGTTCTGGGAATACTGCTCTTTTATACCCAGTGCCAGTCTGTGAGTGGGGGACAGCCCTTTGTCTAACCCTAAAACTGGTTATGGTCAGTTCTTTTCTTTCCCCTAGGCTTGGCCTCAGCCTGTATAGTGAACCAAAGGGCAGGCAGATGCAGGTGTGAGCTACATCTGCCAGTGACAGGGTGGCTTCTTCTGAATTCAGGAAGGGTTGGGCTTAGCCCCTAGGGTACGCTTTGAAGTGCAATCAGGGCACAGCTCTTTCCCAGCCATTCTGTCAGAAAGACCCTCTCCATGCCCAGTCCCTTAGTCCACCGTTTAAGAGGAATACACATCCCACCTCAGGAGGGTCATTAACAGTGAGTTGACACTGGACACTGGCAGAAAGAAATATTTGGCTGAGACAGGAAAATGTCAGCTTTCTAATGTGGTATTTTCAAAATAGTAATTTAAAATCTGACTTGACCATTAGGTTGGATTTTCAATTCCTATTCCAGTGAGTCAATAAATCATTGTTCTAGCTAGTCCCAAAGTGAAAGTATCCATTATAGGGAGTTATAATGTAATCCAGTGCTTTTCTATGGGAGAGCCAGACTTGCTTTGTAGGTGTTTCACTGGCAATACATGTACAAGATTAAATATAACTGTCGTAATTTTGAAATACCCAGCACCCTGCCATATGACCCTTTAGGGTCTAAATTAGGGCTGAATTATAAGTATTTAAAAGGAAGGATTGTGCTTGGCACAGGGGTTATTTTGATAAGTCAAAATAGCTGTTTAAAGCCGCACTGCAGGCTGTAATGGCAGGCCTGAGACATGCTTTAAGGAGCTACTTTTTTGGGTTGCAGAATGAGTGCTGCAGCCCATTAGTAACATTTAATTTACAGGCCCTTGGAACAGGTAGTACCATATACTGTGGACTTATAAGTCAATAAAATGTGTCAATCAGGTGGATGCCAATGTTACCATGTTTAAAGAAAAGAGCCCACACACTTTACTACTGGTTGGCAGGGACAAAGTACACAGAGTCCTAACACCAACAAAAATAGGTTCATCTATAGAAGGCAGCAATCTGGGAGAATGCCATGCCAAAGATGGTAATTTCTAGCAAAAAAGATGTGGATTATGTTACCCAGTGCCTAATCTGAGCCTGTGGTTGAAAGTGGGGCCCAGTGGCAGTCATTTTTGGTGATCAGGACTTATTTTTCATCATCAGACTTTGACCCAGAACAAGAAAGAGAAGTGTAGAAAAAGGGGGAAGGATGGAAGGAAAAAGAGAATGAACAAAGTGACAGAGAGGAAAGCAGGGATGAAAGAGAACCTAGAAAGCCCTGCTATTTGGCACCTCCAACATTCATCAACACCAGCCATAGGCTTCTGAGAAAGACGCTGGCCCCTGCCACTTATTCTTTCACAAATTAAGCACTGGCATTAGCGCAGTTCTTGCTGTGCTGTATTTTGCAGGATTTGAGCACCCTCGTCCAGCTAATACTAGCAAGCACTTCAAGTCATGTCAAATTGCATTTCTTTTGTTTATAGATATCAGGTGGTAAAACTGAAAAGAAATTGGGGCAGTATCACAAAAAGTGAGCACTGCAGTTGGTAATTTAGGGTACGGTTTGTGGCACAGTTTTTGGCTGACTGGTGTCTTAAGAAGGTGAAGAGCTGAAGGCTGGAGAAGTACTACTTTACCACCTTAGACAGAAGTAAGTGGTTGTTTATAACACAAGCATTAAAGGTATGTGCTGTGTTTGTCTGGATATTTAGGTCAGGTATACAAAGCATTTTTGCAGTCATGGCCCGATTCCCGGAATCGGGCTGTTTGCAACTGCAAAAATTATTTTTCAAATGTAAAAAAGGCAAAATGTGATTCAGTAACTGGTTACCGAATCGCAATTCACATTTACAATTTGGTATATGGAAGAGGGTTAAGAAAGTCCATTCAAAATACCAAATTAGATGGTATGTATTACTGTTTTGCTATGAATTCTGGTCACAAAACAATAATACTTTACCACCAGTTTAAAAGTGGTAGTAAGTCATTCACAAATGGGAAGGGGCCCCCTTCAGACCTATCCCCCTTGAGAATGTTAAAAACAATTGATAGCAGGCAGTGGTACAAGGGACCATTGCCTGCTCTTAAAAAAAGAAATGTAAACTTGTCACTTTCTTTTTTTAATGGCATCTTGTTTACCTTTAGGGAAAATGGGCTGTATTTTAAAAATAAAAGATTTCTTTATTAAGAAGCAATCACATGCACAGTGCTCTGCTGACCCCAGAAGGCCACAATTCCTGTGACAGCTGCGATTCCTAATTGCAACCTAGCTCAATAATATTCATGAGGTAGGTCGATTTGCAATCCACTAGGAATAGCTCATTTAAAATAAAAAGTTTCATACATTGGGAATTGCGATTTCCTAATTGCGATTCGGTAGGAATTACAATTCGGAACTCACAGTTCGTAATGTCAGTGTATCTGGCCCTTATTTGTGTTTCTTGACATATCTAAAGTAAACACCATGGCATAACACATCATACACAACACAAAACAACATAACCCCACAATTAGCGGATAGAAGGACACAACAGAAAAAAGAAGTGGACACGGAACACAAACCATAGTACAACACAACAACATCACATTGCAATAATGCAGCAAAAAAACAGAGCAACACTAAAAGGAAAAAAGTTAAAACATATAACTGCCACAACAAAACACAACAAATATGCACAAATATTCTTGTCACAGACTTCCACTTCCAGAAACCTTCTTTAATAATACAGTGGAAAAAGGTGTTTGAACTAAGCGCTGCCTTCCTTACCACTACAGAAACAGGACCAAACAGAGAACCTTGAAGCTAGCCGTTGTTTAACAGGGAGCCAGTACAGTTCCAGGAGATAAGCATGAAAAAATGCGCTTTTTTGGGAAGGTTTAAAGTCAAATGTGTTGTGGAGTTTTGCACCACTTACCGCCTCTGTAATAAGGAGGTTACCATACCAAGATACAGTGCATTCCCGTAAGACGTGGAGTAATAAGAGCTTGAATCACTGTTATGTGGCATGGGTGCAGGAGATGATCAGAAATGTTCTCAGCATCCCCCATAAGTCACAATAGGTGTCTTGCGTGGCATTTAATTCTCTCAATCATCATGATCCCGCCTATCTCAAGAAAGAAAAACAAATTGCAACACCCTCTGCTTCTTTCATCCAGCTCTTGTGATAAACCGCCGAATTCATCGAGCCAATGGCCTCTCCTTCACCTACTTCACAGCCTTCAGCCCTGGTCTCTGTGTCAATTGACTGGCCTTTTCTCTTCAAAAAATGTCTGAAGACTTGACTATTCTAGACAAAATAATTCTTCTTACCTTCTGTGCGCCGGAGTTTCCCCTTCCAGCCCCAGTAGGCCCGTGTTTTTAGGTAACAGCCTCGCTTTACAAATAATATAATATAAGAAACAAATTAAATAGTGACAGTCAAAAGTGTTTTGTGATCTCCCCCAATGTGTTCCATAAACATACAGGCATTTGACATCTCCTCCCTGTATTTGCAATATTGGGTCATAATTGTGAACAAATCTGTGGGAAAACACCTGTGCTATAATCACATGCAATTTTACCCTCTACACATATTCGTGAGAGTGCCTGGTATTTGTAGTTCATGCATTAGTTCAGGGTACCGTAGATGACAAGAGGGTAGTGGAGATGGAGAAAGGGTGTAATGGAGATGAAGGGAGCTGAGGGGCCAGAAAACTGATCAAATCCAATCAAACATCAAAGACGGATTCCGGTTGCTATTTTGAAACGAACACTTTTTGTGTCTGTTATGGCCGCAAACAGACACCCACCTTCCTCCATTTTTATACCCGGCACGATATTGAAGTCTGCAGAATGTACAGCAATAAAGTTCGAAGCGCACAGAACTCACATACAAATTAAACAACTCATCACCAGCCTAATGCACTCCACAGTAATTTCCTGCTGGCAAAGCACACTGTATCATCTCTCGAAAGGTGACCTTCTGGGGATTTCCCACATGGCTGGCTCCTGTTAGGGGAAAGTCACTTAAGAAAACAAACACACATAACATTTCTGCCTGCTACAGAGGAACGGGTTCAAATGCATCAGGCGCCTATAAAGAAAAAGTATTTGATGTTTACGTGACTTATTAGCACTGTACTATATGAAAGGTCTTCATTAACACCCTATTAATGTTCAGGAAAGCTTTGAATAATGTTCAAATTGAAACAAAATATTGGCGAAGCATCAGTAAATTATGTTTAATTACTTTTCCTAAAAGACCCCTCTCCTTTGAGCAAAGTTGGGCTAATTAAACTCCAAGAGTAGGACCAGAATATTAATTGCATTGGTTTAGGACTGAGCTGGAGTTATTAAAGCCCTCTGACAGACGCGGTCTAACCTTCAGATATTAAACTGCACACAGTATGCTAAGGAAAGTGTTTATAAGCCCTTCAGTGAACTATATAAAGTTGAAATAAAAGTTCAACCTGCTCCACAGGCCTTAAAAAGTACATGATGAGAGGGGCACTAAATGTAGTGAGAGATGTACATTGCACATAAAAGTGCCTCAAGAGGGAAGGAAAGATGAGGGAGATGAGATGCAGAGATTTCAGGTAAAAAATAACCAGATAAAGTGCAGTGAAATAGGTGAAAGGAGACACATAATAGATGAACCTTGTCAGTTTTAAATGCTCTGTGAGACTTTATTGGAAAGTAATTTTAGAGGGCAGGGCAATTTTGGTAGGTAGGTAAAAAGGTTTATTGGGACACCTTATGCGTTCTAAAACATAGCAGGATAATTGTAGTTAGGCGAGATCCACTCAGCCTCAAGTTCCTACCTGTAAATACCCGATTCAAGTATTAAAAAGTCATTCCCATGAGATGCGCCTGTTGGAATAAACCTCCAAAATAATCATGCTCAGGTTTAAAGGGTGAATGAGCGATAAAGATGCGTTTTATCTTGACTCATTTCCTGTGATAAAGGTCATATGTCAGGCTGTGTAATCTGTCAAATCGCTACTTATTGATTTAAAAAACAAATTCGCATTTACTTTTCTTTTGTCTGACAATTGAGAGGCTTTTGTAAACTGAAATAAATGACAATCTTGCAGGGGTACAGAGAGAGTAAACGATAGGCTGTAGGATGTCATTATTTTTTACCATACAACAAAATCTAAATATCTGTAAATGAACTGCACAAATATTTCAAAATATATCAGCAATTATGAAAGTGCAAATAAAGCACTTATTTTGTAATTCCGATGTGTGATGGAAAAAAGATTTTAATAAGATCAAAATAAATCAAGACAATTTAGTTAGTGATGTGCAAATGATAAATATTTGCAGAAGCCCAAATTCCACATATTAACTTTTGTGCGCTATATAATTTTAGCAATGCTACTGCATGCCTGTACTAAAAGTGGCAATAGAAAATGTGCTGCCTGCAAATTACAGTGTGCTTTCACATCATGATTTAGTAATATTTTTGTGACAATGGGGTATATTCACAAGAACGTGCGATAAACATCGCCAAAATAGCTTATCGCAACTCCTCACATCGCAGTCCATTGCGGGAAAAGAACGCGGTGTCAACGTGGCATTCAAAATACAGCAATACCGTGCGATATTCGCACGACAACGCTGCAAATGTCCGCGAAACAACTACCGCGACAGCGATAAAAATGCAACCCCAACGCGAAAAAAGTTGCGATGGCCCCGACCGCGAAAAAACCTGTGTGAAAACCAGCGAGAGGCCAGCAAGTCCCACGCGTCATGCGGGGAAAAGCACAAGAAAAACACCCAAAAAGATCACACCAAAAACAAGATGAGCTGCGGAGCACCAAGGATGCACCCGGACCCAGTGCAGAGGATAACGGGGAACCCACAAGACCCACGGAGGACCAGCCAGGAAGCCAGGTGTCGTGGAAGGGCAATGAGAAGAGGGAGAGGAAGACGGGGTACAGACTGCAGGAAACCCGGATCCAAGTCACGGATCAGATTGCACACCACCACCAACTGTACGTCACCTCCAACGTGTCATTGGCAATAAAAACGCTGAGATGGCAGACCAACTTGGACCATGATAATGGCGTTGCCGCGCCGAGGAGGACAATGGAAGAGGACAAGAGGCGCTGGAATGATGCGAAGGGCAAACCCAAGAAGGAACTCGCTGCCAACATGAAAGCAGCAACGCACATTGGAGGTGGGGTGCCAGCAGAACACCAGGAGCAGGATGAAATGGAGACTATGGTGGCCACAGTCATCAGTCGGGAGACGGTGACAGGAGCAGAGGACCCGGACACTGCTCAACATGACCTGACACTACATCAATAGGGTGAGTACCTACCAGGGAGTGGGGGGACGGGGGAGATGGGCACAATGGCACACATCAACAATTAAGCAGAGCACACTGCACACCCACAAAGACTCCGGATCATGTCCCTGATCCACCTGGAACACTGCAGCACACACACAAACACCAAGTAGACCCACATCCACCATGTGCCGAAAGGGGTCCCCACCCAACACATCACCACTCACACAACCAACACATGCACACGTGCGAAACCCAGCGAAGATGCGTATTGTCAGCCACACCGACAATGCCAGAGACACCAGATGACGAGTAGCAGTGCTGCAGTCCAACTATCATGTCAATGTGCAGGCCACGACACTGATGAGGCTGAGTGTGGGCCAGATCCGCAAAGCCGCAGGTCACACTCGGACACATCCACGTGCACAAAAAACCCCTGACATCAACTACACAACTGCCTACCGACCATGACCACGAGTCACAACACGACGAAGGGCACCATTCACTCAAGTCAGCAACATCTCAGCACTGTAGACGCACAGAAGTGAATGACACACCGCCTGAAAGGGATGAGTGGCAGCCAATTCAGAGCTGCAGGGGCGATTCAGCCACAGTGCAACATACACACATAAGAATATGAGCACCCCAACATCGTCAACAATGTGGTACATGCTGCAACACTTCCACAACAGAACACAGGACACAACTGGTGCCGCATGCATGCACAAAATGGCCAATCACATCTGGCATCGCAGGAATCAGTGACATGACAATGGACGAGTACAACCTGTAACCTGTATCAGTTTTATTTACACATGCAGTGCCAGTGGACAATTTGTACTGTCCCATCATTGTACAGGACGGACACAAAGTGACGTGCTCAGGTGAAAAAATTGGCAATGAGGGTGTCCCTACCGGCTATTCCTGCTGCAGCTGCAGTGGGGTGTGGGCCACCTGCCGCATCGTCCTCATCATCGTTCGGTGCATCTGGCACTGGGATCCATGGGGCATTGGAGCGTACACAGATGTTGTGTAAAACACAATGTCTGGCCTGTACAGCAGCCTTCCGCCTGTGATGTCCAGGCACCTGAAACGTGACTTCAACATGCCAAATGTGCGTTCCACGATGCCCCTGGTGCGTATGTGGCCCGCATTGTACTGCCTCTGGGCATGTGTGTTCGGGTCTCGGAGGGGTGTCATCATCCAAGGGCAGAGCGCATATCCCTGATCACCTGTGACAGTGAAGAGAGAGATGAGTCAATAGGTGGTTCAGCATGATGTGTCGGCAGGCACACCAGTCCAGTGACGCCTGTGCTGGCTGTGCGTGTGGTGAGTGTAAGACAGCCCCCAGGGATTGTCTGGGCTTGCAACAACTACAACAGTCATCACACAATCAGACATTCAAAGTACAAACGGCAAGGGACCATGACTTGAGGTGCACAGAGTTAGTGGCCCCGGATGCACAGTGGCCGGCACGGGCACACCGCCACGGGACGGTGACTTGCGATGCACTGGGTTAGGCCCATGAGAGCTGAGCGGGTCCTCATCGATGTCCAAGGAGACTGTCGCTGAGTGCATCGTGGGACAGTGGAAGGTGTTCCCCCAGGGCATGATGCAGAGGGCATAACCAAGCAGCAACAGGCAACATGGGTGATATGAATGCCACAGACTCATGCCAAACACCAAGTCCGTACCTGCCAGGTGATGATGACGACAACCCCCAGGCCACAGACTCAGATGCCACCAAAGTTCAACCAGGGAGTGACCATGAGTCACGGTGCACCGAGTCAGTGGCACCTGGGCTGCAAGGGGATGCAGTCTGCGAAGAGGCTTGTACATTGGTGTGTACCCAGGCATTCAGGAACCAAGACCCAGTCACAAATGTGGGACCTACTTGACCGCAGTGTCGGCCGGTGGCAGCGGTGTGCGTGGGCCAACCGCTGTTCAGCCTCCTCCTCCTGGTACTCCCACACACGGCGTCGGAATGTCATGTGTCGATGACGTGTAGCTCACGGAGGCTAAGCACCAGAGCCGAGCATGTGTGCAGCCTGCGGCGATGCCGTGCCCTGGCTGGTCCCGCCTTGAAGTGATTGGTGTGAGGCCAGCTGGCCCGCAGTGCATGCCGGAGCCAGCAGTTTGCAGGGGCCCACATCCACGTGTCGCCGGCTTGCGTTGCACAGGGTTAGTGGCACCACGTGTCGCCGGCTTGCATTGAACAGGGTTAGTGGCACCACGTGTCGCCGACTTGCGTTGAACAGGGTCAGTGGCACCACGTGTCGCTGGCTTGCGTTGAACAGGGTTAGTGGCACCAGGTCAGTTGTTGCTAGTGTTCGGTCACCTCCGTAACGAGGATCCGGCTTACATCCGGACTGGACCGCATCTTCCTCTTACTCCTCTCCGTGCGTTCACTGGTATGGACTCTGCCATTCATGAATCAGGACAAAGTGCTGGATGTGGGACATACTGGACCGCAGTGTGGTCCGTGGGCAGCGGTCGGAACGGGCCCACAGACACGTGTCCTGTGCTTGCGGTGGCTTCACCGATCGAAGGGAGTATAGTGATGTGGACGCTGCCACGGACATTTGGTCACTGCCATTCAAAACTCAAGACTCAGTACAATATGTGACACCAACTGGGCCGAAGGGTAAGCAGGTGGGGTATGTCAACGAAAAAGGATTGCTGCCTGCTTCGTGGAGGTCAGCGAGGGGTTGAGGTGGCTGCCAAGGTAGCGGGCCTGGGGCCTGGAGCTTGCACCGGCACGTGGTGGGCCCTCTATGACACACGCCAGTGTCGGCAGGTGAGCGGAGTGGTCGTGGTGCGCTGGGGCAGGCAAGATGGCTCTGGGGACCCGCGGCCTGGGGTGCAGCAGGTGCACAGGGTCGCAGGAGCCACCGCTCACGGCATCGGCCTCGTGGCGGGCTGAGAGGTGCCGCCCTGGAAGACACGTTGGCCATTCCGGAAGAGAGCCACGCCCAGAGCGACGGGGTTTTTAGTCACACCGCTACGCAGGCCTGGCGTACGCAGGGCCAAACCACTGCACCCACGCCTACAGGGGGGGACGTTACGAGCGTCATCACCGCATTCTACCCCACAGCCTGTGGTGACATGGTAGCGTCCACTGGCCACTACGCTCCATGCACCAGCGGTTAATGTGCACATGGACATTTCCGTGGTTTGCATACTCAAGTCTGTCCTGCACATCCACGCCACACTTGTCATTGGGTAGGTACTCATTCATTAGTCACTTGCCAGCCGCGAACATGCCTGCTTCCAACATCTCCACACATTCTGCTATTGTGTGGCTGTGGTGCCATGCCGTAGCTGGGTTGTGTACATGGCAAGCCCAGGTTCCCAATTGAGTTGTGTTGTCGTGTCTGGTCGGTGGGCATGTTGTGTGGCATGTTGTATGTAGTTTTGCTGCATGCCCATTCACAGAGTTGTGAGTTGCATGACTGTGGAGTTGAGGTGTGTGGTGTGTTCATTTGGTTCTTTCCAACGAGCAGTGCAGTTCCATAGGTGCCATCCTGGAAGCGCTGGTTGATGATGGACTGTCGGAAAATGAATGAATCATGCACACTGCCTGGGTAGTTGGCGACGACATTGGTGAAGAGTCCCCGGTGGTCCACTATTGCCTGCACATTGATGGAATGCTTGTGCTTTCTGTTGCGATAATTGTGTGCAGTGTCGGCAGGGGGCACAAGTAGGACATGTGTGCAGTCAATTGCCCTCAACACGTGAGGGAATCCAGCTATGGCGTAGAAGCCTTGCTTGGTCTCCAGCTGCTCCTGCGCAGTGTGGGGGAAGTGAAGGTGCTGGGGTACCAGGCTGATGATAGCATCCAAGACAGGTGTGATGAACTTGGATAGGGCTGGCTGTGAGACTCCTCCAACTATGGCAGTTGTGGGTTGGAAGGTACCAGAGCCAACAGGTGAAGCACGGCCAGCAGCTTTGTCTGTGCAGGGATGTTGGTTCTCCGCTGTGTTGGTACCGTCAGCCTGTGGGCGATGTGGTTCAGGATGCGGAGGATGGTTGTCCTTTTGAGCCTGTAGTGGGCAATGACCTCCTCTGGCGTTAGGTCTGTGAGGCTGGCGCGTTGACGGTAGTTCCGCTGTCTTTGTCTCCGCTGCCTCTAAGGTAGTCCGGGGGGGGGGTGCGGGGCAGGTCCTGGGGGTGGTGGCGGTGGGTGTTGTGGCCCTCTTGGGTCTCCGAGCTGCATGATCAGTAGCTCCATGGTGTCTATTGGTCTTCAGGTGTGGCTCTGGTCTGGGCTCCCTTTCATACTGCAGGTGGTTGTCCTGCTTAGCACTGGCAAAAGGCAGGTGTTAAATACCTGCTGCTAGCGCGGCTTATCGCCGGTTTTTGACTCGCATCGCAGATCTGGCTGTCCGTTGTGAATTGCGCGGTGTTGTCTTTTCGGGTGTTTTTGCACGGACACGCCTATTGTGCATCTCATTAGCGTTAGTTGGCTGGGTCAACTGTGGCGATGTTTTTTGCGGCAGCTATCGTGGGTTATGTGGCGATGTGGGCAGTTAGCACCGGCTTGCGAATGGGGCGGTAATTCTATCACCACTTTTGCTGCGCTAAAGTGGCGATAACTCGGCGATAAGTCCTTGTGAATATGCCCCAATGTGTTCTAAAATGCACCACCGTCTACATACTACACCATTACCACTCTCCTAGTGAATGGGTGTGGCTCATTTGCCACACTGATTCTTTGTGTGAAGATTGCATTTTCACAATCCTTATGACCTCATTGATGTAGCATTGATGCCAGCACCCCCACTATGAGCACCGTTCCAGTACCACTGAAGTGTTTACGCTGCCCTGACAAATCTGGAGCTCTGACAGTGGTCAGTCAATCACTGATGACCAGTTAGCAGTAGAGTCCACGGTCACAGCACGCGTAATCCCTTGGCTCTACTCCGCAAATGAGGCACACAGATAAACTTTGGCCCAAACTTTTGTCACAGGGCAAAATGTCACAGTTGTCTCGGAGGTCCTGTGTAAAATACAGTTTGATCAATGTATCACAAAATGAGCAAGGATTGCTGTAAACCAAACTTCTTATCTCTGTTCACGTGGTAATAGCAGGATTATTCCATCAGGGATAGCCCGTTTGAAGGAGGAAGTGTGCGAATTCACACCTCTTCCCAAGTTACCCACTATAAATGAAAGATATTGTAGTTGCAGATGTGTGATTTGGCTAGGTAGAGTGATGACTGCTAGCAGCAAGGGTACTTAGGTTATATATAGTTTGGGCTAAGATGCCTATTGCGTCTAGGTGTGGCTGTGGGTGCTCTGATTGCCAAGGATGAGTGGGCAAGAGCTTGGTAGACTAGAGTATAAGAGAGCAGAGTTGGCATTGTTTGTTTGTCTGCTATGTGCAGTGACTGGACGGCACTGTTCTTAAATCTTTATGATTCTCCAAGGCAATATTATTGCTTTTCAATAGTAGTATATCCACGGTTGATGGAACGTCTCAAACTGCAGGTGAAATCTCCACCACATACGAACAGCCAATTATGCCTGTGCATAGCATCAAATAGTTAAAGAGTGAAATAAAATTAAATCTCTAAAAAAAATAATAGTCTCTAAAAATTAAATGTTGCTCTGTTAATTCTTATTTGTCTGTTTAGATATATTAAGAGGCAGCAGTAAATTTAGACAACAATGAGTTACAGTCGCATAAAAATGTCGTTTTTATGCCTGAATGATGATCTTTTAAGCAGGATGTAGCTTATGCGACTGGAAAAGGTGGTCTGTAAACCTTGTTGACTCAAAACCTTGTTGGCTTACCTTGGCAAGTGCCCCTTTGCTGACAGAGTGAAAGCACGAAGAAAGTTGAATGAGGATTTTGTATTCAAAGCTAAAGGTTAAAGGCAATTTTAACCAACTTTAAAGCCTTTCCTGTGTGGACAGCCAAAGGAAATCGCCTTTGAGGGGAAAACATTCTGCAAAATAACTTTGCCACTCTTCTGTCAATGGTAAGAAAGGTGTTCGCTACATAAGTCAGCCCCAGCACATGCTCACCCTGTACTAAGGCCCTCGTTATATGTGGCCCAGAAAATAACACGGACATTCTCACTCTCGAAGTAATCGATGCAAGGGTATTGGTAACTCCGGTGGTGAGTAAAGTGCAGATCATTACAAGTGTGGACCCTCAGGGTACCCTTAGTATTGAGGCATCACTGCGGGATTGGTAATTCAGGGAATGATCCCCCTAGTAAGTCCTCATTTCCCCCGAATTTTCCCACAGAGATTTTGACTGCTATCCCCGGCCCCATCGGAACTTAGAAGCCACTCTTAACGAGGGTCCTATTCAGTTAAAGGGATGGTTTCCAGAGTGACAATATCAGTGTAAGGAGTTGATCTGTTCTGTTAAATGTAACTGTGTCTGAGCTAGACAAAGGAGCATGTAGGTCAGCCTTGAAGCAGATAAAGTATTGAAGAAGAATAAACCGAACTGAAAACGTTCTTTATTGATAACTGCAAACTATAATACCTTATGTTAAAATGTATGAATAAAGTTCCAACTATAGCAGTTGCACAGTTTTTGGTTTGTGAGGAATGTCACATTTCTTCGCCTAGGTTGGCTGGGGTTGTCTAGTGTTTAATCAGGTGAAGTATGTGTTAGGAACCGAGGAGATGGCTTGTTGCACATGGGTTGTAGGTGTGCACATATGAAGTGTTAGTATTGCCTGCAATACTACAAGTGAATATTGCCTGCCTAAGACTGTTGTCACTGTGTTGACACATGTTAGATGTTTTGTGCAGTGTGTTTGTGTTTGTGTGTGTGTGTGTTCATGCGTGCGTGTGTGCGTGTGCGTGCATGCATGTGTGTGTGTGTTGTCATGAGTGGGTGTGGTTGAGAGAGGATAGATCTTGTGTATTTGTCATAAGCCACTTATTTCTGGTCCGTTGTAGCTCAATAACTGTCCAGTAGCGGCCTGTGGTGGGAGTGCTGCCGGCGGCGACAGCCGGGCGGGGGAGGGGCACGGGCCGCTACTGTAACTGTCCATTGGGATAGTGGTTTCATGATAGTAAGAGTGTCTCAGAATCTCTCAGACTCAATAGGAAAAGATTGGTCCTCATGACCTTGCCCGAATTCTAGGTTGCCTCTGTTGGAAAGGATTCACCTCTACAGTGCATAAGAGAGAGAGGAGGTCATGACTGCAAATATGTCCTCACAAGCATTTTTTATAGACATATTGTACTGCAAGAAGAATGGCATTTGCATACCTCCTTGGGTGGATGATGGGAAGTCTCAAGAGTTTTCTGTTTGTAGATCTAAACCCCCCTGGTATACTACATCATAATTTGAATATGTTTGGGAAATCGGAAACTGAAGCAGAGTTCCTAGAGGAGACTTCTCTCCTCCCTCCCAGACTGATGTATCAGGCCCATTGTCACATCATTCTCATTTGCATAGTACAGTTGAGCAGAATATACCATGTGGCGCCCTGTGGAAAAGCAGAATTCATCTGTAGCGCCTGTAGCTCCAGGCTGTGGTCGGAGTCCATCTGCTCACTTAATATTCTTATCACCTGGAGAGTGTTGATCTAGGCCTGAGAGCAGCTGGCCATGGGAAAGGGCGTGACGTTCTTTTAAAAAGCATGTTCCATCCTCCTTTTAGCTACTTTCTGTAGTCTTCGTTTTAGGATTCCTAATATGTACTCATTACTTGGAGTCTGTTTTCAGTACTTCACTACATTTGTAAGTCCCTAAAACAAAATGATTAGGGATGTACTTTGTGTGTTATAATGCGTCCTGGTACTAACTAGAAGTTTGTGTCCTTATTGAGCTTGAAGATCTATTATTTTATATCCACAAATCCAGGCACTGTAAACCTTGATATCCCTCTTTTATTAATGAGGTTTGTAAAGCATCAGACATCATAACATCAGTACCACGGGAATCCAGGACTTACATGTGTGCTGTATTTAATGCATTCATCCCACAGTATGCACCTGAAATGCTGCAGCAAGAGATTTTTTTTTTTATTGGATTTTATTTTCAGGAGTGATGATCATCGCTCTACCTCCTGAGGTAGTTAAGATCTGCTGAATCACTGATAGTGTTATTGTTTATTTTGAGAATTACATGAGTGTTAGTGTAATTGTAGTGTATGATTTTGAAAGAGCGAATCATTTAAAGTGGTGGGTATATGCAAAGGAGAGGCACAAGTAGAGGATGTGGGCAAGACGTCAGAAGGATGAGGGACCTAGTCATGTTTCTTCATGACCTGCTTCAGGTCATCTCGTACAGTTTATTCTCCATTCCCTGGGTGCCTGAATCCTACCTGGATGGTTTTACAGTTGATTGTATGAGCTTCAGCAGTTTCCTAGATGTAGAATATTAGTGATGGGCCTGTATATGTCAATGCTAGTGTGGACCATCCAATTAGAGGTTTTTTTTAGGCTGGGTTTGATGTTGACTGCATTAAAATGGAGTGGTTGATCGGTTAAGTATTTCTTTGAATATGGGATAGAGCCTAGAGGCTGCTGGAGTAGGGAGAACTAGACTTCGTACCAAATTTCACGGGTTGTATTACATTGACAGCTCTGGTCAGCACAGAAGCAACAAGGCTTCTAACAAGGCTTCTAATCCCTCCCAAGTATCGGTGAGAATCTGTGGCTCTCTCAAACAAGTACCTTTAGGGAAGGGGGAAAAGCAGCACACCTTGTAGGGTTCTGCAGCAATAAAAGGAGATGATGGTCACTTTTGTGTACTGTCCATGACAGCTTTTGGAATAATGCAAACAATGCAAAAAATAGGGACAGATTTATGTACCGTTGGATGCATCCCCTGTGTTCACGGACTGCAGCTATGATCCCTAAAAACACTGACTCCTGTTAATCAGTGGGTCTCACAGACCCATGTGGAGGGCTCGTGGGCTTCCCTGGCTGTCGTAGTACATTTGGAAGGTGAATAAAGGATCCATCATGATGTCAATGGCAGTGTATGGGAAGTGTTTAGCAGCCCAGAGCCGAGCCCAAAATTGGCGAGCACAATAAATACTGTCTAGTGAGGAAATGGGGAGCTCACTGAAACCAGCCTCCACCACAACAGGCCCCATGCTGTGGAGAGTGACAGACAAGAGAACCTGGTGTGGGTCTGATAGTTGCTGATTGAGGACAAGGCAGGAGGTAGCTCTGGGACGGATTCCTCTGCAGCTGCTGTCGATAAAGAACAGGGTACACCTCTTCCCTGACATGAGATGAGGTAGCAGCCCACCCTGGGTGAAGGAGTTACCACCTGAGTCATGTTGTGAGGGTGCAGTGGAATAACCACGACACATTGGTGTGTATTTGATTCATTTATTTGAATATTTCTAGGAGACCATGTCTCTGCATCTCTTTTCTACTGACTAACTCCTCCTTTCCCTTGGGTCCTACTGCCCTAACGCTAACGTCCAGTTACAACATTACACCCTGGAGAACGGAATACAGTGCCAATGGAGAACCAGAAAGGAACAGAGATGAGCTCCCTCAACTCTGGTTTCGTTTGGACCACATACCCACAGACAGTCTATCAAGGAGGCAGCTGGCACTATGGAGAAGTTGTCTTGGGCCCTTGAAAGAACTGATGACTTGAAAATATTAGCATAGTAGCACTAGCCTGGACTTGACCCCACACATGGCCTGTGATGAGAAACATGAGAAGGAGGGGGTCCCTCCTGCAGAATTCATTTGAGCTTTGCTGTGTGTGAGAACTTGGCCCACATTTTCAAGTGATCAGTTCTTCCAAGGGTCCTTGAAAATATAAAAATATTAGCATAGTAGCATACTGTAGAATTCACATGATCTTTGCTGTGTGTGAGAACTCCTGTGATGCCACCTAAATGCTGGTGATTGAAGCTTAATGGACCTACAGAAGATTTAGTGCACATTCACAAGACAAGGACTGGGGAACTTCTCCCTCTATTCGATTTAACACTTACTGTCCAAGGGCATGATACTACAGGACAACACTAACAGAACGGGGAACTGAGGGTGTGAGAAGGATTTGGTGAATGCATCAGGACAACAACCGTGACTACTTGCACCCCCACCTGGAGCCACTGAAGAGACTTGAAAAAGGATGGTGGCCTGCAACAGCCCCAACCTGCTGATATTCCTGACCTAATGCTTGAAGTCATCAATTCCACCAGAAAAGCGTAAGAACACAAAATGGTGATTGACGTTGGGTTACTGCAAGAGGATCAAAGATAAATAGCAGACAGGATAAAGTAAATGAAAGACGTGCTCAGATACCCAAAATCAGATATGTAAGAACTACAGAAATCTGCTCTTAATCTTACCAACTGGGGTTAATTGTTAGAAAGCAGAGCAGAAGAGGCTGAAGAGCATAACAGATGCAATGACGCTCACTATGTAGGACTGCCAGAAGGAATAGAGGGGAATTATTACGGTAAAGTTATTTGAGACCAGGCTGACAACTATAGTCAAGGACTCTTCCAATTCTACACACTAAAAAGAACCCACAGGGTCCCAGAACAGTGAACCGCCTCTGGGCTATACTCAACAAAGTGATAGTGGCAGGCCTACATCACTTTTATGACAGAGATGCAACTCTGCAGAGAACCCTCATTTTTGGTTAACTCAAGGAGGAGATCCGCACGGTTATAATTTTCCAAGACTGCATGTCAGTGGTCCAACAAAAAAGATAATTCTTCATGGCTAATAAAAAAAAATTCTTTGAGGGGCTGTGATCTGGTACATGCTGCTGTTCCCAGATATGCTAATGTGACAGTTGTAGGCAAGACTTCTTCCTTTACAGAGCTGAGAGAGATGTGGGACTGCCTAGACTTATGAAGAAGTATGCATTGGGGAGCAGCCAGCACCTTCCCTACCAATGAAGAGGCAAAGGAGAAAGAGGTCCAAACACCACAAAGCCTAACAACCCTTGTAAAGCTAAACTAGAGCAGAGAGAGCATCAGTGAAAAAGGTGGTTAGATCATTCTTATCGGATTTCCTGGCACACAGCTCCCAAATTGTGTCTTTGGACCAACTCAGCAGAGGTCGGAACAGAGCAGGAGATCATTGCCGGGATCCGAGTCGGTCAAACAGTGTGAGGAGCCGAGAAAACGGACCCGGAGCCGTGACGGCCCTGACACCATAATGGCGGCCACCGGACCCCGGGTCTGATGACCGCCCGGCAAATCCATTCACCGAGCTCTGGTCCTGCGACGGACACTCCCTCATGGGAAGACTGACCCGCGGCTGAGGGATACTGGTGAGGAGTGAGCACAGGAGATCAGCCCCACGGTAATCGCTGCCAAAGCCCATTAACAGCACGGACCCTCCTCCTTCGTGGGAGACTAGTGGACACAGGGAAATGTCCTGCCGCGGTAGGCATGGAGCTGCCCCACCACGCGTGCGGCCCTCGCTGGAATGACAGTGCATGCCGGGGGGGGCCCTGGTGAGACAGCATGACTGGCGAAAGTGGCGCACACACGGTAATCAGGTGTGCCTGACGTTAAGATGGCGGCCACAATGCATCTCTTTGGATCCTGAAGCTGCTGACCGCCCCGTGAACGTCGAGGAGTACCCCAGTGGCAGTACCACTACTGCACCAGACCTGAGCAGCAACTTTGTCAGCAGGGTAGAACAGCTCGCAAGGGGAGATCCACGGCCAGGCTCTCCTCCCCCTTGCGATAGAAACCAGCGGAGGTGAAACGAGGACAATCGTAATACAGTGACGCTCATGGTTTGCGCTGCCGCACCTGCAAGCTGTGTGGAGGTCTCCCCCCTCCCGGACTAAGAGACATCGCTGGAGGGAGATCCTGGTGCTCCACGGCGGCAGCGGCCCTGACTCTGGAGCACGCTCCCAGTGGATGACGTCAGACTATGGTGGGCAATGTCCAAGCCAGGACATGAACCTGCTGAGGATCAACCAAAGTTGGGGAACACCGTGCAGGTGAAGTTGAAGCACAGAATGCGCAAAGGTCTGTAGGCACACTTCGGCTGTGTGAAAACCCCCCCTTCCCTTCACCGCAGCCACCGTCAGCCGACGAGGGCAAGCAGGCATCCTCTCGAGCCAGTGGGGAACCGCGGAGCGGGAGGGGCACAAGCCTAGACCGCGGTGAACATCAGTAGCTCGCACAAGAGGGCATGACCAGATACTCCGGGCGCATTGACGGTGACCGCCAAGAGATACAGCTGACACTTGGGGAGAATGCCACCTCCCCCAAGAGAGACAAGAGGATGGCCCCTGACATAACGCGCCTGCTGTGCAGAGGGCTCATGGTAGAGAAGATAGTGGAAGGCGACGACGGTGCTAGGGGCAAACTCCACGTGTCCCGCACCCTACCGCGCAGAGAGCGCCCCCCCCCCAGAGTGGAGACGCACCTCCTCAGTTTGATAATGCGACACATACCCGACAACATGGGAAAGTCATGTGCCACGACGGGCCCAGGGGTGACCGGGACAACGCAGGGCTCCGCTGCCAGTGCTAGGCCACCGCTGGCAGAAACTGTGCCCCCACAGGAACTATCCCTCTCCGAAAAGATGGACAAAGTACTGGCGGCCATAGAACATTCAAGGGTATCGATGGAGGAGAGGCTTGGGACCATAACTACAGATATCACCCTGCTCAGGGACGACCACCGCAAGCTTGCAGACAAAGTGTCAGGTGGCGAGAGAGTGATAGCCTCCATGCAACCCTCAATCAAAACTCATCAGGAGTCTCTGCAGACCTTGCTGGGGCACATGTCAACTATGGAAGAGCGAATTGATGACCTCGAAGGTCGCTCGAGGAGGTGCAACATCTGCGTCCTGGGCCTTCCGGAGGGAATTGAAGGTGTGGACCCTGTCGCATACATGGAGACATGGATCAAGCCCTTCACGCCGGCCACGGATCAAACTGCTTTTTTCTCTATTGAAAGGGCCCACAGAGTACCAGCATGCAGACCCCCGCCGGGTGCCCCCCCCGACCGATGCTGGCCAAATTTCTACGTTTCCGAGATTGTGATGCAGTGCTCAGAGTGGCCAGACAGCACGGCCCCATCCAAGTCGAAAACAGACAAATAATGCTCTTCCGGGACTACTCCCGAGTGGTGCAACATCAGAGAGCCACATTTCTGGATGTCAAACGCCGCCTATGACTGGAGGGCATACAATACTCCTTATTGTTTCCAGCCCGGCTCAAAATCATGCACGAAGGGTCCACCATATTTTTCATGGACATGGAAAAGGCACAGAACTGGGCGGATCAACACTGTCGGAAATATCCTCCCGTGACCAAAAAGACTTCCAGGCACCCAAAAACCCAACGTGGCATTAGACGCCGCCCGAAACGACAAAGCAGCAGAGTCATTCCTGACACAGGCGTGCAGTCCTTTGGATCCCCGGACCTGGAACAAATCATAGCCGTGAGACGTAGAGCCCTGCAAGCTGCCGCGGAACTTCGACCATCTTCGCCAGCTACAGATTCAGTAAATGGGAGTGGGACCATGCCTGCTCACTTACACTAAGCTCATATACACTAGGCCGATATCCAGAGTAAAATTGGGGCCCTACATGTCCTCATCATTCCCCATTCTTAGAGGTACAAGGCAGGGGTGCCCGCTCTCCCCCCTGCTCTTCGCGATAACGATGGAGCCGCTTGCGATCCGCCTTCGCGGGGAGGGAGAAAAATGGGGCATACCGATAGCGGGTGCGGTCCGCGCGGTGTCACTATATGCCCACGACGATGTCCTCATCTATATTCGGGACATCACGTCTGACCTCACCCCCATACTAGACACCCTGCGAGACTTTGAGAAGGTAGCAGGACTGAGAGTCAACTGGGCCAAGTCCACGATATATCCGCTCTCAGATGATCTCCCACCCCAACCGCTGCTAACGGGCGGACAACATATATCCTGGGGTACCCAAGCAGTTAGATACTTGGGCATACGACTATACCACTCGCCACAGGACATGTACGAGGGAAACTACCATAGGGTCCTAGCCGGGATCCGAGCCTCAGTGCACTTTTGGAAAGATCTCCCATTGGCCCCCATAGGGAAGATAGCAGTGGCCAAGATGATACTGGTCCCACGGCTGCTGTATTTTTTCACCAATCTCCCAGTGGTCCCCCTGCTCCTTCTTCCGTGAGCTGGACACCCTCCTGGTTTCCCTCATCTGGGGAACAGGCCGCAGACAGATAGCCCTTGTTAAACTGCAGTTGCCTATGGATCAGGGAAGACTGGGTGCTCCCTTTCTTTGAGGCGTACTTTCTGGCGGCTCAGTTGCAATGGGTGTCGCAATGGACCGCAGGCCTCGCATTGATGGAAACACACACTATGGCAGGACATGTCACAACCCCAGTCATACACCGCAGGCTACTGCCAGGTGCTGAGCCTATTCAAGATTGCCCACTTCAGATAGCAGTAGCACGGGCATGCCTGAAGCGTATACACAAAATGAGCCACTCGGCCCCTTTCTACTCTCCCATACAGCCACTGGTGGGCTTTCCTAGAGGCCGAACTCATTACACAGAACGCGCTCTGTGCATCTGGACCGAGCATGGTATCACGGAAGCGGGCGCCCTGTACGCAAACGGGCAGCTGCAGGCATTTGCCGATCTCGCCGCCGACACAGGCCTTCCAAACAGGCAATTCCTCACTCATAGGCAACTGCTTATTGATTGTCATAGAATGTGGAGCACAATCAACGTGGAGCCGCCCCCGCACCTGCTACTGCATGCGATCCTGCAGATGGGCCCAGGATGTCATTTAGTGACATGGTTGTACAAAGCGGTGCGAATGCTTGGCACGATCACCTTAACCCCTCTCCGAGACAAATGGGAAGCAGAGTTCCAAAGGCCCCTCCACGATAAAGAATGGGAACACGCCCTTGAGTTCCCGAAAAAGGTGTCCCGCAACTATCGCTTCAAAAACATACAATACCACATGCTGCATCGCGCATATCTGACCCCAGAAATGCTTCAGCGCTATTACCCCGACACACACTTCACCTGTTCTTGATGCCCGGAGCCCGGCGCTTCCTTCCTCCATATGTTCTGGGCTTGTCCGGCACTTCACGCATACTGGACCATGAAACACGCCACCCCGCCTGAGATAACAGGGCTCAGCAAACTCAACACATGGGAGGTCTGCACGTTGGGCATAGCCAAACGCCAAAAACTCCAAAAAGTGGAGTCACGCTTCGCCTCCCTCGGCATCCTCTTAGCGAAGAGGTGCATAGCCATGCACTGGAGGGCACCGAGCGGGCCACCGATCGAGGCGTGGCGGTCAGCAAGTAGCGGGCCTCGGATGAGGAGTCGCTCAGATTGGAAGAGATCCAGGGCACCCGCAAACACCACATTTCCATGAAATGGGCCACACTACTTCATACCTTCAAACAGGTAGCAGCAGATGAGCCACCCACACAGGCCACTATACCACCTGCAGAGGAGACACGCCACGAAGGCACACAGCATGTCCCCCCAGAAAATGGATGCCCAGAGAGGCGCGAACCCCAACCTGCACACGAGCAGCAGACGGTGCCCCCTACATAGTCCAGCATATCCCACCCCCTGCGCTACATAGCCTAGTAACTAACTAACTAACGCCATTCATCTGGCCCACTAGCCCTCATTAACACATGCATACTCCTATACAGTGTATCACAGTTCAAACTACCCATGTTGAAGAGTTATGTTTCATACTAAAAGAATACACAATAGGTGGTGTTATCCAACACCGCCACAGTAGCTCAACGCAAGAGCAACACAAAGCCACACAGGGAGCAACACAAGGTCGCCTTAGCGCGCCACCCCCAGATGCAGTGATGTTTGTTGTGATATAATTCCTGTTTCAATTCAATGTAACTGCTCCCAGAAACATCCAGTCTTGTAGAACCATACTGAGCACCTGTAAAGATGCAGTCACGATGTGTTGACCATGTATAATAATGAAATACCAATAAAAAGATTTTACACAAAAAAAAAAAAATAGTAATGGCCAAAAGAACAATTGAAATGCCTCCACTGTAAAAAGACGATGTCAAACAGTCAAGAAATGGGCAAATAGTGAAAACATGGCATTTGGGAGAGAAAAAAATGGGGTCACACTGATGCACATTAGCATACCAGTGGGTGGATGTATTATGAACAGTACTATGGGCAAATAATTCTCTTGATGGATTGACATAAAAGAGTTGGGAAAGTGAAAGCTGAGATCGTGGGATTGTGAGGGCTAAGGAACTGACTAAAGACTCATGAGACCAAAAAGGGATTGACAAAATAGGCACCAACTCCCCCTATAACCTGTGGACTATTCCATATGATCCATATTACTACTGGGCAGGGTGCAGTATATTTTAAAGGTAGGACATGTACTGATGTGTGTGACATGTCCTGGTAGTGAATTACAGTGTATTTCGGTTTTCACTATGGCAAGGCTATCTGTCCCATAGGATAACATGGGAGTTTGCTTATAACATCTTATAGGCATATCTTCCCAGTGGGACAAGATAAGGAAATGGGGTTTAGTATGCCTGCACTCAGAATATAAAAATGCATCTTTTAGTAAAGATGATTTTTGTGTTCTGTGTTTGAAAATACCACTTTTAGAAAGTAGGTATTTTCTTGCTTAGCCATCCTGTGTGCCTCTGCTGGGTTTGTGGATTGACTGTCTGGCTTTGGAGTGACAGGGGCTGGGGATGTGTATTCTCTTCAGACAGCCACTGGGGGGGTCGAGGTGTGTCCTGCATTTCCTGGATGAGTCAGGGCTGGGCTGAATAGACCTGGGCTGCATTTAGAGTAGTGCAAGGCAATTTCCTTGCACCTGAATGGGCCTGGGCTGCCTTGGACAATGCTGTCTCCACCTCCTGCCAGGAAACCGGGCCAGAGAGGACAGAACTGGTTTGGGCACAGACACTCTCTGCCCCAGAGAATAAACAAAAAAGCAGTATAAACATTGGGGCCCAAACCCCAGAACTTTAGAACTCGCTGGAATCAAGGAACCTGCCAAGAAGAGCTGGAAGAACTGCTAGGAGGAGTACTGCCCCTTTGCTGTGTGTTGCTTGGTTGGGTTGGCCTGCAGTTGCTGCTTCTGCCTTGGGCAGGGAAAAGGACTGGAATTAACTTTCTTTACTTGTGCTGAGTAACCCCATGGGCTTGAAGTAGAGGTTGCCTCCTGTTCTGAAGTCTCAGGGACCGCAAAGACTTCACTGACCTCTGAGTACAGCCTCTGGAACCGTGGTTTCAGTTGCCACAGAGGGGGAAAGCAACCGACTCCGTCACCGACACCACAACCGACTCCGTCACTGGCTCTGTGTCCTGTGTCACATTGGACATCGTGTCATTGTACACGAGCATTCCACAACGACCCACCCTTGAAGTGATGGGTACTGTTCTGGACAAACGACCACTACCAGATTTAATCCCCACAAGTTTCATCATCCAACTCCTGGAAATAGCAATGAGGAAGAATTTTTTCTTCTTCCAGGGAGAGTTCTTTCTACAAACAAAAGGCGTCGCCGTGGGTGCAAGCTTCGCCCCAGATCTTGCGATCCTGTACATGGATCACATTGAGGACACGTTTATTTACTCACGTGATAATCCATTTCATGAACAGATCACCATGTGGAAGCTCTATATTGATGATGTCCTACTCATATGGACGGGCAACTCCACAGAGATACAGGCCTTTACTGAATGGCTTAATGGGAGATCCAGTGACATCATATTTACAATGCACTATGATTCGAAAAGCATCGATTTCCTGGACATCTCAATAAAATCTGGCAATGGGTCCCTGTATACCACCTTGTTCAGAAAACCTTCAGAGAGAAACACCCTCTTGAGATACAGCAGCCAACACCCTCGTGGCCTCCAAGATAATCTCCCATTTGGACAGTTCCTCCGGATCCCCTGGAACTGCTCAATGAAAGAAGACTTTTTCACCGAGTCAGAAAAACTTATAGATCGCCTGGTAAAGCATGGATATCCCAAGAGATTGGTAAAGCAAGCCAGGAAGAGGGCGTGGTTCAGTCCTAGAGACTTCCTTTTGACACTTAAACAACGTTCGAATGACCCCATGAACAGGTTGATCTGTGTCACCACGTACTGCACTCGCAGTAATGAAATCAAACGGGTGATTAACAAACATTGGAAGTTGATCTCAGACGATCTGGAATTGTCTGACCCCACGATGCACTCTTTTAAGAAGGGCAAGAACATCAGGGATCATGTGGTCCCCTCACTACTTCCAACTCCCCCGCAACCATCCATTAAAAAATTATGGCATTTACCTGAGGTCGATGGGCATTTCAGATGCGGCCACTGCAAGGTGTGCAAACTGACTGTACAGACCAAACAACTCAGTTATAAACAACATACCATAGAGCTGAAAACACACACCAATTGCAGCACGAATGATGTAATTTATGCAATCATATGCCCCTGTGATCTTATGTATGTAGAGCAGACACGTCAGAAGGTAAAAGCTCGCATCCTACAGCATTGCAGAAGGATTAGATGTGGTGTTGTGGGTGTCCCTCTAGTTGAACACTTCCAGACCCTCAACCATCAACCAGAGAGCCTGAAATGGGTGGTACTTGAAAAAGTTACACTGGGCATTAGGGGTGGTGACATTCATACAGTGCTTAACATCCCCGAATGCAAATGGATACATTCCATGAACACAGTGCGGGATGGCCTTAATGAGATGGACGCCACCAATGCACAACTGTCATGTCTATCTAGTGAATAATTGTCTTTATGCCATTCATTAACACTGTCTTTGTCTGAGTTCATTACCAATTGTCACAATCCCTGATGGCTGTAAGACATTCTATGATATGATGCACTATGCACTGGGCCTTTACTATGGCATAATAAGTTAAACCATGTCCCACTGTTCAACGGAGTGTGCCCTTGTCGTTTGACTTACAAATGTGGCAATTATTTTTGTGGGTATATGATGTACTGCACTAGGTACCAGGCCTCCCCGTAGGTTTTTCACTATGGAACATCTAGTTGAACTGTGGTCAACTGTACACAGGGATGTGCCTTGCATGTTCGGCGTGTAAACATGCTTATTATTCTGCAGTTTCTTTAATGTGCCCGTATAATTCCACCATGTAATCCATCTCACTGGTTCTTTTACTACTATATTTGTTTTACTGTATACGATGTCAGCGACTACTACAACAATGTTATGAATGTAATATCAGCGTGCTGAGGAGTAATTGTTGACCATCTGTTTGCATGACTGTTTTTAAACAACTCAACAATACAACTATCCATTACTGACATGTCGGCATCCACCACACTCGATTTGCGGGAGCATCTCTTTTGCCTATGTAGACATTACCGAATAGAGTATTTTTTCAACTCATTAGCCTCTGCGCTATAGCTGAGATCCCTTGACGACCAATACGCTCGGTCACCCTCCCTTTTGGCTTTGTTCCACGCAGGCATCAACATCACAGCGTGCCTGCATCTAGCTACAGATCACGATACGTCCCCAAGGTGCATGCCATTGCGGCAGGTTTAAAACTCCTTCTCCTGCCGAGTGCGCTCGTCAGTGTCTGGAGGCGCTCGTAATAACACGGCCAGGTAAGCGATCATGCCCACGTATACTTTAGGATTTATGGGCCAAAGTACTTTTGTAAGCTGAAATTGGTAGTCCCCTTGTCCACTAATAGGCTTTTCTCTCCTTATTTGCCCCACAGGTTTTGATTCATTCTTTCAATCGTGATGATGTCATAAGGTATGTCCCGGTTTGGGTTTACCACGATTAGAATTTTTACCCAATTGCCCCGGTTTTATCTTCATTGGTCCTTTATATTATGTAAATTCAGCATTTTGACTAAATACGGATCACGGACACTTCCAGGTCACCTCAAACGGTCTCCCAGATCTGACGGGATTGACGCATTTACTACCCATTTGTATTCAACTTTACCATGGGCCTTGTTTAACTTACCTGCCCAATTCACATATCAATTTGGTGAGTGGTCACCCCGCTCACCTATTCAGGTTGACGTATTTCACTCGTAAGTGATACCCTGGTGCTGATACATTTTTCCTTCATCCACAGTTAATTTTTTACCTCTCTGCTGCTGGAGCCATTGGGCCCTATCATTTAAATTTTGACCACCTGAAGTTGCAAGACAGTCTCACACGGTAACATTTTTGTCCTTTAAAACAATTGATTATCTAGTATATTAATTATATGCCATCACCAGATTAATGATACACCGTTAATTCATTATAGATGTCTCCTCTCACCCCTTGTCCTGATGAAGACCCCATGTAAGGATTAATATACCTACAAGTTCTAGGGGGTCGAAACGTCGACAGTCTTTTCAGAGTGGACAAGTACAGACATAAGAGAGATTAAATATCAGTGTCTGGATGTTACTATGTCCATGTATTAATTTCGCCTCAATGTGGCTGGATTGGTTTCCAACATTGTTCTGATGTGTATCACTTGCACATAACCTTTCCTACCCTCACGAGTACACACCTTCCTTTTTTAGCACATTTTCACCTCCACCTGGAGCACCTGTATTATATAATAATGATGTACGGACTACCCATGCTGTCTTTCATTGAATAAATCAATATGTTTTGAATTAAATCCATTGTAAGATTTAACTACATGGTGATGGTATGTTCTATATTTTAAAGTGGGTACTGCTGTGACCACTGCTTTCTTGTACCATAATTTACCCGGGTCCAGTGGCGAATCGGGTTACCCCATTATTGTATAACTCTGTGTCCTAAAGGCACCACACAGGGCACCGTTCACATCTCACACCGCGACCCTGGTCTCACCAACGACGATGACTGACGCCGCCACCATGAGCCGCTGCTTGCACTGTGACCTGTGGGCACTGCTCTCTGCACCACCTCGTTTCACTTCGCCACCCTGTCTCACCGACGCCATCGCTGCATGCTGACCGCGACTTCTGTGACCACATCGTGGCTTGGGGGCACCACTCATAAGTCTCATGACGCACTGCCCTGTTCCAAACCGCAGTCCGGACTGACCAATGCCAGCTCCCTGCATCCGGCTCTGCCACTTGCACCGTGATCCGTCAGCACCGCATTGAGCACTGCCTTCACTCCACACCGCAGCCCTGGTCTCACCGACGCCGCTGGACGAACGTCACCGAGCTGCTGCCTGCACCGCAACTTGAGGGCACTGCACGCCATACTGCTCCGCTTCACATCGCAACTGCAACAGTTGCCACAACCGGCCCGCATCAATATGTCAGCCGCAACACAAAAGGTACTGTTTGCCGACAGACCCAACAAACACGGTCAGATGGAACTGTTGGATTCTGTGGGTTTTTTTAAGAACCGCAGTAGCACCGGACGGAGCTACCGACTTCAAGGAACTGCATTTGTAAAGTATTCTTGCAAAGGGCATATTTTTAAGTAACAGTATGTTGGATATTTTTCGTTTTGGTCTTGTTTAAAATATATAAAGTATTAGATATTTTTTTTAACTGGTGTGGTGTCAGTCTGTAGTATTTTCACTCTATTACTGTTGGCTGTGTGCAAATGCTTTACACACTGCCTCTGAGATAAGCCTGACTGCTCGTGCCAAGTTACTTAGGGGGTGAGCAGGGGTTATCTTAGGAGTGTAACTCCCTTAACCTGACTAGGAAGAAGGGTCCCTACTTGGACAAAGGTATCTACCTCTGCCAACTAGAGATCCCCATTTCTAACATGGGCCAACACCCTCAAGAGCTTTTGTGGTTTAAATAAACCTCTGACGTTCCAGGATATTAACTTCAGTGTTTTGTTAGCTGGAGCTGACATGTGAAGAGAAAGTATTTAATCAGCAAAGGCAGACCAGTTGGAACCAATCTACATCTCTACCTGTAGATGCCCAAATATGAAAGAACCACAAATCCACTCAATCCTATCACCTTCCCTGCCACTTGGCTAGGTTAGGCCATGGAAGAAACTCTACCATTTTATACGTACACATTTCTTAAATTGCCTTCTTTTCGATATGAAGACTTTTGACACACATTTTCTCTTGTGACAGCACGAGATTAGTTTCTCTGAAACAAAATGCTTACAATTCCACTTCATAAGTACACTATCACAACACCTTGAACATTTCGTGCGAGGCCTAGACACACAGGGTCAGATTTACAAGAAAGTGCTGCGGCACGGCAACGCAAGCCCTTTGGCTGCGCCACGCTGCGGCACTTTCAAAACACAGGAATGCGACATATTTACAATAATATGGCACATTCCTGTGGTCTCCCCTGTGCTGGCGCACAAACAGCTGCCATGCGCCGGCGCAGGCACCCTTGCACCATGGTGCAAGGATGCCTGCGTCATGGGGAGATTGTTTTTGTGCAGGAACAACAATCACTACAGGCATTTTCCTCTTCCAATGAGTGCTGTAGAATGCAGCACGCATTGAAAGAGGAAAAAAACGAGGAGAAATGAAAATATTTCTCCTCGTTGCGCCTCGCTACGCCACCCCTAGGGCGGCGTAGCATTCTGACGCATTTTCCAGGTTTACGATTCCTCGTAGATCTGTCTGACTCCATGGGTGTTGCGTGGGAACACCCACATCAACACCCATGGAATGCCCCTTTCACGCAAAGTGTTGCATGTAAAGGGGTCGTATTTACAAGGACAGGAAAGGTCACGCAGGGTGGCTTTTCCTGTCCTTGCAAATATGGGGCAGTGAAATGCGCCGCCGGTGCGTCACGAAAAGTGACGCACTGGTGGTGCAAGGGGCTTGTAAATCTGCCCCACATTGTTCAAATGTTGTTGTTTGGTATTCGTACATGAGGCACAAAGACAATAAACAATGTCAAACCGGCTGAAGCCTCAACATTGAAGCATGGAATATGTTATTATAAATACACACGCATTTCCATGCTCAAATTAGAGGAGCACTCTGCTGTCATTGCAAGGACGTCGCTGTGTCGGAGTCTCAGCCCAATTGATTCCTGGAGGAATGTCCAACTTGTGACGAATACGGGAACCTATATACCTTGCTTCAGGTAATGGGGACTTAAATCATCCAGCAGGGGATTCTTGCCAGAACATCTGCCCTAGGCAGCTAGGTTAGGAAGAGCATAGTAGGAGTACACTATATCCAGTACTTAGATGCCAGCATTTATACACTTTTCTAACACGATGGTGGACTCGTTCATTCTTTTCACTGTCCTTAAATTGGTAATCACTTTTATCTGCTTCTATCTATTGATTATTGCAGAGCATATATTTTATACAAAACCACAATGGTTCAATTAAATATTGAAAATGCTCCTTTGTGTATTTCTTGTGTATCTCTTTGAGCGAGTATGAGTGACTAAGCGAAAAGGTTCTAGATCTGTTACCACGCTTCCTTGGGGAGTCAGGGTTGTCATGTTCTGAGGTTGCCCAAACCATTTGATACCGTGCCCGGTTTAGGGGTACTTATGGTGGAACTGTGAGCCAGCAGGTTTATAGGCCAACATATCCTGAAGGGATGCATGGAATCAGGCTGGCACCATCCCAATGTTTATGTTGTCAAACAAACAAACAGTTTCTACTGAGAAAGTGAAAACTGTACGATATGGCACTGCTAACGTTGGTAGATTGAGTTCTTATTTAATGGATCGCCTGAGTATTTCTCTTTTGCATACCCAGAGACCCCTACACACCCCCAACCGAAGACATCCATGGTGGTAGGGACTATCCTTCTTAGCTGAGTAGGTAACCCCTATGCATTGCTGTAGGTTGTTCCAGCTTGAACTTTACAATGGATTTTCCTATTGTGTTACCCTCTCTGATTCCATTTTACAAATATGTCTGACACAGAAGACCCAGCAGCCCTTAAAAATGCTGAGAACTGCAGACATGAGGTTACTCAGAAACTATTACAACATGGTCTCACATTTACAGGTGGAGATGTGACTTTTGTGGTTGAGGCTCATGAAGAATATAGGACAGAGGTGTTCAATTCATAGGCTACATTCCCAGCAGCAGACAGCACAACAAAGCTATTTCACAAATATAAACAAGATGAAGTTCCAAACAACTACACACCATATGAAGAAATAGAAATATCTTTAACAAACCAATAACTCAGAAATTGGTTTGATTACGCCCTACCACACACAACAGAAAACATTAGACTAGGTCCCCTTAGCAATGAGTGAGCAGCATAGCTAGTCTTAGCCAGATACACACTGCATTTTGATGTTGATAATCTATCAGCAGTACAATAGCGTTGACTATACAAACATACAGCGACAATATACAGAAGTTTGACACAGTTCGTTATGCAAACATTGACAATCCTGACCGGACTGCTCTAGCTACGCAACCACAATTTGCTACACCGGGCATCAGTCCGCAAACACTAAATGCAGTCATGGGTAAGGTTCCTATTAGATAGTAGGAGATCCCGCTCAGGATTGCACAAAACACAAGTCAGCTTGAAACACAGTATTTTAAAATTTTGCTTGCCGATGGGGGTGGATCCCCCTTTGGAAGACTGCACCACTTGGGGTACAGTTTTTGCTGCAGAATATACTAGAATACATGGTACCCCTTCATTAGCTGTTTTGCCAGAAGTGTTTAAACAGAACCAGAATGAGTATGGGGCAGCACCTGCCCTGGATTTGGGGATGGAACTGATGGGCAATTTTGACGCTGTATCCGCCATTATGTTAAGTAACATAAAAGTGGAAGCAGAAGCATTGGCTATTCAGCAACACCTAAGGAATTTGGCTCCAGGACAACAGGAGCGTGAATTGCCCACCATTATTGAAGAAACCTATGCTCCGCTGGTTAGAAATAATTTAGGGGCATATTAACAATAGACGGCAATAAATATCGCAAAGCGTGCTTAGCGCTTTTTTATTTATCGCCGTCTATCGCTGGAATTTATCGCCCGGTTAGCGCGTTATCAACAACGCGTATCACCGAGGCGATAAAAATTTCAGCGACAGCAGGGATATCACCGTTTCCCATGGAACAACGCTGGTTTTCCAGCGATGTTCCATGGAAAACAGCGATAACCTTGCTGATACGACCCTGTGGTCGTATCAGCATAATCCACCCCCAATGACAGGTATAGGTAAGTGAGCATTTTAGCAGACGTTAGTTTTCGACGAAAACAGCGGTTTTTACCAAAAACTAACGTCTGCTCAAATCCTGGGGCCACCTTGCAAATATCGCGATGTGCATTTAGCGATATTTAACAAGGTAGTCCGTCAGGGGTACGCCCAGTGACGCCCACTTTGCATCTCATTAGAGATACAAAGCGAGGAGTCGGCAAAACGGCTGCTAACATGCGCTAATGCATGTTAGCAACGGCTTGCAAATAGGGCAAAAATATTATCTCCGCTTTTTTGGCTTTTAAAGCCAAAAAAGCGGAGATAAGGCCCTTGATAATATTCCCCAATTTAGTAGCAGAATCTGGGAAACCACAGCAAAAGAGTAACTCTGAAAAGGATAACTCTAAGTAAGCACCCAAAATCTTCCACAAAGAAGAAGTGGGATAGTAAGAAATACAAGGAAAAAACTAATTCAAAGGGTATGTTTCCTTCACAGGAAGCCACTGAGAAACGCTATAACCTACGTAGCCATGATAATATGAAGCCACCTAACAGGTATCAGGATACTAATACACGTTCATCTCGTTCCTTTCAGAAGTCATCTGATAAATGTTCACAGAGAAGTGGATGGTCAGAGCACAGATCGGTGGAGTACAAGAACTGAATACAGAATTAAACAGGAAGATAAACCTAAAACGACAAAACCTCAATAAAAAAAAAACAAGGTAGCTGGACTTAATGTCAGGCATGCCAAGGCTATTGATGACACTACTTCTGAGCAGGGAGTGGGCTCTGGCCATGATGGACAGCGCAGCAAAGGTCACAATAGTTCACAGGAACCTGATGGATTGTCTGGTGGCAGTAGCGTAGAGTGACTGTATCCAGGTGGAAATATTGGATATGAGGGTGAGCGTCCCGCATCGCCTATAGGAGATGCAACTTCATTTAGAGGGGGACATACAAAGACCCCTTAATGTTCTCTTTTGGGAGGGCATATCATGCAGCTATGATGCTCTCTAGACTGAAAAGGATTGACCACCAGAATTCATCATGGACTGCCCAAACGGAAAGACAGTAATTTATCCTGCTTTCTCCAACCTCGTTCCAGAACATGTAAAGCATTCATATTCCAAGGTGTGGGCATTAGTGCAATCTCCTGCGTTAGACCTCAACCAGGTGGGGTGAGATGACGGTTCCCCATATCATGAAATACAATTGAGGTCGACCCCACAACCTCAAAGACCATACCCCCTTTAAAAATGAGGCTAAAACAAACAAGTTAGAACAACTTGAATACCAGGGTGTAATAGAAAGTTGCACCTCTTCAATGTATCCCTTGTTTCCTGTAATGAAACCAGACAACTCATATTGTCTAGTATTAGATTACATACATCTAAACAGAGCTACTCGCACATTTGCAGCACAAAACGCACACAGCGCAGCACTGATGAACAACATAGTGCATAAAAATTACAAAACCACACTAGATATCTCGAATGGATGAAATATAGTGTCTGAAAGCAGATACTTGACTTCATTCAGCATGCTGGGTTATAAAAAACAGTTCTGTCTATTGCCACAGGGGTATAAGAATAGCCTCAATCTGTTTTCCGCCAGGGTGATGGACGTCTAGAAAATTTTGATGACCAGGCATTGTCCTATGTTGATGACATATATTTGATGGATGATGACCTTTTCTGTACACTTGAAAAGAGTAGATCGCATAGTCATGGGATTTGCTCATATCGGCTACAACTTTAATTGAAGAAAATCAAAGATTGCCCATCTCAATATCCCCTTTCTGGGATAAGAGTTGTCAAGTGAAGACAAAAGCCTGGTGACACACTTCTTAGAGAAGTGTGTGCTTTTACAACCTCCAACTACATTGAAGAGGTTACAATCAATATTAGCATTCCTACATTTAGCCAGATTACGCAGGATGGGTAAACCATTCTATGACCTGATACATCCAGATTTCTCAAGTACACACTGGATGACTGAACAAACACAAATTTTAGGTTCAGTACAAGCTGACATGCTAGCTTCACGTATAAACACAACAAACCTGGTGATCCTTGTAATTGCGGGTGCATCAGGGTACTTCTATGTAACATTCAATGAAAGTGACTCTGTACCGATTGTATATAAACCACATTTATACAACAATGCTGAAATGTGTTTTGCACCAACAGAAAAAATTCTGACAGCAGTACAGTGGTGAGGGAGAGAGCACTGGCTCAGGGATAACAAATTATTGTAGTGACCCTGGTGCTGACCTTAGAGGCTGTCACAAGAGCAAGCATACCACACGAAAAAGCATTGCATCCATGTTGGATACAATTGATTAACTAGCTCACCACAGCAGATGTAGACTACAGATTTGACTCTACACTACAAACACAAGCCTTTCTGCAGTAAAAACAAGAATATTCTCTTCCTAATGAAATAATGCCTCTAGATCAATACGATTATATCATATATACTGATGGTTCTGCCCAGCCTGCCGTAGGGACAAATCTATCCTGAGAAAACCTACTTGCAGTCACTTGGTAACTGCACTGCCCAGTTGGCTGAATATAGGGCTCTAATACTGGCACTGGCACTGGAAAATATAGATCCCAGATGCCCCACACACACAGTGTGTGTTTTTCGTATTACTGTGTCCAGTCCTACAGTGAATATTTACACTACTGGAGCCAGAATATATACAGAGATTCAAAAGCATGCACAATAAAGCTCAAGATCCTTTGGGAACAGGTGGCAAAGCTGAAAGATTGCTTGCCAAGGATTCATGTAATCCACACATTGAGTCATCAGCTTGTTGACATACACATTGCAGGGAATTCCATGACGGATGAAGCCGCAAAAGCAACAGTGTAGGTTGCTGCAGTCACTGCAATAACTTGCTCAAGTATGAGAATAGACAATGACATCATGACAGCTGTCAATGCTGCACGCAATGACACCCACTTGCCAAAAGGTTTTCCACTGAAGTACTCCTACAAGTTAGGTGCACAAAACATACCATTTGCTCTCATTCCTGGAGTGGGGGATAGAGTGATACCAAATTCAGACCGTAGGTTAGGATTAATTCTAGCTGCACAGGAGGGTTTTGCATCTGCACACACCGGGGTGGCTGCTACAATTTCACTATTGTAGCAACACTACTGGTGGCCAGGTCTCTACAATCAGACCAAGGACTTTGTCTTCAAATACGACATCTGCCAGCAGATGAAGGGTTCCACTGTGGCACGTCCACCACAGACACATACACTGATTTCCAACAAGCCTCTGGCTTGTGTTTATCTGGACCATTGTGCCCGTTGTCATCAGATGGGGATTACAAGTGCATCTGGTTGTAGTGAAATCCTGCTCTCGATTCCTGTGGGTATGGCCTCAAGCGGTATGCAGATGCCCGAACTGTTATGAAGGATCTGGGAGTCTTAATCAGGACATTTCTAATTGGCATACTACATCTCGACCAAGGTCCGGCATTTGCCTCCAGGGCTTACAAAGATGCCATGGGAAGTTTGGGTGTGACCCTGCGGTATTTCTCCCCATACCATCCCGAGGGAAATTCGGTCTTGGAGAGAAAAAATTTGGACTTAAAGCAGCCTTTAACAGCTAGGGTACTAGGCTCAGGTCACAGTTGGGTCCATCATCTATATGGGGTCCTGAGGGCACTTAACAATCTGCCTAGAAAATTCCTGGGTGGTCGGACTCCCTATGAAATTCTATTTGGGGCAAAGATGTGGGTCCCAGACTCCGACAGTCCCAGCACAGTGGTGGCAGAACACCATTTGAGCTAAATGAACATCTGACAGTTTTATAGGAACCGAACAGTTTCCAGGATGAACAGAGCAACGTCCAAGTAAAACTCATCGCCACTGGTGAAGTGAAGAAAGAACTGGCAAGGCCTGGCTGTATCCCAATGATTGAGGATCTGATCAAGGAAAAAGTTGTGGACAAGAAAGAATTCGGGCCATCCTACAGAGTGCCTCTACCTGTCCTGGCCATTGAAGGTACCAGAACCGTACTTCTTCCACCTCTTGCTGGCTGCAAAATCAAGAGATTTGTTTCCATTGATCTGATCAAACCACATTATGTGGCCGATTCTCAACAGTAGGCCACGTGGACTCCTGTTTAGTTACCTTCCTCCCTTCACTACCATGCAAGAAGTTCAGATGGAAGCTTTAATTACTGATGAAGCATCCTCTCCCTAATGGGAGATAACAGTAACAATCAATGAAGTATCTCTACTACGTATTACTACAACAACTTCTGTACAATCAACTAGTACAGAAACATAGATTTCAATTCTAAATCTTGACACGAATCCTGTCGCACCAGACAATTCCGGTCACACTCAACGAAGCGTAGCAAATTCCATAACTCCCTGGAAATGAGTAACCCCGGGCGGAGTTCGCGTAGCCAAGCTACGCGAGGATACACGAAGCCGCAAAAAACTCTGCAACGCGGAGTTACGCGAGCATGAAGAGTTGCTTATTCCGCATGCTCACGTATGCTCGTACATGCTCGCGAGATGTTTTTGACGTTCGGCAACGCGGATTGCGTGTTCGGGGGGAAATATCGTGCGAACTTCACCACGCGGTCGACAATGGGCGCGGCCATCTTGTTTTCCCAGTCTTTGCATGGTTCTGGGGCCTGTTTTTCATCCCTCTCTAATCTTTTCAATCCTTTGTTTTTTACACAGTTTTTCTGATCTTTTTTATTTATTATCTATCCCTCTCTCTCCCTAAGTGTATATTTTGCATTTTATTTCTACTTTTACTGCGTGTTTTGACTTTTTTCTAATGTTTTATATTACTTGCTTTTTTTACTTTCCTACTTCTTGTCATGACTTTATTTTTTACTCCTACATTTTCTTTTCCACCCCCGCCCACCCAGAACCATGGCAAAGGCTACCTCTACCGGCTCTATTAAGGGGAAGGGGAAGGCGCCTGCACCCAAGAGCTGCCTTCCTTGCGGCAGACGGCACCCGGAAGGGGTGCAGCCCCGGGCCCTTTTCACTGAGGCGGAGGTGGCCGCCCTTGTTTTTTTGTACAGCGCCACATCCTCTTAACCTTGGCAGTAGGCGGCAGGCCCGGCTCCGGTTACGCTACCCAGGAGCGTCACCGCCGGTAGGTGAGGGTACGCCGAGCAGTGTTTTGCTGCTTTGGGGTCCGGCGCACCCATAGCCAGCTGACTCACCGGTGGTCAGACATCTTGGACCGGGAGCAGGACCTGCTGGACCTGCTTGGTGTTGAGGTCGTGGGGCTTGGTGAGTAGATAATTTATTACTATTGTGTGTATGTTCTGTGTTATTGCAGATATTATTTTTTCCCAAATAGCAAGAATGCTGCTGCTTACATGCTGGTAAGTTACGTTTAAAAATCTTATGTGATTGTTATCCTTCTAGACACTAGACAGGTGCTCGGCGCTACTAATCTTACTTGTTTGCAACTTTGCGCTCGCTTGGGCTGATCATTATGTAAGAGAGTTTAGAGAACTTAAGTTAGGTAATGCTAGAGAGACTCCAGTCCTTTCCTTTGTCCTCCTGTCACTAAGATAGTGGTGGATTGATAGGTAGTTTAGTTACTTAGTATTAGTTTGTAATTTTTTAGCGGTCTGCGTGTCGTGTCCTCCGTCACGTCACTCAAGTGCTGCTGAGTGCTGACTCCAGTCCTTAGTAGAACCTTTTGTAGTATGTTAGTAAGTGAGTAATATAGCAACTAAGTCATCAGCACATCAGCAGCAACCAAGCAACAATTTGGTGTGTGCAAATTTATGCATGCGTCCATCTATGCATTTTTGAGGACTAAAATAAATGGAAATGCAGATTTAGTGAACAATTGGCCCGCCAAATGGGGTTGATTCATTGATGATTTCAAATGAGATTGAAACTTAAAAGAAGCAAATATATTTTTGGCAATTCATTTCCTATGTCTTTGGAATAGGTGGGCTAGGTCAGGTGGTACTTAGGTTTAGGATTCTGGGATCAGAATGGAACACTGGATTAGAATAATAATAACTAGACGGTCCGCGAATCCCACGATACTACTAGTCGATCAGATTAGATAGGTCAATGTTATTGCAATTGTTGTTTCTAAAAATGTTTCTAGAGCATTTTTTTAAATATTTTATTTGTTTCACACCAATCATCAATGTTTTGTCTCTTTCTTTATTATATCTTACATGATCAGCACCCAGGGGCAAGAAGACGACGGGGTCTGAGGCGGGAGCTGGAGATGCCTCCCAGTGCCATGAACGCTCCTCTACCGAGGGCTCTGCTGCTGGCCCCAGTAAGTCCTCCTGTTGTTAATATTAATAATTATGTTTCCCTAACTTTTACTGCACCTTATTTTTTCCGAACTATTATTTCTGTTTCCTAATTCTATTTTTTACCAAATCTTCTTCGATCTATCTGTTTCTAAATTCTTGCTATCCCTGCCTCTCTAACTGCCTCTGACTCTGTACTACTACTATTTGTCTGTCTGTCCTTGCCCAGTTGGCCAATCTTTATTTTTAAAAAGTTTTAAAACTCAGATTCACCAATAGCTCTAGCCACTGAGTCCAGTCCTTTGGGTTGTCCTCTTCTTAATCTTGAGAGGCTTTTCGACAATTGCCACCAACAAAATGCCCAACCAGATATTTTACTATTTTTGATAGGATAGGACATACTACTACTGTCTACTCTACTCTGTCTAGTAGACTAGTACCTGATTTGTACTAGTGATGTATGTGGTGTATGTATGTATTGTATTAACTATTTTCAATCTTGCTAGTGAAAAAGAATAAATAGGGGGAGGCGTATATGGCATCTAAAAAATGTGTAATGTTTTTTCTAGGCGTACCGACCACCAGTGCCAGGGCCAGCGGCGGGGCAGGCGACGCCAGCCAGGAGGGAGCAGCGGATGCGGCAGCTGCCGCAGGGGTGGGTGAGCCAGCAGCAGTGGCGGGCGGTGGTAAGTTATACTTATATTCCTTACTTATTGACAATAGTTACACACTCGCTGCAAGGGTGTACACTGTATGTTGAGAGAGACTAAGTTGTTGTGAACAACGGTTGAAGAAGAAGACACCCTTTACTTAGCATTAGCAATAGCATTAGCGGCGGGAGTTGAGTAACTAATGGCCTCTTCTATCTGACTTCAACTCAGCTGGGAAAGTTTTATGGAGAAGACTAAGAGTCAGACGACCTTGATGGATGGGTTGAACGAAAAGGGAAAGAAGGATGGAAGGAGGAAGGATGGGCGAGATGTAATATATGACTGGCAGAGACGGATGCGTGGGATGCATAGGTGGCTGATGAGAATCTGATGCATGGGTGTTTGAAGGATGGGTGGAAGGTGAAAGAAAAGATGCCTGCCTGGGTAGGTGAAACTGTATGGGTGATAGGAAGAATCCTCCGGGGTGTTTCATGGGTCAAACTCAAAGGCAAACAAGGAAGGACGCATGAGTGGTGGTTTAAAAAAAAAAAAAATGTATGTCGTTGGTGAAACTAAGGTTTGTTGAGAGATTAAGAAGAATGATAGCCATGTCTACTTTGGATGCCTGAATTGTATTCAATCATCATAGCATAGGTGGGGACTGTCACTGGATGAAGAGTATTGGAAGAGAATGTAAACGAAAAATAAACCGCGCCAGAGTAGCAAAGCCAAGGAGAATAGAAGATTAGAATTAAAAAAATATAAGGCTAGAAGAGCAATGCAATGATTGATAAATGGAAAAATTGCTGGGAAGAGAAACAACAGGACTGTTTTATTGCAAGGTTTTTTGATTCAAGGTTGTATTTTCAGAATACTCCCTTGACTCACTGTAGTTTGCAAGCACAGCATATATATTGTGTACGTATGTTATCAAGCTCCTCCCTCTGACTCCGAGGCCCACTCCCTACCTATGTCATTTATTTTCGACTGTGTCAGCCTGCTATTGGTGGCCTATCGGCTGCATGGCACAATCAATCAGAAGTACCTCATGTCGTCCCATATATAATCAATGATCATTTGGATCAGATATTATTATCATCTGCCTTGTTGTAGTAGTCAGGGTGAAAGTGAAATTGAGCAGTTACCATTGATGTAACAGAGTATGGATACCCATAATAGAAAAATAAGATAATTGTGTAGTTGTAGACTACAGCTTCCCCACCTGCAGACAGTAGTAAATAAAAATAACTAGGCCTGGGTGGTAAATTCCGTTCCGCTCGCGGAATTTGCGAAATTTGGGTAATTTCGCGTTCTGCAGCTTCGCCGAATTTTTTGCTTGTTCGCGCTTTCAAAATGCGTGTTCGCGAAATATTTCTCCCCGAGCACGTAAACAGCGTTCGCGAACAGGAAAAAAGCATCGCGAGCCGGCGGAACAAGCAATTCCGCGTGTTCGCGGAACTTTTGCATGCTCGCAGAGATTTTTTACCGTTTCGCAGAGCTTTGCGTAGCGCGACTACGCCAATTCTGCCCACCCCTAAAAATAACGTGAGTCTGCGACACGAGTATGTTTGTCTAGGGCGCAAGCTGACTGAGCTGGCATGCCTACAACAAGGTTAATTTAGCTAAACAAGAGAGAGAAGAAGTCTTGTCTACTCCATAGTGCCTAGTAGTAGTAATGCCTGAAACTTCCACAAATGTTAGAGCCCGAGGAAGTGGGAGGATACCACAAATGTTATGTACTGTGCTTGCTAGTGCTACTGTGTCACTATGTGTAGAATTAATTTTGTGTTACTGTTTTGCTAAGAGTATTGGTTACAATTGTCTTTTTTCCTTCTTGATATAGCTACTCCTTCCCAACCAAAAGGACCCCCAAACAGGAAGGAGTTGGCAACCATGGCCCGGCGCCGGAAGCTGGAAGCCAGCTGCAAAGAATATCAGTAGCTGGTGGTTCTGGCAGAGGAGGAGGAGGAGGCAGCAGCTGCAGTCTCCTCCACTGCCCCTGGCCCCAGCCAGGCCCCCCCAGTGGTACCGCTCCGCGGTCTGGCAGCCGCCCGCGCGCTTCATTCAACACTGCTGCCCACCCTGTGGATGCAATTGTAAAGCATTCAAGCGCCGCATGCTCCTCCGGGTGGCGCTCCAAGAGGAGCGGATAAAGTTCCTGGAGGGTAACAAGCGAGCCCACTGCTAGAACTCCGTCACATTGACCCTTTTTTATCTTTTTTTTGGTGGGTATCAATTGGGCGTTGTGGAAAAGTTGAGGTTTATATTTATTATTTATTATGGACAATGGACTCGAGCCGAGCGGACATTGGTTGGACTCTTTCTTTATCTTTAGACATTGGTTGGGGTTAGGGAGAGGGGTGGGTCAGGTGTTGTTTGATTTTTACATTAGTTTATTTTGTTAGGGGAATACATTATTTAAACTTAAAGTTTACATACAATGTAAATGTTTTGTGGGGGGGTTACTCTTTTACTTCACACGGTTTCCTTTGCTGCTGCAGGGCCGCAGCCAGTTTTTGATTTAAATAATCTGCCGATAGTGTAACACACGAACAGATAGATGCGGTACCCTCACTTGTGAGTGACTTGTCCTACTAGTACTGTCAGTCTCTCCTCCTAGTCTATGCAGTCTGCAACTGGACTCGGAACAGAAGGGTGTGGGTGTGTGAATTAATGAATTAATTTCCACATTATTAATGATGCCTCCCCTTCTCTTACCTGTGATTGATGTTTATTTAAACATAGGCAAAGCGATGGCTGCATGGTGATGATGGTTTGGTTTCCCAAGATGCCATGGTGGTGGTTGTAGTAGTAGTAGACACTGGCAGTAGCATTTGCAAAAAAAGAAAATGAGACAGTCAGTCGCCTGAGGGAGACTCGGAAAGGAGTAGTAGAACGAAGTACAGTACACAAGAAGACTGCCAAACAAGAAACCATGATGATAAGCAATGCTAAAGTAAAATAAAACATAATGGTGGCGGGGATAGCCTAGTACAAGTTACAAACTGTAGTTGACTTGACCTATGAAGTGGACAAGCGTAACCTTTAGTGCTGTAAGGATGATGAATCGATGCCGGCAATTAATTATGATGGATTATGTAATGTTCCTCTGGAAAAAAAAATGACTTGCAAATACTGAGCATGGGTGGGCAAGCAGAAGAAGATCCTCGCCCTGTCTTGAGTTAGTGTTGCTTTCACCACATCCGCCCCAGCAAGTGTGTGATCAATTATTGGTGTAAATTAATTTAATTTAGTCACACCTCAATATAAATCACACAGCCCGGGGGAAGAGGGTTAGGGTTTGATGAATGGTTGGGAAAGGGTATTTGAGGGAAAGGTTTGACAAAGACAAACACTACACATGGACAGCACACAATATTGGCAGACGACCATCATAAATCTGTTAAGGGAGAAAAAGAAAATGCATGCATGATGATGACTTGATGGTTAATGACGAGTAGTACTAGACTAGTAGTACAGGCCAGGGCAGCAGTATATTATTAATTATTATTATTATGCAATTGCCTTGCCTGTCTGCCCCCAGAGAGACCCAAATTACATACATTTTATGTTCTATTGTACCGGGCTTCCTTTTAAAGCTAGCAAAGAAAATTAAAAAATAGCTGTAGGGGTCAAATATATAAGCAAACATAATAAACAACAACACACACAGTCGTAAAATGATTGAAGTGAAAAAATAAATCAAATGAAATAAAAGAAGACAATACTATAAGTTACTATGTTATGGTCAAATTGGGAGTTGCATCTCGTCATTCCTCTTGGTCCTTCCTTCCATGGACGCTCCGTCCGTCAATCTTGGGTGCCACTGCCTGTCTGGCGGATGTGGATTGGTAATGTAAGTGTGAGTTGTTTTTCCCAGTATAGCACAGGGTAAAGGCCGGCCTGTAAGTGTAGATGGAAAAACAAAAGGGGTATTGAAAAATCAAGGAGAAAAGTAAAGTTAAAATGCATAAATTACGGAGGACTGCAACAAGATCACTTTCAGAGGCGGCATGGCTAAATCATGTCTACACTGTTTCCAGCATTAATCTACAACAACAGCAGGAAAGAGCAGGCCCGCGGCGCCCACCCAACCTCCACTTAGAATAGATTTTGAGCCAGACAGAGCACACATATACCGCAACATAGCATTTTCCAAATTAAGTAACTAAATCAATGCACCGCTGTCAGTCATACCACTACACTCGCCTCCCCCACTACACAGACATGTAGGTCTGCTGTGGTTGTTGTTGACTTGTTTACCTTTTAGACCACTTCATGAAACGCCCCGAGTTATTCCATCAATCATCTCCGATCCTACTGACTGACTGACTGCGACGAGCATAGTATGGTCATCATGGTGTCCAACTCTGTAGTGTACCGAGTGAGTCCAGATTCCATATTCAAAATGCAATGGATCGGCCTGCAGTAGAAGTACGATTTTGTTATTAAACAACAAGAAGGGAAACATTTGCTTGAGTCACTTTTTTGTGTGTAGAATAGATTAAATACTAGTACACTTCATGCACAACAACAACAACACAAACACCAATCACTCAGAGTCAGCGTCCAATGCATGCCATCATCATTACTTGTTCTTAAGGGGCAGTCCCTCTCGGCTCGGAAAGGAGGATAGCTATAGTCAATTAGTCATGTTCTTTGGAGGGACTCGACGAGGCAGGCACACATTTCTTGTACTATTCTCCATCCAATGTCTAGCTTGAGGGAAATTGATTTATGGCGAGCCAGGAGGAGTGGACTGGAGCATGACTCGGAGGAGTGGACTTACTTCTTTAATGACTGCACACAGTTGCAACTCCAAGTTGGCAATACAATATTAAGGCGGTGGTGATGAATTTATTGTGATTCAAACCAGAAAGACAGAGACACACACAAATAATAAAAGTAAATAGGGAAGAAAGAAAAAGTTACAAGTTGAAAGCCTAGTTGTCAGGGAAGTAGAGCTCGTCCTCAAACTCTGGTGGTTCACCCAGAAGTAGGTCATCTAACACATTACTTCCATGACCTAAGTCGCTGTCATCATCTTCCTGCTGTGCTACTTCAGGTATGGTGTAATCCGGTGGTATAAAGTGCTGATTCATTTTGATCATGGTTAACCTCTGCACATTTTGGGGCGAGAGACTGGTCCTTTTCACTGTTACAATGACACCAGCAGCACTGAAAACACGCTCAGAAGAGACACTTGCGACAGGGCAAGCCAGATAGTTTATCGCCAGCCTGCTGAGCACTGGCAATTGGCCCCTTTTCCAAACCAATATACCAATGGGTTTTGATCAATGTAGACCTCTGTTGGGTCATCGAGATAGGCCTGGACCATCCGCTCAATGCTCAGGGGTGCTCCGCTTTGCTCTGCCTCTTTTGCCTTTGCCTCAGCACTGGACCTAACAAGCCCTTGCCGTACATACCATTCCTGTGTCGATTTTACTGGGGCTGATGATCCTGTTCTTGCTGTTGTTGATGTTGTTCTTGGTGTTGTTGGTGGTTTTGACTGCTGTGAGCCAACCTCACTGCCCTCAGGCTCTGAAGTTGAACTTGATGCCGGCTGCCCTGCAGTACTTGTTGTGGGCTGGGGTTGCGGGCCTCTAATTCCCAGCCGTTCTTTTTCTAAGCAACTGGCTTCCGCAGCTATCCAAGTTTTGTACTTGGCAAAATCCACTTCTGAAAAAGGAATCAATGTGTTAGTGTTCAGTACTGCTTTGTACCGTGGATCCAGATTTGTGGCACAAATGTAATGGTTGGATGACACAATGCCTGTTTGCACCCTTGTATTTTTAGATAAGAGAAAGGTTAAGCTCTCCACCAACTCATATGCTTCTTTTTTTTCTCCACACCTGCCTTACATTGCAGACACCCCCTTCAGCTGTTCCTGTAGCATGAGCAACAATGGGTTAGCTTGGCCCATAGTACAGTCCTCCTTGCTGACTTTACGTGTGAAGAGCTCTAAAGGAAGTAGCATCTCTGTCAGGCATTTAACTAGGCCCCATTGGTCCATCTCAACTGTCATGCCTTTCACAGTAGCATCCCCTCTTTGCATGACATATTCATTGATTGGTCTGTACTTCTCAAACAGACGTTCAAGCATGTAATAAGTTGAGTTCCAATGTGTTGGCACCTTCTGGATGAGTGCTTTAACTGGCACTCTATGCTCGCGTTGAATGATCCTCAGCTGCTTCTGTGCTTTAAAAGAATGGCTGAATTGTGTGCAGATTCTTCTGCAGGTGGTCAGTAAGTTGCTGACTAGGTCTTCTTTTTTCAGAAAGTCTTGAACAATAATGTTAATGCAGTGCGTCAAACACAGGACCCTGAAATAGCCACCATCGTACATGGCCCTAACTATATTACTGCCATTGTCCGTGGCAACAAAACAAATGTTAAGCCCTCTTGGGTGCAGCCATTCAAAGACCTTGTTGTTAAACTCTTCCAAAATGTTTGCAGCAGTATGAGATTTCTCTTTGGCAAACATGGCAACAGTTGCATGTTTCCGAGTGGCATTAAAAATCTCAGCAGTGTCAACACCTGAAGATATATTTTCTCGACCCCCCACAAAAGAGATCTAGTGTGCAATGATGCACATGTAATCAGTAGCTTGGCAACTGGTCCACATGTCTGTTGTCAGGTGTATAGTGTGAACAGCACTCTGCTGCAAAGCTTGTACAAGCAATTCCAGCACGTCGTGATGTAGTGCTGGAACAGCAACTCTGGCAAAATAGGACCGGCTGGGAACCTTCCATTTTGGGAAGATGGTTGTCACAAATTCAAGAAAACCCACCCCTTCCACAAAAGAAAAAGGGAGAAGGCCAGCTTCGCATTGTACAAACGTTGGGTGGTTGCGTTCGTACTGCCCCTCTGACCTAAACATGCTGACAATGGTAGCCTGGATTTTTTTCTTTTCTGGTGCCACTGATGCAGGTGACATCTTCTTCTTCATGTTTCGTTGCAGTACTCTCTTGCCTGGGACCCCTTGGTGTCTCAGCTTGACTCTTACTCTTGTGCCACTGTGATGTTGCTGATGCGGATCTGGCTGGTACCACTGGACTGCTGGGGACAGGGGTACTTTGTGTACCAGAGAAAATGTCTTCCTCTTGTTCACCTTCCACCGTGATCGGATCTTCTACTCCTTCATCCCCACCAAAAACAATGGGTGCAGTTTTTTGGCTGCTAAGGTGCGCCTCCCACTGGAACATGTGGTGTTTTTTCAGATGGGTTGTTTGGTCTCCGGTACCATAGATTGTACCAAGCTTACCCCGACTAACACCTTGTCTACAAATGGAGCATATCGCAATGTTCACCTCCTTCCTGCTAACCGAAAAGAAGTCCCAAACTTGGGAGCTGAACTTTCTGGAGCTGCTGGTGCCACTTCCAATGCCGGATGAACTGGTAAGTGGGTGTGGAGTTTGACTCTCTGCAGTACCTACCTCTACTGCGGTGGTTGTGCTGGATGTAGGTTGCTTCCAGGCCTTTGAAAATGCAAATATGGAAGCTGGAGGTGGTGTTGCTGTTATCTCTGTTGGTGGTATCCGTGCCACATCCCTCACAGCAATTTGAGATGGGGTAATGTCGGTCTCCACTGTGGCGGGACTAATGTCCATGATGACTGGCTCGTCATCATCATCATCCTCCTCTTCTACATTTACCTTCATAACTCTAAGCTTTCTGGAACATTCCTTTTCCCTAGCCTTGTCTTGTGGCGTATCTCACTCTCAGACTGAGGTGGTGAGATCCAAGTGGCATCTTGATCATCAGAAGGGGGGCTTGCAGAAGAACTCAATGGACTAACCCTCCTTTTCCTTGCTGGGGATCTGGAAGACAATGGATCTTCTGAAAGAGTGGCTTGCTCTTCTTTTTCCTCATCAGGAAGCTCGATTTCCTGAACTGCCCCTACTTCAGGAGGAACAACTACTATTGTGGGCGGTGGTTGCGGCTGTTGTTGTCCACTTATCTGAGTTTCCTACGTTGATTGGGTACTACTTTGCGATAACGATAAGTCAATTTCAACATCACTACTCGTTGGCGTTGTCATGATTAGACTGGCTGCCTCTGTGACAGACATGGGCTTGGGCCTAGGTTGGTGGAGTGGGTCCACTGATGCGGGGGTGCTGCTCCCAGCTTGCTCCCCGGACACCGCTGCTGCAGGCACAGTTTTTTGTTTCCCAAAAAAGATCTTGGGCGGCACACCAGTCTTGGTAAGTGGCAGTTCCTTCTTCTCACTGGCAACTTTCTTGGTACTAGAGGACCTGGTACCTTTCTTTGGGGCCATCTTCCTCAGATGTCAGCAGCACGCAGTGGCACAAGTTGAAGAGATATCTGTGGTCACACGTCATGTGACGTCATGCACAGCAGGACTTCTGTCTGGCAGTACAATGGGCGATGACGCCTCCTCCTCTTTTGTGCACCTAAAAGCAAAGAAGCAAGAAGAACATCAGTGAAACGTGTCATTTATTGTTGTGGTCCAATTACTACTAGTACAATTTACAAACAAACAAATATAAAATATAACTTAGTGTGTGGTCGCACTTGTTAGTGTTATTATTAATATTATTACATTTTATTAACTCAGTTATTAAACAAACGTAACAGCAGTGTAGCCATTTGTGAATCTTTGACAACAAGGGCTTTCATGGTGTACTGTGTACACTCAGGAAGGATAGGAAAGAAGAAGAGCAAAAACAAAAATACAAATGTAATGGATGGAACCTGTTTGGCATTGTGCATCACGTGGGATGCAGCATTCCGGGAGCTGCACCTGGCAATGGGGATGGAAGCAGTAAGCCAAGAGGAACAAAGGAAAGACATGCAGGCCCATGGGCTGGCAAAAGCAGCACACCAACTACCACCACAAAATGGCCACCAGCCACATGGTCACTCACAATAAGCAGTAGGCCTGGAAAACAATGAACTCAAGTAGGCCATATGGCCAGACAAAGGAGGCATGCTAAACAACACAGCTTTAATGCAACAATGCAAAAACGAAAATCCACAGGGCTAAAAAAGGTTTGCAAGTTACACAACAACCACACCAAACACATCCAACTAAGGCATTTATTTAACACACACGAAAAAAGTGAACTACCCAAAAAAAACAAATTTTTCAATTCAATCCAATGCCATCCATGACCTAAATGATGTTTAAATTCAACAGACACCCAAAAACATTTGCTTCATGCACCCTAATGAGTAGCTCTGGGCCTATTGGTTGGAAAAACACATTGGCAGACTAGGCCACATAGTGAATCAATTCAAATCAATAATATTGCAAATGTATTAGAAAATGTAGTGAACTGTGCTGCATTTTTTGCTGGGTAAAAGAAGAGAAAATGGCATGCAAATCAACAACAAGGCATGGGCACCACAAAGAAAGCTTGCAGGCCTAATGCAGAAGCACACTGGCTGCCTTCACAAAATGGCCACCAGCCACATGGCCATGCCACCACAACAACAAGAAAGGGAAGACAGACAATGCAGACCTATGGCAAAAGCACACTGACTGCCTTCACAAAATGGCCGCCAGACACATGGCCAGGCCATAACAACAAGAAAGGGAAGACAGACAATGCAGGCCTATGGCAAAAGCACACTGACTGCCTTCACAAAATGGCCACCAGCCATATGGCCAGGCCACAACAACAAGAAAGGGAAGACAGACAATGCAGGCCTATGGCAAAAGCACACTGGATGCCTTCACAAAATAGGCGCCAGTCACATGGCCAGGTCACCACAAGTTCCAACAACAAGAAAGGGAAGACAGACACTGCAGGCCTATGGCAAAAGCACACTGGCTGCCTTCACAAAATGTCCGACAGCCACATGGCCAGGCCACAACAACAAGAAGAAGTAAGCCAAGAGGAACAAAGGAAAGACATGCAGGTCTATGGCAAAAGCTGCACACTAACTAGCACCACAAAATGGCCACCAGCCACATGGTCACTTACAACAAGCAGGAGGCCTGGAAAACAATGAACTCAAGCAGGCCGTATTGCCAGACAAAGGAGGCATGCTAAACAACACAGCTTTAATGCAACAATGCAAAAACGAAAATCCACAGGGCAAAAAAAGGTTTGCAAGTTACACAACAACCATACCACACACATCCAACAAAGGCATTTATTTAACATACACAAAAAAAGTGAAATACCCCCAAAAAAACATTTTGCAATTCAATCCAATGCCATCCATGCCCTAAATAATGTTTAAATTCAACAGACACCACAGAAATTGTTGTTTCATGCACCCATGAGTAGATCTGGGCCTACTGGCTGAAAGGCCTATAGTATTGGCAGACTACTGGACTAGTGAATTAAATAAATATTGCAAATTAATTAATTTCAAAAGCTGGAGAAAATGCAGTGAACTGTGCAACATGTTTACTTTATAAAAGATGAAAAATTACTTACAAAGCCACAACTAGGCTCCTACTGAACTACAGGCCACCCACCAAAATAAATTTAAAATAAAAGAGGAAAAGTACAAACAAAATGTAGGTGCAAAGCCCCAATCAAACAAACAACACCAATTTTCCAACTTACTTGTGAAATCTCAGATTCAAAAGTCCTCAAATCCAATGATATATGATGCAGCAACCACAAAGAGTGATCCTTCCAGCTCCAAATCCAAATGAAAAGTGAACAGGAGATGGACAAACCACTGGGAGGAGCCAGCTGGACAGGAACAGGAAGTTGGAGACTCTTTGGCACTTCCTTCCTCTTAAAAAAAAAAGTAAAAAAAGAGAAAGGACTCCTTGCACAAAAAAGTACAGCCAAATGTCAATCTGAGGAGTTTTTTTAATCCAAATCACCATTTTGAGAAGGTTTTGATGCTGCTCAAGAGAGATTCTTCTCCAGATTGCAAATTCTGCTTGATCGGCATCGCAAGCTTTGCAAAAATTCCGCCCGAAGTCCGATGGCGCGCCCGAATGACGTGTTCGCAATCGCACACTCTCGTGGGAACGTGCGGCCGGCTACCAATTCTCGTGGCGCTCGCGAACAGATGGGAAATCTCGTTGGCGAGCCCAGGCATCCCGGTAAGTCGCTTCTGCGTGCCTGAAAACGCATTATGAGAGCGCAAACACAAAAAAAACTCCGATCCGCTGCGGAGTGCGGCGTTTTCGGTAACTCTGCGATCTACGCACAACGCGAAGTTGCCAAAAATCCGCAAACTCCGCAAGCAGAGCGGATTTTACGCACAGGGTTAGAAATGAGGCACAACATCTGGTGTGCGTTGATACAGGTCACACTGATAATTCCGGTCACAAACAATGAAGAGTTCCAAATTCTGTACCTCCCTGGAAATGAGACACAATGTCCAGTGTGCGTTGAAATGGGTCTCGCCAGACCATTCCGGTCACAAACACAGGTGTAAGTACAGCAGTGCTGCACAAGGTAGAATGAGGCACTATTACGGGTACGCCTCACCTCGCAACCTGTGAATCGTACACTGCACGCAATGAGCATGCAGTGGGCGTGTCGCACAAGAGACCGCGCATTGAAGGATTCGACTTTCGCCAGCATGAAGGTAAAGACACTGTACGACATGCCTTTGTGTATGTCTTGCCTGTGCATCATGAAGTCACTGGGGAGTCGAGCACAGTTCCCCTATTCGGCCTACCACGGTGTTTTTAATACAAGTTTTAAGTCCAGACCAATGCACTTCCCCGTAATTGTAAGGTCTAGTAATGACTTGAGCAAGCTACAGGAGAGCCCCATTCATGACATTAAGTACTGCTTGACGAGCCGTGATTTCAAGCCACTTCCAGCACGAGATATTTCTACCTGATACACCTCACTTGAACAACTTACTCGGTACACAGTCTTTTCAGAATTATAGAGCATGACAGCACTGCATTTTTAGCTCAGTGCACCGTAAGATTAAAACTCTCCCCTGACCCAAATTAAAAATGTTTTTTTGCCCCCCCTTACATCATTGGCAGTTTCCATGACCCACGAGGCGATATGAAGCTTAGGAATCATGTCCATTGGGTGCCTGACATCATTCCTTGACCTACGTCATCTTAGGTCCAGAAAGACAACAACATCCTGTATGTAATGAGCACTTTTTAAGAAGATAAGCAAAATGTAATGTCGTACACAATTAGGAGTAGACATACTCATAAAAACTGCACTATTTCTGCCCTAGGAAAGTTGCAGTGCCCTACCTGAACTCTTTGTCACCCTGATGAATACCTTCACTCAAAAACACCTTATGGTCCATTCATGAAGGTTGAAACGCGTTGGCTTTTTGCACCCTGAGGCGAAGAGTAACCATAAAGGAAATAATATACAGAACAACGTAGAGTCTGGGCTTGATTGAATAAGCGCAGACATAGAGTTCTAGACCAGTACTCTGACCCCCGCAGGACCTTCAAAGTACATAGTATCGAGGATCTAAACATAATAGGTCCCGGTAACATATAAAAGACTGTAGGACAGAGGAGTCTTTCTCTTTTTGATTTGTTTATGTATTATGTTCAACATTGTATCAAATGTGTAGTGGTTTATTGATTTTTTCACGTATCAATTTTGTCTCTAAAACACCAGATGAATTGTTTGTGTGTTGTGTAAATATTGTAATGTTTGTCTACACTGTTCATTGTGAATATCAAAAATGATATTGAGGTGTATGTTTTAATTCAAAATAAGGGAAAAACTTTATAAATATGAGAAAGAATATCAATTGATGAAGCTCGGAGTTAATAAAAATGACTTCTGAGGTTAAAAGACTAATGCCTTATTTGTGGTTAGAGAGGTATTTTTTGTATTATTAGCACAAGAGAGATGCGGCACGATTGATGAGGTGGGCCACGCGTTGTCCCGCAACCGGTGAATCTGCTCGCCACCAACAAGACACTTATGCGTGTTGAGGCCCCATGATGCAGGGGCCACACTCCTTAGATGCGGGCAGTAGTTTTGGGGCTCTGTACAAGGCAATCCAGTCTCCAAGCACAAATCTTAGTTCTACACTCATGAAGCGCTGCCTGTTGGGATCCAGCAGACGATGTGGATACTTAAGAGGGCACCGCTCTCAGATGTCACAAGTAGACGGTGTTGGCCTCTCGTTGGAGGTCTTTGATGTCCCTGAGACCTCCACAAGAGAACAAGGGGCAAGCCAACAAGCCCTTGGAGAGCACACTTCAGGGTGCCACACAGCAGCGTGTAGTCAGCCCAGGCCATCCACTATTCATGAAGGGTGAACGGTCCCTTGCAATGGCAGTAATCCTCCTTGTGCACAACAGATTCCTCTGGCCGCATGCAACACGCAGCCCCAGGATCTCCGGTCCCACGTCCCCACAAGTGCATCACTACCCTGCTAAAGTATGGCACCAATAGTTATACCGTAGGCTGCCTTTGACATTGGGGGTGGTTCGGAGTGTTTCCCTTTGAACCACAAATGTCTTCCCTAAATTTCAGTACTGTCTGCCATGGGGCCATGGAAGGCAGCTCTTAATCTTTAGTGGGGCCATGATCTGGCTTCCCAGATGCCAAGTGTCAAAACCTCTGCCTCAAATTTATCCAGCCAGGCCATCAAATGGCAGAGGTCTGTCGTTCCAATTGCATGCCCAGTGCTTATCACTGTCCGAGGGGTACCCAGCCTCCAGTGTTTGTCATTATAAATCCAATGATGGGAATCATTATGAGGCTGCTCCACAGTAAGTCACTATTGCAGCTTGAAGTAATTTCAGCCATTCTCCCATGTTAACCTATTGGAAAAGCAAACCTCATAGGCAGTGAAAACACACATGCGTATTCTTCACTACCTGGGCAGGGAACCCACATGTGTACCTGCTCTGCCTCTCATCTACAACTTGCGTCTCCCCTTAAGACTTACCCTATGGGTGTGCTAGTGGTAGTGAAAGGTACCCTCAGGATGGAGTAGTGGTTTTGAAAGGCCAACTTGAGCATAAGTGAAATTGCACACATAGAGGACTGCAATGGCAGGCTTAACCCATGTTTAAAAACCTCATTGGTGCAAGTGCGTACCCACAGTACTGCAATGGCAGGCTTGAGGCATGTTTAAAAACATCAGGTAAGCACCACTTCCTAATGTGTGTAGGAAGGGTGGGTACACCTTCACACTGCATTTACAGTGGGAAAGTGCCCAGAGCCCTAAGGCCACTAAAAGAGAATCAGCGAAACCCCGGGGTTGTCCCATGGGAAAAGCCGACCTCCTAGGTAGGGAAAACCCACATGGGGGTTCTTTACTACCTGGGCAGGGAACACCCACGTGTACCTGCCCTGCCTTTCACCTACCACTTGCTCCATCCCTCAGGTCTTACCCTAAGGGTGCTCTAGTGGTAGTGTAAGGCCTATTCAGGGTTGGCTATTAAGTTAGAAATGCCAACATGAGCATAGGCACACCTGCGCACCCACAGGCTTCCAATGGCTCGCTTGATACATGTTTGAAAGTCTATTCTGGTAGGTGGCACAATCAGTGCTGCATCCCACCATTAGCCGCTTCAGTATCTGCCCTGGGTATGTGGTGAACCTTTTGACAGGGCACTCACAGGTACAACACCTAAACCAATCAACTAAGCACCACTTCCTAGCATGGGTAGGAAGGGTGTGCGCGCTTTCACATTGCATTACAGTGGAAAAGCGCCCAGAGTCCTAAGGCCACAAAAAGAGAATGAGCAAATTCCAGGAGGAGAAAAAGCAAAAGGTTTTAGGTAAATCCCCTAAGAAGGGCCATGTCCAAAAGTGACACAGGGAGCTAGCAGGTCTATAGGCCAAAGTATCCTGATTGGGTGCATGAAATCAGTCTGGCATCATCCCAACGTTTATGTTGTCCAACAAACGTCAGTTCCTACTGAGAAAGTGGAAACCGTATGACAACCCCCCTCCACACATTGCATTCCCAAACTTTCAGTTCTAAGAATCACACCCATTACCATTCCTAACATGTCAATAGAAACATGGTCATAAACAGTAGGGGAGATGGCAAGTTTGCAGCCTAACCTCTCACTGTGAAAAATCACAATCATACATGTGCTGGAGGAAGTAGAATAAAAGAGAAAATCATAACAAATAGTAGCAGAACCATGGTGCAGCAATTATGGACTATAAACTCCCTCTATCCATTATCGGAAGGCGACAAGTTTGTAACAGAGAAAATTATAATTTAGGGCTAAAGTGTCCATGTTCTTCCTATATCCAAACAGCAACAATAATTATCCAAGCATTTGAGAAATCTGTTTTTACCTACCTCAAGACTGGGGTGGATCATCATGCACCTCAGAGTGAGGAAATCGTACTGGGGGTGAATCCTGTCTCTTTAGGTATTTGTTGCAGGTCTTGGTGGCCCCATCAATACACAAACCCTACCATCAGCTCCACCCTTAGCTTGGCTGGGTACAGCATAGAGTACTTAAGACGCTTAGATCACAAGATGCGTTTTAGCTCTGTGAACAGGTGTCTTGCCTCCTGGACTGCAAGTGTAAAGTCCAGATGTATGGAAACCGTTGTGCACTGGCAGTGTAGTGGACTATGTTCCCGCACCAGCTGCAGCACTGTATTGTGGTCTTGAGTGTTTAGAAGCCTCTCAATTATGGGTCATGGAGGGCACTAGCGGAGGTCTCAGTCTGAGCGAGCGATGTGCATGCTCAACAAGGAAAGTGTCTGGGAAATCAGTTTTACCGACAAGTTCCAATAGAACAGTTTCAACATATGTGTCTAGGCACCTCATATTTGTTGCCTCTGCTAAGCCAAGTATCCCTATATTATTGCAGTGGGAGCAGCTTGAAGACCTTCATTTCTCACTGCAATCTGTGAAAAAGTTGTTTTGCTATCTTCAGCAACCTCCTGCTGGTCATGGCATAATCATCTTTCAAGTCCGAAATTCACCTTAGATTTGTACAGATTTATTTAACAAATAGGCAGTTTGTGCTGCTGCATCCCTTTATATTTATAAGTTATTTTATTTGGCTTTGCAGTTTTTAAAACAACACATTTACAATATATTGAACTTTAAACCAGCCCAAAAAATCATATCAGATTAAGGCTTCTAGTGCATCCTTGATGATCCTATTCTATTTCTCAATAAATTTGATGCTGATTACACTAACCACAGTGCACTGTCTGAGAAGCAGGCCACAGATTGTGCATGCACTGGACTGAGACAAACACACCTTCAGAGCATTCTTGCCACTTAGTCAGCCCTTCAGATTACTAAATGTTGTAGTTGTGCTCTGTAAACTTGAATATCCACTCTGAGAAGCAAGCATGGGTTGAGGCTTCCCCCATGACATCATGCATCTCCAATATGGCTGAGGGGCCTTCCTGAGAGAGCCAACAATCTTGTGGGTTCTTCCCCGGAGTTTCGGCCATATGGATGGCCAAGGAGTGCCGGTAGGGATCAATCAGATGAACATAGCATTTCCTGTAATGGCATTACATCATGTGTAAAAGTATACGACAACCCTGCTGAATCAAGCACAAGTGTTTCAATTGACAGCTAAGCGCAGCATCACCTATGAGCAGTAGAAGCAGATTTGGAGATTTTGTAACTACTTGAGCATCAGCTCCTAAATCTTCTAAAAGGGACTTCAGGTCTTTGAAGAAGGTGATGAGCAGGCTAGATGCTAGAACACACCTCTCCCTTACACCTTTTGAAACCTATTCCCTTTAGTCATCCTTCTGGCCAAAACATACACAAAGGCCCTGATTTTTAGTTTTTTTTTATCGCACCCAATAAATAAGAATACCCTAGGGTATAGTATTTTTTGGAGGCAATAAATAGCATTTACTACTACTTTCTGAGGAATACCACACGTTTTTCAGTGCCTAACCGCACAAAATTCGCATGCTACTATAAATACCATTCCTGTGTTAAATTTCGGAAGGGTTGACCTGCCGAATTTTAGCAGTGGGTGAGAAATTTAACACCGAGTAATTACCCGATGCAGTAAATGCCACCCAACTCATAATTCTGAACCCCGTACAAACAGGTTTATGAAGAGAACACAAAACACAGGTCCACTCATAATTAGGGTCCAAGTAAAGATATTGATATTGTTAGAAATGGGGTCTCTAGTTGGCAGAGGTAGGTACCTTTGTCCAAGTAGGGACCCTTCTTCCTAGTCAGGATAAGGAGGATACACTTCTAAAATAACCCCTGCTCACCCCCTTGGTAGCTTGGCACGAGCAGACAGGCTTATCTCAGAGGCAGTGTGTAAAGCATTTGTGAACACATAGAGTAATACAGTGAAAACACTACAAATGGACACCACACCAGTTTAGAAAAATAAGTAATCTTTATCTAAACCAAAACAAGACTAAACAACAAAAATCCACAATACAGTAATACAAATATGAATTTCAAATTGTAGAGATAGTTCAGTTCAAAGCAAGTTGCAGATGCGACACTTGTCACACAAAGTACCTTGGATGCGTCGCGCACACAAACAAAAATGGCCGCAGGGAAGGTGATGCGTCGGTTCCTTACACTCAGGGAAGGTGATGCGTCAGTTCCTTGCTTTGGGGGAGGTGATGCGTCGGTTCCTTACTGCTGCCTAGGGGAGGTGATGCGTCGGTTCCTTACCGGAGAGGAGGTGATGCGTCGGTTTCTTACTGCGTGGGGAGGTGATTTGTTGGTTTCTTACTGCGTCCCCCAACAATGGGAGGATGCATGGATTCTTACAGGCGCACAGCAGGGCTTGCGTCGGAATCGGTGCGGTGATCTCGGACTTCGAAGAACCTTGCACTCCATGCGGCGTGCGGCGATTTCTCGAGCCTTTGCAGGCGCTGCAATGGTTTCTTTGGTGATGCGTCGTAAACAGGTATGGATGCATCACGCTTCTTGGTGTTGCGTTGATTTTCTACCGCCCAGCGGAAAACAGTCTCTAGAGGTCCAAAACAACAGCAGGCACCTCTTTGCAGTTCAGAACTCCCAGCAAGGATGTTCAGGGGAGCTGGTGGTGAAGTCTTTGTGTCCCTGAGACTTCAGAACAGGAGGCAAGCTCAGTTTCAAGCCCTTGGAGATCTTCCTCAAGCAGAGGACACAGCAAACAGAAAAGTCCTTTCTCCTTTCCTTGGCAGCAAGTAGCCACTGCAGGCCAATCCCAGACAGCAAACTGCACAGGGGCAGTATTCCTCCTCAGCTTCTCTGGCTCTTCTCCTTGGCAAAGCTTCCTCTTGATTTCCCAGAAGTGATCTAAAAGTCTGCGGTATGGGCCCCTCTTTTTATACGGTAAAATCTTTTGTTCTCTGGTGGCAGAGAGTGTCTGTGCCCAGCCAAAACCAGTTTTGTCCTCACTGGTGCAGCTTCCTGGCAGGAGGTGGAGACAGCATTGTGGAAGGCAGACCAGGCCCATTCAGGTGAAAGGAAATCTCCTCCCCCTACTGTAAATGCAGCCCAGGTCTATTCAGCCCAGCCCTGACCCATCAGACTCTCTGGAGACACTGCACCTCCCCAGCCCCTGACAATCCAAACCCAGACAGTCAATCCACATCCTAGAAGAGGCTAAGCAAGAAAAGACCTACTTTCTAAAAGTGGTATTTTCAAACACAGAATGTAAAAATCACCGTCACTAAAAGATGCATTTTAACATTCTGAGTTCAAGCATACTAAACTTTATTTTCCTACCTCATTCCCAGGGGTAGTTATGTTATAAGATGTTATAAGCAAAATCCCCATTCTATCCTATGGGAACAGGTAGTCTTGCAATAGTGAAAAACGAAATTGGTAGTAATTCACTATCAGGACATGCCACACACATCAGGGGATGTCCTACCTTTTACATATAGTGCACCCTGCCCACAGGGGTACCTTGGGCCTACCTTAGGGGTGACTAACATGTGAGAAACAAGGGAAGGTTAGGGCCTGGCAAGTGGGTGCGCTTGCCAGGTCGACATGGCAGTACCAGACTGCACACAGGCTCTGCAATGGCAGGCCTGAGTCACATTTACAGGCTGCTTAGGTGGGTGGCACAATCAGTGCTGCAGCCCACTAGCAGCATTTGATTTACAGGCCCTGGGCACACACAGTGTACTGGACTAGGGACTGACTAGTAAATCAAACATGCCAATCATGGAAACACCAATCCATAACAATAATTTTCAAAGGGAGCACTTGCACTTTGGCACTGAACAAGCAGTGGCAAAGTGCCCAAAGCATCTGGACCAGCAAAACGGAGTCCAACACACAGCAAAAACACAGGAGGTCAAGGCAAAAAATACAGGAGAAACCCACACCAATGATGCCAGGTCTAACAGATTTGGAGTCAGATCAATAATTCCACCAAAGAAGTACATTTGGTTCATCAGTCCCCTAAATCGATACTTTCGGGTCTAAAAATACTTCCAATGATAAATATTTATTCAGCTACGCATACTTTACAATAACAACAAATAGGCCAAAGGTCTATCTAGTCATCCCTGTCCCCTGTCAATGTTCTGGGTACTCACTGACTCTTGAAGGCATGTTAGTGAAAAGTTCCAAGATATCTTAATAACCACATCGAGGCTTGAAACTGCCTATAGTTGCAGCATGGGATTTTTGGCCTTTTTACATCTTGCTTCAGGTTGGCGTAGCTGTCAAGGACACCTCATGTTACCAATAACTTAAACAAACAGCAGTACAGAGAGAGTGGGCTTTTGTTTGGTACCTTCCGCCTTTAGCTGTCACGTTTTTCATAATTTTGCTTGGCAAGCACATGATATCTCATGGAAATGTACATTGTCCCATCACAATGCCCATTCAATGTTGGTGATGGGCCTTCAAGGAGTAGGTTACCATGTGTGTCTCCTGCAGGTTTGAATGCTTTCAATTGCATTGATATGTTTTAATATTTGCCCATCAGCAGCACAACTCTGAACATAAAAACCCCATAAAAGTAAAACAGTTAAAAATATTGCTGCTTTTGATAGAGATTTTAGTTGTTTTATGCCTACAAGGACAGGGTAATAACTATCAGTGTTAGGGTAACTTCTTTCCGAATTGTACTCAGAGGCACATTTATTTAGAACATAGAAGCAAGCAACAATATTTACCCTTTTGAAAGTGAATATCCAAATTTATTTTAGGCCATGCCCTTTCTGTGATCTGCCCTGAAAAGCACAGTCAAGTTTGTGCCATTTTCATTCTAACTTCAACCACTTTACACATACGAGGGGATCTGTTCACAATTCTCTGGTGGTTGAAGATTTAAGCAGCAGTGGCGGGGGGCTATGGAACGTTCAGTAATGGCCTAAAGTACTTCAGACTACTGAAGCAGGTATTTGAACCTGACTTAAGTGACCGCTTTTAACGGGTAAAGGTACTGCGACCTGGTAGAGCAAGCATTTGTGTCTACCTCAAGGGACCTCTAATAACAGCCTAGGATACTGCTGCTTGCTAAAAGTAGCCATTCTGCCTGACTCAAAAGATCTCTACTAGCAGCTTGAGGTAGCACAACTGATTACAGATAAAACATTATAGTACAAGCACAGTGGGCTTTGGGTGAACCCCTTTCATGCATTATCTCTCATGTTCTTGTTTCATTGGTTGTATGGGCTGCTTTCCATCCTATCAAAAATCCATCTGCTTGTTATTCCTAAATACTAGCAGCTGCTCTATCCTCAATCACCATGGACCAAAACCCCAAAAAGTACTGCTTCAGATAGAAAAAGCGGGTGGTTTGTACTTACAAGTTCCTGGTATTGTCTACTAATATTAAGGTGTCCCCTACCAATATATAAAGGAATTGCACTTAGAGCCTTGATAATGAATATCGTCACATTCCAGCATCTGCATATTTATTTAACGCATAAAAAACAATCAAAACTATTTTCACTTGCAAAAATTAATGTTATCTTATGCTGAAGAAACACACTTTCTATGTTCTTGCCTGCTGAAAATAAAAGCACAGCAATACATTTTGCCATTATTCCTATCCACTTTCAGCAAAAAGAGGCCTCTCGATGCATGACTCCTGTTCATAATACTTTGGTATTCTAAGACTGAAGAGGGGCGAGGATCCGTAGTAATGGCTTAAGGTACTACAGCTGGCCAAAGCAAACATTTGTAACTGCCTCAACAGATCTAAAGTAATGCTTTAGGGTGCTCCATCTTGCTACAGAAAGGACTTGTGTTTGACTCCAAGGACCTCTTGGAACAAAGTACTAGGTTGAAGGTTAATTTATCTCACAATCATAGTCAGAGAAAAATCAAAGCCCTTCCTAGCATGATTATCTTACATCATAACTTCTGTGCGGATGTAATATAGCTGCCTTTTCCTTATCAGAATCATCACTAAAGTGTAGGTAACAAGGGAATAAATAAATAGCACACCCAACAGCTGACAATATACCCACTCCTGCAGTACTGAGGAAGGACAATTTTCTCTTGATACACAAGAACTCATGCAATTATTCTGGCATAATCGAAATTTAATTGACATGTCCGAATCTCCCAATCAGTACAAAGAATATGAAGGGCTAACCAAGGCATACCCAGAATCACTTAAGCTGAGGAGCATCAATAAAATCAAAATGAATTTCCTCTTGACGATTTCCAGAACAAACCAGAAAAAGCATATGCCGATAAAATCTCAGTAAACCTGAGGATAAATTGGAACCATCCACTGCTTTAACAGCATCAGAAATAAATGTTCTAAATGGCTGGAATTTGAAAAGATTTATAAAGTTTAATATGCACATAATTCCTTAATGCTCCAGAGTTTAAACGTGCTAAAAATGTTTTTCCCTGACCTTTCAACAAAATCTTCGCCCTAGGAATTATTATATGAGTCACATCTGACTGCATAATATTTACAACACATCTGGCAACTGAGTTAAGTTCTTTGCCCGACAACGTAGCACCTTTTATTGTCAAGGAATCTAGGGCCTAATTTATGAAAAGTGTTGCATCGCTGAGATAAAACAGCAATGCAACACTTTTCACTGCGCCCTCCTTGCGACATCATGGATGCGCCATATTTTCTGTACGGTGCTCCATGTCGCAAGGAGTGACAGATGCGTCAGGAATCCTGACGTATCTGTCGGCTCAAAACTCACGCATTGCTGGAGTTGTGTCATAAGCATGACACAACTCCAGCAATGCATGGGGGAGGCCTGTACACATTGCACTGCGTCACCCGTATGCCTGCTATTAGGCAGGCGTAAGGTTTTGACGCAGTGGCATCCTAGAAGTGGCACCGTGAAATCTGATAGATTTCACTGCTACAGTTCTACGAGGCTTTCTTGTGGGGAATGCCCACCCAGCATACATTATACCTGACTCAGGTATAATGTAGCGCAGGGATTTACAAGGTGACGCATATACCTAGATGCGTCGCTTTGTAAATATGGGGCAGCGTGGCGCATTGTTTACACCATTGCTACGTCGCGAAAAGTGACGAAACAGCGGTGCAAAAGTGTTGCAAGGGCTCATAAATAAGCCCCCTAGTTGTCTGTGATTGCAAATTATTCATACGTAGCATTGTCGCTACCTGAAGTTTGAAACTCCAGCTAAGCAGTAAACCACACTTCCTGAGAGAAATTATAACACAACAAATTCTAGACGTTACTTTGTTCCTACCAAGTGCAAGTGCAGATAATCGAAAATAAATTCTTATGCCAGAGTAATATTGAACAAAGACCGGTTGAATATGGTTGGCAAATGTAATTCCAAGTATATTTAAAGAGTTTCTCACCATGTATTTAGGTTATCCAAGGACCTATATTCTATAAATAAATTCAAAATATCTGAATGGGATGGTTGAGAAATAAAATGAATCTGCATGAGATGTGCTCTATCCTACTATATCCTACTACATGGAAGGTTGAGCGCCTCTCCCCATTAAAGTTTTGAGGCAAAGCTCAGTCTCTGTAATGCCATACTTTTTGCTACCCTGTACTGTGGTACATGTTTGCTACAACTACAAACACAGATTATGAAAACATGTAATATGTGTAACAAACATGGGCAAAACAAGTATTTATTAATTTGTGGGGTTACATGTGGCACTATTGATTTTTTTTCTCAATGAGAGGAAATCAAACTGGCTTGTTATGGTGTATCAAATATTGGTCTTAAATTAAACCTAACTGTTACTGGTTAAGAACATTTTCTGGAATATGGCGATGGTACGTTTCTGCTTTATAGATGTGAAGGTATGTTGACATGCACCTTGTTGTGGTTGAAGTCATTGCCATTTTACGAGATTTTCACAGCGTTTGAAGAAATACTTAAAGTCTTTGTCTAAAGTTACGAGTTGTAACTCTTAGGGGCATATTCACAAGGACTTATCGCCGAGTTATCGGCACTTTAGCGCAGCAAAAGTGGGGATAGAATTACCGCCCCTTTCGCAAGCTGGTGCTAACTGCCTACATCACCACATAACCCGCGATAGCTGCCGCAAAAAACATCGCCACGGTTGACACCGCCAACTAACGCTAATGAGATACAGAATAGGCGTGTCCGTGCAAAAACACACGAAAAGACAACACCATGTGATTCTCAATGGACAGCCAGATCTGCGATGCGAGTCAAAAACAGGCAATAAGCCGCGGTAGCAGCAGGTATTTAACACCTGCCTTTTGCTGTTGCTAAGCGGGACGTCCACCTGCAGTCTGAAAGGGAGCCCAGACCAGAGCCACACCTGAAGACCAACAGACGCCAAGGAGCTACTGATCATGCAGCTCGGAGACCCAAGAGGGCCACAACACCCACCGCCACCCCCCCCCCACGCCCGCCACCACCCCCAGGACCCGCCCCGCCCCCCCGGACCACCACAGAGGCAGCGTAGACAAAGACAGCGGACCTACCGTAAACGCACCAGCCTCACAGACTTGACGCCAGAGGAGGTCATTGCCCACTACAGGCTCAAAAGGACAACCATCCTCCGCATCCTGACCCACAACGCCCACAGGCTGACGGTACCAACACAGCGGACAACCAACATCCCTCCGCAGACAAAGCTGCTGGCTGTGCTGCACATGTTGGCCTCTGGTACCTTCCAACCCACAACTGCCAGAGTCGGAGGAGTCTCACAGCCAGCCCTATCCAAGTTCATCACACCTGTCCTGGATGCCATCATCAGCCTGGTACCCCAGCACCTCCACTTCCCCTACACTGCGCAGGAGCAGCTGGAGACCAAGCAAGGCCTCTACGCCATAGCTGGATTCCCTCACGTGTTGGGGGCTATTGACTGCACACATGTCCTACTTGTGCCCCCTGCCGACACTGCACACAACTACCGCAACAGAAAGCACACGCATTCCATCAATGTGCAGGCAATAGTGGACCACCGGGGACTCTTCACCAATGTTGTGGCCAACTACCCAGGCAGTGTGCATGATTCATTCATCTTCCGACAGTCCATCATCAACCAGCGCTTCCAGGATGGCACCTATGGAAATGCATTGCACGTTGGTAAGTACCAAATGAACACACCACACACCTCAACTCCACAGTCATGCAACTCATGACTCAGGGAATGGCCACACAGCAAAACTACATGCAACATGCCACACAACATGCCCACCGACCAGACACGACAACATGACTCCATTGGGAACCTGGGCTTGCCATGTACAGAACCCAGCTACGGCATGGCACCACAGCCACACAATAGCAGAATGTGTGGAGATTTTGGAAGCAGGCATGTGCGCGGCTGGCAAGTGACTAATGAATGAGTACCTACCCAATGACAAGTGTGGCGTGGATGTGCAGGACAGACTTGAGTATGCAAACCACGGAAATGTCCATGTGGACATTAACTGCTGGTGCATGGAGCGTAGTGGCCAGTGGACGCTACCATGTCACCATAGGCTGTGGGGTAGAACGCGGTGATGACGCTCGTAACGTCCCCCCCTGTAGGCGTGGGTGCAGTGGTTTGGCCCTGCGTACGCCAGGCCTGTGTAGGGGTGTGACTAAAAACCCCGTCGCTCTGGGCGTGGCTCTCTTCCGGAATGGCCAACGTGTCTTCCAGGGCGGCGCCTCTCAGCCCGCCATGAGGCCGATGCCATCAGTGGCAGGGCCTGAGACCCTGTGTGCCTGCTGAACCCCAGGCCGCGGGTCCCCGAACCCGTCTTGCCTGCCCCAGCACACCAAGGCTGCTCCGCTCAGCTGCCGACACCTGCGTGTGTCAAAGAGGGCCCACCACGTGCCGGTGCAAGCTCCAAGCCCCAGGCCCGTGACCTTGGCAGCCTCCGCAGACAATCGCTGGCCTCCACGACGCAGGCCCACAGTACTCCTTTCTCGTTGGCATACCCCACCGGTGTACACTTCGGCCCAGTTGGTGGCACATATTGTACTGAGTCTTGAGTTTTGAATGGCAGTGACCAAAAGTCTGTGTCAGCGTCCACATCACTATACTCCCTCCGATCAGTGAAGCCAAAGTCTGCATCGTAAGCACACGACACGTGTCTGTGGGCCCGTGCTGACCGCTGCCCACGGACCACACTACGGTCCAGTAGGTCCCACATCCAGCACTTAGTCGTGATTCATGAATGGCAGAGTCCATACCAGTGAACGCACGGAGAGGAGTAAGAGGAAGATGCGGTTCAGTCCGGATGAAAGCCGGATCCTCGTTACGGAGGTGACCGAACACTAGCAACAACTGACCTGGTGCCACTAACCCTGTACAACGCAAGCCGGCAACACGTGGTGCCACTAACCGTGTACAACGCAAGCCGGCGACACGTGGTGCCACTAACTCTGTTCAACGCAAGCCGGTGACACATGTTTGTCGGCCCCTGCAGACTACTGGCTCCGGCATGCACTGCGGGCCAGCCGGCCTCACACCAATCACATCAAGGCGGAACCAGCCAGGGCACAGCATCGTCGCAGGCTGCACACATGCTCAGCTCTGGTGCCTCAGCCTCCGTGAGCCAGACGTCATCGCCACATGACATTCCAACGCCATGTGTGGGAGTTCCAGGAGGAGCTGGCTGAACTGCGGTTGGCCCACGCACACCGCTGCCACCGGCCGACACTGCGGTCAAGTAGGTCCCACATTTGTGACTTGCTCTTGATTTCTGAATGGCTGAGTTTACACCAATGTACACGCCTAATCGCAGACTGCATCCCCTTGCAGCCCTGGTGCCACTGACTCTGTGCGCCGTGAAACATGGTCACTCTCTGGTTGAACTTTGGTGGCGTCTGAGTCTGTGGCATGGGGTTGTCGTCCTCATCATCTGGCAGGTACGGACTTGGTGTTTGGCATGAGTCTGTGGCATTCATATCCCCCATGTTGCCTGTTGCTGCTTGGTTGTGCCCTCTGCATCATGCCCTGGGGGAGCACCTTCCACTGTCCCACGATACACTGAGCGACAGTCACCTTGGACATCTACGAGGACCCGCTCAGCTCTCATGGGCCTAACCCAGTGCATCGCAAGTCACCGTCCCATGGCGGTGTGCCCGTGCCGGCCGCTGTGCATCCGGGGCCACTAACTCTGTGCACCTTAAGTCATGGTCCCTTGCTGTTTGTACTTTGAACTTCTGATTGAGTGATGACTGTTGTAGTTGTTGCCAGCACCAAACACTCCCTGGGGGCTGTCTTACACTCACCCCACGCACAGCCAGCACAGGCGTCACTGGACTAGTGTGCCTGCCAACACATCATGCCGAGCCACCACGAATCATCTCTCTCTGCACTGTCACAGGTGATCAGGGATATGCACTCTGCACTTGGATGATGACACCCCTCCGGGACCCGAACACACATGCCCAGAGGCAGTACAATGCGTCCCACAAACGCACCAGGGGCATTGTGGAACGCACATCTGGCGTGTTGAAGTCACGTTTCAGGTGCCTGGACATCACAGGCGGAAGGCTCCTGTACAGGCCAGACATTGTGTGCAAGATGATCGTTGCATGTTGTGTTTTGCACAACATCTGTGTGCGCTCCAATGCCCCATGGATCCCAGTGCCAGATGCACCGGACGATGATGAGGACGATGGGGCAGGTGGCCCACACCCCACTGCAGCTGCAGCAGGAATAGCCCGTAGGAACACCCTCATTGCCAATTTCTTCACCTGAGCACGTCACTTTGTGTTCGTCCTGTACGATAATGGGACAGTACAAATTGTCCACTGGCACTGCATGTGTGAACAAAACTGATACAGGTTACAGGTTGTACTCGTCCATTGTCATGTCACAGATTCCTGCGATGCCAGATGTGCTTGGCCATTTTGTGCACGCATGCGGCACCAGTTGTGTCCTGTGTTCTGTTGTGGGAGTGTTGCAGTATGTACCACATTGTTGACAATGTTGGGGTGCTCTTATTCTTATGTGTGTATGCTGCACTGTGGCTGAGTCGCCCCTGCTGTTCTGAATTGGCTGCCACTCATCCCTTTCTGGCGGTGTGCCTTTCACTTCTGTGCGTCTACAGTGCAGAGGTGTTGCTGACTCTAGTGAATTGTGCCCTTTGTCGTGTTGTGACTCGTGGTCATGGTCGGTAGGTGGATGTGTAGTTGACGTCAGGGGTTTTTGTGCACGTGGATGTGTCCGAGTGTGACCTGCACCTTTGCGGATCTGGCCCACACTCAGCCGCATCAGTGTCGTGGCCTGCACATTGACATGATAGTTGGACTGCAGCCATGCTACTCATCATGTAGTGTCTCTTGCATTGTCAGTGTGGCTGACGGATACGCATCTTCGCTGGTTTCTGCACGTGTGCATGTGTTGGTTGTGTTATTGGTGATGTGTTGGGTGGGGGCCCCTTTGGGCACATGGTGGAGGTGGGAATACCTGGTCTTTGTGTGTGTGCTGCAGTGTTCCAGGGGGATCAAGGACATGATCCGGAGTCAGTGTGGGTGTGCAGTGTGCTCTGCTTGATTGTGCATGTGTGCCATTGTGCCCATCTCCCCCTGTCCCCCCACTCCCTGGTAGGTACTCACCCTATTGATGTTGTGTCAGTTCATGTTGAGCAGTGTCCGGGTCCTCTGCTCCTGTCACCATCTCCCGAATGATGGCTGTGGCCACCATTTTCTCCTTTTCATCCTGCTCCTGGTGTTCTGCTGGCCCCCCACCTCCAATGTGCATTGCTGCTTTCATGTTGGCAGCGAGTTCCTTCTTGGGTTTGCCCTTCGCATCATTCCAGCACCTCTTGTCCTCTTCCATTGTCCTCCTCGGTGCGGCAACGGCATTCACATGGTCCAAGATGGTCTGCCATCTCAGCGTCTTTTTTGCCAATGACAAGTTGGAGGTGACGTACAGTTGGTGGTGGTGTTCTATCTCATCCGTGACGTGGATCCGGGTTTCCTGCACACTGTACCCCGTCTTCCTCTCCCTCTTCTCATTTCCCTTCCACGACACCTGGCTTCCTGGCTGGGCCTCCGTGGGTCTTGTGGGTTTCACGTTGTCCTCTGCACCTGGTCCGGGTGCATCCTTGGTGCTCCGCGGTTCATCTTGTTTTTGGTGTGATCTTTTTGGGTGCTTTTCTTGTGCTTTTCCCCGCATGACACGTGGGACTTGCTGGCCTCTCGCTAGTTATCACACAGATTTTATCGCGGTTGGGCCCATCGCAACTTTTTTCGCGTTGGGGTTTGCATTTTTATCGCCGTCGCGGTAGTTGTTTCGCGGACATTCGCCGCGTTATCGTGCGGTTATTGCACGGTATCGCCGTGTTGGGAATGCCACGTTAACACGGCGTTATTTTCCCACGATGGACTGCGATGTGAGAAGTTGCGGTAAGCTATTTTGGCAATGTTTATTGCACGTTCTTGTGAATATACCCCTTAGTGCTTTTCACTTGCAGTCTCTTGAAAGCTGTGAAACAGGCTGAGCAAACTGTGTAATGGTGGAGTTCAGATATCTAATTAATTAACTATGATGAGTGCATAAAAGGATGATTATTATATTATATATCAGCATGTGCAGACTCATTATAAAATCACTTGGTTGATGTGGCCCAGCACTTCGGGAAAAGGAGTCATCAGTGGTAGAAACTGTCCTGTGGTTAGCTGCAAAAGGTTTCTCGAGCATGAATTTCTACAGGTTCTGCTTGAATATGGCCCAAATTTGCTATATTGCAGGTTGATGTTACACTTCTCACCACCCATAAGCAAAGCCAATACCCTGATGGATTTACCTATGTTATGCTTTACCTGGGCTAGCCTGGTAGATTTTTTGTGTTCAGAGAACTTGTGAATCTGAGTGAGTAGGGAGTGTGCTGGAAGCGAGGATATGCATTTACATGAGCACATTCAAAACTGCAACATAGCAATTATGACCCCCACCAATGAGGCACCAGAATGTTGAGGAAAATATGAGCTAATGAGCACTGTTAACATGAACTACTCTCCTTATATGATTTTTATTGAAGAATGTATGTTTAGAGGTGGAATAAAGAGGTGTTGGGGGCACTGGTTTTATGAAATTATGTTATTTTCATTTTAAATCATGGGCCATCCCAGTTTGGGTTCAAAAGTTTCCAAGATGACACAAGACAAAGATTTAGAGTGGCTCACTTCATATCTGCAGGAATGTATCCAAGTGATGGTTGACATTTATTTCATCTCCCTTCAAAAGAAGCACCACACTTCAAGCATGTTGTGACATTGACCAGGTAATCTCTGAAATATCCCCTTTTGTCAGGGGTTGCTTGCAAACGTATTGATGCCTATATTTGTGGTGTGGACTAGTGGGAGTGACTAGAATTGTTCCACCACTCTAGATGCCCATGAGATTCCACTATGTATGTGTGCAGTCAAGGGGTCAATCTCCAGGGATTCACTGAACAAGGGGCGAAGGAGACAAGAGGCCATCACTAGCTGCAGGCTGGTGGCCTATTGCCATCCTGTGAAGGTTTGTAAAAGTCTGGTGGCAAATACCATCGCATTATTCTTACACAGGGGAGTTGATGGTCCGCTGACAATGGTAGAGGGAACTACCATCTGATTAGCGGTATCCTGCATCCTGGCTGGGTGTTGGTTGGCACTGTCTTGGGCTATCGCCTCCCTCCACCCAGGTATAAAGAGAGGCTATCATCACTCATTGAGGTGTACAAAAAGTATACCACAAAATGTCCTGATGGTTGCATAAGCGAAGATGTATAATCAATTTGAAACTGTCTTTCCGGTCTCAACCATCAAAAATAAGGCTTTAAACCACATCTAAATAAAGAGGATCCACACATTTGCTTAACAGAGCTGCATTTACTTGCATTTACTTGCACCCTACTGACAGTATATTCCCATGAGCCAAATTAGACTGCAGTCAGAACGGGAAGCTATGAACCAATGGCAGATGGTGCACTACACAAATGCCAATAATATCAACAAATCAGTCTCAAACATTGGTCATGCATTTGTAGCTGGTCTCCACCTTAATGCTGCTTAGTTTAGGTTAGCCAGCACAGTGAAGAGAGAACCAAGAAAGGGCCAAATTTAGAGTTTGGCAGACAGGTTTGAGTCACAAACGTGATGGACATCTCATCTGCCTTATTACAAGTGCATTACGATATAATGCACTTGAAAAAAGGATTAAGAGTTGGTAGACGGGTACACGTCAAAAAATGTGATTGATATCTCCATCATCATTATTCCAAGTGAATTAGGATATAATGAACTTGTAATAAGGGGGGGCGGGATATCTGGCACATTTGTGAAAGTACCCATCCGCCAAACCCTAAATCAGGTCCTAAGCTGCATAAAATGCATCAGGCAGTAAGTCCGAGTTCTCTGGGTCCAGCTTCACTGGACTTTAGCTGAGACACTAGCTGGAAGAATTCTTAAGTTCAAGAACTTGCATCCCTCTGTTTTCTCCTTTGCATGTGGTTTCACTACGCGCAGGGGCTCGAAGTATGGTACTTTTCTAATGTGAAAAGTAGCAATATTGTACATAAATCAATGCCATGTAACTGATCAGCTGGCTTTATCACTTGCAGCATCTGGTGCGTACGTCTGTCAAATATGAGCGCATCAGTTCAAAGCCTGAGAAGACCTATTATTTACAACACTTAGAAACAGCAATATCTGTGGTATTAAGTGCTTTATGAAAAAAAAGGTTTCATTAAATAGAATGCAGTGGAGCTCTACTTGGCAAAAAGTGCAGAGCTGACTAATGAAGCAGTGCCATTACCGCAGGTTCTCTGAGAGTGGTCTACAGGCCACGCTGTCTTTTGAGTGAGTCCTTAGATCCCAATCAAAGGCCGGGTTAGACTGTTCATGTATCTTCTGTTGGGGGCGCCAGGTGTTTATCTAGACTTTCACGATTTCAGATCTCTGTGATTGGCCAGGGGAGGCCCAGTTGGTGGAGGGAGCTCATGGAGTCCAAGGGACCTTGCATATTCCATCCAAAACCCGGGACTGATGTAAAAATGTCCTCCCCTCCATGGCCGGCAGATATTAAGGGCCTCATTTGAGAGACACTGTATGCTTCTTGAATGTGAGCCTGCATGGGTGCAAAGAGATCCTCTCTTTTCCATCAGGACACCCTATGTCGAAGACACTCGCTTCCAAGTGACTGGACAAAGGAGCAGAGCCACAGTAGTCCATATTACAGAAAGGCTTTGTGGCACTATCGATGTGCACCACTGGAAGTGCAATACAAGTGACAATAAACAAAAGAGACCGTAGACAAAAATACAAGGTTATGACATTCCTGTTCAGAACTGAATTAAGAAAACAATACATTTAAAGCAATAACTTGGCATGCAATGGAAAACCAGCAGTCAGCTGAATTGTGTCTTCTCTTTCTCAATGTTTGCCATGTTACACAGTTAGAATTATTGCCATGGTTTATTTCTTTTCAAAAAGTGAGCTGGTGATTTGTTGACTAATGCAGAAACTTTGAAACTGAATTGCTTGGAATGTCTATAAACTGATGACTGAGTAAGATCTAAAGCTAATTTAAGGGTCGTGGGCTAAATAATATCCTTTTCACCACTGACATAACCCGCAATTGGTTTTAATTATTAGCCTGCCTGAGAGGATAGGAGGAGGAAGGGGTCAACGACTGCGATGAAAACATCCTACTTTTCAGCACATAATAGGATGCAGCTGCAAGGAATGAAAACATGTACAATTAAATGTACCAGGGCTTGTGTCTTCAAATCAGCATGCGAATATTTCGTTTTCTCTTTTATGATCTTGCTGGGAACTGTGCAGAGTGTAAGAAATATCTGGTACTTGGTTTTATGAAGACTTTTCCCACTCCCCTCATTTACGTATACCTCCGATAATTAATGGAAGAAGCAGAGGCCATTTTGGATTCTAGTGGTGTAGTAAAGGTGCCATGGGCTCTAATGCAAACAATGGAATTGCCCCCCCCCCCCCCCCATCCCCTGGCTTGTTAGTAAGTATCATACACCAACCAGGGCAAATTGGGCCCCTCATGCCTCTAGGCTCCGGTACCACTGCATCTGCTACACTATTGATAGCTCTGCCCTTGGACGTGCATCTTCTTATAATTCTCAGAAATATCTTTATAGTATTTTTCTTGAAGAAAGCTTGCTGTATTGCAGATGGAACGAGTGTTTCTGTTGGTTACTCGCCAAATTCCTGAATCAAATTTTTGACGTAAGGAATCCTGGTAATGCTATTAATTTTGACAATCCTTCCTGGCTTTATATTGACATTACCTGAGCACAGGACTTTTATTAAATTTTTTAAATAAATTTCCATACCTGACTACCATATTTATACCCGGACTATTTGAGTAAAATGAACTACATAAGAACAACAATTGACAAAAGTGTGTGAACTGTCCTAATGAGAATGGGCACAGCCCAGTGTCATGAACAGAAATGGATCATGAAACTTTCTCAATGAGGAAAAATGGTACTGTACAAATATATATGCAATTAGAATATTATGAAACAAAAGCCCAAAACTTGCCACACTGGGCACCAAACAACTTACCCCCAGCTACTTATTATACTTTGCTGACGAGAACAGCATCGAAGTAGGTTCCATAGCTGTCACAAAAAAAATATACATTTTCCATACTCAGGATATCCCTGATGTGTTTTATCTCAAAATACCAACTACAGAAATAATGTCCTTCCAAAATTGTGTATCAAAAAATGGAGGGCCAAAATATCCAAGAGATAAGTGCACATAAGTAAGCGTAGATTTACTATTGTTTATGTTATCTCTACAAATCTTGAAGATATGGATATCATCAGGTGACATGTTTGTGGAGTTAGGTAAGACAAATCTATATTTGCCTATATATACTTACCTTGTTGATATTTTGGTCATTGCTGTTTTGTTTACAATATTTTGATGTTTTGGGCTCAATATTAAGGTGTATTAGCCACTTAAAATAGGAGGGAAAGTTGGAATATTGCCCAGAGAATTGTCAAATGATGCAACTGGGAGTATAAACATATAGGGGCAGATTTACAAGAACTGACGCATCTCTGCATATCAGCAGAGATGCGTCAGTTAATTTGCGTCACGTAAAAAAACCCTTGCGCCACCATGGATGCGTCGCATTTACAATGCGGCGCACCGTGGCACAAGGATTGACAGATGCGTGACGCTTATGTCGGCGTAAAGGTAACGCATTGCTGGAGTCGTGTCGCAAGTGCGACGCAACTCCAGCAATGCTCAGGGGCGGCCTATACTTATTGTGCTGTGTCACTCCTTACGCCTGCTTCAAGCAGGTGTAATGTTTTGACGCAGTGGCATCGTAAAAGTGACTCAGTGAAATCTTGTAGATTTCACTGCATCACTTTTACGAGGCTTTCTTGCGTGGGAACGCCCACCCTGCATACATTATACCTGGCGCAGGTATAATGTGACGCAGGGCTTTACAACGTTACGCATCTCCTTAGATGCGTCACATTGTAAATGTGTCGCAACGTGGCGCATTGTTTACGACGCCGCTGCATCACAAAAGTGAAAGTGTCGCAAGGGGCTTGTAAATCTGCCCCATAGTGTTGGACATTTTGGTTAGTGTGTTCTGAGGAGGGTTGGACAGCGCACGAAGGGAAGTGTGGCCACAACATAGTGAATCTCAGTGTACCCTTAACTCAAGAAGCCTCTTTTCTGTGGAAGATTACTTGTTTATGGAAGGCACCCCAGTCCCCAGATTTAGCAAAAGATTTCATTCTAAAAAACAAATGAATTTCTTTTTCGCTCTACTGGTATATGGTTATTGCTGCCCAAAAATCCTATGGTATAACGTTGAATGATGATTTTTTTCTATGACTATCAGCAAAATGTGTTTTTAAATCAATCGATTCCGAGAAATGTTATTAATTCTATACTTCATCCTTATTGCAAGATAAATCCAGTGTTAACAAATAAACCAAATATTAAATGATTAAATACTTCAGTTCTTTTGAGAGAAGCCATTTTGGAGCCTCCCAATAAGGGGCACTTAAACCACAAACCTGAGCACCCATTAATACTAAAGTTGAACCCCCTCAGGTTCTTTTCCTATCTAATGAAAATGTACACAGTCCTCTCACACTATGCTACTTCTTTACTTGGTTCTGTTGTTCCCCTTAAGCTTAGGAAAATCAATAACACAGCTGTCATCTGCCATTCACAGAGCACCATCTCACAGTTTATGTTACATCTTAGGGTAAGGAACATTCTTAACAGAGAATCATCTGGGCGTGTTTGTTCCATGCCCAAAATCATACAGAGAAAAACAGGTCAGTATATTCTCTTTTATGGGGCCTCTTTTATGAGCCCCTTTGCGCCTCCGGAACGTCACTTTTTGTGACTTTCCGTGGTGCAGAAGCCTGCTCCATATTTACGAGGCATCACTAAGCCACTTTTTTTGGCTTAATGCTGCCTCGTAAATATTGTCCCGTTGAACTCAGTTTTCTGCGTTAAAGGGGCGTGCAATGGGTAGTGCTGGGGGCGTTCCCAGAAAGATCCATAGGTTTTTGACATTGCCCCAAATTTACAAGAAATCGTAAATCTGAGGCAGCACCAAAAACGTATGACTCCCAGGGGAGAGTAAGGGAGGCACAACGAGGAGAAATATCTTTATTGCTCCTTGTTTTTTCTTTTTCTATGTGTGCTGCAGAATGCAGCACACATAAAAAGATGAAAAAGCCTCTTCTGCTTGTGTTTGTGCAGGAAGGTTTCCCTTTCTGCACAAAAATAATCATCCCCCCAAGGCAGGCACCCTTGCATCATGGTGCAAAGGTGCCTGCGATAGCGCACCGCCACCCATTGTGCGTCGGCGCAGGGGAAAAGGACAGGAATGTGCCGTATATGATAGATAGTTATAAAGTACAAGGGAACCCAATTTGATCAGTCAGGGACCTTGGGAACTAGCTTATTTTAAGAGACAGAGGTCCCTGTAAAGAAAATTGATTGAAAACAAATAAATATAGCCCCAATCAGTACTATATTGTAACCATTGTTCCATCCGGAACAAGGCAATTTTAATATGCAATTATAAAAATACGCAACATAAAATTAAATAACAGTAGGACACAAGCCTGTATCCAAAAAACTCACATCACAAAGAAAACAAAAGAAGGCTCAGGCAGCATGTACTTGTCTGCGTCAATTCAATATAATGGAGCAAACAATAATAGGAGAAAATCACCTTTACACATAATATAACTAATAGATAACAGTGTATAAGGTTAACAATTATGTCGACGGCGTTTCGATCCATAACACAATTAACGGATCATCATCAGGACTTGCAAATTAGTGCCTGAAAACATTTTGCCTGCAATTAACTGGAAGTGAGAGCTGAGAACAGAGCCAGGCGGGATGGGGGATGAGCTTCCATGAATGGCCGGGAGCGGTCTGCAGCCACGTTGTAGAATGGTTGTTCACAAGGAATTAGATTAGCGGTCCGTATGGTAGAGTGCCGATGGCATCTAATTAGGCTTCACTTGAGACCAATCACAATGGATTCGAAGTCCGTTAGGAAGGCGCTGCAGACATCAATTAAGGCGGCAATTATACCAGTCACACGAAGGAAGGTAACTTGGAGGCAACTGCTATCAAAAAATATTGTGATTGGTCTCAAGTGAAGCCTAATTAGATGCCATCGGCACTTTACCATACGGACCGCTAATCTAATTCCTTGTGAACAACCATTCTACAACGTGGCTGCAGACCGCTCCCGGCCATTCATGGAAGCTCATCCCCCATCCCGCCTGGCTCTGTTCTCAGCTCTCACTTCCAGTTAATTGCAGGCAAAATGTTTTCAGGCACTAATTTGCAAGTCCTGATGATGATCCGTTAATTGTGTTATGGATCGAAACGCCGTCGACATAATTGTTAACCTTATACACTGTTATCTATTAGTTATATTATGTGTAAAGGTGATTTTCTCCTATTATTGTTTGCTCCATTATATTGAATTGACGCAGACAAGTACATGCTGCCTGAGCCTTCTTTTGTTTTCTTTGTGATGTGAGTTTTTTGGATACAGGCTTGTGTCCTACTGTTATTTAATTTTATGTTGCGTATTTTTATAATTGCATATTAAAATTGCCTTGTTCCGGATGGAACAATGGTTACAATATAGTACTGATTGGGGCTATATTTATTTGTTTTCAATCAATTTTCTTTACAGGGACCTCTGTCTCTTAAAATAAGTATATGATAGATAGGGCACATTCCTGCCCTTTTCTTTTGCACTAGGGCAGCGCAGCAGGAAGGCCTGTGGAGCTGCCCTACGGCAAAACCTCATAAATGAAGCTCCTAGTTTTCACAAGAGTTAGCAGAAGAGCTGGGCGGGGGGGGCAAGGAGGTGGCTGCTCTATCTGACTTCCTTTTGGAGGCATAATTCATACATCTACTTTTGCCTCTAACTATAGTGCTTTATTGAAAATCAAAATTAAGTAAGGTGCAAGATTGCTGGCTTGATTCCATGCTCAACCGCTCAAGATTAGTTGAGTCTGTGGGGTGGGCCTGTTAAAAGCCAAAATCTATTTGGCTGAGATATGTTGAATGGCCGCGTTGCAGCTCTGGAAACTATCAATAACACTGCATGTGTGTCTGTGCCTGCATCTGTAAAAGAGTGAGTCAGTGAATGTGCATGGTGTGCACGCATGCATGAGTGCAAAGGTTGGGGTCTGAGAAGCAGCACGAAAATGGAGCAGAGATGGCGGGAGAATGTCCGTACGTGTGAGGTCAGAAGCCAGGAGCGAGGAGTGGAGCCAGGTAAGCAAACAAAAAATATTAAAAGTATTGACTGATTCAGGGAACCTGGCTGTCTTGTGCCTGCATGTATAGGTGAATGAATATCTATGTGTGCACATCTCTGCATTTGTGCCAGTGCGTGTCTGTGTGTATATCTATTTATGAGCTTGTCTAAGCACCCTCTACATGTGGACCTTGTGATCTAACCCGCGACTTCTCGGACCACTCATGTAAATGACAATTGTGCTAATAAAGACTATTGCTAAATGTCCCATATAACGATGGACAATGTCTCGGCATACATGTGCACTGGTTTATAACACCTTGGTGCTTTCTGAGAAACCAATTCTATGCCCATCGTTTCTGACTTAGAGCAAGAAATGCATTATTCACAAGTTTTCCCTACATTTTTTCAGATTCCTTATAATTTCTTTTAAGTCTGATGAGAGCGACACTTCAAAATAAGAGAAGCAATAATTTACATTTTAATACGGCTATGCAAGAGAGATCTATGTGGTACGCCTGTGCAAGGGTTTATGCTAAATATTTCCTAAAGAATTCCATACCATACACATTTCCCCTTTGGTATTTCCCTGCTGCATATGGAGGTTATAACTGAGTAATAAATGGCAATATGAATCTTTACAAATTGTACCTGTATCTGTTTCTAGGGAAATCAGAGTGTCATGGATCTGTGCGTGAAGCAACAATGTGTGTGAGTTCTGTGATATAACAGAAAATGTATGTATCTCGAAGGAAACCATCCAGGGCCGGACTGGCTACCGGGCGTTTTGGCATGCTGCCGAGCTGGGGGCTGATGTCACTGCGGTGGGGACTAATTTCGTTGATGGAGACCTGCGTGTGCTTCGAAATAAACAAAGCAAAACGAATTTCGTTCAGCACACGCAGGTCCCCATCAACGAAATCAGCCCCCAGCTCGGCAGCATGCCAAAACGCCCGGTAGCCAGTCCGGCCCTGAAACCATCTGTAGGCTGCTCTCCTCTCCAACCAATATAGGGAACCAAAAAGCTGCCCATAAAAAATGTTCCAACCATCCCTGTTTCCTTCCTCTGCTCTCTTTGTCTTTTTCCATCCATCCATTCTCTGTCCTTCTCCATCTCTCTCCCTTTCTGTCTTCTCCCTCTTTCTGAACACTGCCCATCCTGTCTCTCTTTTTCCTTTCACTCTCTCCGTTTCACCTCTATCTTTCTCTCTTCTTGAGCTCCCTGCTTTTGCTACCAATATGTCTACTGCAGTAAACCCAGTGGAGCTGCCCAGAGTGACAGAGTCGCCTGTGGCTGTCACAGGCCTTCGGAAAAGAGGCCTTAATGAAATTGCCCCTTCTGAGTAGGACCCCCCTGGTAGATTTACTAAGATTTTGTGTCAGTTTTGCGTCACTTCTGTGGCACAGCCCTGACACAAAATCATTTTTGTTATTAACTTAGTCATGCAAAGCCACTTTTTTCGTTTAGTAAATACAAAATAACACAAGGCAGCACATAGCACAGTGCTTAATTAGAGCTGGTAGTTTCCAGTGCTCTGCACTGGCACTTAATTATCACCGCTTCCACATATTACAGTCCCGACATAATGCTGCCTGTCTACTTTTGAAATGAGCACAACAGTTATTTTATAATTCAATAATCAATTAAAATGACTAATACCTGACACCCAAAGCCATTGTTATTGCGTTGGGTGGCCTAGAATAGTCTGAATTGTCACACTTGTATGAGTGTGATGGTTAGCACTTGTGTTGGTACTGTCATTGGCGGCGCTGGCAGGGGCATTGGGTGTTGCAAGCTTCCATAGCTTCCTAAGAAAGGCTCTGACATTTACTTTTTTTTTTACATATTAAGAACTAGTGGAGCATGGGTGTTCCCCTGCGTCCACCTATGGATTTTGTTGTATTTTCAGAACTTGTAATACTCAAATGCGTCAAAATGCTATGCCTTCCCCAGTGAGACGTAACAATATATTTATTTCTCTTCGTTTTTCAACCTTCCACGTGTGCTGAATTTTGCTGTTAAGGATTGTTTTTATGGAGAAAGGTGTCCCTTCCACCGCAAAAACAATCCTGCCTGTAATGCAGGCGCCGGTGCAAGGGTGCCTGCATTGGCGGTAGGCAGCTCACAGTGGCCCAGCACTGGAAGGCAGCAGAAATGTGCCATTTCTTAGTTGATATGGTGCATTTCTGCTCTCTCCCTTTCACGCAACACAGCACAGCATCTTTGGTTGCTGGACTGCGTTAGGTCATAAAATTAGTAAATCTTCCCCCCATTGAGACAAATGGCCAGTCCGTTGCTGCCCCAATTGCTCCTGAGATTCTAAATTCAGCCCCTGACTTATCTGGGGCTTTCTCAGGTAACTGTCCTTGCTGCCCGTATTTCTTTTAAATAATCAAATGTTCCTTTGGGTACAAGTCACACTTTCATGTAATAAAAGCTGACAGAAGATCTCTTAGAAGTATCCCGAACAATTCAACGATCTTATTTATTAGATTTTCATTTTTTCAGATCTAGAGACAACTTTAACTATCTGCCACATTACTTTATTACAGAAAAAGAAAGAAAAACATAAAATAATACCTATAGAGGTTTAGGGTCACGCTCCTTTTGCCTTTGCCCAGTTCGAGTGGAATTGACGTTTTGGATCAGTCATAAAGCAGCAGACATAGAGTGGGTCAATGGGTTTGCTCCCTTCAGCCTCTTCCTGTCTTGGTGGTGCCATTCCTGTTTTAGATTAGACCACGAATCAGTAATTGGAATGCCAGTCAACTTGAGTGACGGGCATTTTTACTTTTTTCCAGCAGCTTTGCATTTGATTGGACAGCAGTCTTGTGAGATTGCCCGGGTATGGTGTATCTCATTTCTTAACTATTGTTTTCTGTTAATGCTTATTTTTCAATGCATTTGTTCTGCATTATAGAATTTGACTTTTGTGAGCAACAGAATGCTTTTTTCAGGTTTATATTGTCATAGCTAATAATTGATGGTAAAATGGATACAGTATTACGTATATGAACATTTTCGTCTGCACAAGTAATTAAAAAAAGCACGTAATATGAGAATAGAAAAAATAATCATTTCATGCAATTTTCTTGGGTAAATGAAGTATTAGACAAATACATAAAATTGCCATGCAATCCTTGCTTTCTCGTTTTTATTGCTTCATCGGGTGAGGGGTGGAAGGCAACAGCTGTAACTATTCAGACCTACACCAGTCCTGTTTGTATTACATTCTGCTCCATTCCTGAATTTATGATGCTGAATTTTTTTAAAACAACTTAACAGGCAGCTCAGCCCTGATTCGACACCTATTATGCTAGCCTTGAATTTTGCAATTTGTAAGGAGCCTCATCCATAAGATAGAGGTAGTCTTCAAATATTGTTTATTTCCGATGGCTCCATTTCATTTAACCGTTTGGTTGGCCTTTTTGTTACTTTCAATGATGGCTTAAAAGAGAATCGTCCCCAGAATCAGATGCTGGAAAATAAATTTGAACATTTCATTATTCTCTTTCGGTCGAGGACAGGTCATCCATGATAACATCCGTCTTAATCTTAAAATCTATTAACTACTTTTCATTTCTTAGTTCAATGTCTACATTTTTGGTTCGAACATACATGAAATGAAGTGAAATGAAAATGAAATAAATGAAACTCGGACTGAGCTCCTCGCCCTGGCTCCCAGTAGCTGCAATGACAACTGCTGCATCGCCTCCCCCAGGCACACAGAAGGACCCTTCTCTTACTACCACCTCCGGTTCACCTGCTGCACCAACACCCCCGCCACACCCAGCCAGCCAGCCTCAAACCTGGCGGAACAGCTACAGTGAATGCTGCTCAAAGTCAGATCCCTCTGCAAGCACGCCACTGAAATCTGGTATACCATTACCACTTCCACCCCGACGTGATGTTCATCACTGAGACCTGGCTCACGTTGTCCTCAATCCCCAACATCACAACCACAATGCCACACGGCTACAAGATGATACACAGGGACCACGTCAAAAAACACGGAGGAAGCATCGCCATCATCTACAAGGAGATCCTCCATTGCACTACCACCACCGACAATGACATCCCATCAACCATGGAACACCTCAACTTCCAGATCCAGATTGATGCAAATACAACCATCAGTGAAACCCTCGCCTATAGTTCCCCAGGCCCATGCTTCAGGTCCTGCGACTCCATCACCGAAATCATTACCCCCCTGGCAATCAACTCCAGGAACTACTTCTTCCTCAGCGACCTCAACTTCCACCTTGACGAATCCAATGACCCCAACTCTGTCAACCTCCTGGAAAACATGAGCAAAATCGGACTCACACAGCTGGTCACCAGCCCGACACATTGCGCAGGACACATCCTGGACCCCATCTTTACAGCCAGTGACAGATTCAATTTCAGTCACATCACCAAACTCACTTGGAGAGACCACAGCATCAGCCAATTCACCATCACAGGTTCACCCCGAATCGTCTCCACTTTCCCACCTCCGCACTCCGCAGCTGGAACAGAATCACTGAGCCCCAATGGACTGCCACCCTCAATGGCAACAGACCTCCCACCGCTAGCAATCTTGAGACAACCGTCCAAGACTTCTCAGCCTGGATCACCAACTGCCCGATACTGTCACCCCCATGAGAATGACCAACATCAGTTGATCCACCAAACACACCAGCTGGTTCACCCTCTAACTCCAAACCCCTAAACTTGAGTGCAAACGACTGGAGAGACGATGGCATGCCAGCAAAAACTCTTCAGACCCCACCTCCTTCAAAACTGCCCTTAGCAAATGCCATCCCACCTCAAGGAAGCCAAAAAGGACACCCTGACCGCCCGCATTCAGACACGCACCAATCAAATGAAAGAACTCTTCAACATCGTTAGAGAATTCTCATGCCCTTCGGCCATTGAGCCCTCAATCCGCACTTCCCAAACCCTCCGCGATTACCTGGCAGACTACTTCCACAACAAGATAGCAGACACCTACAAGCAACTTCGATCAGCAGCCATCCGACCTCAATCACCTCCTGACTCTCATGACAATGCCCACTGTCATCACACTGAATGGACCCCACTCACCACGTCACCACAGAAATCATGACCTCCATTCACTCCAGTGCTCTGACCTACCCCTGCCCCCACCACATTTTCAACCTGGGACAGAAGGAAATCAGCAGCGTGCTAACCACCATCCTCAACACTTCCATCACCACGGCCATGTTCCCCAGCACCTGGAAACCCACAGAGGTGAAACCTCTCCTTAAGAACCCCTCCGACGACCCCAGCGAGCTCAAGAACTACTGCCCTTTCTTGCTGCTCCCCTTCCCGGCCAAGGTCCTGGAGAAAGCCATCAACCACCTGCTCACCGATCACCTGGAAGAAAACAACCTACTAGATGCCTCCCAGTCTGGCTTCTGCTCAATCCTCAGCACCAAGATTGCCCTGATAGTCGCAACCGAAGACATCAGAGCCATCATCAACCGAGAAGAGCCTGCAGCCCTGATCCTCCTCAACTTCTTAGTGGCCTTCAAAACTGTATCCCACCACACCCTCCTCATCACCAGACTCAACCATATTGGCATCACAGAAAATGCCCTAAAGTGTATCTCCTCCTTCCTCACAGGATGCACACCTCCCTCCATTCACCTCTGAACCCAAAAACATCATCTGCTGAGTCCCCCAGGGATCATCCCTCAGTGCCACCCTCTTCAATGCCTACATGACCCCTCTATCCGACATCATCCGCACCCACGGAATCAACATAATTTCATACGAGGACGACAACCAACTCATCCTCTCCCTCTCAGAAGCCACCACCACCACCAATTGTAACTTCCAAAAAGCCATGACCAACCTCGCCGAATGGATGAAATGCAACTGCCTGAAACTGAGCACTGACAAAACCTAAGTTCTCATCTTTGGAAAGAGCTCCTCCCAATGGGACGACACATGGTGGCCCTCAGCACTCGGACCCTTACTGACCCTCACCAACCATGCTTCCAACCTCTGCGTCATCCTGGACAGTGACCTCCCTGTGAAACGCCAGGTCAATGCAGTCACCTCCTCATGCTTCCACACCCTCCGCCTACTGTGCAAAATTTTCAGGTGGATCTCCATCAGCACCAGGAAAACAGTAACCCAAGCCTTGATCACCAGCTGAGTAGACTACTCCAGATCCACTACTCAACTCCTCAAACAACTACAGAACACCACAATCAGACTCGTCCTCGACCTCCCCAAAAGGACCAGCATCTCCCCACCTCGGGAACCTTCAGTGTCTCCCAATTCCAAAGAGATGCCAATTTAAACTTCTTACCCTCGTCTACAAGGCCCTCCACAATGACAGATCCTCCAACATCAACCACCGCCTGACATTCTACTAACCTACCAGAGAACTCCGATCCACCTCCCTTGCCCTCGCACATGCTCCCCGCATCTGACAGAGACGCAGTTGAGGCCACTCTTTCTCCTATCCCACCACCAAATCCTGGAACGACCTCCCATTCCACCTCCGAAGTGCCCCCTCTCTCGCCTACTTCAAGAAGGGACTCAAGACTTTTTGACTAAGGCGCACCACACCCCAGTGCCTGGATATTCCTCGGGATGATAAGCTGCGCTTAACAATACTGATTGATTGGTTAATTGAAAAACAGATTTGTGAAGCACACTAAACCTAAGGGTATCAAAGCGCTAAGCCCATCTATGAAACGTACACCTGCTGCCGGTGTCAGAACTCTTAGAGGAGAAGAGCCAGGTTCAAGGTGTTTATGGAAGGAAGGCAGAAACTCGATTTCTGCAAGATACACTGGTAGAGCATTCCATAATTTTGCAGCAGAGACAGAGAGGGAGCGTCCTCCCAATCTAGCTTTGCGGAACCTTGGAACAATCACCTTCCTGCAAACTGCTGATCTAAGTAGCCTGGTTGGCATGTACGAATGAAAAGGTGATCTGATGAGCCAAGATCCCTTTTGACGTAAAGCTAGAAATGCTGTAGAGAGAGCTTTAAAGATCACTCACTTTCTGTCTGGAAGCCAGTGAAAGTTCCGAAGACGTTCTCTGACAGAAATTGTTTAGGGTTCTTCAAGATGAGACGAGCTGTTGCATTTTGAACCACCTGAAGTTTGTTCAAAGAAGAGTTGTTGACGTTTAAGTAATGTGCATTGAGGTAATCTAAATGTGTTGTATACAATGCAATGGCCACTGTTTACGAAGTTCTGCAGGAATAAAAGGAAAAGTTTATACCAGAGTTCTGATAATATAAAAGCAAGTACTGGCAATATAGTTAACCTGCATTTTGAAATTCAGAGAATTATCAAGAAGAACACCAAGGTTCTTGGCAGATTTCATAGGAATGGGTTAAGGGCCACATGATTCAGGCCACCATAGCTCCAACCAGATGGATTGATGGGCCCCTAACACCAGACCTCAGTTTTATCTGCATTTAACTTTAGAAAGTTGTCTTTCATCCAAATGCTAATACCAGCCATGCAACGTTTTTTTTTCTTTCTTTTTGTCCTCATTCACCTCAGATTCACCTTCCGTTGCATGACTTTTTGATTCCCTGCCCTTATACTGGAAGGAAAAAAGAAATATGTGAGTACCGCCCTTCAGTTTAAGAAAACCATGCTTCTGCACTCCTTTTATCCACCAAGCAGACCTTACCCGGTAGAAGGAGTGTCAACTGAGGCATATAGGCGTAATCATAGGACATGTCTTCTGTCCTCTAACATTCTATTTCTACCCATCTTACTAGAGGTAGCCAAAAGGTGTATCTTTTCTTTCCAAGGTCTACTGCATCAAACCTGATAATGTTCTTCATGGACTGTATCCAATCATTATACAAAGGAGGATTAAAATCCACTCATTTTCTACAAATCTCCCTATGTGCCAACAATATCAAATAAAACGATAATTTTGACTGCTCTCTATCAGCTCTTGCATGTGTATTTAATAATCCAAAAAAGACAAGAGATAGGCTTACCTGAATTTGGATCTTAAAAAAGTCGGATAAAGCCTTAATCATGTCTTCCCAAAATGATTGTATTCTTGGACATTCCACAAACAAATGTATATCATCTGCTTTCTTTTGTCCACATTTGGGACATGTTACAGCTCCACCGCTCCCAAACTTCGACAACCTGAATGGAATCCAATATGCCAGATGAATAGAAAACAAATGGTTCCTTCTTAAAAAGGCAGGTTTAACCACTTTGTATAGCAAAACTTATAGATACTTGCCATAAGCTTTCCAGTGGGAACTCCAGCAAGTATTTTCCCCACAGTTCTTGTGGCAGCGTGAACATCCCCTCAGTCATGTTGATCATCAGCCAGTACCATGTTGAAATTTCTTTAATCTTAGGTGCATCCAACAACAGTTTTTCCTCCAATTCATTAAAGCCTCCTATCTTAGTACTGGGTGATTGAAACCAACTTTGGATTTGTAGAAATTTAAATTTTGACACAGTATTATTAGTCATCTCTCTGCACTTCTCCCATGTTATTAACTGTCCCTCATTCATTAAATGTTCCCATCTCAAAATACCAGATTCTTTCAGAAGGCAAGTCAACTTATCCTTTGACCATCCAGGAGAGCCCGGAGAATCCCAAATCGCGGCCAGAATGCTATAATATGGTAGTTTTATATTTTTCTTAATATGATACCAGGTTTCCGCCATGCCTTGTAATACTTTCAGCCTCACCTTTTTGAAGTATTTAGGGTCTGCAAATTTCTGCATGTATCCCACATCACCACCTTTCACATTGTTTAGCATTGCAGAGAGCAGTCTACCTATTTCTGAAGAAAGGGATCTATCCAGAAGCATTTTCCCATTTTTAAGCAGAAACGCCCAAGTGTAAAATTGTAAATCCGGAAGGGCTCATCCCTCATTCTCTTTTTTCCTCCTCAACTTTTTCCATGAAATGCGGGACCCTTTAGAGGACCATATAAAGCTACCTATGTGACCCTGCAATTTTTCGAACCACTCCTTCTTGAATTTTAATGGTATTGCATTAAATAAGAAAGTGAATTTTGTGAGAATAACCATTTTTACCAAATTAGCTCTTCCAAAAATGGTTAAGGGTAGATATGACCAGCTCGCCATCAAGTCACAAACTTCTTTCTTGACTTTTCTAAAATTTCCTTCTGAGAGTACTGTGATATCCTGTGTTATCCTAACCCCCGAGTACCTCATCTCCTTTTTGACCTCCTCATTCTCTCCCTTCGATTTCCACACCATTATCTCAGTCTTTTCTCTGTTGATCTAATAACCCGCAATCTTGCCAAAATCCGTGGTCAACTTAACAACATGCGCCATTGTAGCCTGCAGATCTGCTGTATAAATCATAAGGTCATCGGCATACAAGGCTAGTTTTTACTCCCACCCATTGCATCTAAAAGGGAAAATCCCTGGTTTATTTCTAATTCTTCTAGCCAAAGGTTCGATATACAAAGCAAACTATAGAGGTGACAAAGGGCAGCCCTGTCTTGTCCCTCTAGTTATCTTAAAAGAGGGCGTCAAAATCCCATTCATGAGCACTTTAGCACACAGGGAATTATATATTTCAGCAAGTGACTTACAGAACCTGTCTCCTAAATTTAGGGCTTTCATAATAGTCTGTAAGAATATCTAATTAACGTGGTTGAAAGCTTTTGTGGCATCCAGGGCTATGACTGACAAAGGAGAATTTTACGTAGTGGCCAGATCTATTGAGCCAATGAGAGCAAATATCAATTCATGCAGCGATCGTTCCCATATAAAACCTTTCTGATCTTCATGTACAAGGTCACTCATAATCCCATTAAGTCTTTCAGCCAAAATTTTGGCATAGATTTTATAATCACAATTTAATAATGACACCAGTCTGTATGAGTCGCAGCTCCTTGCATCCTTCCCTGGTTTCAAAATTAAAGTAATAATGGCCTCCTTCCATGTCTCAGGTATAGGTGACCCTTTTCTGAAAATATCATTAAATAGTTCTAGCAATATTGGCACTACGACTCCTGCTAGGGCTCCGTAAACCTCATGCTGCAACCCATCCGGGCCCGGAGCTTTCCCCTGTTTGCCAGCCTTAAGTGCTTGCTCCACTTCCAAGGTTATTATCTGACCATGTAAGGCAATACTTTTTTCTTCATTCAAAACTTCATAATGTTCCTGATTTAGGCAGCTTTCCGCCTCCTCTTCTGTAATCTTTAAATACTTTTGATACAATCTTTCAAAATAGCTTTAGAAGGCTCCCTCAATCTCTTTACTGTTCTTTAGCCCTGCCCCAGTGTTTTTACATTTAATTTCACTAACCAAATTCCTCGTCTGATCTTTTTTAATTTTACACTCTAATAATTTGCTACAATTTTCCCCTTATTCAAAATGAGCTAACTTGCTAGCCTCCGACCTTTTTTTTTAGCCTATCCTCTAGTGTACCTATTAGCTTTGTTTTTTAAGCCCTGACTGTAAAGCCTCTATTTCTTCCTGCTTCGAATTTAGTGTGGCTATTTCACCTTCTATTACTAGTATTCGCTTTTCTAGGTCTGTAACCTCCTCCTGGTCTGCCCGCCTCTTGATTGCCGATAGACTACCTATCCTTCCTCTCAAATAAGCATTGTAGGAGTCCCATACTACTCCCACAGGGGCAAAGCCTAGATTAAACTGAAAAAAATTATTTTGTCTCCTTGTTCAACACTTCTACCGAATCCTGATCCAGTAACAAAGTACGGTCCATTGTCCACCTAGTCTGTATATTCCTATATGTTAGGGTTAAGTCTAATAAAACTGTAGAAAGGTCTGATAAATGGGACCCTATATGTTTGATATCCTTTACCTGATCTTTTAAGTGAGTGTCTATTAAAAAATAATCAATCCTAGATTGTTGCCGATATTTCCTATTATTGTAAGTATATCCTCTTCTAACACCTGCACTCTGTCTCCATATATCGCATAAACCCATGTGTTCCATAGCCAGTTTTATCTCTGCAACCATCTTTTGATTGACTGTTGCTCTACTTTTAGTTGATCTGTCTAAGGTGCTATCCAGAACTCCATTAAAATCTCCAGCTATAATAATTGGGTCTGGATAATTCAACAATTCTACTAACATCTTTTTGAAGGGGGTTATTTCATCTTTATTAGGCCCATAATACCCCACCAATGTAAAACCTTGCCCAGATACCACCAATTTTGCTATGACCCATCTTCCCAAAATATCTGAGTCTCTCTTTAATAATGATCTTGCCATCTTGTTTTAACAGAATAGCCACCCCTTTTGTAACTGATGAATGTTTTGTGCAAACTATTTGCTGTACCCATCTCCTTGGCTTAAATCCCTGCAAACATTCTTTCTCCGTCAAGTGTGTCTCTTGTAATATTATTACCTGAGCAGGGTAATCTCTTATATGCTGTAATAAGCTTTCCCTCCTTCCCCTTCCCGTTAACCCATTCGCATTCCAGGACAAAATCTTAATTCGTACAATCTGATCTTCAGCCATCCCCTTTTACCTTGAAGCTAATGTCTGGTAAATCTGAAGCGCCTGAGGTTCCTTTTTAAAAAACAAATTCCCACATGCTCCCCACCCAGTGCCCTTTCCCCCACCCCCTCCTCCCTGGGGAACCTGCCCCCTCTCTTCATGGCCTCAGCCTTATGTGGGGCCCCCAAGTGTGCCCATCTTCGTTGAGTACATTTAATAAAAAGAGTTTTACCAGAAACCTATGTCCTCTAACCCTCCCCTTATTCCCTAATCAGAATTATATACCTGTAAAAGGGAGAGGAAAAAGGATTAGGGCCCGACCCATAGCACCATTTTAAGAGTAATTTAATCAGTTTAATCGGTTACCTGGACTCAAACTGCTCTCTGTAAATTCTCTATGAATTCATCCACTTCCCTTGCACAATGAAAGCTGTGCATTTTATTATTCAACATCACTTTAAGAACTGCTGGGAACTTCAACTGTAATGTAGCCCCTAGTTTTTTCAGCGGGTCGATCCTCTTTCCCAATTCCCACTGTCTATTGGTTGTAATATGGGAGATATCTGACCTAATCTCATATATAACCTCATCAACTTTTATTGATTTTGTTATTAATGCTCTTAATAATATCTTCTCTTTGAGACTAAAAGTGAGAAAGTTTATCAGGATCTTCCTCAGCTTGGTTCTATTTGGATTTAATCTAAAGGGATCCCTATGAACTCTCTGGATATCCTGAAGAATCTTGTGCTCTAAGTCTTCCGTTTGCAGCCCACTCTTAATCAAATTAACCACAAAAGATTTCAGATCTTCCCCCTCTGCTCCTTCCGGCACATTCAAGATTCATAAATTATTCAGTCTCTGGTTGTTTTTCTAATATCTCCAGCTTCTCCTGTTATCCCTGTTCTTTCGTTTTTAAGACTCTAATGTCCTCTTTGTTAACTTGGGCACTGATTCTAAGGTCTTTCACTGTTTCTTCAAGGATAGGAATTCTATTTGTGAAATCGTCTATTTTTTTTCCAAGTTTCTCACAGGCCATCCTAATCTCCTTTTGGTTGACTTCTGAGATCTCGTACCTATTTATAATTTCTGAAGAGAGAGCTGTTATCAAGGCCCCTACTGAAAATCCTTTGCTGTTCATAGCGACATCACTCCTCGAAGGTACTCCAGCATCCCTCTCCTCTGCGGACCATTGTATGCCGAGTAGCGACTTCGATGTTTTCAGGGGTGAGGGTACAGCATCTCCTCTTGGGCTTCCTTTCTGGGTCTCTCCAGACCCCGATGTGTCTGACTGATGATTATCTAAACCTGCCTCTGAGACTACTAGGTCGTCCATCATCAACACCTGAAATCTATTTGAACTCGTGACCTTCACCCAATCAGACATAGCATTCTCTTCCGAGGACTCTAACTGTCCCCCCATCACCCACTCTCTTTTGACCCCCCTCATCCGGCATATAATAATAATAATAATCTTTATTCTGCAGTTAAAAAAACAACCATAAAAGAGAACAGTTTAAAAAAGAAACCATCATCAAATTCATTGAGTAACTACAAGTCAATAAAATGTGCAAAATCGCAAAATGTCCAAATTCTCATTGAACCAACCATATTTCTTAGCCATTGTAGGATACTTAGAAACATTCAATAGTCTAAAAAGTACATCATGTTCAGTGGATATTAGACACAGGGTAAGTTAATGTATACATACCACAGATAAAACCATAAAAAGTCTATAAAAATCATCAATGATTCGTTACATTTGTAACAATATAGCAAAACACAATGTCGCTACTTCAGTCGCCTCTAGTGTTTCTTGACCTAAATGCTGATCTTAAAAAATTAATAACACAGAAAAGTGTGTGGACATTAGGTAATAGCTGTACATACATTAAAGCTACACGGGCATGCCTAAATCTAACTTCTTTTAAAAGCCTTTTAAGGAACAATTGTCTGGGATACGTAAAATTGTTACAAAAAAACACAAAATGTAGAGTGTCCTGTGGAGACCTATTGTCGCAACCACACGGGCCCCTATCTACTAGGTGTAGGGCAAACCCTGGGGGGAAGCCAATAAATGATGAAACTGAATCAGCCGAAAATGAGTAATTAAAAATCTATCGTCTGCACTTGTTAAAATCAATAAATACGGCTCCATGCCCTGCACACACAATAATAGGGTGTGTGCTCTTCCCATGTGTTTTTTGAGTTCCTTGTCTTCTCGGTGAGCTACTATATAGTTAAAAAACAACTCTTTAATGTTGTTCTTATCCTGTGGCTTCAGGTTCTCATAATTAGAGAACATGTCTGCTCTACCTAAAGCAGAGAGGGTATCTTTAATGTATCTTAACCATGGTATTTTTGGTGCATGGTCAAGTGAGAGGCAGTCCAGGATTTCTAGTCTATTAAAACCTGCCTCCACATTTGATCATATCTTCAGCCAGCATAACAGCGGTTTAACGGCCATCAAATCCATAATGTACTTAGGCCCTAATTCTTCGTGTATCACATACTATGGGGTACCCTGGGAACTTTCAAAATACACCTAAAGTATTTGTTTTCTGCAGTTTTTAAATTGTTCACCACCATGTACCCCCATACCTCACTTCCATAATGGGCCTTAGAAATACAATAGGAATTATATAAATTTAAAATTATCCCTGATGACCATGTCCCCAGCCTATGAGCATAATGTGCGATGGTACCCATGGATCTGTTCATTTCTAAAACCTTACCCTCCTGTAGATCTTTAAAATTAAGCTTATCATCGATTAATATGCCCAGGTAAGAAAAGGCCAGTACCTTCGCTATACCATGGGGTCGATTCCGATCTCGGCCGGAAGCGCTTCTAACAGTATTCGTCCGGAAAAAAACCCAGCCGAATGCGTGTTTCCCGACCGATTCGAACACTCGTCCGAACGAACAAGTACGATGCGCATAACAGCCCAGATTCCGAGCGAGCCGTACTCACCCATTTCAGCTACTGTTCCCCGCCCGAGCCGGATCCGTAAACGCAGATTCGAGTCTCACAGAAGCAAATACACAGCACCTTCCGGCCGGACGAGTACGATGCGCCTTCCGTATGCGCCGAACCCGTCGCTACGTCCGGCACGTTTGAGCAACCGGGAGAGCCGTACATAAGCTCCGATTCGCGCCACAAGAAGATCCACGGCTACGAGACGAACAAGCCAGCGACGAGTACGAGTCGAAGACACGCGAAACCCGAACGAGACGACCCAAGCATGAATCCCATCGCGCAGGTCCTACCTATACTCTACATCTATTACCGGGCCCGGCACGGACGCGTACGGCGCAGACGGTTAGTCAAACACCAACAACACAAACAAACGACACGTACCCGAAATATGTCACACACACATAGGGATGCACAAATGACGTACACTAGCAACAGCAGAACCATAGGGGTGGGATGGCCATCACCAATGCCATACACACCCATAGGGGGATGGATGCCTACCACTAACACCACCCTACCACCACCCCTACTCATGAGGGGCTAGATGCCTGCCACTACCACCACCCCAACTCATGGGGGCCTGGATGCCTGTCACTACTACCATCCCCACCCTTAGGGGGATGGATGCCTGCCACTACCACCACCCGTACTCAGGGGGGCCTGGTTGCCTGTCACTACTACCATCCCCACTCATGGGGGGATGGATGCCTACCACTAACACCACCCCTACTCAGGGGGGGCTGGATGCCTACCACTAACACCACCCTACCACCACCCCTACTCATAGGAGGCTGGATGCCTGCCACTACCACCACCCCTACTCAGGGGGGCTTGGATGCCTGTCACTACTACCATCCCCACTCATAGGGGGATGGATGCCTACCACTACCACCACCCCTACTCAGGGGGGCCTGGATGCCTGTCACTACTACCATCCCCACTCATAGGGGGATGGATGCCTACCACTACTACCATCCCCACTCATAGGGGAATGGATGCCTACCACTAATACCATCCCCACTCATAGGGGGATGGATGCATGTCACTACTACCATCCCCACTCATGGGGGGATGGATGCCTACCACTAACACCACCCCTACTCAGGGGGGGCTGGATGCCTGCCACTACCACCACCCCAACTCATGGGGGCCTGGATGCCTGTCACTACTACCATCCCCACCCTTAGGGGGATGGATGCCTGCCACTACCACCACCCCTACTCAGGGCGGCCTGGATGCCTGTCACTACTACCATCCCCACTCATGGGGGGATGGATGCCTATCACTACTACCATCCCCACCCTTAGGGGGATGGATACCTGCCACTACCACCACCCCTACTCATGGGGGCCTGGATGCCTGTCACTACTACCATCCCCACTCAGGGGGGGCCGGATGCCTACCACTAACACCACCCTACCACCACCCCTACTCATGGGGGGCTAGATGCCTGCCACTACCACCACCCCTACTCAGGGGGGCCTGGATGCCTGTCACTACTACCATCCCCACCCTTAGGGGGATGGATGCCTACCACTGACACCACCCCTACTCATAGGGGGCTGGATGCCTGGCACTACCACCACCCCTACTCATAGGACGGGTAATGCATGACACAACCAGCATACTCCCACATAAGGAATGTCTGAAAATTACATCCCCCAACACCATGACAAGCGTGTGTAGTCTGTGTCAAATGCCTACAACACTGAACATGACATTGAACATACAATGTGACCCCCTAGCACATGTGTCACACATAAATGTGTGTGGCCTCCACAATGCAAGCCGACCATGACCACTGTGGCAATGGGGTCGAACACCCCATCACCACAGTGACCAAAAGGTAAGTGTGGGGCCATAGCTGAAGCACATTCTGAACATTGTGGCAATGGGGCCTAAAGCCCCATCATCACAGTGACCAAAAGGTAAGTGTTGGGTCCATAGCTGAAGCACATTTTGAACAGTGTGGCAATGGGGCCTAAAGCCCCATTATCACAGTGACCAAAAGGTAAGTGTGGGGTCCATAGATGATGCACATTTTGAACAGTTTGGCAATGGGGTCTAAAGCCCCATCACCACAGTGACCAAAAGGTAAGTGTGGGGTCCATAGCTGATGCACATTTTGAACAGTGTGGCAATGGGGCCTAAAGCCCCATCACCAAAGTGACCAAAAGGTAAGTGTGGGGTCCATAGCTGATGCACATTTTGAACAGTGTGGCAATGGGGCCTAAAGCCCCATCACCACAGTGACCAAAAGGTAAGTGTGGGGTCCACAGCTGAAGCACATTTTGAACAGTGTGGCAATGGGGCCTAAAGCCCCATCACCACAGTGACCAAAAGGTAAGTGTGGGGTCCATAGCTGATGCACATTTTGAACAGTGTTGCAATGGGGCCTAAAGCCCCATCACCACAGTGATCAAAAGGTAAGTGTCGGGTCCATAGCTGAAGCACATTTTGAACAGTGTGGCAATGGGGCCTAAAGCCCCATCACCACAGTGACCAAAAGGTTAGTGTGGGGTCCATAGCTGATGCACATTTTGAACAGTGTGGCAATGGGGCCTAAAGCCCCATCACCACAGTGTCCAAAAGGTAAGTGTGGGGTCCATAGCTGATGCACATTTTGAACAGTGTGGCAATGGGGCCTAAAGCCCCATCACCACAGTGACCAAAAGGTAAGTGTCGGGTCCATAGCTGAAGCACATTTTGAACAGTGTGGCAATGGGGCCTAAAGCCCCATCACCACAGTGACCAAAAGGTAAGTGTCGGGTCCATAGCTGAAGCACATTTTGAACAGTGTGGCAATGGGGCCTAAAGCCCCATCACCACAGTGACCAAAAGGTAAGTGTGGGGTCCACAGCTGATGCACATTTTGAACAGTGTGGCAATGGGGCCTAAAGCCCCATCACCACAGTGACCAAAAGGTAAGTGTGGGGTCCATAGCTGATGCACATTTTGAACAGTGTGGCAATGGGGCCCAAAGCCCCATCACCACAGTGACCAAAAGGTAAGTGTAGTCATGGTAAAAGCTGCCAAAGCCAAACTGCATGAATGATTCCTGGTCACACAACAACAAACACATCAGTGGCATAGTAGTGCTTGTGTCCCATAGCAACATAGATTGGGTGAGGCAAACAGTGCAGTGGCAATGAAACATCGTTTTGGCCATGTGCATACAAACATCACCCATGGGGGCTCACATTGTCAACATTCACATATAACACAATGACAGAAGTGACCATCATAATGCAGACCCACATATCTGCACCAATGGACACACAAATGTAGATATCCTGTGGAGACTGTAGATGTGAGGTGAACAAATACCATACCATGGCAGCAATGGAACATACAAACCATGATTATTGTGCTGACTGATGACCTAGGAGTCCCAGGGACAGCAGGGGAAAGCCACCAAACAACATACAGCCAATGGCACACTCAAGATATGCCAATGCAGTGGTGCAAATGCACAAACACAAACAGGCAGACTCACACTGCATATCAAACACAACAGGTGATGGGGGTGTGTGCCAGTGTCCCGAGGCAACCACACAACACATGAGGAGGCCTGAATTCCAATTACACAGATGTGTATACAGTGCCACACAAAAGTAACTCATGGATCGGATTCCCCTATGTGGGCAAACAGGCATTGTTAGATGAGAGGGAGCCCAAATTACACATGTCACACAAGCTTGTAGGAACAGCAACTTACACAGCAAGAGACAGACCCACCACAGCACTACCCCCAGGGACCCCACATTGTGGTGACACTAGCCTGCATGATAATCCCACTGTGATGACAAATGTAGATGTCATTCACACTGTGAATCACAGCCATGTGTCCTGAGCAACAAACTACCATCACACCTACACAAGCACAAATCAATCAGCACAGCCTGCCAGCCAAGGTCAATATGGAGGTAGGGGTCTAGCCGTGCAACAACTCACATTTGCACACACTCAACACCACACACCTTGATCTTCACCAATGTGCAGCAGTGAAGCTCACATGGACTGGTGACATTGCACATGCACCCATGACAATCCCAGGGGTGGTGGGGGGAACTAAGGTGCAGAAACCCATCACACATGGCCAGTCAACAAGACTCGTGAATGTCTAACACACTGCACAGTACGCGGTACATGGGCATGACGTGAAATCCACCCCAATCAATGGGATCCCGGCCATAGTCACACACCAATGAAGAAGCCAAGGTGACCCACTAAGAACACACGTAGACAACTTCCAACATTGCAGCTCTGACCCCGAGGAGTGGCAGCAGTCACACACACAATGTGTCACAATCACTGAAAGCTACCACAAACTGTAAATTACATGACTTGTGTAACCAACAAGTGCCAAGGGGAATCCTGACTGTGTCCCATCTGCGTTTGCCCACATCCCCAGCCCTGACAACAAAGACAACTAGGGATGACAACCTGATGAACATTAGTTTGCCATGCACCCACATCCCGGAGAAACCAGGTCCAAGATGCTGGATGAACACAGAACAACTCAGCAAGCATCACAAACAGGAGCATCCGTAGGGACACAGCCTGTGTAGGAAAAGGGAAGGGAACACGCACAGACATGCTTACACAACACACAACACGGGCCCAGGCAATGTCACGGGATTACACACTGCCATGAGGGCACTCCACTCCTGTGGAAGGTCCGCTGTGCCAACCCTTGTCTGTGCACGACTCAAACATGTCAGCAGAACACTCTCGTCAGTGAGTCAACAACTACAACACACTGAAGGCTCTGCTCACATCAGCCTGGGTACGGGAGTGTCACGTCAGTCATCTGCATATACCCAAAACACGTGTCAAGCAAGTTGCACTGTACACAGCATGTCCAGTGGAGATGGGAACACAGTCAGGGAAATAGAAACATTGAACAGTGGTAAGCCCACTAGATGTGCATCAGTGTAAGACAAAGATGTTAATTTACAAATGCAAAACATACATCCCTGTGTCAAATGCTGAACATTACACCCTCAGACTGCAGCAAAGGATGCTATAGATCCAGACTACATCAGGACACATATCCCATGGACCACATGGAGTCCATCACAGCAACACTTCATTTTCCTGATCTGAACACTATTACAACTGCAAATGCATGATGATACTCATCTACATCATGTACATCAAAAGAAAAACCACAAGTAAACAAAAAGAGGCTTTATTCAGCAAATGTCAAACTAAAATTTTAAGTCCAAAAGAAACTAAGGCCAATGGCCAGTCCAAATACACAGTCCCAACAGGGTGATATGTGACAACTTGTCACCCATTGCTTGCCTGCACTGGTACGGACAGGGGACATCGCCGTTGGAGGGGCATACAAGGGGCAGGCCAGGCACCGCAGGGACAGGATCAGGGGATGCCAGAAGGAGGCAGTGAAGGGGTGGTGGGTGCAGGAGTGTCACTGGCAACTGCAGTGGAGGTGTCTGACTCAGGGGGGGCCGGCACCACTGTAGGGCACAAGTCAGATGGTGTGGGTGCTGCAACCACTGCAGTGGGCCGGTCAGATGGAGTGGACTGGGTCCCCACTGCAGTGCCCGAGTCAGACGGGGTGGTTGTGGACTCCACTGCAGTGCATGACTCCAAGGGAGTGGAAGGGGGGGGGCAGATGAGGTGGGCAGGACAGAGGGAGGGGACCCGGCCTCCACACCAGTGGCACAAACAGGCAGAGCGTCTGGTTTGGGGGTGGAAGAGCAAGTGGCAGGGGGGGAGGGCCTAAGCAGTTTGGGGATGCGGTATCGGTGTGTGGGGGAACCTGGGGCAGGGTGTGGCGGTGGAACCTGTGGAGTGGTGGCCTGGGGGATGGAGGAGAGAGACTGTGTGGTGGAGCTGCGTGGTGGTGGTGGTGGGGTCTTGCCCTTCCTGGTCCGGGGGGACTTTCGAATGGGGTCCTCAGTCTGCCTGTGCCTGGGGGAGGGTGTCCGGGGGTGAGGGGCACTCCCCTCTGTGTGGGTGGACTTCCTCTTCCCCCGGTATGCTGGATCAGCGGGATCGGAGGGGAAGAGGCCGAGGTCACAGAGGAAGAGCTGCTGTGTAGGTGGGGTTGCAGGTGAGGCAAGGGAAGGGGTCTTGGAGGGAGAGGATTTGGAGGACTGCAGAGTGACTGTGGATGCCTGTGTGTGTGTCTGTTCCCCATCCCCTGTGTGTGTGGTATCAGTCCCCTGAGGATGCTTGTGTGCACGTCTTGCCTTTCTTTTGGGTGTGTCTGTGCTGCTCGTGTCTGTGTGTTTGGGTGATTGTGCAGGTGTGCATGTGCTTTGGACAGGTAGGGTGCCAGGAAGTGTGGATGGGGCAGAGGTAGGAGGGGTGAGGGACTGTTGGAGGAGGGACACTGCTGCCGTCAGGGAGGAGTCCATGGACTTATTGCTCCTCTGTAGGGCAGACATACCCGTTGAGATGCCCTCCATGAACGACACCAGCTGTGTCAACAGAGTGGTGTGTGCATGGAGGACACTCAGCATTGCTGTCTGCCCTACATGGAGCTGCCGAAGTAGGTACACAGACTCCTCACTCAGGGCAGCAGGGGACACAGGGGCAGGGGGTGCGGTGCCTGGCACAAAGGAGACACGCTCCCGAACACGGGAGCCTCCACGGACCTCTGGAATCGGAGCCAATGGGAGGGCGGTGGTGGTGGTGGTGGTGGCGGGGCCAGACAGACTAGCTGGGGTGTGGTGGCTGCTGACACCCGCCTCCACAAGGGAGTCATCCTCCGAGCTGCTGTGGTCCTCAGCTGAGGTGGATGGTGCTGAGGACTCCTCGGTGTGGCTCCCCTCGCCCTCCGTTCCACTGGGTCCCTCCGATCACTCGTCGGCTGCTGACTCAGTCTGGCTCTGCAGCTCCTCCTGGTCCGTGGAGCTGTCCCCTCCTGTGGCCGTGGATGTATCTGCAAACAATTAGGGAAACAGACAAACATCAGTCACCTGCACTGACCGCACACACCACAGTAAGTACAGCACATTACAGAGCAAGCCCTGGCATCCTTAGTTGAACATTGCCAAAAGTCCTCACACAGATTCGGAGAAGCCAATTGTCAGTCTGATGGTCAACCATGGAACTCACACCCCTCCTGCCCTTGCACCCATCTGTCTGGTGCCTGTCTGATGGTAATACCTCAGTGTGGACACATGCACCACCTACACAGTTGTTGGACATTGCAGAGAACACGGTGAAGTATGTGAACATGCACACATCACATCTCTTGCCACTGAGTCAGTGCAGGTGTCCGGATAAAGGGATGGCCAGAGTCTAAATAGAAATGCATGTGATGCATACCAGCACCAGACACCATGATGCACCCATGTCCGGATAGTCAATGCCACAATGGGGTGCATGTTGCACATGTCACTCCCCTGCAGGATCACTCTTAGGAAGTTTAATGCCATGACACAGGCATGCGTGCAAAGTCATACATCACTGTCTCCAGTCACATGGCCATGGCAGCCAGCCAACAACAGTCTGCACTGTGTCACAATCCTAGGACATGGTGAATGCAAGTTATGTAACTGACAAGTGCACATGTCCATCCCCCACAAACCACATCATCTGAACTCGTATTTGTCCACGTCATACCAATTGGACATATGGGAGACATGAAACACAACTCTCAGAACCTGAGCACCTCACAGTGTGCTGTGAATGAAAAACAGCTGCCTGAAAGTCACAGTCGCATACACCTGTGTGCACAGTCTAGTGATCAAACACCTATAAGTCACAGAAGTATCGTCTCTCATGGTCACATCTCAGATGGCATGCTGAGCCCTGACCGATAAACATTCCAGTAGTCCTGACAACAAAGCCACAGCACAATGACACAGAGGCAGACACCTGAGGGAACATTTCACTGATCACAACATGTCAGCTGATACACGGGAGTGGGAGTACAGAGTGTATTGTTTGCCCTGGAGTAGGCATGACTATCCAGCTCCACCTGTAAGAGGGATGAGCCCTGGACAGTAGGCAGGTGGCTAAGCATGTGTGACACACTTGACATACATACTCCTGAGGTCCAAACATTGTTCCCACCCGCAGCATGGGGTGTGCCAAATACCCCAGGGACATGTGGTGATTCAGATCAGCAAGTGGACCACATATCAAAGTTACACCCAGATTACATTTCACGACTTAGGCATTGTGTGAGCAATCGACCCACCCATGAAGCCCACCACAAAGTCACGGGAACAAAAGCTGTCCCCCACCTTGAGCAAAGCAAAAGGCAAGGACCCTGTACCCAAGTGACACAATTTCCTGACCGTAAGGACCACACCTGCGTATCAGATGAGGAGTGGGCATGTCACAATTGAGGGACATGGGTCCTGGACCACAAGACTGATGTACTGTGGAAGTTTAACCAGGCCAGAGGAGGGCACATAGCATGTCAGACAGAGTTCACAGTGCAGTCATGGACTCACCCCCTCCTTGCTGCTGTCTGTCCTTCAGCTGCCCATCCAGGTCAGGGAAGACCACTGCCAGGATCCGGAGCATGTGGGGGTCAGGGTCCGGTGTCCGCCCCTCCTGCGAGGAGGTGACAGCTTCAGCTGGACCCTTGCGATCCTCCGGGTCCAGCCACGAAGGTCCTGCCACCTCTTCTGGCAGTTGCGAATCTGGCGCTTGTAGACCCCCACGGATCTTACTGCCCGGGCGATGGTCAGCCAGATTTCCTGCTTCTGATGGGCATCAACCTGTGAGGATGACAAAGTGAAAAGGCCATTACTACACATGCAACATATCCGTGCATCACACAGTCGGATATACATGTCTCAATCACAGGGGCATATGATGTACACAGGCAGTGCAACGATGGCTATGAACAGTTTGCCAGCAGTTACTACATGGTATCATTGCATGGGCAGTAAATCTTGTTGGAATGCACTGTTACTGCACTGTACCTGTTCAGTGCATGTGACTGCACACTTTGGGGGGTGAGAACTACTCAGTGAGCATGCTAGCCAGTGGTGTGCACACTGGAAGTCTTGCTAGTCAGACAACATGCACAATTAGTAAGGCAGTGGACAGCACACTCACCTGCTCCCCTGATGTCCCATACAGCTTGCTGTACTGTGGAAGTAGGCTGTCCAGCAGGGCCTGGTTCTCCTCAAGGCTGAAGGCTGGGGCTCTCTCCACAGTACGTGCCATTGCAGTAGCCAGAGGATGCAGAGACAGCAGCAGTGTTGGTGGCAGATGTCGTCCTGGAGCATGTAGTGCAGGCAAGTGAGCCCTCAGGGGAACAGCCAGCATTATATGTGTGCTGCAGAGGCAGATACTGTCCCATGTGTCCAAAGTGATAGGTCCAAGTCGTTTGCATCTTCTGAATCTGACCAATCCATGGAATAGCAGCACTAATACACGCCCACAGCATCCTTCAAAACTTCAACTTCATGACACCCATGAATTTGCAACATTGTTGTGGCTGGCCAACTGAATTCACTGCATCAGACTCGTTGAAGCTTCGAAAACGCGTCCGTTGCCATGCCAGGCCCCAGCCAATGCGTGCGCACCGTTCGGTCCATTGCTGTACAACGCGTATTCCGGGATACAACGCGTACCCGCTCACAACAGATGCAATGGGCCGTGCGGGCACACCGATCGGTCCATTGCTGTACAACGCGTATTCCGGGATACAACGCGTACCCGCTCACAACAGATGCAATGGGCCGTGCGGGCACACCGATCGGTCCATTGCTGTACAACGCGTACCCGCTCACAACAGATGCAATGGGCCATGCGGGCACACCGCTCGGTCCATTGCTGTACAACGCGTACCCGCTCACAACAGATGCAATGGGCCGTGCGGGCACACCGATCGGTCCATTGCTGTACAACGCGTATTCCGGGATACAACACGTACCCGCTCACAACAGATGCAATGGGCCGTGTGGGCACACCGCTCGGTCCATTGCTGTACAACGCGTATTCCGGGATACAACGCGTACCCGCTCACAACAGATGCAATGGGCCGTGCGGGCACACCGATCGGTCCATTGCTGTACAACGCGTACCCGCTCACAACAGATGCAATGGGCCGTGCGGGCACACCGATCAGTCCATTGCTGTACAACGCATCCCTGTACAGGTCACACGCATAAGTCACCATGCTTGTCACTGGTGAACGTATGCCAGCCACATATACTTTCCAGGGACTCAGGGGCACACCTACAACACCACACCCAGTCCACACTGTATCTAAGGCATGTAAGGCTGCATTGCCTTTTCTGTGTATGGGGGTAAACATGTGGTTTTTGGGGTGGCACTTGGGGGCAGCCACACCCAGGCTGTGCACGTGTTCATGGGGACAGGATCCTTTGTGTGTTGTGCACCTGACCACTGTGATGTGCAACTGTTCATTTTGGAGCATGTGGCATGGTCACATTTCCAGGTTGTGTATGTGTATGACATGTCACGTACCCCCAGGCTCACATGTGGGAAGGCATGTACGTCACAGGGTGACCCATTGCCACAATAGTGATGGCCCTCCACAGTCTGACTGACTGAAATATTTGTAAAGCGCACTAATGCCGAGGCGTCTTGGCGCTGAGGTAATAGCCGTCCACCTAGTTGGCAGGCCTAGAACTTAGAGAAGAGCCATGTTTTAATCAACTTTCTAAAGAGAGTCCTGCTGGACTGCAGTCTCATGTGGATTGGGAGGGAGTTCCACAATTTAGCAGCTTGGTAGGAGAACCCCCTTCCGCCCCATCTAGCTCTTCTTATCCTAGGCAGAAGAACCAGTCCAGTATTTGCCGACCTGAGGCAGCGTACCGGCAGATATCGCGGGAATAAGAGTTGAATATCTGCCGCCCCTCCTCCATAGAGGGCTTTATGGACTAGGCAAAGAGCCTTAAAATCTATTCTTCGGCGGACTGGGAGCCAATGGAGAAGTTTTAGGCTTGCGGATGTTGGGTGGTGTTTAGGTAGCTCTAACAGTACTCGTGCGGCCGCATTTTGTAGAGACTGTAATTTAGAGAGCTGTCTGACACCCGCGCCTAGGTATAACGCATTGCAGTAGTCTATTCGAGACAGAACCAGCGCACCGACTACCGTTTTCCTTAACGAGGGTGGAATGAATGGAAGAATCTTCCGCAATACTTTCAACGTGAAAAAACAAGCCGATGACACTTGATTTATCTGGAGGGCAAGCGTTAGGTCCTTATCGACCAGAAACCCTAGATTTCTGGCCTTCAGAACAGGGACTTCAGGCGGCCACCAGAGTTCGCTCCAGACCGTGGGTTTCTGCCCGAACTCTATGACCTCAGTTTTTTCCGTATTTAACTTCAGGAAATTTGAGTTCATCCAGGCCATCAATGCCATTAGGCAGTTCCGGAACCTTTCCGCCGTCAGGTCCACGTTTTGCGTAACTGACACCACTAATTGGGTGTCATCCGCGTATGACACAAGGGAGAGACCGTGGCTTTTTATTAATCTAGCCAGAGGGGCAACATACACATTGAACAGGGTGGAGGACAAGGCAGAACCCTGGGGCACTCCACACGGGAGTGTGAACTTTCCCGACTGAAGTCCATCCCAGTGAATTGCCTGTTCCCGGTTTGCCAAGTATGAGGCTAGAAGGTCCAGAGCCTTCTCCCCAATACCAGCTACTGTCAGCCTTTGTACCAAGACCGTGTGATTTACGGTGTCGAATGCTGCGGTTATGTCGAGTAGTATTAGGGTGGCCCTACCACCTCCGTCCATCACCTTTCTAATCTCTTCCGTCGCCATGATTAAGGCAGATTCTGTTGAGTGCTGAGCTCTAAATCCATGTTGTGTAGAATCTAGAATGTTATTCTTATCTAGGTATTCCGTCAGTTCCCTGTTTAGTGCTTTCTCAAGTAACTTGGAAGGAAACGGGAGGCAAGAAATAGGTCGATAGTTCTTGACCTCCAAAGGGTCAAGTGAGGTTTTTTTAAAAATGGGTCTAATACAGACCTTTTTCCAGCACAGTGGAAAAACCCCTGAAATAATGATTGTGTTTAGTAAGGGGGTCAAGCAGGCACTGATCAACTCTGGGGCTAAGTGTAGGATAAAGTCTGTGTGCATGTTGTGTTTCCGATGACTCTGACTCCATGTGCACAATGGGAGACAGTCTCCACATCCACGTTGTTTGTGCATGGACTTTGATGTTGTGTGTGTGTGTCACAGACGTCCATGTCTGTCCTGCAGAGGCAACAGGGGCCACTACCTGTGGGAGTCATGTTTGTTTTTCTGACGTGTACATGATACGCCATGTCATGCCAGTGTCCATGTGGCAAGACAGGGTCCCTGGGAATCTACATGTCAATGAGCTGTGATGCCTGTGGCGCATCTGTCCAGACATGTCACTGTGGTGTGTGTGTGGAACGTGACAGCAGTAAATGGGTACTGTGACACAGCCTAATGGTTTCCCATAGCACACCCTGGAACCTGTTGTCAACACATGTTGAACTGAGATGTTAGATGATGTCCATGTAGGTGCCATATATGTCCAAACAGAACGGCACACACATCAAGTACTTGTGTCTCGTAATGATGTATCATGTGAAATTGAGTATGGTGAATGGCACATATGTGGGGTGACTGACAATCTTTCTTTCTTCACCTATGCACTGCAGGGCTCCAGCTGTCCATAGACCATTCCCTGACCTGGCAACGATGGTGGAACGTGACAGCATCCGACGGTACCACTTCACCAGGCAGCTGATTGAGGATTTGGCAGTGCGCTTGGCCCCACATTTGCAACCTGGCCGGCCGTACCCTACAGCGCTGACCCCCAAGGTGAAGGTGATGGCAGCCCTACACTTCTTTGCCACCGGTACCTTTCAACACACTGTGGCGACTGCTGGTGGGATGTCACAGACTATGTTCAGCTGTGTGCTACACGATGTTTTGGAGGCAATGTTGAGATGCCTGAACCAGTACATCTATTTCCCAACACGTCAACAACTCACTGACGTCAAGAGTGACTTCTATGCCCTGGGGAGGATGCTACATGTCATTGGCTCCATTGATGGGACACATGTGGCTTTACTACCACCACAGGCACATGAGCAGGTGATGCAGCGCGTACAATAAAAACTATTCTCCTCCCAGGTTACTTATAGGTCATCCAGGGGCAAACTATATTTCTCATATCCACATGACGATGGGGCCCATAAACATCGCCTAACACACACGCACACTCCTGGATTTCCTTTACACCTTTATGAAATTCTGTACTCCTAGGAGAAGCATGAGAACTAAATGGAGAACATCATTTTATGTACCGCTGGAAGAGCCAGGATATCTTATTACCTTAATTTGTCACTTTCTTTTATTTATTTCTTAAGATATTCCTGCTCATTGGTTTGTCGATGAATCATTCATTTAAGAAATTAGTTCATAGTGATTAAGACCAGCTGAATCACAATAACCAATTACTGATGTCACAATCATTTAGGAAAATAACCACTGAGTCATTTTGGGTTTAAAGAATCTTAAATTTTATATAATTTTAAAAGCATGAAAAGAATTTTAATACTTTATTCAATTATTCATTCTTAAATTCAAATATTTATTAAGCATAATCAATTTATTGCAGAAAGGAAATTTTGTCATGAAGCCAAAACCCTAATTACCTGCCTAGCTTCCTAATTTAGCCTAATGATTTCTAACCTAAGTTAGGAATTAGAAATAGCCTGATTCTCATACTCAACTGTAAAATTAAGACAGCAACAGCAACTTCAGCTCGTCAGCATCAGCTACCTGCAACCCGTCTCCTCTAACAGTCTTTCAGCATCTCCCGCTCAGTAAGGGATCGATCAGGACCACCCAGCACTGGAAGCCACCAACGCGACTCTTCAACTCCTCTCCTGACTGTGACTGCAACCACGACTGACATCAATTCTGACCCCCTCCCACTAAGAGTAGGCCCTCTTATACCCTAATTCTAACTTTGCTAACTAACTGTTGCAACATTAATAACACGCTTTTCTTTCATTGGTCCATGCATGTCAGCTTATTCATTCTTTTAATCAAGTTCTCTTGGATTCAAGGGTCCTTGGATCATTTCCTTTCCCATACGCTTAAACATTTCCATCCGATTCGATCAGTTCATTTGTAACTTCTTTCGACACATTTGAGAACTCCGCAGTCATTGTCCTTTCTCTTAAACTTGTTTCCCACGGGCCTCTTGCTGATCATCACGGCACGCTATCAGTTCAATTAGGTCACATCAGCCTTGACCATTTCTTGCATCCTAGCCTCTCTGTTATACCACGAGGTTGCTTTCTCCCATTTCATCCCGTGTCATGTGTTCCCTTGCGCCTGCGCACATCTTCCCACTGGCGGCCATTTTATCTCGCCACTCGGTTATACTTTTGAAGCACTAATTTGAGGCAAACAAAACATAATTAAAATAGAGAAAAATATCCCTTTCGTTTCCCTCCCGTCGTCTACGTACCCCAATTAGTTGTTACCTAGCAGAAAGCAACATTTAAGCTGTTCCTTACTTACCATCACTATTGTTTTTGCAACGACACGTTTTATTTCTATGAAGCATAAACATGCATTTATTTTTAATTAATACGCATTTATTTTTATGTTATAATTAGACACACGGACATCCATTAATAGATTATTTAGCACATACATTGGCATATTACCATTCCCACACATACAGTGTTGATTAATACATTTAAACGAACATTTTATTTAATTAATTATAAAATTTTGTTAGGGGTTACATTTTTTATTTTCCCTGCTCCATCAACTCCCCCTTTGGTGATTTTTAAATCACCACATAAAACCCAAGTCATACTTCTTTTCAGGCAGCATGTCTTTCATCCTTTGCTTTCTGTTATTTATACATCTGTTTCTTCTTCATCTTGCCTTTTAGTCTCTTTATACATGCTTTCTTTCATTTTCTCCAACTCAATTTCACCCATTTCTCTCTCTCTTTCTCTCATTATTCTGTTATTTCTTTTTATCTTATTTTGTCTTACTTTTCTCTTTATACATGTTATTACTATTTTCAATACCATGGCTAACAGTATTACTATAGTTGCTACTATTATAACTTTCCCTATCACTAGTCTACTCATCCTAGTTAACCAATTCGCTACTGAAGAAAACCCTCTACCAAGTTTTCCCAAAACACTTTCAACCTCCAGTGGAACTAGTTCTTTGTGCAAACTTGTAATATTTGTAATATACTTCTGTATATTTTCACTGTTATCAGGAATGTAAGTACAACAATGTTGGACTTTCAACATTCCACAGACTCCACCCTCTTTGCCAAAAGAATATCAAGGGCAAGCCGATTTTGCATCACCATAGCTCTCATGGCAACCATTTCGGTATTTACCATTAAGAACCCTCCCGCAGTATCTGTAGACAAACGATCTACTACTGTGGATAACTTCCGAATTTTAAATGCATTCAAAGATATTCCCACTGCTGGTATCAATGCTCCAAAAATATCACCTACAATTTCTGAAAAACTTTCCCTCTTTCTACGTGTAAATCTATTAATCATCTTGTATGTTCCCTTTTCTTCTCTGTCCATGTGAAATTTTTTTGGAAAGACCAGGCCTACATAGCAAGTTCCATACCAATGGTCCGGTAACCTGTAATAAGCTCTATTCCCACAAATATAATAGATACCTGGAAATATTGGATCTTTTCCACCTTTGAATCCCCAACCTCCCAGAATTTGATAATTGTCATGACAGATACTGGAACCTACAAAGTAATTGTCATAGACTGTCTTATTTCTCCTAATACACAACTTTCCTGTTTGCGGCCAGTCTAATGTCATTGCGGCATTTATCTTTTTCCCTTCATGATTTCCTTCCTCAAACGTCCATAAGCGTTTTCCTTCCTCTTTTATTGCTTCTTTTTGAAATTTCATTCTTCTTTCTTCAACCATTTCTAAAAATACCTTTTCTTCTTTCTTTAACTCACAGGTAAGGTTGTTATTAACTATTTCTTCTAACGTTAATTTTCTATGTTCTAAAAAAAATTCTCCTAACACTTTTGCTGGTTTTACTTTGTTAAGTTCGGGTACTACTGGAATGTTTGCAAAAATCTTATCTATATCAGTATAATAAGATTCTAATCTACCTGTTTTATAAAATAAACTTGCTATTATACTACATGTTATTCCATAAGTCAGAGGTAGGTGATGATAAGTCACACCTTCTGATACTGATGCAGGCAACTGCATACAAACATAACAATCTCTCACGTCCATTGTCTCTACGTACTCATACAACAATTTTGTAAAAACATTCTTTGAAAAATCTGTTACTGACTTATCCTTATGCAACTCTGCACTACTTCTTAAAATAACTGGTTCTTTAATACTAGTTTCTTTTTCTGGTTTAGTATCATTTTTTGCTTCTATCACAGCTACACTAATAGGAATTGTGATTGCTAAAACTATCCATATGGTCATTAATAACCCTGTACAAAAGCAGCACATTTTGCACCATCTCTTTATAAATTCACATTTATCTCTTCTATCCCTATTATTTTCCATTTTTTTCTTTTTCTATTTGTTAAGTTTCAGAAAATTGTGTCACTACACCTCAGAAATGACTTAGATGCCACTCTGCTTTCAAAAGTCTTTGCTTGGTACTTTCTTTAATTCTCTCCAGAATTCTTTCGTTGTCACATCCGGTGATTTGTCACATCCAGTAAATTGTCATGTCCGGCAGAAGCACTATAAATCTTCACTTCAGTTTTGTTGCATCTCACCTTTTCCCATCCGACTTCTCAGTCTCTGGTTTCCGTGAGTGTTTTCTTCTTCTTCTTTGTAATCGGTTAGTGCAATATACAGCCACTCGGGTGACTTATACTTTGCATTCACTTTCTTTGTCCTTTTGGACTTTTGTAATCTTTTTCCACTGGGTTTTTCTTGTCCCTTTTGACTTGTTACCTCATTTACTTGTTCAGCACCTTCGTCTTCCGCTCTTATTATTCTATATCTCAATTTTCTTACATAGCTGTTGGGCCAATTATCTCCTTTTCTTGGCCTTTTGGCTTCACCTTCTCTTTCTTCTCTTTCTGATTTCCAATTTCTTTTTCTTGATTCAGTCTTTGCTTTTTCCTCTCCTCCACTTTCTTCTGTTTCTGTTTCAACTGTTTCACTATTGTCTCTTATTTTGAAACTTATAATCTCGTCATCTCCTACTGGTGGATCTGTCTTCTCCTTTTTGTTTTCCCTTATTACTGTCCCTCCTCGGTGTTCTTCCGATTTGGTGTTTTTCTCCTTTTCTGTTTCTAAATTTCCCTGTTCTTCTGTTTCTCTATCTGTCCCTATTGCTCCTCGGGGTTCTTCTCGATTCTCTAACTTTTTGTGTACTTCTTTCCCTACTTCATCTATTAATATTGTTTCTGAAGGAGTTCCACCATAACTTGTACCTGGTTGTTCATCTAACTCAATTTCTTGCTCAGTTTCTTCTCTAATTGGTTTATAACCCCAAGTTTTCCTTAGGAATTCTTCACGGTTTTCAACTGAATCATCAGAGTCTGAAGTTGTGTCAGATATTTCCAGATGTCGACTTACAGGTCGATCTTCAGGTTCTGGAATTTCTGAATTTCTTTCTTCTTCTTCTTCTTCCTCTTCTTCTCTAGAGGTACTCGCAGTTGGGGTTTCCAGATGTCGACTTTCAGGTCGATCTTCAAGTTCTGGCACCCTTTCCTTTATCTTTGTTGTCCCAGCCGTTAAACTTTTATCCCACACTTCCAGACGCCGACTCACATGTCGATCTGTAGGTTCTGGAACTCTGATTGTGTGGCTGGCATGAACCCAGTTCTTCACTCCTGCACACTTGACGGCAGTCGTTGTCACTAGGATTACCTGTCTTGGCTCGTCCCAACGCGGAACTAGACAGTTTCTTCTCCTGTGGACTTTTATGCGGACCCAGTCTCCTGGATTCAAGTCGTGGGCTGGTTTTCTTTCAAGAGTGGTCGCATCCGGTCCAACCTGATGAAACACAGAACGCACCACATCAGCCAGTCCCTTGCAATAATCCAGTACTAGATCATCAGTTATAGTTAATAACTTGTTGACTGGTACGTGTGCTTGTCTCATTGCTCGTCCCATGATCATCTCATGAGGACTGAGTCCAGTTTTCTTTTCAGGGATGCTTCTGATGGTCATCAGAACAAGAGGCAGTGCATCCGGCCATTTGAGTCCTGTAGCTTGACACATTTTTCCTAATCTGTTTTTAATTGTTCCATTAATCTGCTCTACTACCCCAGAAGCCTCTGGTCTGTAAGCACAATGTAGTTTTTGTTTAATACTCAATGCTTCACAAATCAATTGGATCAACTCATTTTGAAAATGTGTTCCTCTATCTGTCTCAACCGTGACTGGAAAACCATACCTTGGAATGAACTCTCGCAGCATAAGTTTTGCCACTGTTGTTCCATCATTCCTTCTTGTGGGGTATGCCTCCACCCAACGAGAGAACAAACAGACGACCACTAGAACATATCTTAGTCTATTACTAGGGGGCATCTCGATAAAGTCCAACTGCATTCTTGTGAATGGACCTCCTTCTCGTCCTATTGTTCCTAGACTCACTACTGTTTTTCTTCCTGGGTTAAACTGTTGACAAATAAGACATCTTTGACAAAGACTTTCAGCAATGGCTCTGAATTTTGGGTTATACCAGGTTTGTCTAAAAAGTCTGATCATTGCATCTCTCCCAATATGAGCTTGTCCATGGTACATCCGTGCCATGTCTGCAATCATGCTATCAGGCATAACTGGTCTTTCATCTCTGTATACCCACACACCATTATTTTCCTGTCTTCTACATCCTGCTTTTATCCAGTAATCTTTTTCCTCATCTCTTGCTGTTTCTTGTAACTGCCTTACTTCATCCCATGTTTCGACAGTATTAGTGAAAAGCAAAGGACAAGAGACATGCTCCCTTTCTCTATTTTTGTTCAGGGACGCCATGTTTTCCGCACAATATCTAGCGATCTCATCAGCATAATTATTGCCGACCGCTATGTAGTCTTCGTTTTTCTTATGCGCCTTGCACTTCACTACAGCTATCTGTTTAGGCAACTGTATCGCCTCAAGCAGCTTTTTAACATAATCTCCATTTCTGATAGGTGTTCCTGCAGATGTCAAAAATCCTCTTTGTGACCAAATCTGACCAAAATCATGTACGATGCCGAAACCATATTGGCTATCGGTCACTATCGTGATTCGTACATTTTTCCCCAATTTACATGCTTGAATCAAAGCAATTAGTTCCGCAACTTGGGCAGACCTAACTCCTTTCAGACAAGACGCTTCCATCACAGTTGCCACTGTGCATACTGCGTAAGCTGCGCTTAACACTCCTTCTTTTGTGCGTAAACATGAACCATCTACAAACATGACATAATCCGATTCCTTTAACGGTTCATCTTTTATGTCAGCTCTTGGTTTTGTGCAATATTCCAGCACATTCAGACAATCATGATCTACTTCGTCTTGTTCAATTATACTCTCTTCATCTGGCAATGATGTAGAAGGATTTACATTCATGCATCTATCTATGGTCACATTTTCAGCACTCAAGATGACTTTTTCGTACTTAGTCAGCCGACTATGTGTCATGTACTGTGTTTTTGTTCTTGTCAAAAGAATTTCTACTGAATGGGGAACATATACTCTCAGTGGATACCCCATCACTATACCTTCACTTTGTTCCAAACTTACACAAGTAGCAGCAACTGCTTTCAGACATCCAGGCAATGCTTTTGCTATAGGATCTAAAACAGCTGAAAAATAAGCGATTGGTCTTTTCATGGTCCCGTGTTTTTGTACCAGTACTGAAAATGCACATCCATCTCTTTCACTGCAGTACAACTCAAAATCCTTCTCATAATCAGGCATGCCTAAAGCAGGGGCCTCACACAGTTTCTTTTTCAATTCTTTGAAAGATTTCATTTCTTCTTTGTTTAACTCAAAAGGGTCTTTTACATCTTTCTTTGTCAATTTTTGTAAGGGTTTTGCAATCAAAGAAAATCCACTTATCCACTGTCGACAATATCCAACCATTCCCAAAAACATTCTTACCTCTCTCTGAGTCATTGGTGCTCTCATTCCTTGAATCATTCTTACTCTTTCTGTCGCTATTTTCCGCACTCCTTTCTCAATTTTATGCCCTAAATACTGGACTTCTTTCTGACAAAACTGTAATTTTGAAGGGGACACTTTATGTCCTCTTTTCTCCAAATGGTTCAGTAAAGCAATTGTGTCACTTACACATGCTTCTTTGGTTTTCGATGCCACCAATAGGTCATCGATATACTGCACCATCACTGATTTTTCTGGCATTTTTAAATCTTCCAGAGATTTCTTTAGAATCTGATTAAAAATTGAGGGGCTTTCTGTATACCCCTGTGGAATTCGGCACCATGCCAAAATACGCTCTCCGAACCGGAATGCAAATAATGGCTGGCTATCTGGATGCAAAGGAATAGAGAAAAATGCGTGACACAAATCTATCACAGTGTACCACTCAGCTTCATGTGGGATTTGATATAGAATTACTGCAGGGTTTGGCACTATTGGACAACATGGTACAACTATTTTGTTGATCTTTCTCAAATCCTGTACTATTCTATATGTTCCATTTGGCTTTTTCAGTCCCATAATAGGTGAATTACATGGACTGCTCATGATTTCTTTCAGAATTCCCTGTTCAATCATCTTATTTATCACAGGAGTTATTCCTTCAATTATTTCTGGAGTTAATTTGTACTGTGGCGTGTTTGGATAAATTATCCCTTCTTTCACTGTCACTTTTACGGGATCAACTTCTCTCATTAATCCAATGTCTTCTCCTGTAAAATCCCACACACTTTCTTTTACTGCACTTTTTAGTTCTTCTGGAAGTTTTTCTGCATCAAATGCAGGAAACAAACCATTCGTTTCAGGTTCTTGATTCATCAAAGTTACTTTATACAAAACATCTTCATCTGAAGTTTGAAATCCTATTCCATCTGGTGTACAATAAATTGTGCAATTCATCTTACATAAAAGGTCACGACCTAAAAGATTTACAGGACTACAATCGCACACTACAAATTTATGCATTTTGCTAAAAGAACCAATTTTTACTTCCACCAATTCAGTAAGTGGGGTTTTAATCTGCTGATTGGCTACTCCTACCACTTGGATGTATTCACCTGAGAGAGGAAGGTTTGGAATTTCCACTGATCTAACAGTAGAACGGGTAGCTCCAGTATCGACAAGGAATGTTACGTTTGTACCATTCACTTCTCCATCCACAAAGGGACCAGACTGATCTACCTCTAGAGTTGCGCCAAGCACGCACTCTTTCCCCTCTCCTGCGCACCGTCAGAAACTTTCATCCGGGTCATCCTCACTCTGACGCAACCAATACTGAGAAATGTTAGCTGCTCGCGGCAACTGTGTTACCTGCTCTCCTCCGTAGAATCCTGTTTCTGTACTGTATCTTTGCTGGTTAACAGTGTTGGGAAGTGGTGGTTGTGGCACCTGACTTTGTTGAACAACTACCTCATTCTGCACCTGTGGAGTTAATGATTGATGTTCCGGATTAGGTTTAGGTGGGAACTTACACTCATTTCTCCAATGCCCTAATTTTCCGCAATTATGACATGGCCATTTCTTCTTTGCCTCTTCTAGACTCACTTGACCTTTTCCTTTACCTATATTTGGTCGCATTTTATTCTGTCCTGATTCGTTTCCATTATTATTGTCCAATTGGGCTTCTTGTTTTTCTGCCACTTTCACTTGTGCCCACATTGCCTTTTCTTTCAACTTACGCTGTTTACTCTCTATTTCATCACTACAATACTTAGCATATCTCAGTACCTTATCTACACTTCCATTCTGCCAGTTTATCATGTGTTGCTTAATCATATCACTTATTTCTGGTTTCAAACCAAACACAAATCGGTATACAAAATGACTCATGTCCTTTTCACTCAACTCCTCATAACCACTATACTGCTTGAAAACCAATAACAGTCGCTCATAATATGCATGTACAGACTCCTTGCTTTCCTGTGTAGTTCTATCAATCTTAACCCAATCTGTCTCTTTGGGAGGAATCTTATTTTTCAAAAAGGTAATCACCTTGTCGTATTTCTTCATCACATCAGGACCTGGAGCTCCTGTTTTAGGATCTCTTGGATATTCTGTAGTTGGCCAGTCAACTGTAATCTTACATTCGGACCATAAATCTGTTGGTACCACTATGTCAAACAATCCATCTAAATCTATCCACAACACTTTTGACACCTTTACAAACCTTTCTACTTGTCGGTACCACTCAACTGGCTTCTCTCTTAACTTTGGAAAGTCATTGGTAAATGACAGTATGTCCTGCCTAGTCCAGGGAACATGCACGTAACTACCACCTGGAGTTTCTCTCATGGGATATTCTTTGACAACAGATTCTTTTTCGGTTACCATAAAAGCCAATGAACCTTTGTCTATACTTTTCTCATTCTTCTTTGTCCATCTAACCTTCCATCTGTCCACATCACCCCATTTTCTCAACAACACAATTAACTCCTTTATCTGTGTCAGCCTTCCTGCCGTGTTCAAATTTTCAATATCTTTTTCACAAAAGTCTACTCTGTATGGTTTTTGCAACGTTTTCACTTTTGCAAAATCTATTCCAATCTCACTAGCCACTTCTTCTAGTTTGTCATGTAAATTCTTTGCCCTCCATGTTATACTTTTGCACAGAAACATTATTTCATCATCCTGATAATTTTTTATCTTTTCAGTACCAATCGTTCCTAGAATTAATTCTTCCATATCTATTTTTAATCTGATCACATCTAATGGTTTTTCTTCTGTTTCTTTTATTTTAAAAGCTTTCATCCACTCATTCAACTCATCAGGAGTCGGACCTATGGGTGTATTATTTAGTTCTACCCAGTTACCACTCTTTTCAGGCGTTTCTGTTGCAGATTCTGTTACCATATGCATTTTCTTACCATTGCATTCATTCACCGTTAAATTTGTAGGTGGACTTGGTCTGTAAGTACTAGCCAAATTACTTGTACTTGCACTTTGTTCCATCCTTTCCTTTTCTCTCTGAAATTGTGAACTCAAGGGAATCACCAAAGATCGTTCATCAATTTTCTGATTCTCAAAAACTGGTATTACTGGACCTATCGTTACAGGCACAGTAACTGCTTCCATATTTTTCGTTAATTCTCTAATTTTCTCAGTTAGTTCTTTTGTTGTCCTTGCCAATTCGCTTGCATTGTCGCTTTCTATTCCTTCATTTTGAGAAGTTCTCATTTGTTCTTGTGACCTATTTATTTCAATTCCCTTTTCCGGACTTTTATTTCGCATTGTCTCTATTAGTGGCGCATTTGGTGTCACCACTGTAGAACTCTGCTGATACGGAGGTGGATTTCTATTTAATATATCTTCCAGCAATTCGTCATCCGTTTCGCTCTCATGCATATACTTTTCTCTCTCTATATGTTTCTTTTTCTCAGTCCGTTTTTTCTTAGTCCCTTCCTCAACTGTAAAAGCTGGAAACAAACCTCCTGTCATGTTAGCACATCTCCATCGTTTTATTCTATCCTCATGATTTACTCCCCACAATCTTCCAGGCATAAATTCATGATCTCTCATTCCTCTGAATCTCTCTCGTTCATACATCTCATCCTCCCATTCCGTCAAAGCCTCAAACTGTGTTGGTCTAGGTCTAGGTTCCAACTTACACATTTTTTCTCGCAAGTTTCGCAAAATCGCTACACTAAACGATCCATTCTCAGGGAAAGCCAAAGCACCATCATTCTTTGTATATTTAGCCCAATTTTCCAACCATATGCACGTATGATATCCATATTTCAGCATCATATGTGAAGCTGCTGATTTCGGCGGAGGAATTACTTGTCCCTCTCTAGTCACAACCTTTTTGTCTTTCTTAAAGAAATTCTTCAATTTCGTCGTCCATGACGTTCTCTCCCTTTCATACTCGTAATACGGCATGTTTTCTATTTGTTTTCTCTTTACTCTAACGCTGTTTCTGTGTACGGAACTTCGACCAATTACAGCGCGACTCACACTAACGTACCAATCAGAACAATTCCCACCGTCCGCGAACCAACCAATCCTAGCGCGGCACTTTTCTACGTCACTCCTGACTCTGTGTTCACGTGACTAGCGCACTATCCAATCCTAGCGCGGCACTTTTCACGTCACTTCTACTCTTTACCCCTCCTTTACAAAATTTATCGGCAATTTTTCTTTTTGCTGTTTTCTTCGTTAGTTACAACAATTAAAACAATTCCATAGTCTGATTCGCTAAACAAAAGTGACAGCTTTGTCCTTTTACGCAAGAATCCTGTTTTTCCAGTAGGCAGCGCTTACCTCTACCCTACCACAGAATTATTTACTCTCGCCGATAAAGTAGCACTTCCCTCTACCTTACCCTTCTTTTAAACAAACAATTTACTCGTTTCTCTGGGGATAAGACACATGTGGAGACTAGGCTCCTGAGAATTAAGGCCAAAGTTTCACAAGTAAACGTGATTTGCTATTTCAATTACACACTTTTCACACAGAAATCCCTAACATAACACAACCTGCGTTATAACCAAAAATGAATTCAGACCATGTACCAAATTCCATGTGACTTCTCTTGCCACACGTGTTCCACTTCCTACATCCCAGAAGCGTGAAAACTTACATATAACATAACGTGACTCAACATATAGTGTTAGTCATCAAAATAATCAATAATCAATAAACAATAATCACTAAACTAATCTATAGAAAACCATAACTCTGCTACCAAGAAATCTGATGCAGCGCGTACAATAAAAACTATTCTCCTCCCAGGTTACTTATAGGTCATCCAGGGGCAAACTATATTTCTCATATCCACATGACGATGGGGCCCATAAACATCGCCTAACACACACGCACACTCCTGGATTTCCTTTACACCTTTATGAAATTCTGTACTCCTAGGAGAAGCATGAGAACTAAATGGAGAACACCATTTTATGTACCGCTGGAAGAGCCAGGATATCTTATTACCTTAATTTGTTACTTTCTTTTATTTATTTCTTAAGATATTCCTGCTCATTGTTTTGTCGATGAATCATTCATTTAAGAAATTAGTTCATAGTGATTAAGACCAGCTGAATCACAATAACCAATTACTGATGTCACAATCATTTAGGAAAATAACCACTGAGTCATTTTGGGTTTAAAGAATCTTAAATTTTATATAATTTTAAAAGCATGAAAAGAATTTTAATACTTTATTCAATTATTCATTCTTAAATTCAAATATTTATTAAGCATAATCAATTTATTGCAGAAAGGAAATTTTGTCATGAAGCCAAAACCCTAATTACCTGCCTAGCTTCCTAATTTAACCTAATGATTTCTAACCTAAGTTAGGAATTAGAAATAGCCTGATTCTCATACTCAACTGTAAAATTAAGACAGCAACAGCAACTTCAGCTCGTCAGCATCAGCTACCTGCAACCCGTCTCCTCTAACAGTCTTTCAGCATCTCCCGCTCAGTAAGGGATCGATCAGGACCACCCAGCACTGGAAGCCACCAACGCGACTCTTCAACTCCTCTCCTGACTGTGACTGCAACCACGACTGACATCAATTCTGACCCCCTCCCAGTAAGAGTAGGCCCTCTTATACCCTAATTCTAACTTTGCTAACTAACTGTTGCAACATTAATAACACGCTTTTCTTTCATTGGTCCATGCATGTCAGCTTATTCATTCTTTTAATCAAGTTCTCTTGGATTCAAGGGTCCTTGGATCATTTCCTTTCCCATACGCTTAAACATTTCCATCCGATTCGATCAGTTCATTTGTAACTTCTTTCGACACATTTGAGAACTCCGCAGTCATTGTCCTTTCTCTTAAACTTGTTTCCCACGGGCCTCTTGCTGTTCATCACGGCACGCTATCAGTTCAATTAGGTCACATCAGCCTTGACCATTTCTTGCATCCTAGCCTCTCTGTTATACCACGAGGTTGCTTTCTCCCATTTCATCCCGTGTCATGTGTTCCCTTGCGCCTGCGCACATCTTCCCACTGGCGGCCATTTTATCTCGCCACTCGGTTATACTTTTGAAGCACTAATTTGAGGCAAACAAAACATAATTAAAATAGAGAAAAATATCCCTTTCGTTTCCCTCCCGTCGTCTACGTACCCCAATTAGTTGTTACCTAGCAGAAAGCAACATTTAAGCTGTTCCTTACTTACCATCACTATTGTTTTTGCAACGACACGTTTTATTTCTATGAAGCATAAACATGCATTTATTTTTAATTAATACGCATTTATTTTTATGTTATAATTAGACACACGGACATCCATTAATAGATTATTTAGCACATACTTTGGCATATTACCATTCCCACACATACAGTGTTGATTAATACATTTAAACGAACATTTTATTTAATTAATTATAAAATTTTGTTTGGGGTTACATTTTTTATTTTCCCTGCTCCATCACAGGCATACCGGAACCGTAAACATTACCATTCGATCAATGCTCTGGTGGTATGTCTTGCAGATATGACCATCACACATGTGTGTGCCCGTTTCCCCGGTTCTGCACACAATGCCTACATGATGAGGAGTAGTCGCATCCCGAGGATGATGTCACAGATGCAGAACCAGCGTGCCTGGCTTGTCGGTGTGTACTGACTTTGTACCATTGTGTGTGTTCTGCTATGTTGTATTCCGCCCACTTTTCCAACTCAGCTAATGTGCAATTGTCTGTCTGTAGGTGACTCCGGATACCCCAACATGCCGTGGTTGCTGACACCCCTCAGGAACCCGGTGACACCAGCCCAGATGCGCTACAATGAGGCACATGGTCGGACCAGGAGAGTGATCGAGCGGACCTTTGGTCTCCTGAAGAGCCGCTTCTGCTGCCTGGACAAGACAGGAGGGGCCCTCCCATATGCCCCAGAAAAGGTGTGCAAGATTGTCATCGTCTGCTGCATGCTACACAACCTGGCAGTGCGGAAGGAGTTGCCTCTCATCCTGGATGACGATGACCAACGTCCGCCACCTGTGGAGGATCCTGGCCTGGGTCACGATGCCAGTGATGATGATGATGGTGATGTCCGCACACAGCTCATCACCAACTTCTTCAGCTGAATGTGAGTATCCAGAGAGTTGTCATGTCAATGATTTGAGTTTGCATGATATGTGTGGGTGGTGCTCTGGTGCTGTTTGAGTGTGGCCATGTGCTACTTGACTGGATGCGTGCAGCGATGTGTCCTTGCAGGTAGTCTGTACTGCCCAACAGTGTTGACATGCTAACTTGGTTTTGTGTAGTTATCTTGTGACATGTATTGGGCATGAGTATTGCAGTTCTGTGCTGTTCTTCAGTGGTTTTGACTGTGTGTCATGTCTGACCTTCACAGGGTGCTTACAGAGTTGTTTGGTCAACTTGGATCCCCCGACTCCATGATTCCGCTTTCAGGGTGGCAGCAGTCGTTTCCCTACAGGTGATGTGCCACACACCCCTGGACTTTCTATCTTCTGCACTTTTTGACTTTGTGGCCACAGCCACGTGGGATTACCTTGCATTTGTAGTGGAAACAACATGTTGCAAATGTGTAATAAACCTGTGCTTCACTTTGGGATGTGCGTTGTCTGTGGTCACACATCTGACTGACATTTGCTTGCTGCACCTGTGGGCTAGTTGACACAGACTCTGAATAGGTGTGGTGTCTGTGCATTCCACAGTATTTCCTGGCAACATCAGTGTAGGCGAAGAGTCCGATGGCCCTGGTGTCTCTGTGTTGTGTAGCCCTAGTGGTGTGTCTCCCTCATATGTGTCACGTCACCATGACTCACATGACGGTGTTGTACTTGCTGTCGCAATTAGCATACACAGTGTAATTTAGCAGATCATCATCCCCATGACAGTAACCACGTTGGAATCACAACAGAGGCAAGTATGGCGTAGTAGTGATTTTATTTACAGACATGTGTGAGTATAGTGCACAGGATGGTGGGTGCTGTACATTGGGATTGTGATCCGAAGTTCCCAGATGAGCTGGAAGTCTTGGTAGCAGAAATGTCCTGAGTAAAGTCCACAGTCATCTGATACATTAGTCCAACTTAAACTCCCCATGTCATGTGGGAGAGTTGTGTTGCATTCTACAGGGTGAACAGTTTGCACACAAAGGAGACTTTCCAGAACAGGTGTTGGCTTCCTGGGGGATGTACATGGCCATCAACCTCTCAGTTTTCCTTCCTCGGACGACCCCTCTTCTTTGGGGGGGGACCCTCACGTGCAGGCTGCTGCGGTGCAGGGGACTCTCCACCAGAGTCCTCCTCCCTCCCTGTGGCAGTTGCAGTTGTTGCAGCACCAGATGTTGTGGGCACACAGGGAGGTGTGGCCATGTTGGTGCTATTCTGCCGGAGTTATGTCAATATGTCCCTATGCACCGCGGTCAGTTCTTGCCATGTGTCCCACTTGGACTCCATGCGAGACATGTGTGTCTCCACACGGGACATGTGTGAGTCCAAGCGGGCATGATGGGCAGCCTGCTGCTGTTGGATGTCCTTGAGGATCCCCACTACCTGGCTGACCTCTCCGGTGCTATTCTGGTACGCATTAGCAATGCGTGCCAGTTGTGGGTCATCATGCAGTCCAGACCCCTCTGCAAACAGCGACCTCTGCCTACCACCCCTCCCACCACCCCTGGCGACACGTGCGGGACCTGCAGTGGCACGCCCAGGTGAGCCTAGGCCCCCTTGGGGGTTGTTACTGGGGTCGTTGTCCGTAGCTCGACATTGGGCCAGGGTCCCTGTGCTGTTGTCATTGGTGGTCCTTGGTCTGTCCGTGTCGGCGGGGTGGTCTGTGTGTTGGCAGTTGTTGGAGGGGTGGGTGCAGGGGGTGCAGATGTTGGTCCTGCTGGTGCTGCATGATGACTCGCACCGGAGGGGCCAGGTAGGTCTTCACCATCCGAGGAGTGCAGAGGCTGTTCCACACCAGTGAGCTCAGTGTCCCCCGGAGCCTGGGACAGGGACTCCTCCTCGCCTGCTGCTGTGTCCCCATCATCACCTGTTTTTGGAAGAGACACACAATGTATGTTATATTTCTACAGGCATCAATGGTTCACACACCTGACAGTTGTGACTGTACCTCTGGATGCGGGCCTGTACATTGCATTGTCCTAAGTTGTAACAGTAAGAGGTTGATATTGGTATAGCACATTGTCCTGCAAACCTGAGGCTTTTCAATGTGAATGTTGAGGTGTGTGCATGGCCAGCATTGGTTGTATTTGGTGGACATCCGGCCCTCCTTCTCCCCCAGCCCAGTTATCCCACCATGAAGCATGCCACCCTTACAGTGTGTTCAGGTTGACTCTCAGGATGTCATTCAGTGGTGTCCTGCTGTTGGTTGGTGCACAGGTCCCAGCAGGGCCTGGTACTCCCCACAACAGAGCACCATTGTCAGACATCTTTGATATGGCTTTTCACTCCCTGTGAGGTGTGCATGCTTCAGTGCTAGCTTGCTGGGCCATGTGGGTGGGGGATGTTGAGCTGTGACTACCACTCCCATCATGCTATTGCCTACACCCCCTTCCCAGCATGCCCATACTTCCTTCCTTTTGACTCTGCTTCCCTGTGGGGTAGTGTGCCTGTGCTGACAGGATGGCTGACAGTGTTGTCCTGGCAGTTGTTTGGCTACAAGTCCCAAGAGTGTCCCTGTGCTTCACACAGCATAACCCAGGGTGGTGGTTCTTTGTGGGATCTTCAATTAGAGTGTGATGCATTGCATTCTCCCAGGTGGGTTATGTGGAGTTAGTGTTGAGGGGGTGTGTGAGGAGAACTCCTTGTAACTATGGTCAGTGCTGTGAGTCCTCCTTCCTAACCAGCCAGATATCCCACCATGGAACGTGCTTCCATTGCAGGGAGTGCAAGTTGGCTTTCAGGATGTCAGTCAGTGGTGTCCTGTTGTTTGTTGGTGCCCAGTTCCCAGCAGGGCCTTGTGCTCCCCACAGCTGAGGCCAGTGTCAGACATCTTTGAAGTGGCTTTTCCCTCCCTGTGAGGTGTGCATGCTTCAGTGCTAGCTTGCTGGGCCATGTGGGTGGGGGATGTTGAGCTGTGACTACCACTCCCATCATGCTATTGCCTACACCCCCCTTCCCAGCATGCCCATACTTCCTTCCTTTTGAGTGGACTTCACTGTGTGTGAGTGTGACAGCAATGGCAAGATGGCTGACAGTGTGGTCCTGTTGTTTGTTGGTGCACAGTTCCCAGCAGGGCCTTGTGCTCCCCACAGCAGTACCCAGTGTCAGCCATCTTGTCAGTCCTTTTCCACTCCCTGTGATGTGAGCATGGTTCAGGGTGGTGTTGATGGGCCAATTGTGAGGGTGACCAATATCTGTGACTCCAACTCCCATCATGCTATTGCCTACACCCCCTTCCCAGCATGCCCATACTTCCTTCCTTTTGAGTGGACTTCACTGTGTGTGAGTGTGACAGCAATGGCAAGATGGCTGACAATGTGGTCCTGTTGTTTGTTGGTGCCCAGTTCCCAGCAGGGCCTTGTGCTCCCCACAGCTGAGGCCAGTGTCAGACATCTTTGAAGTGGCTTTTCACTCCCTGTGAGGTGTGCATGCTTCAGTGCTAGCTTGCTGGGCCATGTGGGTGGGGGATGTTGAGCTGTGACTACCACTCCCATCATGCTATTGCCTACACCCCCTTCCCAGCATGCCCATACTTCCTTCCTTTTGACTCTGCTTCCCTGTGGGGTAGTGTGCCTGTGCTGACAGGATGGCTGACAGTGTTGTCCTGGCGGTTGGTTGGCTACAAGTCCCAAGAGTGTCCCTGTGCTTCACACAGCATAACCCAGGGTGGTGGTTCTTTGTGGAATCTTCAATTAGAGTGTGAGGCATTGCATTCTCCCAGGTGGGTTATGTGGAGTTAGTGTTGAGGGGGTGTGTGAAGAGAACTGCTTGTAACTATGGTCAGTGCTGTGAGTCCTCCTTCCCACCCAGCCAGATATCCCACCATGGAACGTGCTTCCATTGCAGGGAGTGCAAGTTGCCTTTCAGGATGTCAGTAAGTGGTTTCCTGCTGTTGGTTGTTGCACAGTTCCCAGCAGGGCCTTGTGCTCCCCACAGCAGTACCCAGTGTCAGCCATCTTGTCAGTCCTTTTCCACTCCCTGTGATGTGAGCATGGTTCAGAGTGGTGTTGATGGGCCAATTGTGTGGGTGACCAATATCTGTGACTACAACTCCCATCATGCTATTGGCTACACTGACTTCACCAGCATACACAGAATTCCTTCCTTTCAGTGAGCTTCCCTGTGAGGTGGTGTTCTAGTGGTGGCAAAATATCTGACTGTGTTTGTTGGTTATATTTGTGCCACTGCCTTGCTGTATTTGTTGTTAGGTTTGTACATGTCATGACACAGTTACATATCACTATGAGATGGCAGGTATTGTGTTTGTCTGACTAGCATTCACATCTTGGGATGATTATCTTTTGGTTGCTGTGGATTTGCTAAGGGTGCATGGTTTGACTATCCCCTTGGCAGTGATGTGTGTGTATTGTCACACCATATTGTGTATATTAGTTGTGTACTCACCAGGCTCTGGGATGTTTGTTAGTCCATATGCGCTCACTGGTGGTAGGATGGCCCGCACCTTCTCCTCCCAGGGCCTGAGGTATACTGGTTTGGCAGGAGGGCCACTGCCGGTGTGCCGACTCAGGAGGTAATCCTTCTTCAGTAGTTCCCTGACCCTCCTGCACACATCATACCACCGGTTCTGGATGTCTTCCTTTGTGCGCAAACATGGGGATTGTGCGTTGACCCTGTCGACGATCCTCTCCCACATCTTGGTTTTCTGCGCCATGGGGGTCTGTTGGACCAATGTGCCAAACAACTGTGGCTCTACCCTGAGGATCTCGTCTACCAGGACTTCTAATTCACTATCTAGGAACTTATGATTCTTCTTTGGGGGCATGGTGATGGGTGGTGGTGGTGATTGATATGTGTGTGTGTGCAAGTGAGGGTGGGTGAGTGTAGGTTTTGCTGGGTGTGTGTGAGGGTGCTATTTGTTGAGGTGCTAATGGTGTGTGGCTTGTGTGATGGATGAGTTGTGAGTGTGTCTGTGGTTGCTGTCTGATGGTGTTCTGTGCTGGCAGGTCAGTGGAATTTGCAAAGGATCATGGTAGGGATTTGTGGCCTTTATATGGGTGGAGTTGGAGGTGTGTCCTTGTTCCATTTTTTTTCCCCCTGTATTTATTGGCTTTGTGATTGCTTGTTTGGCCCTTTTTTTTGTATTTTTTCCTTTGTATTTTTTGTGCATGTAGGAGACGTTCTTCTGACCGAGTAGGACGCTGCAGTGGTCTCGTGCGATCTTCTCTGACTCGTTCCCGCTGTGTTTCAGCTAGGTTTCATGTGCAGCGTACGAGTCGGTCGCGGAGTTTTGTGTTATTTCGGCTGGCTTTTGTATGCGTGTCGGTCATACGGCTTGAGCTCCGTGCGAGTCGATCTGGTTTTGCATGCATTGCATCGTACTGCGCTGGTCGGAGTTCGCGGGTACGTTTCGTTCGGGTTCATTCCTGGTGCGTGTCGGTCGGTTCGCGTGGTTTCCCGGCCGGATAGCTTGTTTCCGTCCGGGTCGGTCGTTCATTTTGTGTTCCGTACGAGTCGGTCGTGATTCACATGCATTTCATCGTACTACGTGGGTCGGACGGCGCCGGTACGTGTCGGTCAGACTAAATTCCCGTACCGAGTCGGTATGTTTTCCGGCCCGAATCGGAATCGGCCCTTATGTGTACCAACTTTTTCCGGCATATTTCCTTGTTAATATCAAGGTTTTTGGAAGAACTTTAAAAAAAAGTTCTAAGGGTGGGTGTAAACTTAATCCTTTGATCTGCCTTGCTTTGATTCCGCTCTATTCTCTTCAAATTATACTTCTTAGTTGAGGCCATTTTTTCCGAAATTGTATTTTCTGCTTTCACCCCAGCAGTCCCACCTTCTAGAGTCTTTCCCTCCTCCGTGATCTGATCAAAGAGCTCCCCTCCTTTCCTCGTACTCCTCAAAGAATACATGGAGCAACTTTTCTCTCCACTTTGCCCTCCGCCTTCCGTTTTCTCCAGACTGACCTCACCTCTTCTTTTGTCCTTTTCTGTCCCTGCACGTCCTTTTACCCCCGTGCAGGAATCTGCTGTTTATCGGCTCCTGCTTGCGCTCGTTCCTGTGGTTCATGTTGTTGAGCCGACGGCATCTGGAGCTCAGCCTCCGCGCTACTCCTGAAGCTGTCTCTGCCCCTTCCACCCCAGAAGGGAATCCTGGCCACCACCCACCGTTCTCTGCATAGCTCAAGCACGGCTCTCAACCAGCGCTGTTCTCCCTCGCCAGCATCCGCCGTGTCTGCACCTCGGGATGCTTCTCCCGCAGCTTCCCGCAGCTTCTAGTTAGTGGACTCTCTTTACTTATTTATTTATTTAGTAGTAGCAATTGTTCCTGCGCTGCTCTTTTTAATCATGGTTTGTTTCTCTTTCCTCTGTACTCCTCAAAAGGCGTACATTTCGGCACACCTGGGGGAGCTCCCGCAACCTGCCTCTAGCCAGGTTGATGAAATAATTGGTGTTCAGGTTTTGTAATGAGTGAAGAGGTGAGACACATAAGAACAAAGACTAGATTAATGTGAATGTAGCACAAATGAAAGTATGCACATTTCACCATATTGATAAGCAAATTGCTCAAGAGAATGCATAAAACAAGTCTTGACAAACATGATGTATACATGCACATATCCAGAGTAACATACCTACAAATACCCATGCACACAGAAACATACACATGGAGCCACCCTCTAAAGAAATGAGCTGTGTTGTGCTTATTAAGAGTTTCTTGCTAATCTAAGGCTGCCTCAAAAAGGTAGCTATGACAGGAGAGCAGAAGAGAAGGTATCTAGAGAGGGAATGACAAAAAAGTCTGTTGAATGAAATTAATTTAACAAATTTAGTATTTGGCCAACCTTGGTGTGAGAAGTTGGCCTGGTATATGCTGTCCACTAGTTATAGTGGGCACCTTGCACCAGTCCAATCGACCTTTATTGATGATAGGTTTAAAGACAACCTGTTGGAAACGGGGTAGCGTGGTGCAGAGCGGGAAGGCTAAACTAGGAGCATTGTGTGAAGCATCCGCGCAGCACACACAGGTGACACACCAGGCACACCACAAAAAGGAGACCACACCAGGTTGTTATGTAAAAACAAGTTTCTTTATCTAATTTAAATCAGCAGTAGATGGGGCAGTTAATCTAAGTGCAGCAACAAACTCATGTCACTGTAAAACGTGAGGAATTCATGCAAGTACATCAAGGCCTTAAACTTTCATATAAGCGAAAAGGCATTAGCATCATGTGTCTCAAGACAGGTAACACTGCAGGTACTGCAGGGCTAATATGAGCCTAGACAACAGCCTATCCAGGCACATTCAATTAACCGGAGACTAGAGGCAGGTATGCACAAAACGCTGTAGGTGATGACTTGCAGGTGATAACAGGGGCAGGTAATATCATTCAACATGGGAAACATTTGCTAATCAACGTGGTGACTTTAGGTAAAGTAGAAGATCAGGCTTCAGCAAGTAGCATTCACCATAGGTACAGTTAGCTCAGAGCAAGTACCTCAATGAGGCTCAATGCATGTAGGTACATTCAATCCTAAAGCGACCTTTAAAGCAGGTAGGCCTTCCACGGAGGCTCAATACATTTAGGCAGATTCAATCCAGTATAGACCTGGCTACAGGAAAGCAATGAGCAGGGGAAACATTTCCTATTTCCTTTCGTTAGGACAACATCCCTGGTGGGCATTCAACATCAAGGTAAACTAGTTTGCATAAACCCACGTTTCTCAACACCCCAGGATTAACAATTAGGGGCAGGAACCAGATTAGCATAGGAGCATGAGTATTCGTCAGAACACCAACCGCCTAACCACATCAGATTGGGGCGTAAAACATCTGAGAATGGAGGCATAAACACATTGGCATAACACAGGGGATATACCCCCGGAACATCATGGCCTTCCACCTAACCCTGTCCAAGGACGTTGCAGCTGCCCACCGTCCTGCGGGGCAGCTGAGTAAAGTAAATCAGGCCAGTCAACGCCGTTACCGTTGGAGCCCCTTCCTCCGGGAGGTAATAATGGTCTGTCCCTCGGTGCAGTTGCCCACGCTCTCGCGGTGCAACTGTGAAGTGCGGCCGGTCACTAGCACCACTGGGTGTAGGGGTGAGCCCCTTCTCCGGGACTAGGGAATGAAGAAAGATGCCCCCAAAAGAAAGTACCGGCCAGTAAGGGGGGCCTGTGGCTAGAAAAAGGCCTCAATGTTGCAGCGACCCGCCACTGCGGCGTCACTGTGTAGCCCCCGTGACACCGTGGCCCAGTCCGTGGTGAAGCCCCACGGGGGCTTCCAAAGGGATCGGGCTGCACGTTGCAGCTGCCCACTGCCAGGCGGGGCAGCTGGAGAAACGAGGCCACACGGCCTTCTGAGTAGGGCCACAGGGGGGGGCGGGCACCGACAATGTGCCCCGTTGCCCCCTCGACAATCAGTCCCCCAATGAGCCCCACACTCATCGGGACTCTCGGTTGGCCTCCTTCTAGCAGGGGACAGGCACCGGTCTGTGCCTCGACAGTCCCCTGCTCTCCTCACCGGCGCTGGTCACGAGGCGGCTTCTCCTCTTTGCCCGGGCCCCCTCCTGGGACCCGGGACTTCAACGCGGAGCCCGCTGGGCTCCAGAAGACTTAGGCTGCACGTGGGGCTCTCTCCAGCTCCCGGGGAGCCCCGCCGCCACGGAGTGACGTCTCCGTCGACGTTCGCGCTGGCCAGCGCGGGGTAGGCTCCCACCAGGCTTTTTCTTCCGGCGCCTCTCCTCACTTCACCCGGGCCCCCCTCCTGGGACCCGGGACTGGAATTTGGAGCCCGCGAGGCTCCGGACCTCCCGCTTCCGCCTCCGGCCGGCCAGCCACGCCTCCAACCAGGCGCAGTCCTTCCTGGCTTCCGGGTCGCTGCGAGCAGCGCAGCGGCCCAGGGTTTTATCGACGCCCGGGTTGCGGCGGTGATCCTGGGTGGATTCAGGGCACGGGGTAGGCTCCCGCTGCCCCTCCCCACAAGTCGCTCTCCTCGGCAGCACCCCAAGGCGGCACAAGTGCGGGGTAGGCACCCGCTAAACTCGGGCAATTGCGGCTCGGCCGCGGCGGTGATCCTGGGCAGCTCTGGAAGTGCGGGGTGGGCTCCCGCCTCCAGTTGACCACCACCCCCTCCTCGGGGCAGCGCACATGCGGGGTGGGCTCCCGCTGACCCCAAATACGTGTCCACAAGCGGGTGGGCTCCCGCTGACTTCAGGAGCGGGGATCCCACACGCTGGGATTCCCTTGCACCACGTTGGCAGCACAGCGCGGCAGGTCACCAGCTCCACTCCTCGCCTGGGCACAGGAGATGCAGCACGCCCAAGGCGCTAGATCCCACCAGGGCTTCAGGGCCACACGGCAACGCTCCTCTCCCCCCTGGACAGGGGCTGTATAGCTCTTCTTTTCCCCTGGCACTCCACAGGTAGCACTCACGAGGCGCTAGGGGGCCAGGGCTTCAGGGATGACAGGATAGCGCTCCCCAGGTGCTGGATTCCGGGCGGTAGGAGAGCAGGCCAACAATACTGGGTCAGATCAATGGGCAGTGGGTACTCATCGGAACAGGACCGCAGCTCCTAGAAGCAGTCATCCCCCATAACGTGGTACTCCTCCTGTCATGGCAGTCTACACTCCAGTAAGGGGCTCTCACTGGCCCTGTGGACGGTGGAGGGGTGCAGATGGGCACAGGGGCCAGCACACAGGCCCAATGTGGCGGTACCTCCTGGCAGAGTGTCCCCTCTCAATCAGTCCACGCTCCGCACTGTCCCTGTCTGAGCACATGGCAGCCCAGCCCCCCTATATATCCCCCTCACCCCACCTCCCAGAAAGGGCTGGAAGCTTCCAGAAGGTTCCCTGGGAAACCAGTCCAAACTGGTTCAGGGGGAGGAGTAGAGCACCCTCGGTGCGAAGTTTCCCTCCAAAAGCAGGGGGCGCTGGGAAACAAACCACTAGACTGCCAACCCACCTCAGTCAGGAGTCACATGGGCAGGCAGGCATGGCGTCCATTTTAACAGTAACACTTTTCCACAGTGCTTTTCTAAGATGGCGGAAATAACGGTGTGTACAACATTGCACAGTTTTTATTATTTTCTGTTCAGACACACCATGTTCTATTCTTACAAAAGCGAAAAAATTCAGGGCAAAAGGGCCAAGTCCAACACGACCCCCTCCCAGCCAAAAGCCAGGGTAGACCGATCAATTCCTTGATGGGCTTCCCTGCTTAGGGCGAGAGAACTTGGACGCGGGCCCACAACTGCAGGAACACCCGTAGGTTCTTCTCCACTCTGGAACCCGATGGTTCCCTCTCTCAACTCCTCCTGACCCAACTAGGCCACCCCACTGGTGCTCCCTAGTTGGCTGCAGCCAGGACCGGGCCCTAGGCCATCCAGATGTCTCTGGCCCTGGCTGTCTCACAGAGTGGGGGGCAGTAGCCCCAGGCCTGTAGTACCCTTTTACCACTCTCCCTCTCCTCCGTGCAGTCCCAAACTGCCAATGATCTTCCCACCTAGGGACCACACTCTCACACTGTCCACCAGGTAGGGGTGAGGCTCTCCTCCCCTACCTCTCCTTCTGGGGTTCCGCCCTCTCCTCCTATGCGGGGCACCCTCAGAACACCACTCTCTCACTCTTCCAGGGCCGTGACCCTGCAACCGCTCCACCAACCCAGGGTCTAAACCCTTAGGTTGCCCCGGTGCCAGAGGCGAGTCCTCCCTCCCTCTGTACCCCCTCCCAGAGTTCTTCACCCTCCCAACTGGAGTAGCACCCCTGGAAGACAACTCCGGGGGACACTGCTTACAGACGTCCCTCCCGCCAGGTCAGGCAATACCTGAACCGGGCCTCCCAACCCAGGATCGAAGCCCTGTGGTTGAGCCGGTGCCAGAGGCGAGTCCTTCCTCCTCTGCACCCCCTTCCAGAGTTCCGCACCCTCCCACCTGGAGAAGTACCCTGGAAGTGAAACCGGTAGGGACCTTGATTACAAGTGCCCCTCCCTCCAGGTCAGGCAGCCCCTGAACCTGGCACCCCAGCCCAGGATCTAAACCCTGTGGCTGGGCAGACCCCAGAACCCCTGGAGCTCTGAGTACAGACGCCCCAGGTTCTCCTGACACTGGGGGATCCCCTTCCATGGATGGCCCATCGGGACAGCCTAGGCTCCCAACCTGGGGTTCCCTTATGGAACTCTCCAGGCCCTGCGACTGCGGTTGGGGCACCTCGGGACACCTCCCCGTCTCACTCCTTCCTATAGATAGGATGTGAGGCCCTACAACCCTCTCACTATCCTGGGACCTAGCTGGGCTATTCTCCACCTCTCCCACCTCGCTGGGTTGGGAGATCCCTGCACCACTCCCTTCAGGATCACTCCCCACTGCCCTCTCAGACTCTCTGGCACTCACCCAAAGGTCTGCCTCCCGTGCAAGCTCCCTGGGGTCGGAGAGCCCACACTGCAACAGGTGGTGGCGCAACCTGGGAAGACAACTCTTGAGCACATGCTCCCTGATAATCAGGCGGAACAGCTCTTCCCCATCTGTCACCGCGCGACACACCATCCACTCCTCCAGTGCAGTCCAACACACGTCCACATACTCCCCCCAAGACTGATGGGACAGTTTCTTGCCGCCCCTAAATTCCAACCTGCCCCCCTCCTCCTGGGGATCAGGCACCATCTTCCGGGCTCTGGGAGTGGGACTTCCTGCACTGGCTTCACTCTCGCTGCCACCACTGGATCCCATCCTCACTGGTGAATCCAGACCACAGACACCACTCTCAGGGGACAACCTACCCCCCTGAGCTAGTCTCTCCCTGGCGTAGGCCCTCTCCGCCTCAGCCATTCTCTCCTGTGCTAGGACCCTCTCGGTCTCTAGCCTCTTTTCTTCAACTCTCAGCTGCGCTAGCTCCACTCTGAGCCTTTCCAGCGCCAGCTGATGCTCCCTTTCTTCCCTCCTATCTACCCACTCTTCTGGGGACAGGGAAAGGGGTGGGGCAGTGCCCCCAGGGCTGGGCCCAGCACGGGACTCCTCTCTCTGGTGTCCTCTTTCTCTACCGGTGTCTCTGCCCTAACATCCTCTTCCTCCTCAAAGTCACCCCCTCCAGGGTTATGGACTGGGACCCCTCACTCTCAGAGTCCTCCCCACGGTCTCTACCAAATCCATCCCTTAAATATGCGGAGGGGTAATCGGAAAGGTCCCCGCAGGGCTCTAAGGGTTCCCCCCTTCTCAGGGCCTCATAGAGGAACAACTTCCTGCGGGTGTTGCCTACTGTGGGTATCCCTCTCTCTCGGCAGAGGTCTATCACCTCCTGCTCAGTGTACTCCCACAGGCAATCCTCATCGTAGGTTAACCCCATCCTGGTGAGATACCCTCGGGATACACCACCCACAGTGCAACAGGGAGACACAATCCCCAAAACAACACTTCCAGGAGGATATACAGTCAGTAAAACAATCCTCAAATCTGTGGTTACTCTCAAGTGCACTCTTTGTAGTGCAACCAGTTGTCGTTGTGGTACTGTGCAAACACAAGTCCTATCCCACCGCTGAACACCAATGTTGGAAACGGGGTAGCGTGGTGCAGAGCGGGAAGGTTAAACTAGGAGCATTGTGTGAAGCATCCACGCAGCACACACAGGCGACACACCAAGCACACCACAAAAAGGAGACCACACCAGATTGTTATGTAAAAACAAGTTTCTTTATCTAATTTAAATCAGCAGTAGATGGGGCAGTTAATCTAAGTGCAGCAACAAACTCATGTCACTGTAAAACGTGAGGAATTCATGCAAGTACATCAAGGCCTTAAACTTTCATATAAGCGAAAAGGCATTAGCATCATGTGTCTCAAGACAGGTAACACTGCAGGTACTGCAGGGCTAATATGAGCCTAGACAACAGCCTATCCAGGCACATTCAATTAACCGGAGACTAGAGGCAGGTATGCACAAAACGCTGTAGGTGATGACTTGCAGGTGATAACAGGGGCAGGTAATATCATTCAAGATAGATCGCAAAGTGGTAATTTTTTAGGTCTGCTGGCGCCTCTCAGGAGTAATACACGTAACAGTAAACCTTAAGTTCTCTATTGGGGTGGCGGTGCTGCAGGGTGAGGAGAACCACAAACCTCCCCTAATTTGAAGCCTAAGCCCATAAACGTACTAACACTCCCCAGCACTCGTCATAGATCTGTGAAAAAACACGCTAAGTAGTGCATAAACAGTAGGCACAAATTTCACAAAGATGACAGATACTCTCTGTTTCTTCTTTTTGTTCCTCTTTTAATTCAGTAGGTCTCCAAAATGACACAGCCAATTGACACAGCCGACACGTGTTTCGTCGCGTACATGGGAATTGTTCCCGCGACTTTTTCAAGGCTGTATAAATACAAACATAATAGCACAACTCAAGTCATGACTTGTGTGTCATACGTATACATGAATTCAATCTCGATAGCGAGAATCATCAAAAATGCAAACCAAAGGCATGCACAAGATGGAATACGTATACCAACTGAACCGTTATATCCAAAGTGGCACAGAAAAGGTCGCTATAAACTGAAAAAGGAGGACGGAAAAGCCCGAGGCGACGTGAGAACGGTGAATGACTAATAAAGATGAATAAAAGAACAATACCGTGCATCTCGATACCCAATAAAACATGCAAACCCTTGTGGTTGCAATTCGGTGAAGAAAAGAAGTGCCTACAAGAGAGTTCCCTATATAGCCCCAATCAAACTGTGTGTCATAGATACCTAAGTCTTCTCAGTATAAATCCCTGTATGGATAAATATACGAAAATCCAATGAGTATAATCATCCAAACAAGAAGACTGAAAGGGAGTGAACGCAATAATGACTAAAGTACCTACTATTTCCGTGGTGATAATTCCAACCCACAGAGGGTGTCTGTATTTTCAAGTGTCCTAAGTAAAATTCCTATTGATCCAGTGATTCTGAAAAACTCCGGTGTGAACACTGTAGGAAAATCATACCAGAATAACTTATTCACATGACCCCCTCGATATATATCATATCAGTTAAAACAGAATCTAAAGTCTGCACAACTGGTGCCTAAATACAATCAAATCAGAACCAACGCCCTTTAGTTCAAACTACACTATTGCCTCACTCGCTACCATAATAATCCCAAATGCCAGACATCGGGTCTGACCTCACAATAATTCAAAATCGTCATATTAGGTTATCTGTGAACAATAGTAAATGTATCAAAATAAAATAAAAGCTATTACCCCCATATCCGCAGCCCCGTTAGTAAAACCGACAATATCACTTTATCAGGAAATAAACATGTGCTAACTCAAGTGCGGTTCTAACATCAAAGGACATACACATACCAATTCATATGCCTGTCTTTTGCCAAAGCTAAGTCAAATCTAAGCGTCCAGAAACTACCATCACTAAAACTAATTACCGTCAAATAAGCGCCACCTCGATTCCCTTACTCTTACCGTTATTCTGTGTTCCCCATATGCGGACGCCGTCAATATCGTGTTGCCGAGTACACAACATGTGGAGCTGAAAAGCAATTCAGTATAAGTAGCCTCGCCGCATCTCCTCCACGTAACCGGCGCCAAAACCACTTCCGGTTTGGCAGAAAAATAATGGAAGGACTAAAGGGGTCCATGGGATCGGCGGCCATCTTGTAATGGCCAAATGCCGTTTATAATTAAAATCCATTACAAGTAAGCAAAATTGATGACAAGGAAAATATCTACTGAATGCGGGACAATTGTCTATAGGAAATATGCTTAGCCACGATATCCCGATAATAAAAACACCAATTAAGTCTGTAAGATGCACGAATGTTTGAATAAAATACTGATGAAAAGGTTTCCAAATGTCATATATACATTTGAGAATATAAGAAACTCCAGAAACAAATGGTGGACGTGATGCACCAAGTGACGTGGTTATCGATCAAGGATCAAAATATACCGTCCTTATCAAATGAGTGCGTGCAAACTCGTGAAAAACCTTGGTTATGGAGGGGCTGAAACCCCGCCCTCTTGTCCATCCTCCTCTAGTAGATGTATCTACAATAACCAATTCAAATGCTTCAATCAATATAATAGTAACACAAAGTGCAATATTTAAATGCACTGGTATCGGCTCGTGAGGGATTTCTGCTATTGCATTAATTAACTCATAGACATAGACAAGAAAGTTTCCATTAAAGTTAAAATGCATGGATACATTCTGCAATACAAAAAGGAATCTTAAATAGGTATATATGTAGGGTGTATGAGATCATCTTCCCTCTGTCTCTAAATTGAATATTTAACACAACAATGAGTACAGATACATTACAAATTCAATGGTATTTTATCTGCCCAAAAAATAATGTAATTCCTGATCAATATTCAATCCTGTCTCCGTGCTGCGTAATTTAAGAATCCACATTGCCTCCTTCCTGCGTAAAGCAAGCTCTCTATTGCCTCCCCTAGGATGTCGTGTCACCTGTTCAATCCCATAGAACTCAAAAAACCTATTCTGTGTCTGTGCTGAGCAAAGTGACATGTGGGCAGCAAGGGGATATCTCATGTCTCCTTGTTTAACTGCTCGCATATGTTCACCTATTCTCTCACGTAATGTGCGTATTGTGCTACCCACATATCTTTTTTACACCTACACTCAATAACGTACACAACGTATTTGGTTAGGCAATTGATATTGGAGATGATCTTGTAAATCTTCTCCCCTGGTCCTGTGAATTGCGTCTTTCTGTTGCAAGCCCATTTACACGCGCTGCAATGACCACAAATATAGAAGCCTTTGGTATGTATACTCATCCAGCTCTCTTGTGTCTCTGTCCTAGGATAACTCGGACTGAGTATATTCCTAAGGGAAACTCCTCGTCTGTATGTAATGTTAGGTTTGTCCGTAATATGATCACTGAGCGATTTATCCGCCTTTAGGAGGTGCCAGTGTCTGTTTAGACTACGCATCAGAACCCCTGACCAGTTGTTGTAATTAGTTATCAACCTTATCTTATCCTTTGTTCTGTTGGGTGTGGTGCGTTCTCTCAGTGTTTCACTGCGCTTCACTTTATCAATTCGTTGCTCAGCTCTCATAAGAGTCTTGTTGTCGTAACCTCTACACTTAAAACGTGTCATTACATTCTTTTTACATTTCTCAAACTCAGGTTCATAGCTACAGTTCCTTCTCACACGTACAAGTTCGCCATATGGAATGGATCTAACCTGGTGCGTGGGATGTGCACTAGATGCGTGCAGTAATGAATTACAAGCTGTTTCTTTGCGATATAATCTGCTATGAATCTGATTCTCTCTTATGTAGAACTCAACATCTAGAAAGGAGATTTTAACCTTGCTGTACTCAAAAGTAAAATGTATATTGTACTCATTGTCATTTAGGTATTGAAAATAATCCGTCAATTTCTCAGATGACCCCGTCCATATCATCAGACAGTCATCAATATATCTACCCCAATATAATATGGAGTCATTCCATTCGGATCCCATCTGGCCCCAGATCCTCATCTCCTCGAACCAACCCATGAAAAGGTTCGCGTACGAGGGAGAAAATCTGGAGCCCATGGCAACCCCTTATTTCTGTCTGTACCATCTCTCCTTAAATAAAAAGACATTGTTATCCAAGATGAGCTCGATCATCTCAATCAACATTTCAGTGTGACTCCATGCACTAGCTGATCTGCTGCTAAGAATCTTTCTGATGGCAACTAGACCAATGTCCCTCCTGATGCTAGTGTACAATGCTGTCACGTCCAGAGTCACCATAATTATATTCTCCTCCCAATTCAGATCAGCCATTATCCCCAGGATATGTTTAGTATCCCTAATGTATGATGGTAAGTTGATCACCATAGGTTTCAAGAAGGTGTCAACGTATTCCGATATCCTCTCGGTCGGACCCTCATTACCCGAAATGATGGGTCTGCCAGGTGGGAATGGAAGCGCTTTATGTACTTTGGGGAGGGTGTAAATGCAGGGGTACCTTGGTCGGTCAACCCTAAGATATGTCAGTTCATTGTCATCAAGTAAGCCTTGCCCATGCCACTGTTTCAAGTGCCTGTTGATATGGTCAGTTAATGTCCATATAGGGTTATTAGGCAGCGGCTCATAGCACTCTGTAGTCTGTAATTGGGAAAGTATTTCTTGATCATAATCTAGGCTCCGCATGATAACAATATTCCCTCCTTTGTCAGCCTCCCGTATAGTAATGTCTCTGTCATTTCTAAGTTCTGAAAGGGCATCCCGTTCCTTAAATGTCAAATTGTCTTTCTTGATTTTAGATACAGTTTTTCTGTCCTCATATCTGTCCAAGTCTGCAGTAACTAGTCTGTGAAAAATATCAATGTTGTTACCTGAAAAAAGTGTTGGTGTCCATTTAGACTTCTCTCTCAGGTTACTTGTAATGCCAAAATCATTGGTTATATTTAGATCTCTCATGATCATATCTGATGTTATAACTTCATCCTCACAATCTGTCAACGAAAGTAAGAGTCTAGTGTCTAATATTTCTTGAATCGAATGTTCACTAGACGCCATAACCCCAATATTTCTCTGCAAATCTTTATTTCCAAAATTATTCATCTCAAAGTGTTTTTTTATTTTCATTTTTCTGACAAATTTGAAAAGGTCTATCTTCACATCAAAGACATTGCCAATACTATTTGGACAGAAATTCATACCTTTTGTTAACACAGATACAACATCAGTTGATAAACATCTATCTGTTAGATTAACAACATTTACATTATTCATTTCTTCTGGTTCCAGGATCTGGTCTTGACCCCTGGACGTTCCTCGCCCTGCGCTCCCTCTCTTTCCCCTCCTTGTTTTTCTTTTGGAACCTGTCGTCTGTTCTCTCTGTTCCCTCGTTTTATTCTCCTGACTTCCTGTAAAAACTACTCTCATTAATTGAAGAACCAGACACCGATCCTCCTTTCTCTGACTCACTGCCACTGGTATGTACTGTGTCCAAGGAAGTCGTACTAGAACTGATGGATTTACCATCACCAATACCTTGTTGACTGTCCTTCAGTACTAAGTGGTCGTATTTGCTGGCGAACGTGAAAATCCTGCCACAGGAATAGTCACGTTCGTCCCTCTTGAGCTTTCTGGTCTTACGTTGTTTGATATCTGAGACATGGCGTTGTATAATATCATTTAAGATGGCATAATTCTTTTCGGCAACATCTGGTAGATTAAGGTTTTTTATCTCAATTTCTATTTGGTCTATGTCTTTCTGCAGTTGGATAACTTTTCCTCTCACAATTCTCAATGAGAATCCCCATAAGCCGATTGGAGTTATCTGTAAGTTCTTTCTCCCAGTCTATTAATAAATCTGTGTCAAGATCCTCATAGGTGGGGATTATCTGGGATCTTAAACCCCTAGGAATCCTTTTGACCCGTATATATTGTTTGAGTGTGGCGGCATCCCACCATCTGGACATCTCGTTTTTTATGAGTCTTTCTAATTTTATAAATTTTTCCCTCAGGCCCTCTTGCCTCGAGGATTGTCCACCTTGTGCTGATGACGTTGTAGCTAGATTACTAGTAATATTATTAAAGAGGTCCTCCGCCTCTCTATCTCTATTTATCCTTTCACTTGCAGAAGTCATTGCGTTCCCCGGGCAGCCACCTAGTTGCACGTGAGATAGATCGCAAAGTGGTAATTTTTAGGTCTGCTGGCGCCTCTCAGGAGTAATACACGTAACAGTAAACCTTAAGTTCTCTATTGGGGTGGCGGTGCTGCAGGGTGAGGAGAACCACAAACCTCCCCTAATTTGAAGCCTAAGCCCATAAACGTACTAACACTCCCCAGCACTCGTCATAGATCTGTGAAAAAACACGCTAAGTAGTGCATAAACAGTAGGCACAAATTTCACAAAGATGACAGATACTCTCTGTTTCTTCTTTTTGTTCCTCTTTTAATTCAGTAGGTCTCCAAAATGACACAGCCAATTGACACAGCCGACACGTGTTTCGTCGCGTACATGGGAATTGTTCCCGCGACTTTTTCAAGGCTGTATAAATACAAACATAATAGCACAACTCAAGTCATGACTTGTGTGTCATACGTATACATGAATTCAATCTCGATAGCGAGAATCATCAAAAATGCAAACCAAAGGCATGCACAAGATGGAATACGTATACCAACTGAACCGTTATATCCAAAGTGGCACAGAAAAGGTCGCTATAAACTGAAAAAGGAGGACGGAAAAGCCCGAGGCGACGTGAGAACGGTGAATGACTAATAAAGATGAATAAAAGAACAATACCGTGCATCTCGATACCCAATAAAACATGCAAACCCTTGTGGTTGCAATTCGGTGAAGAAAAGAAGTGCCTACAAGAGAGTTCCCTATATAGACCCAATCAAACTGTGTGTCATAGATACCTAAGTCTTCTCAGTATGAATCCCTGTATGGATAAATATACGAAAATCCAATGAGTATAATCATCCAAACAAGAAGACTGAAAGGGAGTGAACGCAATAATGACTAAAGTACCTACTATTTCCGTGGTGATAATTCCAACCCACAGAGGGTGTCTGTATTTTCAAGCGTCCTAAGTAAAATTCCTATTGATCCAGTGATTCTGAAAAACTCCGGTGTGAACACTGTAGGAAAATCATACCAGAATAACTTATTCACATGACCCCTCGATATATATCATATCAGTGAATACAGAATCTAAAGTCTGCACTACTGGTGCCTAAATACAATCAAATCAGAACCAACGCCCTTTAGTTCAAACTACACTATTGCCTCACTCGCTACCATAATAATCCCAAATGCCAGACATCGGGTCTGACTTCACAATAATTCAAAATCGTCATTTTAGGTTATCTGTGAACAATAGTAAATGTATCAAAATAAAATAAAAGCTATTACCTCCATATCCGCAGCCCCCGTTAGTAAAACCGACAATATCACTTTATCAGGAAATAAACATGTGCTAACTCAAGTGCGGTTCTAACATCAAAGGACATACACATACCAATTCATATGCCTGTCTTTTGCCAAAGCTAAGTCAAATCTAAGCGTCCAGAAACTACCATCACTAAAACTAATTACCGTCAAATAAGCGCCACCTCGATTCCCTTACTCTTACCGTTATTCTGTGTTCCCCATATGCGGACGCCGTCAATATCGTGTTGCCGAGTACACAACATGTGGAGCTGAGAAGCAATTCAGTATAAGTAGCCTCGCCGCATCTCCTCCACGTAACCGGCGCCAAAACCACTTCCGGTTTGGCAGAAAAATAATGGAAGGACTAAAGGGGTCCATGGGATCGGCGGCCATCTTGTAATGGCCAAATGCCGTTTATAATTAAAATCCATTACAAGTAAGCAAATTTGATGACAAGGAAAATATCTACTGAATGCGGGACAATAGTTTATAGGAAATATGCTTAGCCACGATATCCCGATAATAAAAACACCAATTAAGTCTGTAAGATGCACGAATGTTTGAATAAAATACTGATGAAAAGGTTTCCAAATGTCATATATACATTTGAGAATATAAGAAACTCCAGAAACAAATGGTGGACCTGAGAGAGAAGTCTAAATGGACACCAACACTTTTTTCAGGTAACAACATTGATATTTTTCACAGACTAGTTACTGCAGACTTGGACAGATATGAGGACAGAAAAACTGTATCTAAAATCAAGAAAGACAATTTGACATTTAAGGAACGGGATGCCCTTTCAGAACTTAGAAATGACAGAGACATTACTATACTGGAGGCTGACAAAGGAGGGAATATTGTTATCATGCGGAGCCTAGATTATGATCAAGAAATACTTTCCCAATTACAGAATACAGAGTGCTATGAGCCGCTGCCTAATAACCCTATATGGACATTAACTGACCATATCAACAGGCACTTGAAACAGTGGCATGGGCAAGGCTTACTTGATGACAATGAACTGACATATCTTAGGGTTGACCGACCAAGGTACCCCTGCATTTACACCCTCCCCAAAGTACATAAAGCGCTTCCATTCCCACCTGGCAGACCCATCATTTCGGGTAATGAGGGTCCGACCGAGAGGATATCGGAATACGTTGACACCTTCTTGAAACCTATGGTGATCAACTTACCATCATACATTAGGGATACTAAACATATCCTGGGGATAATGGCTGATCTGAATTGGGAGGAGAATATGATTATGGTGACTCTGGACGTGACAGCATTGTACACTAGCATCAGGAGGGACATTGGTCTAGTTGCCATCAGAAAGATTCTTAGCAGCAGATCAGCTAGTGCATGGAGTCACACTGAAATGTTGATTGAGATGATCGAGCTCATCTTGGATAACAATGTCTTTTTATTTAAGGAGAGATGGTACAGACAGAAACAAGGGGTTGCCATGGGCTCCAGATTTTCTCCTCGTACGCGAACCTTTTCATGGGTTGGTTCGAGGAGATGAGGATCTGGGGCCAGATGGGATCCGAATGGAATGACTCCATATTATATTGGGGTAGATATATTGATGACTGTCTGATGATATGGACGGGGTCATCTGAGAAATTGACGGATTATTTTCAATACCTAAATGACAATGAGTACAATATACATTTTACTTTTGAGTACAGCAAGGTTAAAATCTCCTTTCTAGATGTTGAGTTCTACATAAGAGAGAATCAGATTCATAGCAGATTATATCGCAAAGAAACTGCTTGTAATTCATTACTGCACGCATCTAGTGCACATCCCACGCACCAGGTTAGATCCATTCCATATGGCGAACTTGTACGTGTGAGAAGGAACTGTAGCTATGAACCTGAGTTTGAGAAATGTAAAAAGAATGTAATGACACGTTTTAAGTGTAGAGGTTACGACAACAAGACTCTTATGAGAGCTGAGCAACGAATTGATAAAGTGAAGCGCAGTGAAACACTGAGAGAACGCACCACACCCAACAGAACAAAGGATAAGATAAGGTTGATAACTAATTACAACAACTGGTCAGGGGTTCTGATGCGTAGTCTAAACAGACACTGGCACCTCCTAAAGGCGGATAAATCGCTCAGTGATCATATTACGGACAAACCTAACATTACATACAGACGAGGAGTTTCCCTTAGGAATATACTCAGTCCGAGTTATCCTAGGACAGAGACACAAGAGAGCTGGATGAGTATACATACCAAAGGCTTCTATATTTGTGGTCATTGCAGCGCGTGTAAATGGGCTTGCAACAGAAAGACGCAATTCACAGGACCAGGGGAGAAGATTTACAAGATCATCTCCAATATCAATTGCCTAACCAAATACGTTGTGTACGTTATTGAGTGTAGGTGTAAAAAAGATATGTGGGTAGCACAATACGCACATTACGTGAGAGAATAGGTGAACATATGCGAGCAGTTAAACAAGGAGACATGAGATATCCCCTTGCTGCCCACATGTCACTTTGCTCAGCACAGACACAGAATAGGTTTTTTGAGTTCTATGGGATTGAACAGGTGACACGACATCCTAGGGGAGGCAATAGAGAGCTTGCTTTACGCAGGAAGGAGGCAATGTGGATCCTTAAATTACGCAGCACGGAGACAGGATTGAATATTGATCAGGAATTACATTATTTTTTGGGCAGATAAAATGCCATTGAATTTGTAATGTATCTGTACTCATTGTTGTGTTAAATATTCAATTTAGAGACAGAGGGAAGATGTTCTCATACACCTGACATATATACCTATTTAAGATTCCTTTTTGTATTGCAGAATGTATCCATGCATTTTAACTTTAATGGAAACTTTCTTGTCTATGTCTATGAGTTAATTAATGCAATAGCAGAAATCCCTCACGAGCCGATACCAGTGCATTTAAATATTGCACTTTGTGTTACTATTATATTGATTGAAGCATTCTGAATTGGTTATTGTAGATACATCTACTAGAGGAGGATGGACAAGAGGGCGGGGTTTCAGCCCCTCCATAACCAAGGTTTTTCACGAGTATGCACGCACTCATTTGATAAGGACGGTATATTTTGATCCTTGATCGATAACCACGTCACTTGGTGCATCACGTCCACCATTTGTTTCTGGAGTTTCTTATATTCTCAAATGTATATATGACATTTGGAAACCTGTTCATCAGTATTCTATTCAAACATTCGTGCATCTTACAGACTTAATTGGTGTTTTTATTATCGAGATACCGTGGCTAAGCATATTTCCTATAGACAATTGTCCCGCATTCAGTAGATATTTTCCTTGTCATCAAATTTGCTTACATTGTAATGGATTGGATTTAATTATAAACGGCATTTGGCCATTACAAGATGGCCGCCGATCCCATGGACCCCTTTAGTCCTTCCATTATTTTTCTGCCAAACCGGAAGTGGTTTTGGCGCCGGTTACGTGGAGGAGATGCGGCGAGGCTACTTATACTGAATTGCTTTTCAGCTCCACATGTTGTGTACTCGGCAACACGATATTGACGGCGTCCGCATATGGGGAACACAGAATAACGGTAAGAGTAAGGGAATCGAGGTGGCGCTTATTTGACGGTAATTAGTTTTAGTGATGGTAGTTTCTGGACGCTTAGATTTGACTTAGCTTTGGCAAAAGACAGGCATATGAATTGGTATGTGTATGTCCTTTGATGTTAGAACCGCACTTGAGTTAGCACATGTTTATTTCCTGATAAGGTGATATTGTCGGTTTTACTAACGGGGGCTGCGGATATGGGGGTAATAGCTTTTATTTTATTTTGATACATTTACTATTGTTCACAGATAACCTAATATGACGATTTTGAATTATTGTGAGGTCAGACCCGATGTCTGGCATTTGGGATTATTATGATAGCGAGTGAGGCAATAGTGGAGTTTGAACTAAAGGGCGTTGGTTCTGATTTGATTGTATTTAGGCACCAGTAGTGCAGACTTTAGATTCTGTATTCACTGATATGATATATGTCGAGGGGTCATGTGAATAAGTTATTCTGGTATGATTTTCCTACAGTGTTCACACCGGAGTTTATCAGAATCACTGGATCAATAAGAATTTTACTTAGGACGCTTGAAAATACAGACACCCTCTGTGGGTTGGAATTATCACCACGTAAATAGTAGGTACTTTAGTCATTATTGCGTTCACTCCCTTTCAGTCTTCTTGTTTGGATGATTATACTCATTGGATTTTCGTATATTTATCCATACAGGGATTCATACTGAGAAGACTTAGGTATCTATGACACACAGTTTGATTGGGGCTATATAGGGAACTCTCTTGTAGGCACTTCCTTTCTTCACCGAATTGCAACCACAAGGGTTTGCATGTTTTATTGGGTATCGAGATGCACGGTATTGTTCTTTTATTCATCTTTATTAGTCATTCACCGTTCTCACGTCGCCTCGGGCTTTTCCGTCCTCCTTTTTCAGTTTATAGCGACCTTTTCTGTGCCACTTTGGATATTACGGTTCAGTTGGTATACGTATTCCATCTTGTGCATGCCTTTGGTTTGCATTTTTGATGATTCTCGCTATCGAGATTGAATTCATGTATACGTATGACACACAAGTCATGACCTGAGTTGTGCTATTATGTTTGTATTTATACAGCCTTGAAAAAGTCGCGGGAACAATTCCCATGTACGCGACGAAACACGTGTCGGCTGTGTCAATTGGCTGTGTCATTTTGGAGACCTATTGAATTAAAAGAGGAACAAAAAGAAGAAACAGAGAGTATCTGTCATCTTTGTGAAATTTGTGCCTACTGTTTATGCACTACTTAGCGTGTTTTTTCACAGATCTATGACGAGTGCTGGGGAGTGTTAGTACGTTTATGGGCTTAGGCTTCAAATTAGGGGAGGTTTGTGGTTCTCCTCACCCTGCAGCACCGCCACCCCAATAGAGAACTTAAGGTTTACTGTTACGTGTATTACTCCTGAGAGGCGCCAGCAGACCTAAAAAATTACCACTTTGCGATCTATCTCACGTGCAACTAGGTGGCTGCCCGGGGGACGCAATGACTTCTGCAAGTGAAAGGATAAATAGAGATAGAGAGGCGGAGGACCTCTTTAATAATATTACTAGTAATCTAGCTACAACGTCATCAGCACAAGGTGGACAATCCTCGAGGCAAGAGGGCCGAGGGAAAAATTTATAAAATTAGAAAGACTCAGAAAAACGAGATGTCCAGATGGTGGGATGCCGCCACACTCAAACAATATATACGGGTCAAAAGGATTCCTAGGGGTTTAAGATCCCAGATAATCCCCACCTATGAGGATCTTGACACAGATTTATTAATAGACTGGGAGAAAGAACTTACAGATAACTCCAATCGGCTTATGGGGATTCTCATTGAGAATTGTGAGAGGAAAGTTATCCAACTGCAGAAAGACATAGACCAAATAGAAATTGAGATAAAAAACCTTAATCTACCAGATGTTGCCGAAAAGAATTATGCCATCTTAAATGATATTATACAACGCCATGTCTCAGATATCAAACAACGTAAGACCAGAAAGCTCAAGAGGGACGAACGTGACTATTCCTGTGGCAGGATTTTCACGTTCGCCAGCAAATACGACCACTTAGTACCGAAGGACAGTCAACAAGGTATTGGTGATGGTAAATCCATCAGTTCTAGTACGACTTCCTTGGACACAGTACATACCAGTGGCAGTGAGTCAGAGAAAGGAGGATCGGTGTCTGGTTCTTCAATTAATGAGAGTAGTTTTTACAGGAAGTCAGGAGAATAAAACGAGGGAACAGAGAGAACAGACGACAGGTTCCAAAAGAAAAACAAGGAGGGGAAAGAGAGGGAGCGCAGGGCGAGGAACGTCCAGGGGTCAAGACCAGATCCTGGAACCAGAAGAAATGAATAATGTAAATGTTGTTAATCTAACAGATAGATGTTTATCAACTGATGTTGTATCTGTGTTAACAAAAGGTATGAATTTCTGTCCAAATAGTATTGGCAATGTCTGTGATGTGAAGATAGACCTTTTCAAATTTGTCAGAAAAATGAAAATAAAAAAACACTTTGAGATGAATAATTTTGGAAATAAAGATTTGCAGAGAAATATTGGGGTTATGGCGTCTAGTGAACATTCGATTCAAGAAATATTAGACACTAGACTCTTACTTTCATTGACAGATTGTGAGGATGAAGTTATAACATCAGATATGATCATGAGAGATCTAAATATAACCAATGATTTTGGCATTACAAGTAACCTGAGAGAGAAGTCTAAATGGACACCAACACTTTTTTCAGGTAACAACATTGATATTTTTCACAGACTAGTTACTGCAGACTTGGACAGATATGAGGACAGAAAAACTGTATCTAAAATCAAGAAAGACAATTTGACATTTAAGGAACGGGATGCCCTTTCAGAACTTAGAAATGACAGAGACATTACTATACGGGAGGCTGACAAAGGAGGGAATATTGTTATCATGCGGAGCCTAGATTATGATCAAGAAATACTTTCCCAATTACAGAATACAGAGTGCTATGAGCCGCTGCCTAATAACCCTATATGGACATTAACTGACCATATCAACAGGCACTTGAAACAGTGGCATGGGCAAGGCTTACTTGATGACAATGAACTGACATATCTTAGGGTTGACCGACCAAGGTACCCCTGCATTTACACCCTCCCCAAAGTACATAAAGCGCTTCCATTCCCACCTGGCAGACCCATCATTTCGGGTAATGAGGGTCCGACCGAGAGGATATCGGAATACGTTGACACTTTCTTGAAACCTATGGTGATCAACTTACCATCATACATTAGGGATACTAAACATATCCTGGGGATAATGGCTGATCTGAATTGGGAGGAGAATATGATTATGGTGACTCTGGACGTGACAGCATTGTACACTAGCATCAGGAGGGACATTGGTCTAGTTGCCATCAGAAAGATTCTTAGCAGCAGATCAGCTAGTGCATGGAGTCACACTGAAATGTTGATTGAGATGATCGAGCTCATCTTGGATAACAATGTCTTTTTATTTAAGGAGAGATGGTACAGACAGAAACAAGGGGTTGCCATGGGCTCCAGATTTTCTCCTCGTACGCGAACCTTTTCATGGGTTGGTTCGAGGAGATGAGGATCTGGGGCCAGATGGGATCCGAATGGAATGACTCCATATTATATTGGGGTAGATATATTGATGACTGTCTGATGATATGGACGGGGTCATCTGAGAAATTGACGGATTATTTTCAATACCTAAATGACAATGAGTACAATATACATTTTACTTTTGAGTACAGCAAGGTTAAAATCTCCTTTCTAGATGTTGAGTTCTACATAAGAGAGAATCAGATTCATAGCAGATTATATCGCAAAGAAACAGCTTGTAATTTATTACTGCACGCATCTAGTGCACATCCCACGCACCAGGTTAGATCCATTCCATATGGCGAACTTGTACGTGTGAGAAGGAACTGTAGCTATGAACCTGAGTTTGAGAAATGTAAAAAGAATGTAATGACACGTTTTAAGTGTAGAGGTTACGACAACAAGACTCTTATGAGAGCTGAGCAACGAATTGATAAAGTGAAGCGCAGTGAAACACTGAGAGAACGCACCACACCCAACAGAACAAAGGATAAGATAAGGTTGATAACTAATTACAACAACTGTTCAGGGGTTCTGATGCGTAGTCTAAACAGACACTGGCACCTCCTAAAGGCGGATAAATCGCTCAGTGATCATATTACGGACAAACCTAACATTACATACAGACGAGGAGTTTCCCTTAGGAATATACTCAGTCCGAGTTATCCTAGGACAGAGACACAAGAGAGCTGGATGAGTATACATACCAAAGGCTTCTATATTTGTGGTCATTGCAGCGCGTGTAAATGGGCTTGCAACAGAAAGACGCAATTCACAGGACCAGGGGAGAAGATTTACAAGATCATCTCCAATATCAATTGCCTAACCAAATACGTTGTGTACGTTATTGAGTGTAGGTGTAAAAAAAGATATGTGGGTAGCACAATACGCACATTACGTGAGAGAATAGGTGAACATATGCGAGCAGTTAAACAAGGAGACATGAGATATCCACCTTGCTGCCCACATGTCACTTTGCTCAGCACAGACACAGAATAGGTTTTTGGAGTTCTATGGGATTGAACAGGTGACACGACATCCTAGGGGAGGCAATAGAGAGCTTGCTTTACGCAGGAAGGAGGCAATGTGGATCCTTAAATTACGCAGCACGGAGACAGGATTGAATATTGATCAGGAATTACATTATTTTTTGGGCAGATAAAATACCATTGAATTTGTAATGTATCTGTACTCATTGTTGTGTTAAATATTCAATTTAGAGACAGAGGGAAGATGTTCTCATACACCTGACATATATACCTATTTAAGATTCCTTTTTGTATTGCAGAATGTATCCATGCATTTTAACTTTAATGGAAACTTTCTTGTCTATGTCTATGAGTTAATTAATGCAATAGCAGAAATCCCTCACGAGCCGATACCAGTGCATTTAAATATTGCACTTTGTGTTACTATTATATTGATTGAAGCATTTGAATTGGTTATTGTAGATACATCTACTAGAGGAGGATGGACAAGAGGGCGGGGTTTCAGCCCCTCCATAACCAAGGTTTTTCACGAGTATGCACGCACTCATTTGATAAGGACGGTATATTTTGATCCTTGATCGATAACCACGTCACTTGGTGCATCACGTCCACCATTTGTTTCTGGAGTTTCTTATATTCTCAAATGTATATATGACATTTGGAAACCTTTTCATCAGTATTTTATTCAAACATTCGTGCATCTTACAGACTTAATTGGTGTTTTTATTATCGGGATATCGTGGCTAAGCATATTTCCTATAGACAATTGTCCCGCATTCAGTAGATATTTTCCTTGTCATCAAATTTGCTTACTTGTAATGGATTTTAATTATAAACGGCATTTGGCCATTACAAGATGGCCGCCGATCCCATGGACCCCTTTAGTCCTTCCATTATTTTTCTGCCAAACCGGAAGTGGTTTTGGCGCCGGTTACGTGGAGGAGATGCGGCGAGGCTACTTATACTGAATTGCTTTTCAGCTCCACATGTTGTGTACTCGGCAACACGATATTGACGGCGTCCGCATATGGGGAACACAGAATAACGGTAAGAGTAAGGGAATCGAGGTGGCGCTTATTTGACGGTAATTAGTTTTAGTGATGGTAGTTTCTGGACGCTTAGATTTGACTTAGCTTTGGCAAAAGACAGGCATATGAATTGGTATGTGTATGTCCTTTGATGTTAGAACCGCACTTGAGTTAGCACATGTTTATTTCCTGATAAAGTGATATTGTCGGTTTTACTAACGGGGGCTGCGGATATGGAGGTAATAGCTTTTATTTTATTTTGATACATTTACTATTGTTCACAGATAACCTAATATGACGATTTTGAATTATTGTGAGGTCAGACCCGATGTCTGGCATTTGGGATTATTATGGTAGCGAGTGAGGCAATAGTGTAGTTTGAACTAAAGGGCGTTGGTTCTGATTTGATTGTATTTAGGCACCAGTAGTGCAGACTTTAGATTCTGTATTCACTGATATGATATATATCGAGGGGGTCATGTGAATAAGTTATTCTGGTATGATTTTCCTACAGTGTTCACACCGGAGTTTTTCAGAATCACTGGATCAATAGGAATTTTACTTAGGACGCTTTAAAATACAGACACCCTCTGTGGGTTGGAATTATCACCACGGAAATAGTAGGTACTTTAGTCATTATTGCGTTCACTCCCTTTCAGTCTTCTTGTTTGGATGATTATACTCATTGGATTTTCGTATATTTATCCATACAGGGATTTATACTGAGAAGACTTAGGTATCTATGACACACAGTTTGATTGGGGCTATATAGGGAACTCTCTTGTAGGCACTTCTTTTCTTCACCGAATTGCAACCACAAGGGTTTGCATGTTTTATTGGGTATCGAGATGCACGGTATTGTTCTTTTATTCATCTTTATTAGTCATTCACCGTTCTCACGTCGCCTCGGGCTTTTCCGTCCTCCTTTTTCAGTTTATAGCGACCTTTTCTGTGCCACTTTGGATATAACGGTTCAGTTGGTATACGTATTCCATCTTGTGCATGCCTTTGGTTTGCATTTTTGATGATTCTCGCTATCGAGATTGAATTCATGTATACGTATGACACACAAGTCATGACTTGAGTTGTGCTATTATGTTTGTATTTATACAGCATTGAAAAGTCGCGGGAACAATTCCCATGTACGCGACGAAACACGTGTCGGCTGTGTCAATTGGCTGTGTCATTTTGGAGACCTACTGAATTAAAAGAGGAACAAAAAGAAGAAACAGAGAGTATCTGTCATCTTTGTGAAATTTGTGCCTACTGTTTATGCACTACTTAGCGTGTTTTTTCACAGATCTATGACGAGTGCTGGGGAGTGTTAGTAATATCATTCAACATGGGAAACATTTGCTAATCAACGTGGTGACTTTAGGTAAAGTAGAAGATCAGGCTTCAGCAAGTAGCATTCACCATAGGTACAGTTAGCTCAGAGCAAGTACCTCAATGAGGCTCAATGCATGTAGGTACATTCAATCCTATAGCGACCTTTAAAGCAGGTAGGCCTTCCACGGAGGCTCAATACATTTAGGCAGATTCAATCCAGTATAGACCTGGCTACAGGAAAGCAATGAGCAGGGGAAACATTTCCTATTTCCTTTCGTTAGGACAACATCCCTGGTGGGCATTCAACATCAAGGTAAACTAGTTTGCATAAACCCACGTTTCTCAACACCCCAGGATTAACAATTAGGGGCAGGAACCAGATTAGCATAGGAGCATGAGTATTCGTCAGAACACCAACCGCCTAACCACATCAGATTGGGGCGTAAAACATCTGAGAATGGAGGCATAAACACATTGGCATAACACAGGGGATATACCCCCGGAACATCATGGCCTTCCACCTAACCCTGTCCAGGACGTTGCAGCTGCCCACTGTCCTGCGGGGCAGCTGAGTAAAGTAAATCAGGCCAGTCAACGCCGTTACCGTGGGAGCCCCTTTCCTCCGGGAGGTAATAATGGTCTGTCCCTCGGTGCAGTTGCCCGCGCTCTCGCGGTGCAACTGTGAAGTGCGGCCGGTCACTAGCACCACTGGGTGTAGGGGTGAGCCCTCCTTCCGGGACTAGGGAATGAAGAAAGATGCCCCCAAAAAGAAAGTACCGGCCAGTAAGGGGGCCTGAGGCTAGAAAAAGGCCTCAATGTTGCAGCGACCCACCACTGCGGCATCACTGTGTAGCCCCCGGGACACCGTGGCCCAGTCCGTGGTGAAGCCCCACGGGGGCTTCCAAAGGGATCGGGCTGCACGTTGCAGCTGCCCACTGCCAGACTGGGCAGCTGGAGAAACGAGGCCACTCGGCCTTCTGAGTAGGGCCACAGGGGGGGCGGGCACCGACAATGTGCCCCGTTGCCCCCTCGACAATCAGTCCCCCAATGAGCCCCACACTCACCAGGACTCTCGGTTGGCCTCCTTCTAGCAGGGGACAGGCACCGGTCTGTGCCTCGACAGTCCCCTGCTCTCCTCACCGGCGCTGGTCACGAGGCGGCTTCTCCTCTTTGCCCGGGCCCCCTCCTGGGACCCGGGACTTCAACGCGGAGCCCGCTGGGCTCCAGAAGACTTAGGCTGCACGCGGGGCTCTCCCCAGCTCCCGGGGAGCCCCGCCTCCACGGAGCGACATCTCCGTCGACGTTCGCGCTGGCCAGCGTGGGGTAGGCTCCCACCAGGCTTCTTCTTCCGGCGCCTCTCCTCACTTCACCCGGGCCCCCCTCCTGGGACCCGGGACTGGAATTTGGAGCCCACAAGGCTCCGGACCTCCCGCTTCCGCCTCCACCTCCGGCCGGCCAACCATGCCTCCAACCAGGCGCAGTCCTGCCCAGCTTCCGGGTCGCTGTGAGCAGCGCAGCGGCCCAGGGTTTTATCGACGCCCGGGTTGCGGCAGTGATCCTGGGCGGATTCAGGGCACGGGGTAGGCTCCCGCTGCCCCTCCCCACAAGTCGCTCTCCTCGGCAGCACCCCAAGGCGGCACAAGTGCGGGGTAGGCACCCGCTAAACTCGGGCAATTGCGGGTCGGCCGCGGCAGTGATCCTGGGCAGCTCTGGAAGTGCGGGATGGGCTCCCGCCTCCAGTTGACCACCACCCCCTCCTCGGGGCAGCGCACATGCAGGGTGGGCTCCCGCTGACCCCAAATACGTGTCCACAAGCGGGGTGGGCTCCCGCTGACTTCAGGAGCGGGGATCCCACACGCTGGGATTCCCTTGCACCACGTTGGCAGCACAGCGCGGCAGGTCACCAGCTCCACTCCTCGCCTGGGCACAGGAGATGCAGCACTCCCAAGGCGCTAGATCCCACCAGGGCTTCAGGGCCACACGACAACACTCCTCTCCCCCCTAGACAGGGGCTGTATAGCTCTTCTTTTCCCCTGGCACTCCACAGGTAGCACTCACGAGGCGCTAGGGGGCCAGGGCTTCAGGGATGACAGGATAGCGCTCCCCAGGTGCTGGATTCCGGGCGGTAGGAGAGCAGGCCAACAATACTGGGTCAGATCAACGGGCAGTGGGTACTCATCGGAACAGGACCGCAGCTCCTAGAAGCAGTCATCCCCCATAACGTGGTACTCCTCCTGTCATGGCAGTCTACACTCCAGTAAGTGGCTCTCACTGGCCCTGTGGACGGTGGAGGGGTGCAGATGGGCACAGGGGCCAGCACACAGGCCCAATGTGGCGGTACCTCCTGGCAGAGTGTCCCCTCTCAATCAGTCCACGCTCCGCACTGTCCCTGTCTGAGCACATGGCAGCCCAGCCCCCCTATATATCCCCCTTACCCCACCTCCCAGAAAGGGCTGGAAGCTTCCAGAAGGTTCCCTGGGAAACCGGTCCAAACTGGTTCAGGGGGAGGAGTAGAGCACCCTCGGTGCGAAGTTTCCCTCCAAAAGCAGGGGGCACTGGGAAACAAACCACTAGACTGCCAACCCACCTCAGTCAGGCGTCACATGGGCAGGCAGGCATGGCGTCCATTTTAACAGTAACCTTTTTCCACAGTGCTTTTCTAAGATGGCGGAAATAACGGTGTGTACAACATTGCACAGCATTTATTATTTTCTGTTCAGACACACCATGTTCTATTCTTACAAAAGCGAACAAATTCAGGGCAAAAGGGCCAAGTCCAACACAACCTTTATTGAAAGCTATCCTAGTGGTAGCTATGGAGAGCAGCCTTCAGGCTAAGTCTTGAAGGAGTGTTAAGCTATTGTTTTACCAGTTATAACCTCATGAATGACCAAATGAAGGGAGAACCACACCAGGTATATATATAAAATATATGTATTTATTACTAAACACAACCCAATAGTCTCTTTATGAGACTAGAGGTGAAAGTACACAAGTTACAAGTCGAATAGCACAGTAAAAAAGCACAATATACGATTAGCCCTAGGAGCATACCAAACCATATATTAAGAAAGTGGTATAAGAACCACGACTTAAGTAGACACAAGGCCTAGAGCCTGTGTAGAATCACTGGGATCCCAAGGAACCACCCAAGGTAGTGACACAGGGGACCTACGGGGGCTGTGTGCAGTGTGTGAACACAGCCGTGAGCTCCGTTAAAGTCTATGGGAAAGTCGCGGTTATCGTTTTAGAGTTTAAGGACACTTAGAAATGGACTAGGACCAAACCCTCTTGGACTTAGATAGTTCTAGGGTCAACACCCATGGGAGCACCGGAGTACTCGAGTTACCTCACCCAGGGAAGCCGGGTGCATAGGTGTCAAATGGTGTCGGGTCGCGTCGTCGTTTTCAATGGCAGTCTGCAGAGAAGTGCTGCTGCCGGGAAGATGCGAAGTGTCCGAAGAGATCCAAGCCTGGATCGGAGAAGAGAAGAACCTGAAAGCAGAGGGGACAGAGTCTGGGTCACTGGCCAGTGACCAGGGGCACGATAGTCGAATGCCCACCGATGTCGGGTGCTTCAGGTGAAAGAGGTGAAGCTTGACTCTTCAGCCACGAGGACCAGGAGGCGTCGACAACAACCAGGAGCTGGATTCGAGCTGTCCCACAAAGGATGTCGAGTGCTGCAGCAATGGTGTCCAGATTGAAGACAACAAGCCTTGGCAACAGCAACCCACGCAGAAAAAAGAAAGATGCTTTGGAGCAGACCAGCAAGGTCTGAGGGACTCACCACTTGGTGGGGAGTTAGGGCACGTCTGGAGCAACCAGAAACGCCTAATGAAAATCAGAGTTGCCTTCACAGGGACCCACCAGTTGACAGACCAGGGATCGCAAAGGAGCCTCAAGTGGTAATGCAAGAAGCGGGCCCACGGAACACTCATGGAGTGTAGGCTCACAATCTTCAGTGCAAATTGTGCTCGGGGCTTGAGCTACGGGTAACCCAAAGCAGGACTTTAGGAGTCATCGAGAAGTCAATGCACTAGCAAATGTGCATGGTGACCAGGAGTTCCAGTTCCATGCTACTCACGAGGGCTGTGGGTCTCAGCTTTGCTGGGGTCTCGGGTTGGCCTCTGAGATGTCTGGAAATCCTCTTCCTGGCCTGAAAGTGCTTTAGAGTCCGGCGGGAGCTTCGGAGAAGCAGACTGGCAAATGCTTAGTTGGTGCCTGCCAAGCAGGGGAGTCACTCCTTGACCCCAAGGGAGATTTCTTCAGTCCTCTAGTCTTGAGTAGAGCGTCGAAGTTCAAGGATTCAGTTACAGAGTTTCGTCCAGGGACATCTAAAGTCCTGTTGCCAGGGTTCCCTTACTTATACTAAAGAAAGGGGTTGGACTAACTCTGGGGACCCACCTATGAGAGGGTTTGGAAAGAGGTGTGGCTACACCCATTTCCTTTGTCCAGTTTCACACCAGATCAGGGGCTGGTAGCCCCTGCAACCGGTTTGAACTGGGGTATGCAGGAGGACACCAAATGTGCCCCCAGTGCAGGACTTCAAAGCACTCAGAGAGTGCACCCACCCAGCCCCAATCCACTAAGGCCTGTCTGGGACGTGGTCACCCCTCCCTGTGACAGGAAACCTATTGTCCAGGCCTCCCCTGCCGGAGTTTCGGTCAGCAGCAGGAGGCCAGACTCGTGTCTGTGGCTGCAGCATCCATTTTGTGATGCCAGGGCTTTTTAAGGCTACCGGGTATACCGGTGGGGACATGTCTCTCCCTCTAGAAGGGTGGAATTCTACCCCCGCCGCCAGGACTGGCGGGGGGGGGGTAGGATTCCAAGGTGTTTGACAGCAAACACAACATGTTTCCGTGCAGCCAGTCCAAAGTTGGCATTTTACAGCGAGGTTATAATGCACTTAAGAGTATATGGTCAGGCTGCACCACAGACAACCCCGGATAGGAGATTCCGAGGGCTGCAGAGGGGCTCTGCTAATGCATGGGCACCCTCTCACATATAACCAAGCACCCTGCCTTCAGGATTGATAAGGCCTGCCATAGGGGTGACTGATAGGTTTCTATGTGCAGTGATAGGTGAGATATAGTGAACCTATATCTCTGTAAGGGGTGCATGCACCACCTCACTCAGGCTGCAGTAGCAGTCCTGTGGTGTCATTTTGGATGGCCTTTCAGGGGTGGCACAATACATGCTTCAGACCCTGGTAGGCCTCTGGGGTACCTATGCCCTGGGTACCTAGTATACCATATACTAGGGACTTATAAGGGCACTCCAGAATCCAATCTGGGATGTACCTAAAGTACATGGAATCAATTTCTAAGAGAAAGCAGATAGGCTGGGGACCTGAATAGCAGGTTCCCAGCCAAACTAAGTCAAAAACCATCAAAACACCAGAAAAAAAGTGGGGGCAACCATGTAGTCAGATTCCACCTTCCTACATAACCCTCCCCCAAACGAAAGGAGATAAGGCTAACCTTGGCCAGTTGAGCCTTTATTGACTAAGTGGCCATATAAGGAAGTACCTGCATAAATGAAACTCGAACTGAGCTCCTCGCCCTGGCTCCCAGTAGCTGCAATGACAACTGCTGCATCGCCTCCCCCAGGCACACAGAAGGACCCTTCTCTTACTACCACCTCTGGTTCACCTGCTGCACCAACACCCCCGCCACACCCAGCCAGCCAGCCTCAAACCTGGCGGAACAGCTACAGTGAATGCTGCTCAACGTCAGATCCCTCTGCAAGCACGCCACTGAAATCTGGTATACCATTACCACTTCCACCACGACGTGATGTTCATCACTGAGACCTGGCTCACGTTGTCCTCAATCCCCAACATCACAACCACAATGCCCCACGGCTACAAGATGATACACAGGGACCGCGTCAAAAAACACGGAGGAAGCATCGCCATCATCTACAAGGAGATCCTCCATTGCACTACCACCACCGACAATGACATCCCATCAATCATGGAACACCTCAACTTCCAGATCCAGATTGATGCAAATACAACCATCAGCGAAACCCTCGCCTATAGTTCCCCAGGCCCATGCTTCAGGTCCTGTGACTCCATCACCTAAATCCTTACCCCCCTGGCAATCAACTCCAGGAACTACTTCTTCCTCAGCGACCTCAACTTCCACCTTGACGAATCCAATGACCCCAACTCTGTCAACCTCCTGGAAAACATGAGCAAAATCGGACTCACACAGCTGGTCACCAGCCCGACACATCGCGCAGGACACATCCTGGACCCCATCTTTACAGCCAGTGACAGATTCAATTTCAGTCACATCACCAAACTCACTTGGAGAGACCACAGCATCAGCCAATTCACCATCACAGGTTCACCACGACTCATCTCCACTTTCCCACCTCCACACTCCGCAGCTGGAACAGAATCACTGAGCCCCAATGAACTGCCACCCTCAATGGCAACAGACCTCCCACCGCTAGCAATCTTGAGATAACCGTCCAAGACTTCTCAGCCTGGATCACCAACTGCGCCAATACTGTCACCCCCATGAGAATGACCAACATCAGTTGATCCACCAAACACACCAGCTGGTTCACCCTCTAACTCCAAACCCCTAAACTTGAGTGCAAACGACTGGAGAGACGATGGCATGCCAGCAAAAACTCTTCAGACCCCACCTCCTTCACAACTGCCCTTAGCAAATGCCATCCCACCTCAAGGAAGCCAAAAAGTACACCCTGACCGACCGCATTCAGACACGCACTGTTAGAAATGGGGGTCTCTAGTTGGCAATGGCTGGCCACTGTCCAAGTAGGGACCCTTCTTCCTAAGTCAGAGTGAGAGGGCTACCCTCCTTGAAACCCCTGCTCAACCCTGGGGTAACGTAGCACGAGCAGGTAGGCTTATCTCAGAGGCAGTGTGTGAAGCATTTATGACCATACACAGTAACACAGTGAGGCACACTACAAAGGGACACCACACAAGTAGTTATAAAAAATAAGTATCTTTATATATATATAGACTTATCACAAGACCAATAACTGTAAAAGCCACAATACTGTCCAAAATAGGATTGCTGTTGAAGGGCTGTCAAAAATAGTTCAAAGGTTGCAAAAATAAGGTTCAAATTCAAAGCAGTGGTCTCTGCGACCCTTTCTCTCACAAAGTACCTGGATTTTAGCAGCTAAACCAACAAAATGTCGCAAAGAAGGTGTAGCGATAAATCTCGGCACGCGAGGAAGGCGATGCGTTGAAATCCTTGCCGCAAGGGAGGATGATGCGCCGATCTGCGTGATGCGTGCGGAGACGATGCGACAACCTTCTGCACGCTAGGCCGCCGATGCGATGACTTTCTTGCCGCAAGGGAGAAGTCGATGCGACGATCCTGTTGCGTTGTGCGATGGTGTTGTGATGCGAAGAAATGGCGCTCCGCGAGGGAGCGACGAAATCCGGTGCGATGCGATCAGAATGGCGGACGCACGGCGTCCGCACTGCGATGTCTTGAAGCGATGATTTCTGTAGGGGTTGCGAGCGCTCGGCGACAGCAGCGCGGTGATTTTTCCAGCGCGTCTCGGCTGCAGCGGCTCGCAAAGAGGCGTTAGCGATGGTTTCGTGTTGCGAGCACTCAGTGGCAGCAGCGCGATGATTTTTCCAGCGCTCTCGGCTGCAGCGGCTCGCAAAGGTGCGTTAGCGTCGATTTCCAGCACTCTTTTCTCTGAAGCAAACTAGAGGCCCTGGAACTCACAGGAGCCTCATCAGCAGATAGCAATCCTCACAGGGAGGAAGCAGGAGGTTGGTGGTGGAGTCTGATGTGCCTGAGACTCCAGCAGGAGGCTAGCTCTTTTCCTAGCCCTTGGGTAATTGCTGTAACAAAAATAAAAGTTCTCTCAAAAGTCCTTTTCTCTCTTCTTCAAGGTCCAGTGGTCACTGCTGCAGGCCAGTGCAAGAAAAACACACAAGCACAAGGACAGTCACTTCCTGCAGATTCCTCCAGTGGCACGGACAGAGTTTCCTCTATGATCCAGGGGCAATACAAATTGTAGGGGTTTGAGCACAGATATTTATACCCCAAAAGTCTTTGTTCTCAGAAGCTACAAGTCACTGAACCCAGCCAGAACCAGTTCTGCTCAGCCCTGGAGCACTTTGTTTACCAGGCTGCATCCTTCCTTTCAGAAAGAGGGGGTCTGCTATCAGACACACAGTAGGAGGTGGAGCCAGCATTCACCTTGCCGGGCACAGCCCTATTCAGGTCAAGGAGCAACCCCTCCCCATACTCTAAATGCAGATCTCTCTATTCAACCCAGGTCTGACTCAGCCTGCCCTGTCCCTCCAAAACCAGACAGCCAATACACATAACAGCAGAGCACACTGGAAGGCTTAGGCAAGAAAATACCTACTTTCTAAAAGTGGTATTTTCAAACACAGAATAAAAAATAAACTTCACTAAAAGATGTATTTTAGTATTCTGAGCTCAGGCATACTAAATTCGTTTTTCTACCATGTTCCTGGGGTCAGTTAGGTCTATAGGATGTAATAGTCAAACTGCCCATTCTAGCCTATGGGGAACAGGTAGCCTTACAGTAGTGAAAAACGAAATTGGGTGTAATTCACTACCAGGACATGCTACACACACCAAGGCATGTCCTACCTTACACATACAATGCACCCTACCATAGGGGTGACTTACATAACGCCAAGGGAAGGTTCAGGGGCTAGGAAGTGGGTGCACTTCACAGCCAAGATGGCAGTTCTGGACTGCACACAGACACTGCAGTGGCAGGTCTGAGACACACTTTACAAGCTGCGTCTGTGGGTGGCACAAATCAGTGCTGCAGGCCCACCAGCAGCATTTGGTTTACCAGCCCTGGGCACACACAGGCCACACTACTAGGGACTAACAGATAAACCAAATAAGCCAATCAGGGATATACCAATTCACATAGACATATTACAAAGGGAGAGCATATGCACTTTAGCACTGAACAGCAGTGGTAAAGTGCAAAGAGTCATAAAACCAACAAAAACAGGTCAGCAAAAATCCAGGAGGAAGGCAAAAGTTTAGGGGTGACCCTGCAAAAAGGGCCATTTCCAACACAACCCCCTTCCAGCCAAAACGCAGGGTAGACCAATCACTACCTTGATGGGCTTCCCTGCTTCGGGCGATAGAACACGGAACTGGCCCGCAACTGCAGGGGCATATGCCAGCTCTACTCCAATCTGAACCCTGGTGGATCCCTCTGGCACACCAGGACTTCCTGGGGAGCACACAGGCCCCCCTCAAGGAAAACACACCGCTCCACCAGTTCAGGGCTTGGACCCTGCAACTGATCTACCAACCTGAAAAAACCCTCAGGTTGCACCGGGGTCAGAGGCAAGGACTCCCTCCCTCTGCACCCCCTTCCAGCATACTGCACCCTCCCACCTGGAGTGGTGCTCTTAGAAAAAAAAATGGCCAGGACACTGCTTACAGTCGTCCCTCCCTCCAGGTCAGACAACGCCTGGACCTGACTTACCATCCCAGGACCAACCCCTGTGGTTGAACAACTGCCTGGCCAACCAGGGCTTCCTGAGGGCGACACCTACCTAGCGTGTCGTGTGACAGTCTGCCTGGCACAGAGCTCACGACCTCCTGTCCCTCTGACAGTGCGTGAAGATGCCCCAGGACAGAAGTGGCGTCGCCATGGCCAATCCTATGAGGCTCAGCCCTTCTGGCTGGCCCTTGACCCACAGGTTCTTCCACTGGGGACTCTTTCCCCCCCTCACTCTGGCCTTCTGCACCCTCCCAACTGGAGCGGTACTGCCAGACACTAGAACTGCTGGAGATCTGATTACAGGCACTCCCAGCTCACCTAACACGGGGAGACCCCCCACAACGGACGGTCCATCCGGACAGACTAGGCTCCCTACCTGGTGTTCCCTCATGGAACCATCCAGTCCTGGAGACTGAGGTTGGGGCACTTCGGGACCTATCCCAGTCTCACTCCTGCTCCCACGAGACAGGATGTGAGGCCCTACAACCTCCTCACAACAAGGGGACCGAGCTGTATCACTCCGAACCTCTCCCACCACTCTGGGTTGGAAGACATCTGAACCACTCCTCTTAGGGTCATTCCCCAATACCTCTACAGAGCCTCTGGTACTCACCCAGAGGTCTGCCTCCTGCGCAAGTTCCCTAGGATCAGAGAACTCGCACTCTAACACATGTTGGTTTAGCTCTGGAAAATAGGAACTCACAATATGCTCTCCCACAATTGGATTACACAGTTCCACGCAGGTGCTAACCTTTACCTCACAATCCAGTGTCTCACACACGTACCCCACACCACTCTCTTGAAATGGGCGAGACATTAACTGACTGTCTCTATCACTCAACCCACACTCTTCTGGGCGGTCCTCACACTCATACACCAGGACTTCAACTACGGGGGAACCCCTCTCCCTGCACCTCTCATCCAGAGTCGGTAGAGTATCCCTCCTTTCACTAGGACTATGGGCCCCTGCGCTAGTTCCCCAATCCACCTCAGGGACACTGCACATTAATGGAGCTACCTCATATCCTTGAATCCCCTGGTGTAGATCAACCCCCTCCTTCAAGTCAGGTGCTACATCTCTGGGTGGGTGTACTACACTGTCATCACTATATATCTCAATTCTGCTGCCACCACTGGACCCCACCCTCACTGGTGAGTCCAGACAATTAAAACTGCGCTTAGGGGATAATCTACCCCCCCCGAGCTAACTTCTCCTTTTCTGCTATCTGCGCTAGGTGCGCCTCCAGCTGGGCAATCTCTATTTGGAGCCTCTCTAATTTCAGCTGGTTCTCCCTCTCCCTCTGTCTGTCCAACTCCTCTGGGGACCATGAAGGGGATGGGGCACTACCCTGTGCACTAGATCCAGCAAGGGACTCCCTACCTATGGGACCTTCCCGCCTGTCCCCCAACTCCTCTGGGGACCATGAGGGGAATCTGGCACTACCATAGGCACTAGACTCATCAAGGAACTCCCCACCTATGAGATATTCCATAACACTTTCTTCCTCCTCTTCAGACTCTCCAGAGCCACCCTCAGACCACTACCCTCTTGGTAGGTGTACTGGGACTCCAAGAATCTCCATCTGTCTTGTTGCCAAAGTCTCAGGGATGTCTGCAGGGATAGCTGAGTCTCCTTCCTACTCACTGTTAAGCCCCTCTCCTCACAGAACATCCTTAGCTCCTCTAGACTGTAGGTCAACAGATCATCTATATAAAAGGTAGGTCTCATTTCAGCAAGACCCATTGTAGCAATAACTGGCAATATCAATAATAAAAAAATAGGCTTGCCCGTTGTAACAATCACGGGCAATATCAATAAAAGATAGAAGAAAACTTCTCAAGAAAATGTATGCGGGTAAAAATCACCGGCAATATCAATCACAATATAGGATCCAAAAACTCTCAAAAATGTATGCGGGTACTATCACCGGCAATATCAATAAAAAATAGGCTTGCCCATTGTAACAATCACGGGCAATATCAATAAAACATAGGCTTGCCCATTGTAACAATCACGTGCAATATCAATCAAAAATAGAATCAAAACTCTCAAAAATGTATGCGGTACGTTATGGTCTGCACTCCCTAGTAGTGTACACTATAATTACTGTATGCGATCATAAATGCAAGTCCAGATCCTCACCGCTGACCACCAATGTTAGAAATGGGGGTCTCTAGTTGGCAATGGCTGGCCACTGTCCAAGTAGGGACCCTTCTTCCTAAGTCAGAGTGAGAGGGCTACCCTCCTTGATACCCCTGCTCAACCCTGGGGTAACGTAGCACGAGCAGGTAGGCTTATCTCAGAGGCAGTGTGTGAAGCATTTATGACCATACACAGTAACACAGTGAGGCACACTACAAAGGGACACCACACAAGTACTTATAAAAAATACGTATCTTTCTATATATATAGACTTATCACAAGACCAATAACTGTAAAAGCCACAATACTGTCCAAAATAGGATTGCTGTTGAAGGGCTGTCAAAAATAGTTCAAAGGTTGCAAAAATAAGGTTCAAATTCAAAGCAGTGGTCTCTGCGACCCTTTCTCTCACAAAGTACCTGGATTTTAGCAGCTAAACCAACAAAATGTTGCAAAGAAGGTGTAGCGATAAATCTCGGCACGCGAGGCCGGTGATGCGTTGAAATCCTTGCCACAAGGGAGGATGATACGCCGATCTGCGTGATGCGTGTGGAGACGATGCGACAACCTTCTGCACGCTAGGCCGCCGATGCGATGACTTTCTTCCCGCGAGGGAGAAGTCGATGCGACGATCCTGTTGCGTTGTGCGATGGTGTTGCGATGCGAAGAAATGGCGCTCCGCGAGGGAGCGACGAAATCCGGTGCGATGCGATCAAAATGGCAGACGCATGGCGTCCGCACTGCGATGTCTTGAAGCGATGATTTCTGTAGGGGTTGCGAGCGCTCGGCGACAGCAGCGCGGTGATTTTTCCAGCGCGTCTCGGCTGCAGCGGCTCGCAAAGAGGCGTTAGCGATGGTTTCGTGTTGCGAGCACTCAGCGGCAGCAGCGCGATGATTTTTCCAGCGCTCTCGGCTGCAGCGGCTCGCAAAGGTGCGTTAGCGTCGATTTCCAGCACTCTTTTCTCTGAAGCAAACTAGAGGCCCTGGAACTCACAGGAGCCTCATCAGCAGATAGCAATCCTCACAGGGAGGAAGCAGGAGGTTGGTGGTGGAGTCTGATGTGCCTGAGACTCCAGCAGGAGGCTAGCTCTTTCCTAGCCCTTGGGTAATTGCTGTAACAAAAATAAAAGTTCTCTCAAAAGTCCTTTTCTCTCTTCTTCAAGGTCCAGTGGTCACTGCTGCAGGCCAGTGCAAGAAAAACACACAAGCACAAGGACAGTCACTTCCTGCAGATTCCTCCAGTGGCACAGACAGAGTTTCCTCTTCAGATCCAGGGGCAATACAAATTGTAGGGGTTTGAGCACAGATATTTATACCCCAAAAGTCTTTGTTCTCAGAAGCTACAAGTCACTGAACCCAGCCAAAACCAGTTCTGCTCAGCCCTGGAGCACTTTGTTTACCAGGCTGCATCCTTCCTTTCAGAAAGAGGGGGTCTGCTATCAGACACACAGTAGGAGGTGGAGCCAGCATTCACCTTGCCGGGCACAGCCCTATTCAGGTCAAGGAGCCACCCCTCCCCATACTCTAAATGCAGATCTCTCTATTCAACCCAGGTCTGACTCAGCCTGCCCTGTCCCTCCAAAACCAGACAGCCAATACACATAACAGCAGAGCACACTGGAAGGCTTACGCAAGAAAATACCTACTTTCTAAAAGTGGTATTTTCAAACACAGAATAAAAAAATAAACTTCACTAAAAGATGTATTTTAGTATTCTGAGCTCAGGCATACTAAATTCGTTTTTCTACCATGTTCCTGGGGTCAGTTGGACTATAGGATGTAATAGTCAAACTGCCCATTCTAGCCTATGGGGAACAGGTAGCCTTACAGTAGTGAAAAACGAAATTGGGTGTAATTCACTACCAGGACATGCTACACACACCAAGGTATGTCCTACCTTACACATACAATGCACCCTACCATAGGGGTGACTTACATGACACCAAGGGAAGGTTCAGGGGCTAGGAAGTGGGTGCACTTCACAGCCAAGATGGCAGTTCTGGACTGCACACAGACACTGCAGTGGCAGGTCTGAGACACATTTTACAAGCTGCGTCTGTGGGTGGCACAAATCAGTGCTGCAGGCCCACCAGCAGCATTTCTTTTACCAGCCCTGGGCACACACAGGCCACACTACTAGGGACTAACAGATAAACCAAATAAGCCAATCAGGGATATACCAATTTACATAGACATATTACAAAGGGAGAGCATATGCACTTTAGCACTGAACAGCAGTGGTAAAGTGCCCAGAGTCATAAAACCAACAAAAACAGGTCAGCAAAAATCCAGGAGGAAGGCAAAAGTTTAGGAGTGACCCTGCAAAAAGGGCCATTTCCAACATGCACCAATCAAATGAAAGAACTCTTCAACATCGTTAGAGAATTCTCATGCCCTTCGGCCATTGAGCCCTCAATCCGCCCTTCCCAAGCCCTCTGCGATTACCTGGCAGACTACTTCCACAACAAGATAGCAGACACCTACAAGCAACTTCGATCAGCAGCCATCCGACCTCAATCACCTCCTGACTCTCATGACAATGCCCACTGTCATCTCACTGAATGGACCCCACTCACCACGTCACCACAGCAATCATGACCTCCATTCACTCCAGTGCTCTGACCTACCCCTGCCCCCACCACATTTTCAACCTGGGACAGAAGGAAATCAGCAGCGTGCTAACCACCATCCTCAACTCTTCCATCACCACGGCCATGTTCCCCAGCACCTGGAAACCCACAGAGGTGAAACCTCTCCTTAAGAACCCCTCCGACGACCCAAGCGAGCTCAAGAACTACTGCCCTTTCTTGCTGCTCCCCTTCCCGGCCAAGGTCCTGGAGAAAGCGATCAACCACCTGCTCACTGATCACCTGGAAGAAAAAAACCTACTAGATGCCTCCCAGTCTGGCTTCCGCTCAATCCTCAGCACCAAGATTGCCCTGATAGTCGCAACCGAAGACATCAGAGCCATCATCAACCGAGAAGAGCCTGCAGCCCTGATCCTCCTCAACTTCTTAGTGGCCTTCAAAACTGTATCCCACCACACCCTCCTCATCACCAGACTCAACCACATCGGCATCACAGAAAATGCCCTAAAGTGGATCTCCTCCTTCCTCACAGGATGCACACAAAGACTCCACCTCCCTCCATTCACCTCTGAACCCAAAAACATAATCTGCTGAGTCCCCCAGGGATCATCCCTCAGTGCCACCCTCTTCAATGCCTACATGACCCCTCTATCCGACATCATCCGCACCCACGGAATCAACATAATTTCATACGAGGACGACAACCAACTCATCCTCTCCCTCTCAGAAGCCACCACCACCACCAATTGTAACTTCCAGAATGCCATGACCAACCTCGCCGAATGGATGAAATGCAACTGCCTGAAACTGAGCACTGACAAAACCTAAGTTCTCATCTTTGGAAAGAGCTCCTCCCAATGGGATGACACATGGTGGCCCTCAGCACTCGGACCCTTACTGACCCTCACCAACCATGCTTCCAACCTCTGCGTCATCCTGGACAGTGACCTCTCTGTGAAACCCCAGGTCAATGCAGTCACCTCCTCATGTTTCCACACCCTCCGCATACTGTGCAAAATTTTTCAGGTGGATCCCCATCAGCACCAGGAAAACAGTAACCCAAGCCTTGATCACCAGCTGAGTAGACTACTCCAGATCCACTACTCAACTCCTCAAACAACTACAGAACACCACAATCAGACTCGTCCTCAACCTCCCCAAAAGGACCAGCATCTCCCCACCTCAGGAACCTTCAGTGGCTCCCAATTCCAAAGAGATGCCAATCTAAACTTCTTACCCTCGTCTACAAGGCCCTCCACAATGACAGATCCTCCAACATCAACTACCGCCTGACATTCTACTAACCTACCAGAGAACTCCGATCCACCTCCCTTGCCCTCGCACATGCTCCCCGCATCTGACAGAGACGCAGTTGAGGCCACTCTTTCTCCTATCCCACCACCAAATCCTGGAACGACCTCCCATTCCACCTCCGAAGTGCCTCCTCTCTCGCCTACTTCAAGAAGGGACTCAAGACTTTTTGACTAAGGCGCACCACACCGCAGTGCCTGGATATTCCTCGGGGTGATAAGCTGCGCTTAACAAATACTGATTGATTGGTTAATTGAAAAACAGATTTGTGAAGCACACTAAACCTAAGGGTATCAAAGCGCTAAGCCCATCTATGAAACGTACACCTGCTGCTGGTGTCAGAACTCCTAGAGGAGAAGAGCCAGGTTCAAAGTGTTTATGGAAGGAAGGCAGAAACTCGATTTCTGCAAGATACACTGGTAGAGCATTCCATAATTTTGCAGCAGAGACAGAGAGGGAGCGTCCTCCCAATCTAGCTTTGCGGAACCTTGGAACAATCACCTTCCTGCAAACTGCTGATCTAAGTAGCCTGGTTGGCATGTACGAAGGAAAAGGTGATCTGATGAGCCAAGATCCCTTTTGACGTAAAGCTAGAAATGCTGTAGAGAGAGCATTAAAGATCACTTACTTTCTGTCTGGAAGCCAGTGAAAGTTCCGAAGACATTCTCTGACAGAAATTGTTTAGGGTTATTCAAGATGAGACGAGCTGTTGCATTTTGAACCACCTGAAGTTTGTTCAAAGAAGAGTTGTTGATGTTTAAGTAATGTGCATTGAGGTAATCTAAATGTGTTGTATACAATGCAATGGCCACTGTTTACGAAGTTCTGCAGGAATAAAAGGAAAAGTTTATACCAGAGTTCTGATAATATAAAAGCAAGTACTGGCAATATAGTTAACCTGCATTTTGAAATTCAGAGAATTATCAAGAAGAACACCAAGGTTCTTGGCAGATTTCATAGGAATGGGTTGAGGGCCACATGATTCAGGCCACCATAGCTCCAACCAGATGGATTGATGGGCCCCTAACACCATACCTCAGTTTTATCTGCATTTAACTTTAGAAAGTTGTCTTTCATCCAGATGCTAATACCAGCCATGCAACGTTTTTTTTTTCTTTCTTTTTGTCCTCATTCACCTCAGATTCACCTTCCATTGCATGACTTTTTGATTCCCTGCCCTTATGCTGGAAGGAAAAAAGAAATATGTGAGTACCGCCCTTCAGTTTAAGAAAACCATGCTTCTGCACTCCTTTTATCCACCAAGCAGACCTTACCTGGTAGAAGGAGTGTCAACTGAGGCATATAGGCGTAATCATAGGACATGTCTTCTGTCCTCTAACATTCTATTTCTACCCATCTTACTAGAGGTAGCCAAAAGGTGTATCTTTTCTTTCCAAGGTCTACTGCATCAAACCTGATAATGTTCTTCATTGACTGTATCCAATCATTATACAAAGGAGGATTAAAATCCATTCATTTCCTACAAATCTCCCTACGTGCCAACAATTTCAAATAAAACGATAATTTTGACTGCTCTCTATCAGCGCTTGCCTGTGTATTTAATAATCCAAAAAAGACAAGAGATAGGCTTACCTGAATTTGGATCTTAAAAAAGTCGGATAAAGCCTTAATCATGTCTTCCCAAAATGATTGTATTCTTGGACATTCCACAAACAAATGTATATCATCTGCTTTCTTTTGTCCACATTTGGGACATGTTACAGCTCCACCGCTCCCAAACTTCGACAACCTGAATGGAATCCAATATGCCAGATGAATAGAAAACAAATGGTTCCTTCTTAAAAAGGCAGGTTTAACCACTTTGTATAGCAAAACTTATAGATACTTGCCATAAGCTTTCCAGTGGGAACTCCGGCAAGTATTTTCCCCACAGTTCTTGTGGCAGCGTGAACGTCCCCTCAGTCATGTTGATCATCAGCCAGTACCATGTTGAAATTTCTTTAATCTTAGGTGCATCCAACAACAGTTTTTCCTCGAATTCATTAAAGCCTCCTATCTTAGTACTGGGTGATTGAAACCAACTTTGGATTTGTAGAAATTTAAATTTTGACACAGTATTATTAGTCATCTCTCTGCACTTCTCCCATGTTATTAACTGTCCCTCATTCATTAAATGTTCCCATCTCAAAATACCAGATTCTTTCAGAGGGCAAGTCAACTTATCCTTTGACCATCCAGGAGAGCCCGGAGAATCCCAAATCGCGGCCAGAATGCTATAATATTGTAGTTTTATATTTTTCTTAATATGATACCAGGTTTCCGCCATGCCTTGTAATACTTTCAGCCTCACCTTTTTGAAGTATTTAGGGTCTGCAAATTTCTGCATGTATCCCACATCACCACCTTTCACATTGTTTAGCATTGCAGAGAGCAGTCTACCTATTTCTGAAGAAAGGGATCTATCCAGAAGCATTTTCCCATTTTTAAGCGGAAACGCCCAAGTGTAAAATTGTAAATCCGGAAGGGCTCATCCCTCTTTCTTTTTTTTCCTCCTCAACTTTTTCCATGAAATGCGCGACCCTTTAGAGGACCATATAAAGCTACCTATGTGACCCTGCAATTTTTCAAACCACTCCTTCTTGAATTTTAATGGTATTGCATTAAATAAGAAAGTGAATTTTGTGAGAATAACCATTTTTACCAAATTAGCTCTTCCAAAAATGGTTAAGGGTAGATATGACCAGCTCGCCATCAAGTCACAAACTTCTTTCTTGACTTTTCTAAAATTTACTTCTGAGAGTACTGTGATATCCTGTGTTATCCTAACCCCCGAGTACCTCATCTCCTTTTTGACCTCCTCATTCTCTCCCTTCGATTTCCACACCACTATCTCAGTCTTTTCTCTGTTGATCTAATAACCCGCAATCTTGCCAAAATCCATGGTCAACTTAACAACATGCGCCATTGTAGCCTGCAGATCTACTGTATAAATCATAAGGTCATCGGCATACAAGGCTAGTTTTTACTCCCACCCATTGCATCTAAAAGGGAAAATCCATGGTTTGTTTCTAATTCTTCTAGCCAAAGGTTCGATATACAAAGCAAACTATAGAGGTGACAAAGGGCAGCCCTGTCTTGTCCCTCTAGTTATCTTAAAAGAGGGCGTCAAAATCCCATTCATGAGCACTTTAGCACACGGGGAATTATATATTTCAGCAAGTGACTTACAGAACCTGTCTCCTAAATTTAGGGCTTTCATAATAGTCTGTAAGAATATCTAATTAACATGGTCGAAAGCTTTTGTGGCATCCAGGGCTATGACTGCCAGAGGAGAATTTTACGTAGTGGCCAGATCTATTGAGCCAATGAGAGCAAATATCAATTCATGTAGCGATCGTTCCCATATAAAACCTTTCTGATCTTCATGTACAAGGTCACTCATAATCCCATTAAGTCTTTCAGCCAAAATTTTGGCATAGATTTTATAATCACAATTTAATAATGACACCAGTCTGTATGAGTCGCAGCTCCTTGCACCCTTCCCTGGTTTCAAAATTAAAGTAATAATGGCCTCCTTCCATGTCTCAGGTATAGATGACCCTTTTCTGAAAATATCATTAAATATTTCTAGCAATATTGGCACTACGACTCCTGGTAGGGCTCCGAAAACCTCACGCTGCAACCCATCCGGGCCCGGAGCTTTCCCCTGTTTGCCAGCCTTAAGTGCTTGCTCCACTTCCAAGGTTATTATCTGACCATGTAAGGCAATACTTTTTTCTTTGTTCAAAACTTCATAATGTTCCTGATTTAGCCAGCTTTCCACCTCCTCTTCTGTAATCTTTAAATACTCTTGATACAATCTTTCAAAATAGCTGTAGAAGGCTCCCTCAATCTCTTTACTGTTCTTTAGCCCTGCCCCAGTGTCTTTACATTTAATTTCACTAACCAAATTCCTTGTCTGATCTTTTTTAATTTTCCACGCTAATAATTTGCTACAATTTTCCCCTTATTCAAAATGAGCTAACTTGCTAGCCTCCCACCTTTTTTTTTTACCCTATCCTCTAGTGTACCGATTAGCTTTGTTTTTAAATTTTGGAGCCCTGACTGTAAAGCCTCTATTTCTTCCTGCTTCGAATTTAGTGTGGCTATTTCACCTTCTATTACTAGTATTCGCTTTTCTAGGTCTGTAACCTCCTCCTGGTCTGCCCGCCTTTTGATTGCCGATAGACTACCTATCCTTCCTCTCAAATAAGCATTGTAGGAGTCCCATACTACTCCCACAGGGGCAAAACCTAGATTAAACTGAAAAAAATTATTTTGTCTCCTTGTTCAACACTTCTACCGAATCCTGATCCAGTAACAAAGTACGGTCCATTGTCCACCTAGTCTGTATATTCCTATCTGTTAGGGTTAAGTCTAATAAAACTGTAGAAAGGTCTGATAAATGGGACCCTATATGTTTGATATCCTTTACCTGATCTTTTAAGTGAGTGTCTATTAAAAAATAATCAATTCTAGATTGATGCCGATATTTCCTATTATTGTAAGTATATCCTCTTCTAACACCTGCTCTCTGTCTCCATATATCGCATAAACCCATGTGTTCCATAGCCAGTTTTATCTCTGCAACCATCTTTTGATTGACTGTTGCTCTACTTTTAGTTGATCTGTCTAAGGTGCTATCCAGAACTCCATTAAAATCTCCAGCTATAATAATTGGGTCTGGATAATTCAACAATTCTACTAACATCTTTTTGAAGGGGGTTATTTCATCTTTATTTGGCCCATAATACCCCACCAATGTAAAACCTTGCCCAGATACCACCAATTTTGCTATGACCCATCTTCCCAAACTATCTGAGTCTCTCTTTAATAATGATCTTGGCATCTTGTTTTAACAGAATAGCCACCCCTTTTGTAACTGATGAATGTTTTGTGCAAACTATTTGCTGTACCCATCTCCTTGGCTTAAATACCTGCAAACATTCTTTCTCCGTCAAGTGTGTCTCTTGTAATATTATTACCTGAGCAGGGTAATCTCTTATATGCTGCAATAAGCTTTCCCTCCTTCCCCTTCCCGTTAACCCATTCGCATTCCAGGACAAAATCTTAATTCGTACAATCTGATCTTCAGCCATCCCCTTTTACCTTGAAGCAAATGTCTGGTAAATCTGAAGCGCCTGAGGTTCCTTTTTAAAAAACAAATTCCCACATGCTCCCCACCCAGTGCCCTTTCCCCCCACACCCTCCTCCCTGGGGAACCTGCCACCTCTCTTCATGGCCTCAGCCTTATGTGGGGCCCCCCAAGTGTGCCCATCTTCGTTGAGTACATTTAATAAAAAGAGTTTTACCGGAAACCTATGTCCTCTAACCCTCCCCTTATTCCCTAATCAGAATTATATACATGTAAAAGGGAGAGGAAAAAGGATTAGGGCCCGACCCATAGCACCATCTTAAGAGTAATTTAATCAGTTTAATCGGTTACCTGGACTCAAACTGCTCTCTGTAAATTCTCTATGAATTCATCCACTTCCCTTGCACAATGAAAGCTGTGCATTTTATTATTCAACATCACTTTAAGAACTGCTGGGAACTTCAACTGTAATGTAGCCCCTAGTTTTTTCAGCGGGTCGATCCTCTTTCCCAATTCCCACTGTCTATTGGATGTAATATGGGAGATATCTGACCTAATCTCATATATAACCTCATCAACTTTTATTGATTTTGTTATGAATGCTCTTAATAATATCTTCTCTTTGAGACTAAAAGTGAGAAAGTTTATCAGGATCTGCCTCAGCTTTGTTCTATTTGGATTTAATCTATAGGGATCCCTATGAACTCTCTGGATATCCTGAAGAATCTTGTGCTCTAAGTCTTCCGTTTGCAGCCCACTCTTAATCAAATTAACCACAAAAGATTTCATATCTTCCCCCTCTGCTCCTTCCGGCACATTCAAGATTCATAAATTATTCAGTCTCTGGTTGTTTTCTAATATCTCCAGCTTCTCCTGTTATCCCTGTTCTTTCGTTTTTAAGACTCTAATGTCCTCTTTGTTAACTTGGGCGCTGATTCTAAGGTCTTTCACTGTTTCTTCAAGGATAGTAATTCTATTTGTGAAATCGTCTATTTCTTTTCCAAGTTTCTCACAGGCCATCCTAATCTTCTTTTGGTTGACTTCTGAGATCTCAAACCTATTTATAATTTCTGAAGAGAGAGCTGTTATCAAGGCCCCTACTGAAAATCCTTTGCTGTTCATAGCGACATCACTCCTCGAAGGTACTCCAGCATCCCTCTCCTCTGCGGACCATTGTATGCCGAGTAGCGACTTCGATATTTTCAGGGGTGAGGGTACAGCATCGCCTCTTGGGCTTCCTTTCTGGGTCTCTCCAGACCCCGATGTGTCTGACTGATGATTATCTAAACCTGCCTCTGAGACTACTAGGTCGTCCATCATCAACACCTGAAATCTATTTGAACTCGTGACCTTCACCCAATCAGACATAGCATTCTCTTCCGAGGACTCTAACTGTCCCCCCATCACCCACTCTCTTTTGACCCCCTCATCCGGCATATAATAATAATAATAATCTTTATTCTGCAGTTAAAAAAACAACCATAAAAGAGAACAGTTTAAAAAAGAAACCATCATCAAATTCATTGAGTAACTACAAGTCAATAAAATGTGCAAAATCGCAAAATGTCCAAATTCTCATTGAATTAACCATATTTCTTAGCCATTGTAGGATACTTAGAAACATTCAATAGTCTAAAAAGTACATCATGTTCAGTGGATATTAGACAGGGTAAGTTAATGTATACATACTACAGATAAAACCATAAAAAGTATATAAAAATCATCAATGATTCGTTACATTTGTAACAATATAGCAAAACACAATGTCGCTACTTCAGTCGCCTCTAGTGTTTCTTGACCTAAATGCTGATCTTAAAAAATTAATAACATTGAAAAGTGTGTGGGGATTAGGTAATAGCTGTACATACATTAAAGCTACACGGGCATGCCTAAATCTAACTTCTTTTAAAAGCCTTTTAAGGAACAATTGTCTAGGATACGTAAAATAGTTACAAAAAAACACAAAATGTAGAGTGTCCTGTGGAGACCTATTGTCGCAACCACACGGGCCCCTATCTACTAGGTGTAGGGCAAACCCTGGGGGGAAGCCAATAAATGATGAAACTGAATCAGCCTAAAATGAGTAATTAAAAATCTATCGTCTGCACTTGTTAAAATCAATAAATACCACTCCATGCCCTGCACACACAATAATAGGGCGTGTGTTCTTCCCATGTGTTTTTTGAGTTCCTTGTCTTCTCGGTGAGCTACCATATATTTAAAAAACAACTCTTTAATGTTGTTCTTATCCTGTGGCTTCAGGTTCTCATAATTAGAGAACATGTCTGCTCTACCTAAAGCAGAGAGGGTATCTTTAATGTATCTTAACCATGGTATTTTTGGTGCGTGGTCAAGTGAGAGGCAGTCCAGGATTTCTAGTCTATTAAAACCTGCCTCCACATTTGATCATATCTTCAGCCAGCATACCAGTAGTTTAACGGCCATCAAATCCATAATGTACTTAGGCCCTAATTCTTCGTGTATCACATACGATGGGGTACCCTGGGAACTTTCAAAATACACCTAAAGTATTTGTTTTCTGCAGTTTTGAAATTGTTCACCACCATGTACCCCCATACCTCACTTCCATAATGGGCCTTAGAAATACAATAGGAATTATATAAATTTAAAATTATCCCTGATGACCATGTCCCCAGCCTATGAGCATAATTTACGATGGTACCCATGGATCTGTTCATTTCTAAAAGCTTACCCTCCTGTAGATCTTTAAAATTAAGCTTATCATCGAATAATATGCCCAGGTAAGAAAAGGCCAGTACCTTCGCTATACTATGTGTACCAACTTTGTCCGGCATATTTCCTTCAGTTAATATCAAGGTTTTTGGAAGAACTTTAAAAAAAGTTCTAAGGGAGGGTTTAAACTTAATCCTTTGATCTGCCTTGCTTTGATTCCGCTCTATTCTCTTCAAATTATACTTCTTAGTTGAGGCCATTTTTTTCGAAATTGTATTTTCTGCTTTCACCCCAGCAGTCCCACCTTCTAGAGTCTTTCCCTCCTCCGTGATCTGATCAAAGAGCTCCCCTCCTTTCCTCGTACTCCTCAAAGAATACCTGGAGTAAATTTTCTCTCCACTTTGCCCTCCGCCTTCCGTTTTCTCCAGACTGACCTCACCTCTTCTTTTGTCCTTTTCTGTCCCTGCACGTCCTTTTACCCCCGTGCAGGCCTTTGCTGTTTATCAGCTCCTGCTTGTGCTCGTTCCTGTGGTTCATGTTGTTGAGCCGACGGCATCTGGAGCTCAGCCTCCGCGCTACTCCTGAAGCTGTCTCCGCCCCTTCCACCCCAGAAGGGAATCCTGGCCACCACCCGCCGTTCTCTGCATAGCTTAAGCACGGCTCTCAACCAGCGCTGTTCTCCCTCGCCAGCGTCCGCCGTGTCTGCACCTCGGGATGCTTCTCCCGCAGCTTCCCGCAGCTTCTGGTTAGTGGACTCTCTTTACTTATTTATTTATTTAGTAGTAGCAATTGTTCCTGCGCTGCTCTTTTTAATCATGGTTTGTTTCTCTTTCCTCTGTACTCTTTATTGACTAAGTGGCCATATAAGGAAGTACCTGCACTAGCATGGTTACCCCCTGTCTTATGGTCCACTAAGCTATCCCTCACCCTAAGGGTATGAGAGGGTCTCCACCATGGGGAATTACTACCTGTGGTGTGCTTTGGTAAAGTAGGAGGCTGATGAGGTGTCTGAGTAGGGAAGTGAGACCCTAGGAAAGTTGGTCTCAGCTTCCTCAGATCACTGGTCTCCATGTATGCCTGTCTTTCCATGACTGAGTTGCACTTTGCTCTAAGGGTCAACCTTTGGCTGCCTACAGCTGGGGGTTGGGTCCCTTTGGATGGAACAGTGGAGGGGCATGGCAGGTTTGGAACCTGTTGGTCCCAGGTTTGCCCTTGCCTAACAGAGTCCTTCTGGGGGAGGTCCCTACACAAAGGTATGGGGGATCCCTCAGTGTGTTGAGGAATCTTTACCTGGCTAGGGCTACTAGACTGGGTGCCCCTAATCTGCTGATGGGGGGGTTCCTCTGGACAGGGGGCCCTGTGGGGTCCACTGACCTCCCTGACCTCTGCAGCCCTGGGCTGACTGAGGCAGGGTAGAGAGGGGCAGGTTACCTGCTCCAGACTGGGTACCACCTTGGAAGGGTCCCCTGCCACCAGAGGGGTTGCCAGGCCAGGCCTGACTACCTCTGGGGCAGTTCCTTCACTAGGGGTAGGATCAGTTCCCTGAGGAGGCTGACCCTTACCTATAGCCTGGGGGGAAGAAGACTTTTCTTCAACCCTTGTGCTCTCTTGTGGAGGAGAGTGGGCCATTCTTTCAGGCTCCATTACTCCAAAATTTTCCTGGGGTGGGGCTGTGGCCATCACAGCCCCCCTAACTTTCTCAGGGATGCCCAGCATTCTCAGATGGGCTTGGAGTTCAACTTCAGCCCAGGCTGAAATTTCTAGATCATTGCCCATCAGGCAATCTACAGGCAAGGTTGGGGATACTGCCACTCTTTTTGGGCCTGTGACCCCTTCCCAGCTGAGATGGACTATGGCCATGGGGTGATCTGTTCTGACACCATCAATGTTGGTCACGTGGTATTTAAACTCAGGTATAAGCTGGTGAGGGGGCACTAGTTTCCCTGCCACCATGGTGACACTAGCCCCTGTGTCCCTGAATGCCACAGCTTTCTGACCATTAATCATTGGCTCCAGTCTGTACCTGCCCAATGCATTGGGACCCATGGTAAAGGTGGCAAATCCTATACCACCATCAGAGTCAGGGGAGTCTGTTGAGGGGGTCCTGTCTAAACTAGGGCCCACCTCTGTTCCCCTTGCAAAAGCACCTTACTTTTTGGGTGCACTACTCCCAACTGGAGGATTACTACTGGTAGTACCAGGAGGGGTTGTAGTATTTGTTGGAGGAACATTTTCTTTATTGCCAATCCTGGGGCAACTGGGATCAGTTTTCCAGTGGCCAGGCTTTTTACAAACATGGCAATATGGTTTCTTTTCAGGAGAGGAAGGAGTTTGGGGCCCACCCCAGAAGAGGACTTTGGGGCCCTGTAGTGGATTTATCCTTAGATTTATCCCCACCTTTCTCTTGGGACTTGGTAGAATCTTTCTTCTGGTCACCACTCTGATTCTTAGGCCTTACCCTGGTTCTGACCCATTTGTCTGCCTTCTTTCCCAATTCTTGGGGAAAGGTCAGATCAGAGTCCACCAGGTACTGGTGTAAAAGCTGGTTTTGACAATTATTAAGGATCTGCTCCCTCATAATCAAATTGTACAATCCTATAAAGTCATGCACTTTGCTGCCATGTATCCAACCTTCCAGAGCCTTAGTAGCACAATCTACAAAGTCAACCCAGTCTTGAGTATGAGTCTTTTGGGTATCTCTGAACTTCAACCTATACTGTTCAGTGGTTAGGCCAAACCCATCAATCAGAGCACTCTTCAAGACTTTGTAATTGTCAGCATCCTCTTCTCTAACAGTGAGGAGCTTGTCTCTACCTTTGTCTGCAAAGGAGAGCCACAAGATTGCTGCCCACTGCTCCTGGGGGATCCTCTGAACTTTACAGGCCCTTTCCAATGCAGTCATCCATTTGTGGATGTCATCCCCACTCTGGTAGGGAGGGACAATCTTGCTTAGGTTTCTATGGTCATGAGACCTTTCCCTAACACTAGGGAAGTTGCTGCCACCATGGGACTCTAGTCCCAACTTTCTTCCTTGTCTATGAAGCTCTAGGGACTCCCTGTCTATAGCCAACTGCTCTCTTCTGATCTTAAGCTGAGCTTCTTCATACTGGAGCAGTCTCTTTTTCCTTTCATGAGAGGATTCCCTCCTATGAGAGGAAACAGAGGTCCCTATTGAGGTGTCAGAATGGTTAGACTCCTGAGAAGGAGATCTTGACCTTCTAGGCACACTCACAACTCTTCCTGGGGGACAAAGAGGAGGCCATTCTGGTCCTCCCCTCATCTGCAGAAGGAGCTGGATTGTCCAGGGTAAGATCATTGTCATCTTCCTGGTCAGCTTCTGAGGTCAGGTCCTGGGTTTCTTCACCCCTTGGCCCTTCCTTATTTTCTGCCCCACCCTCTCTGCCTACCCCTTCAGACCCTAGGGGTCTTCTGAGATCATCCAGCAGGAGCATCTCCATGAGATGTTGGGTGTTGGCACTTTTGCCTGTCTTCAGCTTCCTAGTCTTGCACAATTCTCTCAATTCCAAGAATGGGAGGTTGTCATACTTGGAGGGTAGAAGCCCACTGGCTTCTGGCAGGGACCCACTGGTTCCTGGCCTTGAAGACATCACTAGTGAGGTGTGGTGTATGCACTACCTACTCTAGTGTGGCCTACTAAACTCTCTTGAGTTGTAGAAAGGGTGTGCTAAGCCCTTGACACACAACTCTAAGTTCAGTAGAACTTACTGTATTTCTAAGCTTGCATTTATATGTACCTTAGGTACCTTTAGTGGTTTTCAGTTAGTCACACCTTGAGATTATCTGGTAAAACAAGGCAAGCTTTAATCCAACCGCTGCACACCAATGTGAGAAGTTGGCCTGGTATATGCTGTCCACTAGTTATAGTGGGCACCTTGCACCAGTCCAATCGACCTTTATTGATGATAGGTTTAAAGACAACCTTTATTGAAAGCTATCCTAGTGGTAGCTATGGAGAGCAGCCTTCAGGCTAAGTCTTGAAGGAGTGTTAAGCTATTGTTTTATCAGTTATAACCTCATGAATGACCAAATGAAGGGAAAACCACGCCAGGTATAAATATAAAATATATGTATTTATTTCTAAACACAACCCAATAGTCTCTTTATGAGGCTAGAGGTGAAAGTACACAAGTTACAAGTCGAATAGCACAGTAAAATAGCACAATATACGATTAGCCCTAGGGGCGTACCAAACCATATATTAAGAAAGTGGTATAAGAACCACGACTTAAGTAGACACAAGGCCTAGAGCCTGTAGAATCGCTGGGATCCCAAGGAACCACCCAAGGTAGTGACACAGGGGACCCACGGGGGCTGCGTGCAGTGTGTGAACACTGCTGCGAGCTCCGTTAAAGTCTATGGGAAAGTCGTGGTTATCGTTTTAGAGTTTAAGGACACTTAGAAATGGACTAGGACCAAACCCTCTTGGACTTAGACAGTTCTAGGGTCAACACCCACGGGAGCACTGGAGTACTCGAGTTACCTCACCCAGGGAAGCCGGGTGCATAGGTGTCAAATGGTGTCGGGTCGCGTCGTCGTTTTCAATGGCAGTCTGCAGAGAAGTGCTGCTGCCGGGAAGATGCGAAGTGTCCGAAGAGATCCAAGTCTGGATCGGAGAAGAGAAGAACCTGAAAGCAGAGGGGACAGAGTCTGGGTCACTTGCCAGTGACCAGGGGCATGATAGTCGAATGCCCACCGATGTCGGGTGCTTCAGGTGAAAGAGGTAAAGCTAGACTCTTCAGCCACGAGGACCAGGAGGCATCGACGAAGACCAGGAGCTGGATTCGAGCTGTCCCACAAAGGATGTCGAGTGCTGTAGCATTGGTGTCTAGATTAAATACAACAAGCCTTGGCAACAGCAACCCACGCAGAAAGAAGAAAGATGCTTCGGAGCAGACCAGCAGGGTCTGAGGGACTCACCACTTGGTGGGGAGTTAGGGCACGTCTAGAGCAACTAGAAACGCCCAATGAAAATCAGAGTTGCCTTCACAGGGACCCACCAGTTGACAGACCAGGGATTGCGAAGGAGCCTCAAGCGGAAATGCAAGAAGTGGGCCCATGGAACACTCGTGGAGTGTAGGCTCACAATCTTCAGTGAAAATGGTGCTCGGAGGCTGGGCTACGAGTAACCCACAGCAAGACTTCAGGAGTTGTTGAGAAGTCAATGCACTAGCAAATGTGCACGGTGACCAGGAGTTCCAGTTCCACGCTACTCACGAGGGCTGCGGGTCTCAGATTTGCTGGGGACTCGGGTCGGCCTCTGAGATGTCTGGAAATCCTCTTCTTGGGCTGCAAGTACTTCGGAGTCCGGCGGGAGCTTCAGAGATGCAGACCAGCAAATGCTTTGTTGGTGCCTGCCAAGCAGGGGAGTCACTCCTTGACCCCAAGGGAGATTTCCTCAGTCCTCTAGTCTTGAGTAGAGCGTCGAAGTTCCAGGATTCAGTTACAGAGTTTCGTCCAGGGATATCTAAAGTCCTGTTGCCAGGGTTCCCCTACTTATACTAAAGAAAGGGGTTGGACTAACTCTGGGGATCCACCTATGGGAGGGTTTGGAAAGAGGGGTGGCTACACCCATTTCCTTTGTCCAGTTTCACGCCAGAGCAGGGGCTGGTAGCCCCTGCAACCGGTTTTAACTGGGGTATGCACGAGGACACCAAATGTGCCCCCAGTGCAGGACTTCAAAGCACTCAGAGAGTGCACCCACCGAGCCCCAATCCACTAAGGCCTGTCTGGGAGGTGGTCACACCTCCCTGTGACAGGAAACCTATTGTCCAGGCCTCCCCTGCCGGAGTTTCGGTCAGCAGCAGGAGGCCAGACTCATGTCTGTGGCTGCAGCATCCATTTTGTGATGCCAGGGCTCTTTAAGGTTTCTACCGGGTATACCGGTGGGGACATGTCTCTCCCTCTAGAAGGGTGGAATTCTACCCCCACCGCCAGGACTGGTGGGGGGGTTGGATTCCAAGGTGTTTGACACCAAACACAACATGTTTCCATGCTGCCAGTCCAAAGTTGGCATTTTACCGCAAGGTTATAATGCACTTAAGAGTATATGGTCAGGCTGCACCACAGACAACCCCGGATAGGAGATTCTGAGGGCTGCAGAGGGGCTCTGCTCATGCATGGGCACCCTCTCACATATAACCAAGCACCCTGCCTTCAGGATTGATAAGGCCTGCCATAGGGGTGACTGATAGGTTTCTATGTGCAGTGATAGGTGAGATATAGTGAACCTATATCTCTGTAAGGGGTGCATGCACCACCTCACTCAGGCTGCAGTAGCAGTCCTGTGGTGTCATTTTGGATGGCCTTCCAGGGGTGGCACAATACATGCTTCAGCCCCTGGTATGCCTCTGGGGTACCTATGCCCTGGGTACCTAGTATACCATATACTAGGGACTTATAAGGGCACTCCAGAATCCAATCTGGGATGTACCTAAAGTACATGGAATCAATTTCTAAGAGAAAGCAGATAGGCTGGGGACCTGAATAGCAGGTTCCCAGCCAAACTAAGTCAAAGACCATCAAAACACCAGAAAAAAAGTGGGGCAACCATGTAGTCAGATTCCACCTTCCTACACTTGTTATCTGCTCAGAAAAGAAGGAGGACAGGAAAATGGGAAAGGAGAGATCCAAAGAGGGTAGTAGGTATTGATGGTGTTTTTTTATCTATATTGAATGTTTTGCATTTATGTTGACATTAAGGGGCTGATTACGATGTCGGTCGGAAAGCTTCCGACCGACAGTTTAATCTAGACTCAGCCATGCAATGTTTGAATTTATCTGCCATCAGCGGTATACTGTTGATAATCGGCACAATGATTTGCATATCATCAGCATTGGATAGAACCGGAAAGCCAAAGGACCGCACCAGTGCTGCAAGGGGGGAGACTAAAAGATTAAAAAGAGTGGGACTAAGTGAAGAACCCTGCGACATCCCGCTTGGTAGGTTGAAGGCCTTAGCCCTAAATTGTCAGAAGCTGACAATTTGAACCCTGTCAGTAAGAAAAGAGTGAAGGAGGTCAAGTGCTTTAGAGTAGGGGTGGGTGACAATTTCCACTCCACCGGCGGAGTTGGCAGAGTTTTAGCCACTCTGTGTTACTCATGTAATGCGGAGTTCTGGGCCAAATTCCGCCAACCGCTGTGTGGCGAAGCTTTTTCTTGCATGTGGTTTGCCAACAGTATGTTGGTGAGCACAAGTGAGAATTGGCATCCCGGAGCACAATTTTCGGGTTTTAGGAGGGCACTTAGTGAAATTTTCCCAACGCAGGCGGTCATGGGCGGTTGCTACCATTTGCAGTGAGAAAGCTGCCGCACAAGTGGAAATTCCACACGAGTGGCAGCAAAATCAGCTTGAGCAGCAGCACCCTCTGGCACACCAGGAGTTGCCGTTCGCGATGATTTTTCAGCACAGAACAAGCTCCAGGTGCTAATAATTAGCATGAGCTGCACAGTATGCCGATTTCCTCCGTGAAATTCCAGAGTGAAACTCTGCAAGTTCCACCCACCTTTACTTTAGAGTCTACATCAAGTTGTTGTAACCGTTGAACCATGCGAGTGGGCGAGACGGTATCAAAGGTCACTCAAAAGTCCAGCATAACCAGGATGGCAGCCCCGCCCTGGTCAACCTGGCTTCTGATGCAGTCTGCTGCTGCAATGAGCGCAGACTCAATGCTATATCCACTCCTGAAACCATTTTGAGGAGGGTCAAGGAGGTCATGTGCCTTGATGAATGCCATCAAAGTTGATTAAGATCCCGTCCAGCGTGTGACCAGCAATATGGGTCGAAGATTAACTAACTGAAAAACCCTAGATTAGGCATAAACTCAAGAAAAGAAGTCGAATCTTTGCTGGAAGAATCCTCTAAGGATTGGAAAATTCAGTTGAGTTAAGAACGGTTCCAGGACCTGAATCCAGGAAGAGGAAAAATTAGCTTGCGAACCGGATGGGCGATAGACCAATAGTCCAGAGAGAATAGCTTTAGCATGGATTTTCAAGGTATCCTGTAAATGAGTAACCACCAATTTGAATGTACAATTAAGTGAGCTCTACATATTATTGCTGGCCTGTCACCCATCCGAGAGGGGCGATCTAGTCTAGTGACCACGTACCATATTGGAACAGCTGCCGCAAGGTCAGGGCCTGAGTCTTCTTTTGTCCAGGTTTCTGTAATGATGAGACAATCTAAAGCCATAGATTGAACTAAATCTATGACTTTGTATTTATATTTAATGAGAGAACTTGCATTAATTAAAGCACGTGCAATCATCATTGATTATCGGGGCCCTTAAATGAAGCCCCTGGCCCCACCTGAACAGGAGGGGCAGAGATAGTAGCACCACCAATCAAGCTAATGGGTAAGGCATAGTTAGGGCAAGAGATCTCCGTCACTTTGTCTAAATTAACAGGGTGACACCCCCTCAGTCTTACGTTTAGAGCGTAGCTCTAATAACCGAGCTCGAGAATACCGCAGAGTAAATGGGTCTATTTTATCTGCCTCTGAACCAGCAGCATCCCTGGTGCCTTGCATATTCCAGGTGCGGATAGGCGTAGACGGGCTTGCATTTGGTACACCTTCGGCACACAAGCGGCGCATCCACGGCGCAGACTCAAAGGTATGCCGAAAATAAGTCTCAGCCTCTAAATGGGGAGTGGCTTATCCTGGAAGAAACGCGCTCGTAAGGTAGGAGGGAAAATAAAAATGACCAAGAGTCCAGCAACTCCCACCTACTAGTGGAGTCTCCCCTTCACAGTTGGTGTACTGGTAAATCAAATAAAAACTAAAGCAACAGTGAGAAAAACCAACACATAACATATTTAAAACAGCCTAAAATGTACCCAATAGGTAAAGCTAGTACGGCACTTCTGACATGAAGCCAGGCAACTCCAAAATGTGGTGCATGCTCCATACAAGGAGAACAATGATGAGGTAATGCACCACCGTATCCTGGAATCCGGAGAGTAGAGAGGGGGGAGACCCAACGCAAAAGGGCTGCTCCCAGCAGTGAGGAAAAGTCTCACAAATGGCTGCACGGATGAACAGGCATGCTGAATATAAAGCCCAGCCTCTAAAGGGGCATGGCTTAGCCAGGAAGAAATAAGCTCATGAAGCAGGAGGAAATAAAAAACGACTTGGAGTCCAGCAACTCTCGCCTACTAGTAGAGACTCCCCTTCACAGTAGGTATACTGGTAAATCAAATAAAAACTAAGAGGTTGGAGAGGTTCACACTGCACCAAAGGTAAATTGCCGTATTGGTTCTCAGCATCAGCTAAATTGCAACAGCCCATTCTTCTAAGAAATTCTGTTTCTTGCAAGCAGATCTAATTGTACTTGGTGAAGGAAGTATCCAGTAAATGCATCTGCAATGGCACTTTCAGTTCATAACTAAAAGCGTAATATTTTACTGATGTTCAACTATTTTTCAGTCTGATTGAGAGGATCCTTGGTACAGTAACCAGTTTAGAAGCAATATTAAACTGAATTTCAAAGTCTGGAGTGCCTACTACCAGCAGTCATGATATTAGAGTATCATGAGTCCTCCTCCACTGGAGCAGGCACAGAAGTCCTCTTTGAAGCTAGGCTCCAAGCATGAGTCTGCCTCCTCTTTAGTTCTTTCTGATAAAAGGTACTTCTGTATCAGATGTCTCTGTGTACCATCGGGCAGCCCTGGTTTGCATCATTCCGAAATCCAATATCTGAGACTGATCACTATGCTAGCAGCATTAGAGTCAATGGGGTAACCCTGTGTCCCTCAGAACCTGGGTATAAGTAGTAAAGTTTACAATGTGTTCTGTTGGGTTGTCCAATTGATTAGTATAAATGGTGATTGAATCAAACTCAATGAATATTTGGTGCACTAATATCAATCCCTTTGCAAAACGGAAATGTAGGTCAAAACACACCACACAAAAGACATACTCAATACTTAATACATATATATTTCCTTTAAATGTCTTGTAATCTATATGGTTGTTACAAAAGTGAATCGCAAAACACAAACAAAAATAAAGTGACTGATGTTACATACTGTGCAACACCGTATCTGTACACGTTTACAAACAAGCACATAATTCAATGAAACATAGGTAGTACATATAAATAGAACAGCTGTCCTCTTTAAGGTCCCGATTACGACTTTTTGGACGAGCGGTGGTGCAGCGGTGCAAACCGTCATGCCACCGTTCCGCCAAAGGTCACGCCTGCAGATTATGACTTTCTAGTACTCTGTCAGGCGGGGTGTGGTGGTCCCATGGCGGTGTTTCTTTTAAACATGGCGGTGCCATTACAAAAGTCACCGCATGGGACCGCACTACAAGGTTCCTGCAGGGCATGGACTCGAAAGTCCAAGCCGTGCAGGAACCTGTGTGCATGCACACAGGGGGGCACATGTTATGCCACGCTGTGTGCATGCACATGGGGTTGAGGCACAGGGGAGCCCTGTAAGGCCCCCTTTGTTTCCTCTATGTCACGGTTTTTATGGCTGTAGAACCGCCATGAAAACCCTCCAGAGAGGAAACTTGTAATATGCTTGGCAGGACCGTGGGGGTCCTGCCAAGCATATTGCGGCCTCTGACCGCCGCTCCAACACCAGGGAATGATGGTTCCCTGCTGGAGCGGGCGGTCCCAGGGCGGTCCAACTGCCCTGATCGTAATTGGGCTTTCGGACTGCCAGTGCGACGGTGGCTTGATCCGCCAGACTCATAATAGGGCCCCAAGTGTATGGAGTTCCACTATCACCCTTTTTGACCCTTAGCATTAGTTATAGGTGAAGTAACTCTCACATCCCATTGGTTGACAGTGGACGGAGGAGGGACCTTTCTCACTGTCCATGGCTTTTTGAGCCAGGGTGCTGAATCTCTTTCTTCCTGAGGCTGTCTTCAATACTGTCTCTTGACGTTATCTGCCTGAGCCTCTACCACAGCCGGCGTTGAGAAGAACATGTACAAGGTGCTGGGGCCCTATTACATTAAGTGCCATGGAGGGTGGCAGATGTGCACATCTGCTTTGAGTGCCCCGGGATTCTTTGGTGTTCCAGAAGGGGCAAAAGACACTGGCATGGCACTTTCTGTAATACAGATCATGCTGGCACACCTGTAGCTTTCCCTTATTTGTATGGGAACATGGTCCCATGTTTGCGAGGGAAACACTTTGCCTTTGCACCACACTGTTTTATGGATGCCGGCGCAGAGGCAAAGAGGCTGGCAAAAGGTGCATTGACTATGTGCCACAAAAAGTGGCACTCTGTTAGTGCCCCCATCCCAAGTGAGCCCATCTGGTGGGGGATAAGGGTCCTATGGGCTGCCCCAGACACTCCCCTGCAGGAGGATGCAGTCACTCACTGCACCAGCCTGTAGGAAAATATCTGCCCCCCTTAAAAGTTCATGTCAGTTGACACCTGCACTGTGAAAAGTCAGACAAGCTGCTTTAATCAGCCGTCTCTCATTTACTAATGTGCTGCCCCAGCAGCATGTGTTCGCCGATGCCCAGTGAGGAAAGGCCTTAGCAGTAATATGTGCATGCTAGGCTTTAAGTGGACTGGGTCCTTTCAGGTTCCTGATCCGTCAGTAATTTATACTGACTTTGAAATGGGTCTCTATCTGGCCTTGTATATTCTGATCGATTTCTCAACAGTGACTGTAAACACCTTAAGATAATCCATGTTTACATTTCACATCATCTTGCATTCCCTAATATTATTAGTTTTTTCAAGATGTTATGTTTCTGTTGTTTAAATCAGGTAACATCTGACTCTTGTATAGTGCATACTATGAAGTGAGTCACCTCCAGGTGTCAGGGTGAGTTCAGGTTGTGGTTGGTGTTTATTACGGACCTCGATTGAGAGCTCTGGAGCCGAGGTCAAAGGCAGTGCAAGTTTCTGACAGCGCCTGTCATTGGGTCATAAAGGTAGTCAGACCACATATACATCCAAGCCTTGGCCTCTCTGCGGAGCGTACAGAGCAATGGTGACATCTGTGCCAGCTCCTTATTTAAAATTACACCCCTTTACATTGTGATAAGCACTCTCATCGGCTGGTCATGCATTGGGTGGTTGGCCATCCGCGGCGGGGTTGGGTGGAGGGCCTCTCCGCCACAGACCAGTGACATTATAATTTGGTATGGTAGTAAGATCATACTTTGCATTAAAAAAAGCCTAGAAATTCACTTTAAAAAAGCAAATGTTAAAGTGACATTATAGTTAGGTAGAGTAATAAGATCTTACTTTATATTTAAAAAAACTCAGAAATTAATTGAAAATAATTAAGGTTAAAGTGGCATTATAGTTATGTCTGGTAATAATATCTTACTTTATGCAAAACAAATTATGGAAAACAGTTTAAAGTGACATTATGGTTAGGTGAAAATGACAGTTAAAAATACCATTTTAAACTAAAGAAATTCACCATTTATTGCAAAAATGGATGAGGATCAGCTAAGTCTTCTAGCAGACCCAAATCTTTTTATATTGTCATTAATAGTTTGTCCTTACAAGTAAAATCAGTGGAGCACCTATCACTTAAGTCTTGAGATGGAAGAATAGTATTTGATAGACAGGGTGATTTGTGAGTTCTATTACCATTCTAGAGTGACTTCAGACAGAACTGGATACCTTTTGAACCTAATTTTTCATGATAAGGAGAAAGCCTTGGCAGGTACAGCATTTGTGTGTTTTAGCTGTAATCTGAAGAGCTGTTGTGCCATGGAGGTCAGGCACCATTCCCCCAATGTCTGTCAACCAGTATTCTTTCATCCATAAGTTTGACAATGTACCACAGGCCTGTATATCTTTTAGAGGAAACATGGCTGGTGATAGTTGGAACAGTTTCATCAAAGGTAATAATCAAACAGCTATTAAAGTAAAAAAAAAGGTTTATTCAACATCTTAGGTGCCTGACATATTGATCCAGTTGTATTTACATATCTGGAAGATTCTTTGAGAATTTTTTTTTGTAGTGGCTGTGACAGGAGCAGGCTGATTCGGGAAATGAATAGCTCAGGAGTAATTGTTATCCGTATATCAAACAATGAAAGGAAGTGATCAGTCCATACTATTGAGTTCAAGGATATAAACTGAATCAAATGATGACCTCTCTGATTAGTGGGCTGGAGAAAGACCATATTAATCACTGGCAACTCATCAAAAAGGTCTGTGTTGAGCATGATTGATAGGCATCAAAGAATAAATTACATTCACTTTGGATAAATTAATCATTAGAAGACTGGCAACTTCAGAGCATTTCTCAATGAAAGATATTGGGCAATCTGGTGGTCTGTAAATTGACAACAGGCAAATGGAACAGCAAGCCAATAAAATTATTCAGCAATCTATAGTCTACTCCAGGCATTTACTGAAATCTAGTGTAGCATCAAGAGTTATTTTAAGTGCTCTTCAAATACAGTCGTAAACCTTATCCCACTCAATCTTCCCTATAACACTTAAAGATAGTGTTAGTGACAGCAAAGCCAGTTGCATCATGCAGCCATGTTTCTAACATGAGAAACACATATAAGTTAAACTCTTGCATCAACAAGTAAATCTCATCTTTACGTTTGGGGATAAATCTAACATTTGGTAACATGGCCTTAAGGCAATGGCCAGCAGTTGAGAGATCATGTGCCATACTCAACAGTAGAGAGATGTCATTAGAAATATCTAATATACATATTCTATACATAGCTGGGACTGAAGGGAACAATACTCATTCCTATAACTCATTAATTCATGGAATCCAAAGTAAATTTTGCGTAATCTTTTCTTGGACGACTCAGATTTAGAGAAGACAGAGCTGCCTTTGATCTGACGATGGATCTTTACATACTCTAGGACAACAGCAATCCTGGCATGTAATGGAATCAAGTATGGTAGTATGATTTTTTAGTGCAAACAAGCCTTTATGGGTTGTTAACTGGCACATAATGTGCAAAACTGGTGTAAACTTTGTTTAGAAAAGGAGTCTTTTTGCCAGTGGGTCACGCTGTATCATATGTTGGAGAAGCAAAAATATGTGCCTACTGCTCATCCAGTTTCATGTATCAAGCCAAAAAAACATTTATATGCACATACATGGTTTGGGACAACAGAGAACTACTTGTACCAAGAACTTGCAAGAAGCAGTTCATTAGGCGCCACCCCCCGAGAAACCTCTGTAATAACTTTTGAGTCAATGAATTTGAAAAACTGATGCAAGCTGCAAAAACAAAAATGTCTGACTAGGCTAAAACCAGTTTTGGGTTGCTTGAGTTCCAGTTCAGAGAGGACCTAGCTTGGCAGCTTGGGCTGGGCTGTTCCTATTGGAGCAGGACCAAGTCTGATTTGCATTTGGCCTGTCTAATCTGAAGTGGCAAGGTCAACAAAAAAATGATGGTTTGTAATGATACCCTGAAGGTTGCCAGTGGTTAGTCTATTTGCAGTCATTCCTTCCAATACTTTAGGTGTGTTTGATGTAATGCCCTAAATGGCCAAGGGCATGTCAAGATGTTGTTCGCAGAGACTACACTAGGCCATACCTGGCCTTTGGTTGCTTGTGTTCTGGTTCAGAAATGACCAAGCTTGGCAGTTTGGTCCGGACTGTTCCTGTTGGAGCAGAACCAAGACTGATGTGCATATGATTGGGTCTAGTCTGAGGTGAAATATTCGGCAAAATAACGATGGGTTGGAATGCTAACCCAAGTGGGGTGCCAGTGGTTAGATTATTTGCAAGAATTCCTCGCTTCACTTTTTGTATGTTTGATATCAACATTAATACACATTCAATTGTAGCAACTATCTTCTATTCTGTAACTTATCTCCTTGCTGGGATTTCTACTGGGTCTTGACCAGAGTTATATTGCACGGATCGCCATAAGTGGTTTAGCGATACTGTCTCTCTGTTTAAGTAACCTCTAAGGTTTTGAGTATTCCCGTGGTAAAAAAAAATCTTTTGCAGTCATTTCTAATATTTTTTTATTTATAATGGTTCCTCAGAATTGACAGCACTCACTTTTTTTCTGTTCCATCAAAACAGCATCCATTGCGTAATTCAATGTTTTATATTTGAATGTCACCCAAGTAAATCACAGCACCATTTCACAATAATAATGCTTCAAAATTCCACTTCCAAACATTTCTTCTGGTCACCACCCTGATTCTTAGGCCTTACCCTGGTTCTGACCCATTTGTCTGCCTTCTTTCCCAATTCTTGGGGAAAGGTCAGATCAGAGTCCACCAGGTACTGGTGTAAAAGCTGGTTTTGACAATTATTAAGGATCTGCTCCCTCATAATCAAATTGTACAATCCTATAAAGTCATGCACTTTGCTGCCATGTATCCAACCTTCCAGAGCCTTAGTAGCACAATCTACAAAGTCAACCCAGTCTTGAGTCTGAGTCTTTTGGGTATCTCTGAACTTCAACCTATACTGTTCAGTGGTTAGGCCAAACCCATCAATCAGAGCACTCTTCAAGACTTTGTAATTGTCAGCATCCTCTTCTCTAACAGTGAGGAACTTGTCTCTACCTTTGTCTGCAAAGGAGAGCCACAAGATTGCTGCCCACTGCTCCTGGGGGATCCTCTGAACTTTACAGTCCCTTTCCAGTGCAGTCATCCATTTGTGGATGTCATCCCCACTCTGGTAGGGAGGGACAATCTTGCTTAGGTTTCTATGGTCATGAGACCTTTCCCTAACACTAGGGAAGTTGCTGCCAGCATGGGACTCTAGTCCCAACTTTCTTCTTTGTCTATGAAGCTCTAGGGACTCCCTGTCTATAGCCAACTGCTCTATTCTGATCCTAAGCTGAGCTTCTTCATACTGGAGCAGTCTCTTTTTCCTTTCATGAGAGGATTCCCTCCTATGAGAGGAAACAGAGGTCTCTATTGAGGTGTCAGAATGGTTAGACTCCTGAGAAGGAGATCTTGACCTTCTAGGCACACTCACAACTCTTCCTGGGGGGACAAAGAGGAGGCCATTCTGGTCCTCCCCCTCATCTGCAGAAGGAGCTGGATTGTCCAGGGTAAGATCATTGTCATCTTCCTGGTCAGCTTCTGAGGTCAGGTCCTGGGTTTCTTCACCCCTTGGCCCTTCCTTATTTTCTGCCCCACCCTCTCTGCCTACCCCTTCAGACCCTAGGGGTCTTCTGAGATCATCCAGCAGGAGCATCTCCATGAGTCGTTGGGTGTTGGCACTTTTGCCTGTCTTCAGCTTCCTAGTCTTGCACAATTCTCTCAATTCCAAGAATGGGAGGTTGTCATACTTGGAGGGTAGAAGCCCACTGGCTTCTGGCAGGGACCCACTGGTTCCTGGCCTTGAAGACATCACTAGTGAGGTGTGGTGTATGCACTACCTACTCTAGTGTGGCCTACTAAACTCTCTTGAGTTGTAGAAAGGGTGTGCTAAGCCCTTGACACACAACTCTAAGTTCAGTAGAACTTACTGTATTTCTAAGCTTGCATTTATATGTACCTCAGGTACCTTTAGTGGTTTTCAGTTAGTCACACACTTGAGATTATCTGGTAAAACAAGGCAAGCTTTAATCCAACCGCTGCACACCAATGTGAGAAGTTGGCCTGGTATATGCTGTCCACTAGTTATAGTGGGCACCTTGCACCAGTCCAATCGACCTTTATTGATGATAGGTTAAAAGACAACCTTTATTGAAAGCTATCCTAGTGGTAGCTATGGAGAGCAGCCTTCAGGCTAAGTCTTGAAGGAGTGTTAAGCTATTGTTTTACCAGTTATAACCTCATGAATGACCAAATGAAGGGAAAACCACACCAGGTATATATATAAAATATATGTATTTATTACTAAACACAACCCAATAGTCTCTTTATGAGGCTAGAGGTGAAAGTACACAAGTTACAAGTCGAATAGCACAGTAAAATAGCACAATATACGATTAGCCCTAGGGGCGTACCAAACCATATATTAAGAAAGTGGTATAAGAACCACGACTTAAGTAGACACAAGGCCTAGAGCCTGTAGAATCGCTGGGATCCCAAGGAACCACCCAAGGTAGTGACACAGGGGACCCACGGGGGCTGTGTGCAGTGTGTGAACACAGCCGCGAGCTCCGTTAAAGTCTATGGGAAAGTCACGGTTATCGTTTTAGAGTTTAAGGACACTTAGAAATGGACTAGGACCAAACCCTCTTGGACTTAGATAGTTCTAGGGTCAACACCCACGGGAGCACCGGAGTACTCGAGTTACCTCACCCAGGGAAGCCGGGTGCATAGGTGTCAAATGGTGTCGGGTCGCGTCGTCGTTTTCAATGGCAGTCTGCAGAGAAGTGCTGCTGCTGGGAAGATGCGAAGTGTCCGAAGAGATCCAAGCCTGGATCGGAGAAGAGAAGAACCTGATAGCAGAGGGGACAGAGTCTGGGTCACTTGCCAGTGACCAGGGGCACGATAGTCGAATGCCCACCTATGTCGGGTGCTTCAGGTGAAAGAGGTGAAGCTTGACTCTTCAGCCACGAGGACCAGGAGGTGTCGATGAAGACCAGGAGCTGGATTCGAGCTGTCCCACAAAGGATGTTGAGTGCTATAGCATTGGTGTCCAGATTGAACACAACAAGCCTTGGCAACAGCAACCCACGTAGAAAGAAGAAAGATGCTTCGGAGCAGACCAGCAAGGTCTGAGGGACTCACCACTTGGTGGAGAGTTAGGGCACATCTGGAGCAACCAGAAACGTCCAATGAAAATCAGAGTTGCTTTCACAGGGACCCACCAGTTGACAGACCAGGGATCGCGAAGGAGCCTCAAGCAGAAATGCAAGAAGTGGGCCCATGGAACACTCGTGGAGTGTAGGCTCACAATCTTCAGTGCAAATGGTGCTTGGGGCCTGGGCTACGAGAAACCCAAAGCAGAACCTCGGGAGTCATTGAGAAGTCAATGCACTAGCAAATGTGCACGGTGACCAGGAGTTCCAGTTCCACGCTACTCCGAGGGCTGCGGGTCTCAGATTTGCTGGGGACTCAGGTCGGCCTCTGAGATGTCTGGAAATCCTCTTCTTGGGCTGCAAGTACTTCGGAGTCCGGCGGGAGTTTCGGAGATGCAGACCAGCAAATGCTTTTGTTGGTGCCTGCCAAGCAGGGGAGTCACTCCTTGACCCCAAGGGAGATTTCCTCAGTCCTCTAGTCTTGAGTAGAGAGTCAAAGTTCCAGGATTCAGTTACAGAGTTTCGTCCAGGGATATCTAAAGTCCTGTTGCCAGGGTTCCATTACTTATACTAAAGAAAGGGGTTGGACTAACTCTGGGGACCCACCTATGGGAGGGTTTGGAAAGAGGGGTGGCTACACCCATTTCCTTTGTCCAGTTTTGCGCCAGAGCAGGGGCTGGTAGCCCCTGCAACTGGTTTGAACTGGGGTATGCACGAGGACACCAAATGTGCCCCCAGTGCAGGACTTCAAAGCACTCAGAGAGTGCACCCACCCAGCCCCAATCCACTAAGGCCTGTCTGGGAGGTGGTCACACCTCCCTGTGACAGGAAACCTATTGTCCAGGCCTCCCCTGCTGGAGTTTCGGTCAGCAGCAGGAGGCCAGACTCGTGTCTGTGGCTGCAGCATCCATTTTGTGATGCCAGGGCTCTTTAAGGTTTCTACCCGGTATACCGGTGGGGACATGTCTCTACCTCTAGAAGGGTGGAATTCTACCCCCACTGCCAGGACTGGCGGGGGGTAGGATTCCAAGGTGTTTGACACCAAACACAACATGTTTCCGTGCAGCCAGTCCAAAGTTGGCATTTTACCGCAAGGTTATAATGCACTTAAGAGTATATGGTCAGGCTGCACCACAGACAACCCCGGATAGGAGATTCCGAGGGCTGCAGAGGGGCTCTGCTCATGCATGGGCACCCTCTCACATATAACCAAGCACCCTGCCTTCAGGATTGATAAGGCCTGCCATAGGGGGGACTGATAGGTTTCTATGTGCAGTGATAGGTGAGATATAGTGAACCTATATCTCTGTAAGGGGTGCATGCACCACCTCACTCAGGCTGCAGTAGCAGTCCTGTGGTGTCATTTTGGATGGCCTTCCAGGGGTGGCACAATACATGCTTCAGCCCCTGGTATGCCTCTGGGGTATCTATGCCCTGGGTACCTAGTATACCATATACTAGGGACTTATAAGGGCACTCCAGAATCCAATCTGGGATGTACCTAAAGTACATGGATTCAATTTCTAAGAGAAAGCAGATAGGCTGGGGACCTGAATAGCAGGTTCCCAGCCAAACTAAGTCAAAAACCATCAAAACACCAGAAAAAAAGTGGGGCAACCATGTAGTCAGATTCCTACACTTGGTATCTGCTCAGAAAGGAAGGAGGACAGGAAAATGGGAAAGGAGAGATCCAAAGAGGGTAGTAGGTATTGATGGTGTTTTTTATCTATATTGAATGTTTTGCATTTATGTTGACATTAAGGGGCTGATTATGATGTCGGTCGGAAAGCCTCCGACCGACAGTTTAATCTAGACTCAGCCATGCAATGTTTGAATTTATCTTCCATCAGCGGTATACTGTTGATAATCGGCACAATGATTTGCATATCATCAGCATTGGATAGAACCGGAAAGCCAAAGGACCGCACCAGTGCTGCAAGGGGGGAGACTAAAAGATTAAAAAGAGTGGGACTAAGTGAAGAACCCTGCGACATCCCGCTTGGTAGGTTGAAGGCCTTAGCCCTAAATTGTCAGAAGCTGACAATTTGAACCCTATCAGTAAGAAAAGAGTGAAGGAGGTCATATGCTTTAGAGTAGGGGTGGGTGACAATTTCCACTCCACCGGCGGAGTTGGCAGAGTTTTAGCCACTCTGTGTTACTCATGTAATGCGGAGTTCTGGGCCAAATTCCGCCAACCGCTGTGTGGCGAAGCTTTTTCTTGCATGTGGTTTACCAACAGTATGTTGGTGAGCACAAGTGAGAATTGGCATCCCGGAGCACAATTTTCGGGTTCTAGGAGGGCACTCAGTGAAATTTTCCCAACGCAGGCGGTCATGGGCGGTTGCTACCATTTGCAGTGAGAAAGCTGCCGCACAAGTGGAAATTCCACACGAGTGGCAGCAAAATCAGCTTGAGCAGCAGCACCCTCTGGCACACCAGGAGTTGCCGTTCGCGATGATTTTTCAGCACAGAACAAGCTCCCGGTGCTAATAATTAGCATGAGCTGCACAGTATGCCGATTTCCTCCATGAAATTCCAGAGTGAAACTCTGCAAGTTCCACCCACCTTTACTTTAGAGTCTACATCAAGTTGTTGTAACCGTTGAACCATGCGAGTGGGCAAGACGGTATCAAAGGTCACTCATAAGTCCAGCATAACCAGGATGGCAGCCCCGCCCTGGTCAACCTGGCTTCTGATGTAGTCTGCTGCTGCAATGAGCGCAGACTCAATGCTATATCCACTCCTGAAACCATTTTGAGGAGGGTCAAGGAGGTCATGTGCCTTGATGAATGCCATCAAAGTTGATTAAGATCCCGTCCAGCGTGTGACCAGCAATATGGGTCGAAGATTAACTAACTGAAAACCCTAGATTAGCCATAAACTCAAGAAAAGAAGTAGAATCTTTGCTGGAAGAATCCTCTAAGGATTGGAAAATTCAGTTGAGTTAAGAACGGTTCCAGGACCTGAATCCAGGAAGAGGAAAAATTAGCTTGCGAACCAGATGGGCGATAGACCAATAGTCCAGAGAGAATAGCTTTAGCATGGATTTTCAAGGTATCCTGTAAATGAATAACCACCAATTTGAATGTACAATTAAGTGAGCTCTACATATTATTGCTGGCCTGTCACCCATCCGAGAGGGGCGATCTAGTCTAGTGACCACGTACCCTATTGGAACAGCTGCCGCAAGGTCAGGGCCTGAGTCTTCTTTTGTCCAGGTTTCTGTAATGATGAGACAATCTAAAGCCATAGATTGAACTAAATCTATGACTTTGTATTTATATTTAATGAGAGAACTTGCATTAATTAAAGCACGTGCAATCATCATTGATTATCGGGGCCCTTAAATGAAGCTCCCTGGCCCCACCTGAACAGGAGGGGCAGAGATAGTAGCACCACCAATCAAGCTAATGGGTAAGGCATAGTTAGGGCAAGAGATCTCCGTCACTTTGTCTAAATTAACAGGGTGACACCCCCTCAGTCTTACGTTTAGAGCGTAGCTCTAATAACCGAGCTCGAGAATACCGCAGAGTAAATGGGTCTATTTTATCTGCCTCTGAACCAGCAGCATCCCTGGTGCCTTGCGTATTCCAGGTGCGGATGGGCGTAGACGGGCTTGCATTTGGTACACCTTCGGCACACAAGCGGCGCATCCACGGAAGAAATAAGCTCATGAAGCAGGAGGAAATAAAAAACGACTTGGAGTCCAGCAACTCTCGCCTACTAGTAGAGACTCCCCTTCACAGTAGGTATACTGGTAAATCAATAAAAACTAAGAGGTTGGAGAGGTTCACACTGCACCAAAGGTAAATTGCCATATTGGTTCTCAGCATCAGCTAAATTGCAACAGCCCATTCTTCTAAGAAATTCTGTTTCTTGCAAGCAGATCTAATTGTACTTGGTGAAGGAAGTATCCAGTAAATGCATCTGCAATGGCACTTTCAGTTCATAACTAAAAGCGTAATATTTTACTGATGTTCAACTATTTTTCAGTCTGATTGAGAGGATCCCTGGTACAGTAACCAGTTTAGAAGCAATATTAAACTGAATTCCAAAGTCTGGAGTGCCTACTACCAGCAGTCATGATATTAGAGTATCATGAGTCCTCCTCCACTGGAGCAGGCACAGAAGTCCTCTTTGAAGCTAGGCTCCAAGCATGAGTCTGCCTCCTCTTTAGTTCTTTCTGATAAAAGGTACTTCTGTATCAGATGTCTCTGTGTACCATCGGGCAGCCCTGGTTTGCATCATTCCGAAATCCAATATCTGAGACTGATCACTATGCTAGCAGCATTAGAGTCAATGGGGTAACCCTGTGTCCCTCAGAACCTGGGTATAAGTAGTAAAGTTTACAATGTGTTCTGTTGGGTTGTCCAATTGATTAGTATAAATGGTGATTGAATCAAACTCAATGAATATTTGGTGCACTAATATCAATCCCTTTGCAAAACGGAAATGTAGGTCAAAACACACAACACAAAAGACATACTCAATACTTAATACATATATATTTCCTTTAAATGTCTTATAATCTATATGGCTGTTACAAAAGTGAATCGCAAAACACAAACAAAAATAAAGTGACTGATGTTACATACTGTGCAACACCGTATCTGTACAAGTTTACAAACAAGCACATAATTCAATGAAACATAGGTAGTACATATAAATAGAACAGCTGTCCTCTTTAAGGTCCTGATTACGACTTTTTGGACGAGCGGTGGCGCAGCGGTGCAAACCGTCGTGCCACCGTTCCGCCAAAGGTCACGCCTGCAGATTATGACTTTCTAGTACTCTGGCAGGCGGGGTGTGGTGGTGCCATGGCGGTGTTTCTTTTAAACATGGCGGTGCCATTACAAAAGTCACCGCATGGGACCGCACTACAAGGTTCCTGCAGGGCATGGAGTTGAAAGTCCAAGCCGTGCAGGAACCTATGTGCATGCACACAGGGGGGCACATGTTATGCCACGCTGTGTGCATGCACATGGGGTTGAGGCACAGGGGAGCCCTGTAAGGCCCCCTTTGTTTCCTCTATGTCAGGGTTTTTATGGCGGTAGAACCGCCATGAAAACTCTCCAGAGAGGAAACTTGTAATATGCTTGGCAGGACCGTGGGGGTCCCGCCAAGCATATTGTGGCTTCTGACCGCCGCTCCAACACCAGGGAATGATGGTTCCCTGCTGGAGCGGGCAGTCCCAGGGCTGTCCAACTGCCCTGATCGTAATTGGGCTTTCGGACTGCCGGTGCGACGGTGGCTTGATCCGCCAGACTCATAATAGGGCCCCAAGTGTATGGAGTTCCACTATCACCCTTTTTGACCCTTAGAATTAGTTATAGGTGAAGTAACTCTCACCTCCCATTGGTTGACAGTGGACGGAGGAGTGACCTTTCTCACTGTCCATGGCTTTTTGAGCCAGGGTGCTGAATCTCTTTCTTCCTGAGGCTGTCTTCAATACTGTCTCTTGCCGTTGTCTGCCTGAGCCTCTACCACAGCCGGCGTTGAGAAGAACATGTAGAAGGTGCTGGGGCCCTATTACATTAAGTGCCTTGGAGGGTGGCAAATGTGCACATCTGCTTTGAGTGCCCCGGGATTCTTTGGTGTTCCAGAAGGGGCAAAAGACACTGGCATGGCACTTTCTGTAATACAGATCATGCTGGCACACCTGTAGCTTTCCCTTATTTGTATGGGAACATGGTCCCATGTTTGCGAGGGAAACACTTTGCCTTTGCACCACACTGTTTTATGGATGCCGGCGCAGAGGCAAAGAGGCTGGCAAAAGGTGCATTGACTATGTGCCACAAAAAGAGGCACTCTGTTAATGCCCCCATCCCAAGTGAGCCCATCTGGTGGGGGATAAGGGTCCTATGGGCTGCCCCAGACACTCCCCTGCAGGAAGATGCAGTCACTCACTGCACCAGCCTGTAGGAAAATATCTGCCCCCCTTAAAAGTTCATGTCAGTTGACACCTGCACTGTGAAAGTCAGACAAACTGCTTTAATCAGCCGTCTCTCATTTACTAATGTGCTGCCCCAGCAGCATGTGTTCGCCGATGCCCAGTGAGGAAAGGCCTTAGCAGTAATATGTGCATGCTAGGCTTTAAGTGGACTGGGTCCTTTCAGGTTCCTGATCCGTCAGTAATTTATACTGACTTTGAAATGGGTCTCTATCTGGCCTTGTATATTCTGATCGATTTCTCAACAGTGACTGTAAACACCTTAAGATAATCCATGTTTACATTTCACATCATCTTGCATTCCCTAATATTATTAGTTTTTTCAAGATGTTATGTTTCTGTTATTTAAATCAGGTAACATCTGACTCTTGTATAGTGCATACTATGAAGTGAGTCACCTCCAGGTGTCAGGGTGAGTTCAGGTTGTGGTGGGTGTTTATTACGGACCTCGATTGAGAGATCTGGAGCCGAGGTCAAAGGCAGGGCAAGTTTCTGACAGCGCCTTTCATTGGGTCATAAAGGTAGTCAGACCACATATACATCCAAACCTTGGCCTCTCTGCAGAGCGTACAGAGCAATGGTGACATCTGTGCCAGCTCCTTATTTCAAATCACAGCCCTTTACATTGTGATAAGCACTCTCATCGGCTGGTCGTGCATTGCGTGGTTGGCCATCCGCGGCGGGGTTGGGTGGAGGGCCTGTCCGCCACAGACCAGTGACATTATAATTTGGTATGGTAGTAAGATCATACTTTGCATTAAAAAAAGCCTAGACATTCACTTTAAAAAAGCAAATGTTAAAGTGACATTATAGTTAGGTAGAGTAATAAGATCTTACTTTATATTTAAAAAAACTCAGAAATTAATTGAAAATAATGAAGGTTAAAGTGGCATTATAGTTATGTCTGGTAATAATATCTTACTTTATGCAAAACAAATTATGGAAAACAGTTTAAAGTGACATTATGGTTAGGTGAAAATGACAGTTAAAAATACCATTTTAAACTAAAGAAATTCACCATTTATTGCAAAAATGGATGAGGATCAGCTAAGTCTTCTAGCAGACCCAAATCTTTTTATATTGTCATTAATAGTTTGTCCTTACAAGTAAAATCAGTGGAGCACCTATCACTTTAGTCTTGAGATGGAAGAATAGTATTTGATAGACAGGGTGATTTGTGAGTTCTATTACCATTCTAGAGTGACTTCAGACAGAACTGGATACCTTTTGAACCTAATTTTTCATGATAAGTAGACAGCCTTGGCAGATACAGCATTTGTGTGTTTTAGCTGTGATCTGAAGAGCTGTTGTGCCATGGAGGTCAGGCACCATTCCCCCAATGTTTGTCAACCGGTATTCTTTCATCCATAAGTTTGACAATGTACCACAGGCCTGTATATCTTTTAGAGGAAACATGGCTGGTGATAGTTGGAACAGTTTCACCAAAGGTAATAATCAAACAGCTATTAAAGAAAAAAAAAGGTTTATTCAACATCTTAGGTGCCTGACATATTGATCCAGTTGTATTTACATATCTGGAAGATTCTTTGAGAATTTGTTTTGTAGTGGCTGTGACAGGAGCAGGCTGATTCGGGAAATGAATAGCTCAGGAGTAATTGTTATCCGTATATCAAACAATGAAAGGAAGTGATCAGTCCATACTATTGAGTTCAAGGATATAAACTGAATCAAATGATGACCTCTCTGATTAGTGGGCTGGAGAAAGACCATATTAATCACTGGCAACTCATCAAAAAGGTCTGTGTTGAGCATGATTGATAGGCATCAAAGAATAAATTACATTCACTTTGGATAAATTAATCATTAGAAGACTGGCAACTTCAGAGCATTTCTCAATGAAAGATATTGGGCAATCTGGTGGTCTGTAAATTGACAACAGGCAAATGGAACAGCAAGCCAATAAAATTATTCTGAAATCTATAGTCTACTCCAGGCATTCACTGAAATCTAGTGTAGCATCAAGAGTTATTTTAAGTGGTAGCATCAAGAGTTATTTTAAGTGCTCTTCAAATACAGTCGTAAACCTTATCCCATTCAATCTTCCCTATAACACTTAAAGATAGTGTTAGTGACAGCAAAGCCAGTTGCATCATGCAGCCATGTTTCTAACATGAGAAACACATATAAGTTAAACTCTTGCATCAACAAGTAAATCTTATCTTTACGTTTGGGGATAAATCTAACATTTGGTAACATGGCCTTAAAGCAATGGCCAGCAGTTGAGAGATCATGTGCCATACTCAACAGTAGAGATATGACATTAGAAATATCTAATATACATATTCTATACATAGCTGGGATTGAAGGGAACAATACTCATTCCTATAACTCATTAATTCATGGAATCCAAAGTAAATTTTGCGTAATCTTTTCTTGGACCACTCAGATTTAGAGAAGACAGAGCTGCCTTTGATCTGACGATGGATCTTTACATACTCTAGGACAACAGCAATCCTGGCATGTAATGGAATCAAGTATGGTAGTATGATTTTTTAGTGCAAACAAGCCTTGATGGGTTGTTAACTGGCACATAATGTGCAAAACTGGTGTAAACTTTGTTTAGAAAAGGAGTCTTTTTGCCAGTGGATCACGCTGTATCATATGTTGGAGAAGCAAAAATATGTGCCTACTGCTCATCCAGTTTCATGTATCAAGCCAAAAAAACATTTATATGCACATACATGGTTTGGGACAACAGAGAACTACTTGTACCAAGAACTTGCAAGAAGCAGTTCATTAGGCGCCACCCCCCGAGAAACCTCTGTAATAACTTTTGAGTCAATGAATTTGAAAAACTGATGCAAGCTGCAAAAACAAAAAATGTCTGACTAGGCTAAAACCAGTTTTGGGTTGCTTGAGTTCCAGTTCAGAGAGGACCTAGCTTGGCAGCTTGGGCTGGGCTGTTCCTATTGGAGCAGGACCAAGTCTGATTTGCATTTGGCCTGTCTAATCTGAAGTGGCAAGGTCAACAAAAAAATGATGGTTTGTAATGATACCCTGAAGGTTGCCAGTGGTTAGTCTATTTGCAGTCATTCCTTCCAATACTTTAGGTGTGTTTGATGTAATGCCCTAAATGGCCAAGGGCATGTCAAGATGTTGTTCGCAGAGACTACACTAGGCCATACCTGGCCTTTGGTTGCTTGTGTTCTGGTTCAGAAATGACCAAGCTTGGCAGTTTGGTCCGGACTGTTCCTGTTGGAGCAGAACCAAGACTGATGTGCATATGATTGGGTCTAGTCTGAGGTGAAATATTCGGCAAAATAACGATGGGTTGGAATGCTAACCCAAGTGGGGTGCCAGTGGTTAGATTATTTGCAAGAATTCCTCGCTTCACTTTTTGTATGTTTGATATCAACATTAATACACATTCAATTGTAGCAACTATCTTCTATTCTGTAACTTATCTCCTTGCTGGGATTTCTACTGGGTCTTGACCAGAGTTATATTGCACGGATCGCCATAAGTGGTTTAGCGATACTGTCTCTCTGTTTAAGTAACCTCTAAGGTTTTAACTATTCCCGTGGTAAAAAAAAATCTTTGGCAGTCATTTCTAATATTTTTTTATTTATAATGGTTCCTCAGAATTGACAGCACTCACAAGTAGGCCTTTTTTTCTGTTCCATCAAAACAGCATCCATTGCGTAATTCAATGTTTTATATTTGAATGTCACCCAAGTAAATCACAGCACCATTTCACAATAATAATGCTTCAAAATTCCACTTCCAAACATTTCTTTGTTTTCAAATCTCAGCTTAGTCCTGCCATTAAATACTCTCTTTTCTTGTGCCTAAACCATCGAAACACTCTACACTGGAAATTCTAAAGATTAGTTTGTCTCCTACTGGATATTTTATGCAATCTCTTCTTTGAATGTGGGGCCTAGTGTATGAATTTTCCATTCTCAAAAAGTGGTCGCAAAGTGGGCTCTTTGCAAATTGAATACAATTTTGCAAAGTGAGCTATGTGCTAATTAGACCTGGGCTGAATTATAATTCTGCTTGCAGAGTCGGCATAATTTGGGTAACTAGGTGTTACTTTGTAACGCAGAGTTCCTGCCACATTCTGCCAATCAGTGTGTGGCAGAATTATTCTGCTGTTTTCACCTCACAGGAACAATGCAAGGCTCCACAATGCGTGATTGAGAGAGGTTTGTCAGCCACTGGAGTGGTTCCCAGTCGTAACGGAGCCTTTCGGTGCCATTTTATAATGCCGGCGAACGGAAGTGGTCACAGTCAATAGGGCAACCTTTCTATTAGATTTTCTGCCACTCCAGTCGATTTTTTACTCGAGCAGCAACAAAATCAACTCGATGGCTGCGCGCTCTTGTGCAACACATAGTGGCGTTCACACTGATTTTCAGCTCTGCTCATGCTACTGCCGGTAAATTGCAGTGTTAGCAGCATATGTTCCATTTGTTGGCGGAATTCCACAGAATCTCGCGTAGATTTCTGTAACTCTGTGGAATTTCCAAAATCCCGAATAATAGTGGGTCACAGTTCAACCTACCTCATTAATATGCATGAAGCAGGTGGTAAATTGAGGCCCACTACAATGGGCTAGAGGCACAGGCATGGCAGTCCTCTGGGATCAGCAGACCACCAAGTTTGAGATTTCTTTTAAATAAAGAAACCTTATGTTTTTTTAAATGCAGTCCGCTTTCTTAAAAGTTGCAGAGATGCGGTTTAAAACAAATGAAAAGTTAAACAAACCTTTATTAGGAGCAGGCAGTAGCACATGGACCATTGCCTACTCCTAAAAATGTTTTGTCAGCATTTACAAAGAGTAAGGGGTCACTTGGATATGCCTTCCTGTCTGGGAATGGCTTACCATCAATTTTGAATTTGTGGTGAAATATTAATGTTTCACACCTGGATTTTGGTTGCAAAACATTAATATATACATTAAGGAATCGGGATTTGAATGGGATGCCCTTAACATGTCGCTTTCAAATAGCAACTACTTAGGGCTGTCTTTTGACTCTGACAGTTCTCCTGTCGGTCCACCACTGCTGCGCCCACAGAGGTACCACCAAGCCCCTAGTGCGCCCGCCCGCCGGATTATGTGTGTAATTCATGGCCGGCGGGTGGTGCTGCAGCAATCTCATGGCGGTGGGCTGTTAGGCTCATAGGAGAGCCTAAAATGCATCCTGCCACCGTGATAGCACCTGCAGCACGTTCCTCCATGGTGTGGCATATATCTCACACTGTGCAGGAATGGGGGTGCACTTACAGGGGGGCACAACATGTGACCCCCCGCATAAACACCCAGGCCCAGATCTGGTAGGGGTCCATGTTAGGGCTCCCTTAGTTGCCTCTCTGCCACGCCATGAAAAGGGCGTCAAAAAGGCAACTGGTAATATGCTCGGCGTGCCGGCAGTGGCTCCGCCAGCATATTCAGGCCTGTTTCAGACTGCTGGCCCAGTGGGATCCTAGGTCCCAGCTGAGCTGGTGGTCTCATGGTGGTCTGACAGCCAGACTCAGAATACTGCGGGTGGACCCACAGTGTGGCGGTGGTCGGACCGCCACAATGAGTACAGCGGGCCTGAGGACCGCCGTACTCATAATAAGGCCCTTAATGTTTACCTATCCTATTTAACGATTCGGACAAATTTCTGTGAATCATTAATTGGGTTTAGTACATTGCAAAAAGTGTCTTAGATGTTGTAAATCTGACGGGTTGCGACTGTTAAAGTACTTTGTACATCAGGCCCATGCTGCAGCTCTGCAGATGAACCAGCATGAGGATTACACTCTTCTCTCTGTCAATCATTGAATACTTACAATAAGCATTGGATTTTGATAGAGCCAACCTCTTACCAGGATCTAAGCTTAATAACAGGCACCTGGTTGAGGGTGTGGTCAGCTTTTATAACCAAGATGGCTTCTGAGACTTCATTTTACTCTCGCAGATTCTTTACTAGCCCAGCAATGCCACTGCCATCAGCCTGTTTTCTTATGTGTCTTTGCACACAGAGGTTTGAGGCAAACTCTGCAAGGGCATTGTGCCTATCTTTGTGGTGGGGGACAATATTGATAAATGTTTTGCCTCTTTTGAAAGGGCTTGCAGAATGCGCAATGTAGGTCCACAACCCTAGGGTTCCTTACTGTGGGATTTGATCCCTGTGTGGGGGAGAGATAGGTTCCTGGCTCTGAAGAACGGGGTAGCTGAATCCTACCAGCACATGAGGAAGCCATAGTAGAAAAATATGACCAGTATAAGCAAATGTTTAAAGATAAACACAAAGTTGCACAACAGACCTACGTGGATTTTGTAGTCATCTTAGTTAAAACACTTGAGAGCTGGATACAAAATAATAAGGTAACCAGTTGTGATGGTCTGTTCAATTTGGATGTAAAGGAATACATCCTAAGTAACTGATAAGCAGTTATTACACCAGCACCCAATAGATTCAAAGCAGAACAAGTGTATTTAATTTTACATGTCCTCGCAATGAAAAATCTCCAAAGTCATTCCTAACTGCGACAAGGCTGGCTGTCACATAGAAAAGCACTGGGTTACATTATAACACCTTATAATGCATAACTTGAGTTCCAAAATAGTTAAGACAGTGATTCAAGGACTCAAATGAATAGTAATATAAAATACAATCTTATCATTAAATCAGATTTTAAGTTACTCTTTTCAAAATGCCACTTTTCTAAATTTGGCATTTTCTCTGTCTAAGGTCTCTAGTAGCCTTTTCTGAGTTAATCCTTAACTGTCACCTAACAACCTGCTGGCCCCCTTCAAGGAGGTTTGAATGGCTCTCTGGAAAGAGAACAAAAGAACCTAGGCAGGAAGGATGGCGTGGTAGGTGTGCCAATCATCTGCACAAGTTCAAAGGGGCATCATAGGCAGATGTAACTCACACCTAGGCCTACCCCTGCCCGCTGGGGAAAAACCTCTTTCAGAACTGGTTTGCAGGGGAGTTCTCTCATTTCCCTAGACAACACCTCAAGGGTGTGCCTGTGCTTTGTGCCAATAGAAGAAATCTTATGCCATATTGGTTTTAGATAGAGAGTGGCACGGTGGGATAGTTTCTAGTAAAAGACACAAGAAGTGGTGCACAAGTGGGAAGGGAAACCCTGGGAACTTTAACCCCAGTGGTTGGGAAGTAGCCTGGAGTTTAACACACACCCAAAGGTTGGTACTGTGGCACCATCAGCACCCACTTCGGAACACCTTTGGACCTGTGGAAGACAGAAGAATGACTGATACCCCTGTTAAAACTGTGGAGAGAAACCCCAAAGGCTGGAGTTGCTCTGAACTTGTAGCCAGGACAGAAGAGTGGACTCCAAGGGCTAGTTGGCTAGCCTCGTGTTCAGCTCCAGGAACACAATAGCTGCAAGAAGCCCAAATCTATAATGAGCCCAGCCAACCAGTTCCAACTGAATTTGCCTTGAACCCTGCTGGTGGCTTCTGGGAGGTTGAGTCATAACTTCCATGGGATACCCAAAATGTCCTGGACACTTGACTGGTGTTAGTGTACTCTTTCCGCCTTCAGAATTGCATTACTGGTCACTTAGAACTTTTTGTAAAAAGAACCAAAGACTAATATCCGACTGCCGCCGAGCCACATCCCACAACATTGAACTGCAGGTCAGACTCAACTTGCGGGTTTGCCCCTTGGAAGGATCTGGACTTCCAGAAAAGTTTCTAAGTCTGAACGTACAGGACTTCAGCAAGATCAACACCAAGCAGCACTACAATGACTATGAGGCCTTAGTGGGCCCTGACTCCGGACTGCACCCATTTGTAGTTTTTCTGCCTTAAACATTGAAAGTTTCAAACTTCCCACCGGAGCCAGGGCTCCCACCTAGCTTCTGCACTTCAGCAAGTCACCGTCAACGGGCCTCACTTCGGATCCAGCTGGCATTCCCAGCCTGCCGACAACCTCGTCAGCGAGGACTTCTCCCTACAAAATCAACTACGTCAGACGGTAAACTTTCCAGCAGGAACAACTGTCTTAATTGTGGTCAGCATGACCAGATATCCGCGGATGGCTCTTTGTACTTTTTGGCACTAGAAACAGCTAAAATTTGAAATATCATATCTCTGGTTCTCTACATCAGATTTTTGTTGAATTTTTGTCTTTTGCTGATTAAGGTTTTCTTTTTCTGTACATTGGTAGGGGAATTTATATTGAGTTGTGTTTTCTAATTTTTAACTTAAATTTTGTTGGAAACGGGGTTACCGAGTCCGGCACGGTAGCATGGCGCGAGGCGGAAAGGCACCCGAAGGCAATGTGTAAGGCAGTTGTGCAGCACACACTCACTCTGACTCAGTAATGGGGACGCAATAATGTGACACCACACCAGGTCTGTGTATTAAAAACAAGTTCTTTTATATAAATCAATGCAGCATCAGATGAGGCAGATTAATTCAGGTCAACATTTAAAGTCATTGCAGTACTCAACTGGTGCGTAATTTCATTAAAGCATCATAGCTCATCAACATTGTAGGCCACTAAAAGGCAGCAGGAATCATCTCCTAAACGTAGCACCAATAATGATCACAGGGTGCAATAATAAAACATGGGCCTAAAACATGCAGTTCACCTCATGAATATTCAATCACTTGTAAATAGGCATTTCAAATAGGGCCTGCATTAGTCTAGGCGCTCCCATAGGCAGTAAAAGGGGCGTCGCAAATCCGGTACACCTGCAACATAAAACACTTCAACTCTTGGCAGTGTACACTTCAGCTCAATTCAGTTAAGCACCCTTATCCTAGGCAAAGACATTTCAATAATGGTTACATACATCAGGCCTAGACAGTAATTAAGGCAGGCAGAACAACTAGGCTGGTGAACAACTTGGGGAACCCCTCAACATATCCTTTACTCTGGGAATTCCCTGTCAATTAGGCTTCTGGGCCCCTCAGGGCTACTCAGGGGTTAAGTTAGGCCAGGCCCACTCCTCTCCGGGTCCTCGCCTCGTGCGCATAATTGCTGTTGGCCCCCGGCCCCCAGGGGCGTTTCTAGGGCCCTAGGGGCCTCCTGGGCTCACCTGTAGGTGGTTCGTTGGTCGCTCATCGCAGCGACTGGCTCCCTCCCGGGCCGGCCCGTGATTGGCGGGGCGGGGCCCGGAGCAAGTTCCACGGCCCTCCGGCCGGAATTGCGGGACGTTGGGGGGCCGGTATCACCCTCCTCCGGCCCCCGGGTTTAGCGGAGCAAGGTAGGTCTCCTGGCAAAGGGGGGGGGCCGGTATCACACTCCTCCGGCCCCGCGATCAGTAGGGTAATGCGGGGAAGGGAGCGGGAGCCGGCAGTCCTCTCCGGACGGCTTCCCGCCTCCCTCTGCTTACTCGGCACTCTTCTCCGGCTTCCGTCGGCGCTGGGGGCGTGGCGGGAGCCGGCGCCCAATCACTGCGCGGCCTTCCCGGGGGCGTGGCCGATGACGCGGTCAGCATCCCCTGTCGCCTGGCAACGCCGTCGACGGGGCCTGGAGGCCTCGTTCTTCCTGCTAGGCCCCAGCTTCTTCACGCGAGCCCCTGGGCCGCGGCGGTGATCTTCAGGCCGCGACTTCGTCTGCGGGGCTCCCGGGCCCGGCGGTGACCTTTGGGGCAGATCCTCGGGCTTCGGTGAGGGCGTGGACGGCGCACCTCACCACCACGGCCTCGGAGAGGCCACGCTCGCCTACACAGCTCTCCACACGCGGCGGCGGCCGCAACGGCAGATTCTAGCCACGAGGTCAGTGGCTTGGGGCCAATTCCTCCCACGTGAAGGTACAGCGCGGGGCGCGCTGGCAGCAGGCTGGCAGGGGGGCTGACCCAGAAGGGCTTTGGGCAGCCCAGCAGCAGCTAGGAATAGATGGGGTGAAGGTCTAGCGCTTCAGGGCACGGCGCTTTACCTGGTGATCCCCAGTTTGGCAGTTCAGGTTTCTGGCCTTGCTGGTCGGTCAGGCCTTACAATTTTAAGGTTACTTGCGGCAGTTCTTGGTTGGTTGCTTCTTGGGGTTTCTCCATATGGGGGAGGGAATGAGTTGGTGGTTCTTGGGGTGCTGGATGGTACTTCCCAGCACGCTGAAGGTGGTTCCCTGGGTCCCCTCACGCTGGGCAAGGTCAGTGGGTGGTGGGCGTTCCTCAGCTAACTTACTACAGCAGTGCCTAAGCCTTGTCAGCAGCAGTAGTGTAGGTCTCCCCTAGGCCCTACAGCCTGTACTCCGGCAGAGGTTCTCCCAGGATCAGTGGTGCCCCAACTGACTAAAAGATTTCCTCCAAACCTCTTATACCCCTAGGTCAGGTGACCCTCCTAAAGGCGGCAAAACATAACTCCTCCCACAGCCCGGAAGGTTCTGGAACCTTCCACCATGTCTGGCTATGTGGCCCAGAGGCGGGGACGGGATGGATACTGTATCCCTATGTCCCAGCCTGACCCTGGCTACTAGTGTGTGTATGTGTGCAAGGCCACTCTGCAGTAGCAGGGGCCTGTGGCAGCCATCTTGAGTGAGAGAGCACCTGCACCTCAGCACTGGTTGGCAGTGGTAAGGTGCCCGGAGACCTAGGTCCAGTAAAAATACGGTGGCAAAAATGAGGCGCAAAAAGGAAAAAAACAGGGCAAGACCACCCTAGGGCTGACAGGTCTAACAAATTTCAATTTCAATTTAAGCTTTATTTCGACAGAAATGTCATAAAAGCTACAAAATAAAATGGCATTACTATTGTTTAAAAAAGAGAGTACAAATGTGCAGCATATTTGGTTAGCATGGATGTAGGTGCAACCAAGTAATCAATTAAGCCCTTTATACTAAAATGCATACGTCGTGTTAAAAATATTAGTAAAAAAGAGCGAAGTGACAATGGTAAATAAATACATGATTGCCCTAAAAACCAATATAAAAACAGTCAATACTTCATCATTATAAATAAGCAGTGGTACAATACTAAAAAGGCGTTAAATTTGCCTAGCGTGACAGCGGGGATTTAGAAAGTAAAGTGCTTATGCATGGTAATCCTGACAACAATAATGTTGTGGCCTTAAAATCCCCACTGACCTATATACAATAAGAACTATGTCTATCTCGAGAGGGCTTTCCACCTTATGAGCCAGGCTTGACCCAAAAATGTTGCTACACAGCATGAAAAGAAAGGCCTGGGGTCGGACCTGAGAATGCGCAGTGCTGTGTTGTGGTCCCGTGTGCCCAGCTGCTGGCACAGTGGTTTCAGCCATTTGGCCTGTGATGTTTTATACGCCAGGCAAGCAAACATTAAGTGGGCAATGCTTTCTGTCGGGGCCTTACAACTTGGGCAATTTTCCTCATTGCTTGCGCACCATTTTGCTGTCACTTCGCAAACAGGAAGGGATCCATACCTAAAGTGCATATACAGCATTCTATCTCTTGGTACCTTGATTAAGTCAAGAAAAGGCTCATAATATCTAGTTTGTTTGTGGGAGTAGAATTCTGTTGTCAGTTTGCCCACGTTGGGTTTGCTGTTCTCTCGTTGGTCCACCCATTCCCAGTATAGGCGTTTGAGTTCCTCTCTCCTCGGGTGTTCCTGACTGGCCTCGCAGCCACAAAGTCCTATGGCTGACAGCGTTCTTTTAATGTCACGTATCCAGCCTATTTTCCCCCCAGTATCTAGGCGGATAATCTCGGTAAGGGCTTCTGCATAAGGAGAGAGCTCAGGGGTCCGCCTGATGCGAGCTCAGAAAGGTAAGGGGCATAGTCTGGCTACATCACCTATTGACCCCCTACCCATGTCCAGCAGCAAGGGGGTAAGGGGGGTATATTTGGGTGCCATAACCAGGTCTCTTAGGAATTTATATTCTGACCTGCAAAGCTCATCTAGTTTATCGAATCCCCAGACTTCTGCTCCATAGAGGGCAGCACTAACTGCCTTTGTGTCATATATTTGGAGGGCTGGGGCTACAGGCCTAGTGTGGGAAAGGCGAAGTTCTTTCGCTATTACTCCAGCCACTCGTTTGTGTCCCATCAGCTTCTTTCCTAGGTGGGGTCTCCAAGACATTTTATCGGAAAGTCTTACACCTAGATAATCAAAGGTGTCGACCTTTTCAAGGGGAATTCCACCTAGGAGAGGGCCATTCCTACATGACCTGTGGCAGTTAAAGGCCATGAATTTGGTTTTAGCACCATTTATGACCAATCCCCGATTATCGCAGAAAAGTTGAAATCTGTTGATTAGGCGCTGTAACCCTGCTGGGGTCTTAGATATCAACAGGGTGTCGTCAGCAAACAACAGAGATGGTTTCATTTTACCCCCCAGGGTGGGCGAGTCTGCTGGCTCCTCCTGGAGGAAATCAACTACCCCATTCACATATAGGGAGAACAGGGTTGGGGCCAAAACACAGCCCTGTCGGACTCCGCTATTCACAGGGATGCATTCTGTTAATTGTCCCTGTTCCCTCCACCTGACCTGGGCAAAATTCCCCTCGTGGAGCCGGACCAGTAGTTTAAGGACAAAAGGGGGGATGCCCATTTCGCCAAGCGTCACCAACAGCCTGGATCTGGGAACCAGGTCAAAGGCAGTCTTCAGGTCGATGAATGCAAGATAGAGACTGCCTTTGCCTAGCACCACAATCTTCCAATAAATGAGAAGAAATCTGAACACTTGATCCATTGTCCCGGTCTTTGATCTAAAGCTGGCCTGGAACTGGGAAAGGATATCCTCATCTTCGGACCATGACTGTATCCTATGCAGAAGCATCCGGCCAAAGACCTTCTGCATAGCATCAATCAAACTAATTGGTCTGTAATTGGTGGGATCGTCCCTTGCTCCCTTTTTGTGTATGGGAACTACTTCAGCAGTCTTCCATGACATTGGGACTGGTGCTCCATCGGCTATAGCATTTACTAATAATAGGATATAGCGTGCCCAGTGACTGGGATCAGCCAAAAATAGGTCACCAGGCAGGCCATCAGGGCCTGCAGCTTTGAGGGGACAATTTTGTTTATTGCAGCTTCTACCTCCGGAATGGTAAAGTGCTCCTCCTCTATCGAGTTCCCATTTAGCCCGGCTGTTAACTGTTTTGATGCCGAAAAATGCTTTACTCATTTCTACTAAGTGAAGCCTGTCTGCACTTTGCTATAGCTACCAAGAGTTGAGTCCAGGTTTTAAGTATTCAGACCTAACTGGACCTAGTAAGGAAAAGAGCCATCATTACTTGAAGAGGACTACCATCCACTTCAGCTAATAATCCATTTTCATACAGATATGATTTACAACACATAAGGTGCATTCAATAAAGAGTGCTTGCACATAATTTTCCTAGTGTTCATAATCAATTATTAACCACAAGCAGTACAGACAGCATCATACTTTTTGCCAGCTGATCATGATCCTTATTGAACAGTGATTGCAATGGGCTAGTGAGCTCTTTATTTTGATCATATCTTGAGTACACAATGTTGCTACTTAGTATTCACTGTTGATACCTTGTGTATTAACGTAGTGTATATTTTTGTCTTGGTTTGCTTTCCTTTTCGCCAGTCAAGACCATTTTATGTCTCAGAACAAGAACCAAGCATTGTGGTCAAGGGGAACACATAGGATCTCACTATTAATATTATTAGGTTGTGGTTAAAAATGTCATCAGTTTGGAAAAAAAGAAATACATTATTGTTTAACAGAACTGATCTAGATGTGGAGCTCAGGAAACATGGTGTTATTTTGCAACGAAGTTAAGCTTAAACAGTAACAATTATTCAGTTTATGGAAATGAACGTGACTATTTTTAGGGAAATAATGCAGGGGCATTGAACGAACAGTGCAGTTAGGCAGTTAAAAGAGCAGGCCTCAATTTAGAATTATGAAAACCGTTGATAGATTATTAGGCAGTGCAAGGAGACAAAAAGCCAGGTGCTTATTTATAAGCCCCTTGCGCTGCCAGTGCGTTGCTTTTTGTAAAAATTGTTCCCTTTAAAACAGTTTTCTGCGCTAAAGGGGCATGCAATGGGTGTTGCTGGGGGTGTTCCCAACAACATCCATGGCTTTTTGACACTGCCCCAGATTTACGAGAAATCGTAACTTTGAGGCAGCGCCAAAAACTTACGCCTTCCAAGGGAAGGCGTGAGGGAGGCACAATAAGGAGAAATATCTTTCTTTCTCCTTTTGAATGCAGCACACATAGAAAGAGGAAAAAGCCTCCCCGCAGAGCAGGCACCCTTGCACCATGGTGCAAAGGTACCTGCATTGGTGCACAGCAGCCCATTGTGCACCAGCGCAGGGGGAAAGGGCAGGAATGCGCAGTATCTGATCGATGCAGCGCATTCTCACCCTCTTCTTTTGCCGTAGGGTAGCGCAGCAGAAAGGCCTGCGGCACTGCCCTGCGGCAAAAGCTCAAAAATGAGGCCCTCAGAATGTGTTGCACCTATTGCCCTAATACAGCAAACCCTCCTTGATCCTGTAATCCCTTTCCATTCAGACAATGTAGGCTTCCTGATCAAATATCTGGAGTTGGAGATTGAGAGAGTTCAATAAGCTGACGATAAAAAAGGATGTTGCATAGAAATATGCTAAAGATGGAGCAGATGAAAACCAAAATACTTCAAGCAGAAAAATTAAAGTTTGTGCAGAGCCCCTGGTCCAGTTGCTATCCTCGTAATATCCCTTACACCACATGCCCACACATTTCGTTGAAATGTATGCTGTGAGCAATGACGTGTTTTCATGGCTGTCAAGTTAATCATTGACATTTGAGGTTCTCAAGGTCAGAGAAGAGGTAAAAGCAACTGGCTTACTCAGCCAACTGCCTCTCATTTATACAAAAGCAATTCAGAAATGTGATGTGAGTAATTTACAGAAGTATGCAAGTATAATGGAAGCATTGTAAGTAAGACTAGGAAAACCTGTGCTCAGTGCCATTTAGAGTTCAAGGGAGTTAGTGAAGAAGATGCTTGAATCACAGGAGATGTGGCTGCATGGTACTAACAAGAATTTTAATGATTCTGTGTAAATGAAAAAGATGAGATGAATAACCGGATTTGGGTTCACCATATTCTGAATGCTTGCCCGGTGGATGGGTGGCAAGAGGTCACCCATGTCACTAACCCAAAGCAACTCGCTTAGGTAGCGACCAGTGGGAAACTGAGGGCCTCTTTAATGAGGAATTGGCGTAGGGCAGCACTGCAAGTCTTTTTGCTGCTCTGCCCTATGCCAATGTAAAAGGGCAGAAATGCACTGTATTTGTGAAATACAGTGCATTCCTGTCCTTTCCCCCTGCTGTGGTGCCCAATTTGCTACGTAGCGCCAATGCAGGCATTCTTGCACCATCTTGCAATGGTGCCTCCATTGCAGGCAGAATTATTTTTGTGCAGGAAAGGGTACCTTCCTGCTCAAAAACAATCCAAAGAGCAGTGACGTAGCTAGGCCTTAGGCCAGCGTGGCAACCCCTGTGTTTGCCTCCCGCGGTGGTCTAATATAAGGGGGGGATTTGCTGGCGATTCTTGCAGCCGCGACAGGTGCAGGTAAGAGTGGGGGGTGCTAGCAATTCTTGCGGCCACGACAGGTACAGGAAGTGGGGGTGCTGGCGAATCTTGTGGCCCAACGGCCACAGGTAAGAGAGTGAGGGGGCTTCCGCCACCCCCAAAACTCGTGCCCCTTGCTACGCCACTGCCCGAGAAGGGTTTTCCTCTTTCTATGTGTGCTGCAGAATACAGCACGCATAGAAAGAAGGAAAACTGAGGAGAAATAAAAATATTTCTCCTTTTTATCCGTACGGTTTGGCGCTGCTCCAGGTTTACATGATTAAGTAAATAGGGGGCAGGGTCAAAATTCATGGGTGCTCTGTGGGGAAACCCGCTGCAACGCCCATGCAAAGACTCCTTGACGTAAGATATGATTGAATGGCTTGTGTCATCGGATCATCCCAAAAAGTGACGGAGTGGTAGACAGCCACATAAAAACGATGACCATTCAAATCAGTCAATCCAGAACTTTTCAAAATAATTTCCTGGATTCCAAGAATTCAAGCTTGAGTTGAATCCCCCTATTGCGGTTCCAAAGCATTGAGGTGCAGATTGACCATGGACATCAATTAGGTGTTGCCAGTGGCAGCAGATGTGACTCCTGGCTTCCCCTTTGTGATACTTGCGTTGCAACCCCTGACTCAGAGGAGACCATGCAGTGCAAAGTACAGAAAGCAAATGTGGCTCTTGAGAGCCATGTTCACATTTTTAGCTGTAACCAATATTCCCACATTGAAAATCAAGAGGCGTGGTGCTTTTCCTCCCTCTGTACATTACCAGGACAGGCAGAGGTAAGAAAATCATGCAAATTGCATGTGCCTGCTGCTAGGAATTGGGTTGTTGGTTGACTAGTTTATAAGCCCAAGTCAGGAAGCAGCCACAATCCTAGTCAGGGTAAGACGCAGGCAACCCTAAATTAACCTGTTCTCACACACGGGTAGCTTGGCACAAAACAGTCAGGCTTAACTTAAGAGGCAATGTGTAAAGTGTTTGTGCAACACTTCAAATAGTAAAACAGTGCACCACACAGGACGATTCCACACCAGGTTAGAAAAATAGAACTTAATTTATTAAATAAAACAAGACCAAAATGACATAAATCCAATAAGTAGATCTTGAGGTGTGAATTTGTAAAGAATAAACCTGATCGTAGCACTTCCAAGCAATAAGCTCTTACTTGAGCTATCTGGTCGCATTGAACTAAGACAAAATCAAAAGTTCAGGCTGACCTCGATGGAGCGCAGAGCAGATACAGGGATCCAGTTAGGCCCACTGAACAAAAGTACCTGATCCTGGCTGCGGCGACATCAAAGATGCGGGGTGCAGCCGAAGCAATGCGATTTTGCAATGGCGGCGATGCGCTGGCCCTGGTCCGTGTAACAGTGAGCGCAAGGGCTGCGATGCAGAGTTATTTGCGTCATTGTCGAGACTGTCACCGATGGAGATGCGAGGACCTGAAGTGGGGAAAAGCATTGCACAGTGCTGGTTTCGAAGGCAATGCTTTGGGTCCAATCACGCACCAGAGGAGATGTGTTGGTTCTGGTCATGCAACAGGGGGTGATGCACCATTTCCGATCCATGCAACGGTGCCAATGTGCCGGTTCTCGAGAGGATGCGTGGGTTTCTTTGAAGCAGGCACTTTAGTACCCACATCAAAGGGTCCAGCACTGGGGTGGCACCACTAGGCAGGGCAGACTCTCAAATTGCAAAGTTCAGGTGCAGAAGCAGGTAAGCTGGAAGTCTTTTATGTCCCTGAGACTTCAAATCAGGAGGCAAGCCATTTAGCCCTTGTAGTCACTCTGGGTTCAAGTGATGTGGTCGAGCCTGCTATAAGGCATGAAACATGTTGACCCTATGTCACTTATCTTGAAGCTGTGTAGGTACATTGGCAATTGCGACAGCTCCTGTGTTTTTACTCCCGTCAAGGGGACCACCTTATTAAAGCAGCTCCAAGTACCCCTTAGACTATTTTAAATCACATACTACACCTCCCTACACTTACATCCTCACTTGTACACATTATTAAGACAAAAACCAGATCTCCTATAAAGGGCCCCCTCAATGGGCCCATTGGGCATTGCAGCGCAGGCCCAACTAGGAGCATCTCAATGATGAGGCATGTCACCCATCTGGGTGTGTGTGAGAAATCACCACTGCTGATCACTCGGATCCCTGGATCCAGTTGATCAGCTCCTCATTTCCAACCGACAGCTTCACATTTTTCTCTCCCTCCTTCTATCTTTCCTGGAGGAACAGCAGCCCACTTTTGTGTAACTATGATAATTTAGCAGCGTGGGTGCTGGACCTTATAATCAGCTCCCAGTCCCTCCCTTGATTTACTAAAGGGAGAAAATGCCAACTGTTAGAAATTGGATTTCTGGTTGACAGAGGTATGCACCCTGTCCAAGCAAAAACCACAATCCTAGTCTGGGTAAGTGAGATACAAACCCTAAATTAACCTGTAGCTTGGCACAAAGCAGTCAGGATTAACTTAAGAGGCAATGTGTAAGGTATTTGTGCAACAATTCAAATAATATATCTGTGAAAACACCACACAAAAAAGATACCACACCTGGGTAGAAAAATAGAGCTTCATTCAATGAAGAAAACATGACAAAAATGAAAACATTGCAATAAGTATAACCAGAGTTATGGATTTTTAAAGAATTAACTGAAATGTAGTACTTAAAAGCATAAAGCACGAACCAGGAACATCCAAATGTTCAGGCAGACCGCGATAGAGCGTGAGTCGGATACAGTTCCAGGTAAGTCCAGCTGAAATTTACCTTCTAAAGAATTGTGTCAAGAGTCCCGTTGATGTGTAAGATGTTTGCCGGGAACCAGGAGAGAGATGCTGGTTGTGGACCGCAGGGTGTGCGAAGAGCCGCTAGGCATTACAGATGGATGGGCTGGAGACTCGCAGTCAAGAGCGGTGATGCTTGCTGTGTGAAGAGAAGATTTTGCGCCCACCCGTGCTGATCCTTTGTGCGAACGGCGCGGTTCCGGAGTGAACAGGCCCCTTTAGGAAGAGCCTAAAAGCTTGATTTTGGAAGCCAAAAACTAATTCCAAGGGCCCAGGATCTGAGAGGCGCTTCTTGAGGGTCAGGAGCTCATTGAAGATGGGTCCAAGAGCTGTGAAGAGCCCGTTATGTCCCTAAGGCTCAGATCAGGATGCGATCTGACTAGCCCTTTGAGTCACTCTGGGGTCCTGGGTTCCAGATGGGTTCCAGGTCCACTTCTTCTTTCCCAGGCAAGAGGGCAGCAAGCAGCAGGTTAGCACACCAAAGCAGCAGCTCCTTTAGAGTAGCACTCCAGCAGAGTGGCAGGCCTTTTAGCAGCACAGCAGTAATTCTTCCTGGCAGAGTATCCACAGGTTCAGAAGTGTACTGGGTTGGTGGTTTCAGGGGTCCAGTACTTATACCCAGTTGTGCCTTTGAAGTGGGGGAGGCTTCAAAGGGATGCCTTTGAAGTGCACAGAGTCCCTGCCCATCGTTCCCTGGCTCCAAACTCACTACAGAGGGTAATGCTAGCCTTTGTGTAGGGACATGGCACAGCCCATTCAGGTATAAGTATCAGCTCTTCCCTCCAAACTGCACAGGATGGCCCATCAGGAGGTGGGTGGCCTATCAGTCACACCTAAGCTACCTTTGTATGGGGCTGTCTAGAGGGAATGCACAAAGCCCAGCTGTCACCCACCCTAGACATGTATTCGGAGACAGGCAGAAAACACAAAACGGCTAAAGTAAGAAAATGCCAACTTCCTAATAGTGCCATTTTCAGACTTGTAACTTAGAATCCAACTTCAGCATAAGTTGTGATTTTAAATTATGAGTCCAGAGACACTGTGACCAAACCTGAAAAGTTTATTTTTTCTCAATTGGGAATTACACTTAAAAGATGTACTAAGGTAACCCCAATGTTAACCTATGGGAGAGATAGTTCTCACAGTAGTGAAAAAGTGAAAAAAACAATTTAAGAATTTTTCACTTCAAGGGAATGTAAAACTTAAAAGTACATGTACTACTTTTTAAATACACTGCACCCTGTCCTTGGGGCTGTCCAGGGCCTACCTTAGGAGTGACTTATATGTATTAAAAAGGAAGGGTTGGACCCGGCAAGAGGGTTAAATTTCCAGGTCAACATGGCAGTTTAAAACTGCACACTCAGGGACGATTCACAGAACTAATCTGAGGTAAAATCCTAAACTTACTACTTTTGGTATTCACAGAAGGCATTTTGTAGTAGTAAAGTTAGGACTCCTAACTTTACTACTATTAAACTGAGATAAAATCCTAAACTTACTACTTTTGGTATTCACAGAAGGCATTTAGTAGTAGTAAAGTTAGGACTCCTAACTTTACTACTACTAAATGCCTTTTGTGAATACCGAAAGTCGTAAAGTTAGGATTTTGTCTCAGTTTAGTAGTAGTAAAGTTAGGAGTCCTAACTTTACTACTACTAAATGCCTTCTGTGAATACCAAAAGTAGTAAGTTTAGGATTTTATCTCAGTTTAGTTCTGTGAATCGGCCCCACAGGCTCTGAAATGGCAAGCCTGGGACCTGTTTAAAGGGCTACTAAAGTGGGTGGCAAATCAATGCTACAGTGCCACTAGTAACATTTAATTTACAGGCCCTGGGCACATGTAGTGCACCTTGCTTGCTAGGGACTTATAAGTAAATTAAATATGCCAATTGTGGATAATTAAATGTTACCATGTTTAAAGCAGAGAACACATACACGTACATGCGTAGTTGATAGAACGTTGATAATGGCCCACTACTGCAGGGTTACTTGTCAGTTCTACTCCTCACTGAACTCAGTTGGATCACTCTGTCTACACTCTCCTGAGCCAAGAGTCCTAAAGCCAACAAAAACAAATTCAGCAACAAGGGGAGGAGGAAGGCAAAATGTTTGAGGGTGACCGGGCAGAAAAGGCCATCTCCAACACCAACTTTATAAAAGCGGTATTTTCAGAATTGCAATTCAAAATCCGACTTCACCATTAACAATGATTTTAAATTGTGATTCCAAAGACACCAAGCTTGAAAAGACTTCGCAAGTCTATCTTTTCACAATTGGGAATTACAGTTAGAAAATTTAATAAGGTAACCCCAATGTTATCCTATGTGAAAGATAGGCCTTGCAGTAGTGAAAAACAAATTTGGGGGTTTTCCACCACCAGGACATGTTGAACTTAAAAGAATATGTCCTGCCTTTAAAAAAAAATCACCCTGCCCTCAGGGTATCTAAGACCTACCTAGAGATGCCTTATATTAGGCCTGGGCAATAAATTCCGTTCCGCTCGCGGAATTTGCGGAATTTGGGTAATTTCACGTTCTGCGGAGAACGCGGAATTGCCAAAAATTCCGCGATCCGCGGTTTCGCGGAATTTTTTGCTTGTTCGCGCTTTCAAAATGCGTGTTCGCGAGATATTTCTCCCCGAGCACGCAAACAGCGTTCGCGAACAGGAAAAAAGCATCGCGAACGGGCGGAACAAGCAATTCCGCGTGTTCACTGAACTTTTGCATGCTCGCGGAGATTTTTTACCATTTCGCGGAGCTTTGCGTAGCGCGACTACGCAAATTCCGCCCACCCCTACCTTATATGTATAAAAAGGGAAGGTTTAGAACTGGCAAGAGGTTTATTTTTTCTGGTCGACATGGCATGCCCATACAGGCTCTGCAATGGCAGGCCTGAGTCATGGTTATAGGACTTCTTAAGTGGGTAGCACAATAAGTGCTGCAGGCCCACTTGTAGCATTTAATTTACAGGCCCTGGGCAAGTATAGTGCACTTTACTAGGGACTTATAAGTAAATTAAATATGGCAATTGGGGATGAGCCAGGATTACCAAGTTTAGGGGTGAAGCACGAGCACTTTAGAACTGGTTAGCAATGGTAAAGCCAGCAAAGATGAGGTCAGAAAAGTGAAGGAGGTAGGCAAAAAGCTGGGGGAAAGACTACCCTAAGGTTGTCAGGTCTAACACGTCTCCCCCCCAGCTGAATGTGGGGAGAGCTACCCAACCCCTTGGGGGTTCTCTTCACTAAGGCAAAAAAACCTGGACAGACCATCAGCATTGGTATGGTCTGACCCCAAACGGTGTTCCACCATAAAGTCCATTCCCTGTAGGAAGATGGACCACACAACAGCTTGGGACTTTCACTCCTCATCTGCATGAGACATCTGAGGGGCCTGTGTTCTGTCTAAACCAAAAATGAATTACAAACAGGTATGGTATCAACTTCTTCAGTGCCCAGACCACAGCAAAAGTTCTCTTTCAATGGTACTCCACCTCGTTTCCTGTGGTAGTAACCTCCTACTAATGAAGGCAACTAGCTAGTCTAGGCCCTCTTCATTCAGCTGTGCTCATACTGCTCCAATGCCATGCTCTGAAGTGTCCGTTTGCACGATGAATTGCTTGGAGAAATCAGGTGCCTTATGTAAAGGTACTGTACACATGGCTTCTTTGAGGGAATCAAAGGCTTGCTGACAAGCCTCTGTCCAGATCACCAATATGGGCTGCTTTTAGAAAGTCAGCTCAGTTAATGGGGCAACAATTGTGCCATAACCCTTAACAAATCTTCTGTAGTAGCTGGTGAGGTCTAGGAAGGCTCTCACTTCTGTCTGGGTTTTAGGTGTTTGCCAAGCCATGATAGTCTCAATCTTGGCTTGGAGGGGCTGCACTTCCCCCCACCTACTAGGTTGTCACACGTCTAGGCAGTGTTTCACTGCAGGAAGAAACACTGCCATTTTATAAGCACACATTTCTTAAGCTGCCTTCTTTTCTACAAGACTTTTGACACACATTTACTTGCGTGATAGTGCAGGATTAGTTTCTCTGAAACCACATTGCTTTCAATTTCACTTTGTAAGTACACTATCACGACACCTGGAACATTTAGTACAAGAACTAAACATACATTATTCAAACGTTGTTGTTTGTTATTCGTCCATGAGGTGGCATGGCTACCTCATACACTTAGCTTAAGGTGATGGGGAGTTAGATCATCCAATAGGGGATTCTTGTCAGAACACCCAGCCTAGGCACCTTGTTTAGGGAGCACATAGTAGGACTACACTATACATAGTACGTATATGCCAGCATATATACACTGTTTTAGCACAATGGTGGAATTGTTTATCCTTTTCACTGTTCTTATACTGCTAATCACTTTTATCTGCTTCTGTCTATTAATCATTGCAGTGTATATATTCTATACAAGAATCACAATAATTAAATAAATATTTAAATGCCCCTTTGTGCCTTTCTTGTGCATTGTTCTGAGTATGCACGAGTGACTGAGTGAAAAGGTTCTAGATCTGTTACCACTATTCCTTGGGGAGTCAGGGTTGTCATTTTCTGAGGTTGCCCAAACCATTTGTTACCTTACTAGGGTTAGGGATACTAATGGTGGCACTGTGAGCTAGCAGGACTATAGGCCAAGATATATTGAGGAGGTGCATCGAATCATAGAATCCCAATGTTTATGCTGTCCAACAAACAAACAGTTCCTACTGAGAAAGTAGAAACCGTACGACAAGGTGACCCAGGTACACCAGAGAACCCTGCCCAATCTGGGAATAACTAGCCTTGATGGTAAGGCCTGCCTGTTGCAGAGCCTGAAGCACCTCATGGAGGTGATGCAGTTGTTGCTCCCATCTGGAACTGTAGACAGCAATGTTGTCTAGGTAGGTGGCACAAAAGGCCTTCTTACTAGCCAGGACCCTGTTAACCAACTTTTGGAAGGTAGCAGAGGCATTTTATAAGCATCACCCAAAATTGGAAGTGGCCCTCTGAGGTTGAAAATTCTGACCTCTCTTTGGGCCCCTCAACAAGAGAGATCTGCTAGTACCCTGATGTCAAATCAAAGGTACTGAAGAATTTGGCAGCGTCCAGCCAGTCAATGAGTTCATCAGCTCGGGTTTGGGGTATGTGTCTGTCCGGGTGACGGAGTTGAGTCCTCGGTAGTCCACGCAGAACCAGAGCTCTGGTGTAGTGCCCGGTGGGGCAGCCTTTGGTATCAACACCACAGGGCTGGACCAGGGACTATTAGAGGGCTCAATCACCCCTAATGCCAACATCTTGGAGATTTTCTCCTTGATGCTGGCCCTCACCCTCTCTGACAACCTGCACATTTTGTTCACAGGTGGACTGTCTCCAGTTTCAAAGTCATGGACACACAGACATGTGAGTCCAGGGGTGAGTAAGAACAGAGAGGCAAACTGTCCCAGCAACTGGTAACAGTCACTCTGCTGTTCTGGGGTCAGGGTGGAAGAGAGGATGACACCCTCCACTGACCCATTGTGTTCCTGTGCAGAGAAGAGGCCAGGGAGAGGTTCACTCTCCTCTTCCACTCCTCTATCTGTCACCAACAACATGCTCACTTTGGACCTCTTGAAGTGAGACTGGGTCTGTTCACATGGAGCACCCTTAGAGGGTTCCTAGGGGTCTGGAGGTCCAGCAAGTAGGTGGCCTCCCCCTTAAACTTGTTGATTTTATATAGGCTGGTCCAGCGGTCCTGGAAAGCCCTTGCCTCTACTGGTTACGTGGTCCATACTTTCTGGCCAGGCTGAAACTCCACCAGAGTGGCCTTCTATTAGTACCAGAACTTCATGACCTCCTGAATGGCCTATAAATTGCATTTTGTCTTCTTCCAGAATAAATGCATCTGGTTGTGGAGGGCCAGCATTAGCTGAGCACATCCTGGGGGTTTACTGGGAGCTTGCCCCCACCCCTCCTTGCAAAGGCTCAGAAGTCCCTTAACAGAGTGGCCATAGAGGTGTTCAAAGGGGCTGAACCCTACTCGTTTCTGTGTCACCTCCCTGTAGGCAAAAAGAAGGCATGGCAAGAGGATGTCCCAATTGTGCCTCCTGGGCTCAGGCAGACTTCAATCATGCCTTCCAAAGCCTTGTTGAATCTTTCTATCAGACCATTGATTTGGGTGTGATAGGGTGTGGTGAACTTGTAAGTTACACCATTCTCCTCACATATGGACTTCATGTACGCAGACATGAAGTCTGTCTATCAGACACTATCTCCTTGGGGAACCCAACATGGGTAAAGATCCTCATCAGAGCTCTAGCCACCACAGGTACAGTCACTGACCTCAGAGGGATGGCCTCTAGGTAACGGATGTCATTGTCCACCAAGACCAGGACAAACCTGTTGCCTAAGGCTGTCTCAGGGTCCAAGGGTCAAATGATGTTGATGCCCACTCTTTTAAAGGGGGTGTCAATGACTGATAATGGGATCAGGGGCGCTTTTTGCTTTTTTCCTAATTCCGACTAGCCTGGCAGGTGGGACAGGACCTGCAGCATACATCTGATGCTGTCTTTATTCTTGGCCAACAAAAGTGGAAGACAAGCCTTGCAAAGTTTTTGTCTTGCCCTAAATGTCCTGCCAGGGGGATGTCATGAGCCAAACCCAGTAGGAAGGTCCTGTAACACTGGGGAACCACCAGCACAAAGGCTTCCCCAGCACCAGGAGCCATAGGCTTGCTATAAAGGAGATCATTCTCCCAGTAGATTAGGTGATCCCTAGAGGCTTCACCTGCTGCGTGGGCTGAGGCCTGTCACCTCAACCCCTCAAGAGTGGAACATTCTTTCTACACCCCACAGAATTCCTCCCTGGTGGGCCCACCCTCAACCTGCCAGCTAGCCAGCTCAGGTAGGTCACCTAGGGCGGCAATGTCCTCCCTGGTTGGCTCGGGGGTCTCCTACTCAGGGACCCCGTCAACCTCCCCTGTGGGAACTTCAGGGGCTGGTTTCCCACACCCCATACCCCTCTCTTTGGCAAATGTCTTAGCAATTGTTACAGGCTTCAGATACCCATGACTCTCTTCATGGGCAGCCATGGACTGTGTGGTCATACAGACCCAATCAGGCAATCTCATCATCTCCAAATGAGACCTGAACTCTACCTCCCTTCAGGCAATGTGTGCTCCATGTCATTGCCTAGAAAATCATGAACAGACATGGCACGGCTACAGCAACTTTCAGAGAACTTAAGACCCCTCCATTCATTCATTCATTTCATAAATCTTTATTCAGCTTGAACAGCCATAAAATAATACAATAATTATACATATATCAATTAAAACAGCCATGAAAGAATACAGTAATAATACGAATATCAATAAAAACATTCAATGGATTAATTACTTCAACATCCAATTACAGCATACAATAAATGGGCATACAGTAATAATACATGCATCATTAAAAAACATGCAGTGGGTCAATTACAGCAGTATTGACTGACATCATACAATAACTGGGCACACACTTAAAAAGCATCACAAAAAGAACTACTGACCATATCACTTCCTAATGTAAAGTGCTTCTCCAGTAAAATTTAGAGCAGCTAGACAAACTTCTGAGGTTTCCAAGTTGGTTAAAAACCTATAGCCTTCAAAATGTGAATTTAAAGAGCAGGTGTGCCAAACAGGGGCTAAAAACTTTCTTCCCACAGATTTATAAAGTGCACAAAAAGTAGAAAGTGCAAGGTACTTTGACTCGAGGTACTGTCATACAGGCATGGTGAAAGGTTATCCTGCCACCCACCTTGTGTTACACGTCAAGCGACCTGTGCCTTGTCGGTGCTACAGACAACAGCACTACCACTCCCATAATGCACCCACTCGGAGAGTTAGGGTCCTTGTTTGTGTACTATCACATATTACACTGGTAACACAGGTGACTGCATGAGTATAAAAGAGGCCTGCCCACTAACCCTGATGCTTGGCTTACTTTTTCGTGTGGACCATGCCCCCTGACCTGGATACGATATTGTTGGACTTCCTGTGACAGCCTGAAACTGTGTTGGATCTGCTCTGCTTTCTGTGGAACCCCTCCGCTAAAACCTTAGAACTGGCTCTCACTCCCTTCGAGAATCCTCTTACTACCCTCAGAAGCATAACTCTTCAGTAATATTGACACGCCGCGCTTTCACTCGCGGCTGTTTGCTACTCCGCGATACAAGCAGCTGACATGCCGTGCCTTCACTAGCGGCTAATTGTATCACCCGGCAAAGTTCTCTGCCAGTTGCTGCTTCCGTGCGATTCCTCTACCCCTCCTAGAAACCTGCTCTCAAGGACTCCTTTAGCAGCGTGAGGACGCGCTGATTAGCCCTTCAGTTCTCGCTGCATCCAAGTTGTGAAACGGGCTCTCGACTTCTCTTTGAGACGCGCGGTCTCCCAGGAACACTCGCTGGCCTCTGCAGCGGGAGTCCGCGTTATTTCTGGAATCTGCCCACTCTTAGAGTTGTTTTTATTTTTTGTGGAATTGGATAACCGTTTGGCAGTTCAAGAAGTTTTACACGAGCCTTAACAGACGCTGGATCCAGAGACTGTGCCTTCTTTTTGTTTTCTATTTTGTACCTACAACTTTATTGAGAGTAATCACGCTCAGGATACACAACCACGGACAATCCTGTTTGAACAGTGCTATCGATTGTTGAATTCTTGGCTACGCACCATATCAAACTCCCAACAGGCAGACGTATGCCTCTGAGTCCTTTATTGTGGTGCACTTAACGCTCTGCAGATTGAAAGAGCGGTTCATTAATTTTATTTTTTCCATTTGTTTTGAAGAGACTTCATATTGGTTGGGACTCACCTCCCCCTAAACTGTGAGTATGAGATAGTACACAATCTCTTATCTGAAACCTTTAGCAATGCAGTTATATTTTTCACTAGTCTAAAAAGATTCAGGGAAAGAATTTTTAACGTTTGTTATTTCTTCTTTCTTCTTTTTTTATTTTATGTTTATGCAGTCTTGGGACAAAGCTTCAGAACCTTACCTCTCTTACCATCCTGCCCAAGTGGAGGTCTTCCCCTGGTGGTCCGTTTATCGTCTCTTCGCTCCCTGGGGGTATTAGTCATTGTCCCAGTCATATCAGTTGCTTGGCGTGGCTATACTTTATTAGAGAGTAGAGGTACATCTTCGCTCCCGTGATATTGGTTCTTCTGCCATTCGGTAGTAAGTCCTGACAGAAAGCCAAGCCCACGTTTTTTATATCCCCCGAGCGAAGATGGATAAGGGCGCCTCATATGATCCTATCATGGATAGTTCCCTGACTATTGAAACTCCTGAAACTACTATGAATGAGTTAGCGGCTGCAGTAGTTACACTACAGACCGAACTGAGAACACTTAGGATAGAAAACCAGCGCCTAGTGGCGGAAATAGATAACATGAAGACACATAGACAGATAGAAGCTAGAACAGCCGATCTGACGCCCAAGCACAAAAAGAGTTATATACCACCCGCCCATTTGCAGGTTCCCTCTCCTTCTTCTGCTACTTCCTCTGTTGGAAGTGGTTCAACACCTGTAAGTTTGACAGTAATGACGCCTTCTCCAGTGCCTCTAGCTATGCCAGAGAGGTTTAATGGAGATAGCACTAAATATGGGGTGTTTATGAACCAATGTCATCTGCAGTTCTTATGCAGAGCGGCCTCGTTTCCTGACGATGCGGCCAAAGTCGCCTTCATAATTTCTTATTTGAGTGGCAATGCAGCACTTTGGGCGGTGCCGCTTGTAGAAAAGGATGATCCCGTTTTGTATAACTTTCCTCAGTTCAAGGACAGAATGAGGAGTCTTTTTGCACGACACTCGTATATGCAGGCAAGCGACAATGAGTTATTGGGACTCAAACAGAATCGAAGGATCTACTTACCTACATTACCACCTTCAATAGGTTAGTCACAGAGACCCAATGACCAGAAGAAAAAAGAACCTCTCTGTTTTACAGGCGATTAAAAGACGAGTTAAAGGACATCTTGTCCCAGATAGTTGATCCTCCTGAGGATTGTCCTTCATTTATCGACCTGGTGGTAAAGTTAGACCACTGGTTAAGCGAGAGAAAGGGTGAGAAAGCTAAAGGAGACTACTCTCATTTTGTCCTGCATAGAGGAGAAAAGAAAGAGGTGAAAGACACTAGTGAACCCATGCAGATAGGCAGTATTCGGGGTCCATTATCTAGTGAAGAACGCGACAAGCGTAGGAAGCTTAACCTCTGTGTCTATTGTGGCAATGGCGGTCATTACGCCAGAGACTGTACTGCTAAACCTAAAACGGCCTTGAAAACCCCCAACGTGAGGACTGGGTATGCTACCCAGTCGGAAAACTAAGAAGCTTGGAGGACAAGGAGATCGATCCTTCAAGTTCTTCCCTGTTACAGATCCCTCAGTTTTTAGCCAACACCTTGGCTCCTGTGCCCAAATACTTCACCATAACAGTAACTCTAATCCTGCCTTCACAACACAGAAAAGCCATGTCCATATTGCTGGATTCTGAGGCCACGGGAAACTTTCTGGATATCTCCTTGGCTAAGGCTCTTGGCATAGACTTTGTTCCCAAACCCCAACCTGAAAAGGTAAGAGCTGTCGACGGTACAGAGTTATCGTCAGGATTACTGTCCTATCAAACCCCTGATATCATTATGTTGTGTGACAATGGGCATTCAGAGAAAATAACATTTTACTTGATTGACACACCTAATTTTGGGGCCATTTTAGGGGTTCCTTGGTTACAAGTACATAACCCTCACATAGATTGGGTCACCAGAAAAGTCACCTTGAGATCCCACTAGTGTATGTTACATTGTTACCAGGAAGCCACTCAATGGCAGTCCCCTATATGTTGTGCGATAGCAGAGGACGCACCATCTTCCTTACCCCCTGAGTACACTGATTATAAAGATGTCTGTGATGAAGTTAAAGCGGTGGCATTGCCCCCTCATCGTTCCTACGATTGTAGGATCGATCTAGTCCATGGTGCTGATCTGCCGGTTAGCAGGGTTTACGCCCTAACGGAACCCGAAACCAAGTACCTCTATGACTATATCCAGGACATGCTAAAGAAAGGGTTTATTCGTCACTCAACTTCACCCGTTTCCTCCCCCATCTTCTTTATACTGAAACGAGAGGGAGGTTTGAGGGCTTGCCTGGACTATCGTGCTTTTAATAAAGTAACGGTGAAGAACAAGTACCCTCTTCCACTCATCTCCAACCTTCTAGATCAGGTGCGAAAAGCCAAGATATTCACCAAGCTCGATCTCCGGGGGGCCTACCATTTGATCCGTGTAAGAGACGGAGATGAGTGGAAGACGGCATTCTGCACCAAATTCGGGCTTTACGAGTACTGCGTAATGCCTTTTGGCTTATGTAATGCCCCCGCGGGCTTTCAGTTTTTTGTAAAGGAAATATTGAGGGACTATCTGGATCTTTTCGTAATCGTCTATATAGACGATATACCGATTTATTCGCAATCAGAACAGGAGCATGTAGAGCATGTTAAAAAGATACTCCAACGCCTTCAAGACAATTATCTGTTCGCCAAACTCGTTAAATGCCTCTTTCATACAAAAAGAGTAGATTTCTTAGGGTTTGTTATCTCCCCTGAAAAAATCCATATGGACCCCTCTAAAGTCTCTGCCATAACCAGTTGGGCAAGTCCTAAGACAGTGAAAGAAGTGCAATCCTTCCTAGGATTTGCCAACTTTTATAGGAGATTCATCGATCATTTCTCTGACATTATCACTCCTATAACTAGGCTCCTAAAAAAGGGGGTGATATTCGAATTGAATGATGAAGCAGAGCAAGCATTCCGCACTCTAAAGGACAGGTTCATCTCCGCTCCCATCATACGTCATGCTGATGGAACACAACCCTATTATTTAGAGGCTGATGCCTCACAATACGCAGTGGGTGGGGTACTATCCCAAAGAGATGTTAAGACTGGAAGTTTTCATCCTGTGGCTTACTTTTCTAAGACCCTTTTCTAAGACCCTGCCGAACAAAACTACACAATAGGAGAAAGAGAGCTACTAGCCATTAAGCTGGCTTTTCAAGAATGGAGACATTATTTACTGGGATCTCCACATGTCATAACCATCTATTCCGATCATCGGAATCTTCAGTTTTTTAAAGCGGCTAGAGCTCTTACTCCCAGACAGATGAGGTGGGTCTCCTTTTTTAGCGAGTATGATTTTGTTATTACATACCGCCCTGGAGTGAAACAAGGTAAAGCAGATGCCTTGTCCCACTTGGGAAAAGACCAGAAACACACCTTGGACTCTCCACTTCCCATAATACCGGACAACAAAATAATCACTGTGGGTGAGATACATAAAGAAGATTCCCAGACCTTCTCTGATAAACTAGCCCTTGCTTATTCCATGATTAATCCCACCGAGTGGTTATCAGACCCCCAGAACAAGATTGTGAATGATTTGTCCTATCACAACAATCGTCTGTATGTTCCCTCGGATGAGATCCGTGCCCTGATCATGAAATGGTGTCATACTCTACCTTTAGCAGGTCATCCTGGAGGGGAAAAAACTGTGCAAACCTGTCAGAGATGGTTTTGGTGGAAGGGAATCACCCAAGACATCAGTGATTTTGTTAAAGCCTGTCTCACTTGTGCAAGACAAAACCCCTCGCATTGTGCTCCTGCTGGCTTGTTGCATCCTTTGCCCATCCCCCATATTCCCTGGTTTTCCATTAGTATGGATTTTATCACTGATTTGCCTGCTACTCGGGGTTTTAAGACAATAATGGTGGTAGTTGACTTGTTATCCAAAATGGCTCATTTTATCACTCTCAAAAAACTACCAGCAGCCAAAGAACTAATAGAGGTGTTCATCAAGCAGATCGTGAGACTGCACGGATTGCCCTCGGTGATCGTTTCCGATCGTGGGCCACAATTCGTGTCAAAATTCTGGCGGGGCATGTGTGAGGCCTTACACATAGATCATCGTCTTTCTTCGGCCTATCACCCTCAGACAGATGGGCAAACGGAGAGAACCAACCAAATTTTAGAACAGTATCTGCGATGTCTATTAAGTACGGTCACTAGAAGTTGGGTACAAGCCCTCCCATTGGCGGAATTCGCCTATAATAACACCACACATTCAGCCACCAAAATCTCTCCTTTTTTCTTTTCTAATGGGTATCACCCTAAATTTCTACCCCTTCATCTTCCTTTCTCTACTTCATAGATACCTGAAGTCACAGAACACCACACTCATCTCACCTCAATATGGAACCAGGCTATACACGAACTATAATCGGCTAAAGAACATATGAAGACACAAGCCGATAAACACAGACGCCCTGCTCCTGACTACGCAGTAGGAGATTCAGTTTGGTTAGCGACCAAAAATCTCAGACTATCAGGACCCAGGAAGTTACAACCCAGATATATAGGGCCATATAAAATACTGCAGATCATTAATCCTGTCGCCTTAAAACTAGAGCTACCACCTGAGTTACAAGTTCATCCCGAATGTCATACTTCTCTGCTTAAGAAGTATGAACCTCCGTCATGTCCTGAACCCCCGCCTCCTCCTGTAAATGTAGAAGGAGAGCTAGAATATGAGGTCAGACGTATTGTAGACTCCCGGAGATATAGAGGAAGATTACAATATCTATTGGATTGGGTAGGGTACACTCCAGAAGACAGGACTTGGGAACCCGCTGATCAGGTACATGCTCCTCTACTGGTACGGCGGTTTCATGCTTTGAACCCCTCAAAACCCCAACCTGTTAATAGACCTTTGGGGGGGAGAACTGTTACACATCAAGCGACCTGTGCCTTGTTGGTGTACAGACAACAGCACTACCACTCCCATAATGCACCGGAGAGTTAGGGTCCTTGTTTGTGTACAATCACATATTACACTGGTAACATATGGTCAGGTGACTGCATGAGTATAAAAGAGGCCTGCCCACTAACCCAGATGCTTGGCTTACTTTTCGTGAGGACCACGCCCCCTGACCTGGATACGTTATGGCTGGACTTCCTGTGACAGCCTGAAACTGTGTTGGATCTGCTCTGCCTTCTGTGGAACCCCTCCGCTAAAACCTTAGAACTGGCTCTCACTCCCTTCGAGAATCCTCTTACTACCCTCAGAAGCGTAACTCTTCAGTAATATTGTTTGGGGTGAAACCAGTCCCAGGATGCTTGTTTCCAGTCCAGAGAGGACCTGGCTTGGCGGTTCGGGCTGGACTGTTCCCATGAAGAACCGGGTCAAGACTGATTTGCATATGGCTGGGTCCAAACTGGGGTGGCATGGTGAGTAAAAGAACGATGGATTAAACCCAGATCTTTGTGAGTGGGGGTGAATGTTTGCATTGTTCAGCATTCCGTCCATCAATTGATCCTTTTGCATTTGAAGTGTTTGCAGGCATATGGGCTTTAGGCACCATTTTTTTTATCCCCGGGAAACTAGGGTCATCTCTGTTTGTGCCTTTAAGCTATCTGGGACTATCTCCTCCGCAAACACTACATTCGCCAACCCAGTTGTCTTCCCACCGGTAGGAGGCTAAGCCCTCTTGGGAGATTTGGATTCGCCCTTTGCATGCCCATACTTGTAGCCCTCAGTACATTGGGGTACAAACCTCCCTTTCTTTTGATCATAGAACCCCCTTCTTCTTAGGTTCAGACTGGGACTGGTTCCCACTACTCCCTTGGGAATTATTTTGGAGGTCTTTTGAGCGCTCCTTATTTTTAAGTTTGTCTCCCCCCTCTTTCTTCTGTTGGGAACCCTGACTACCTTTGTGGGAGTCCCCCTAGAAACCTTTTTGCGCACTCTGGTGCTTGCCCAGACATCCGTCACCCCAGCAAGCTTTCTGGGGTCAGTCAGCATACTGTCCACTAGGTGCTGACGTAACTCAGGAAAACAGATACTGAGCATGTGTTTTCTCATGATTAGATAGTATAATCCGTTAAAATCACTAACCTTGCTGGTCCGCACCCAGCCATTCAATGCATTACTGGAGTAGTCCACAACCTATACCCAGTATTGGTTGAGGATCTTCTGGCTGTCCCTGAATCTTTGGTGATACTTCTCAGGGGTCAGCCCAAACTTGGCAATTAAAATGGCCTTCATAGGGATACACTTGCTTTGGTCCCCAAACTCTAGCATGAGATGTGTGTCCCTCCCCAGTGTAGGCATGTGTTTTCACAGACCACCCCGTCCAGTGCTCCTCAGGAACCATGTGAACTTTCAGCGAAACTTCCTAAGTAGAAAACTATTTATCAGTGTCATCTCCCACCACATAACTGGGCACCAAATCCTTGGGAATGTGAACCCTTTTTACTCCACTAGGTACAGCATGTATGCTGCCACCATCACTGCTTGAATATGCCTGCCTGGCCTTGATATCCAACTCCTTCAGTCTGAGTTCATGAGCCAGTAAAAACTTCTTCTCTGCTAAGGCTCTCTCTGCCTCAGCCTTCTTTTCCTCCCTTTCAGCCTTTTTCTCCTCAGACTCAATTGTTAATTTGGCCATCTGTAGCTTGAATTCTCTCTCCTACCTCCTCTCCCTCAGTTTCTCTGGGGATAGGCAACGGGAAGAGACACTGCTTCCTGCTCTCACAGAAAGCTCAAATTCAGGGATTTGACCCTCAGCCCCTTCAGGTGGTTCCTCAGAAGAGCCAATTCTCAGGCTCCCCCAACCCATCATTCTCCTCGGAGCAAGCTTCTGCCCAGGCCCTCTTCGCCTTTTGTAATTCCACCTTCTTGGTGGTACTCTTGTCTTGCAAAAGTCTTTAAGCTTAGCCACTGTGTAGGTTTCCAAGTTGGATGGCTGAAATTCCATGGATCCAGTTGTCGAACCAGCTGCCAGACAAATGATTTTGAGGAAAAGTTAAAAACCGCCAATCAGTGAGAATTAAAAAAAATTGAAATGGTGTTGGATCTGGATGGGTAGTGTACCCCAAGTTATTGTATGGCACTGCACAAACACAAGTCCTATTTATCGCTGCCACCAATGATAGAAATTGGGCTGTTGGTTGACTAGGGTATGAGCCCAAGTCAGGCAGCAACCACAATCCTAGTCAGGGTAAGAAGCAAGCAACCCTAGTTTCAAGTTTATTTATTTATGATCTTGGAACTCTGAAGAGATCCACATAAACTGAAAGGCCAATAACATATAAAAAAATTGTGCAGCATAGTTTCTACAATCATAAGCGAAAACCGACAGTAAAAAATCTCCAAATACAAAACATTAGAATATTTTATACAATAGAAAATAATTAAAATATCCTTTATGCCCTTAATACTGTATAACATCAGGTTAAAACCAAAGTTAATAAATGCTTCCTTCATATAATGAGCGTTAATACAAATTTAAAAAACACTTAAAAAAGTTAAAACTCCTATGACAAAACATTTCATTTGGTGGCTCATAAATAGAATCAATTAGTGCAGAGGCCAAAAAAATAGATAATTGTAGACAAATTGGTCTCATCCATTTACGCCGACACAATAATAAAGCGGGGCAAATAAATAGCACATGATTAACGTCCTGGATGGAGTTATTACACAAATTACAAATTGGGGAAGAACCATACCATTTAGACAGTACATTATTTAAAGGAAGCATACCCTGCCTCAGCAATAGCCAAAAGCGGCGCACTCCATGGGGCAAGTTCCAGGAAATATAAGCCTGTGCTTTATTTATCACACAGGAGTCTATGGCCGGGTGGATACCCCTCTTTAGAATGCGAGCTTCCCTATCCCTAGTGAAACTTAATTCCCAAGTGGCCTGTTTCAAAGTGGCCCTTAGTTGATATGGCGATAGGGTGAAGAGCAGAGACTCATCCAGTTGTAGCAAGTCAACCGCAATCCTAACATTTTTAAGAATTAATGACTGCTCCTTTAAACTTTCTAGTATTTCTTTCTGAATTAAAAATGTTAGTGTGCCAGGATCACCCTTTACCAGGCTTGCAACACATCGCACTATCCCCGCAAGACCCTGTACCCAGCTACTTCTTAAACCAAATTCTAACCTTAGAGCAGCCACAGGGCAAGCAGAGTTGACTGAGGCTAGGCTCCTTAAAATTTTGCCTTCTGTTGTATTTAAAAAAAAACATTTCTCTACATCAAGCAGTTCAATGCCGTACAACAGCGAAGCAGGGATTTTTGCACGAAAAACCTCTAATAAGAGTGCAAAATGTATTTTTCCAGTGGATCTATAGAGGGAGCCCAAGCTTTTCCCCTGCGTAGTAGCTTTACGGATGCTATTTTCTATATGGGCTTTGTCACTTAGGTTGCCACACACTATTTTTCCCAAGAAAACATAAGATTTTACAAGTTCCAATTTTTGGCCACCCACAGACCATACGAAATTCCCATACTGTAACTTTTTTCTTCCGTGCATGCACATGATTTTACTTTTAGATATATTAATCTTCAAATAGTGGGCCTCTGCAAATTTATGTAGTGCCTGCAGACGACTATTTAATCCCCTAGGTGTTAGATCCAATATTATTATGTTGTCTGCATAAAGTAAACATGCAATCTGTTTTTCCCCCAGTAACGGGGCAATGCCCTCACTTTGAACCAAATTGTGAGGAAGATCAGAGATATATAGGGAGAAAAGTAGGGGAGCAAATAAGCATCCTTGTTTTAGGCCATTTGCAGTAGGGATGGTTTGGGAGAGACCTCTTTCCCCTCCCATTAGGACTCTACACCAGGTGTCCGTATGAAGAGCACGAACTAACTCCAAAAGGGTGGCCGGCATACCCAGGTCTGACAGTTTTCTCCACAGCAGAGGACGATCTACTTTATCGAATGCTGTGGAGAAGTCTATAAAGGCTGTATACACCCTTCCTCCTCTAACTTTAACATATTTTTCATTTATTACCTGTTGTGCAGTTAGGTTGTCGATTGTTCCATGATTTTTCCTAAACCCGGTTTGCTCCAACGGTAAGATTTTAACCGCATCCACCCAGTCATTAATTTGGGTCAAGAGGCATTTAGCAAAAACTTTACCCACTGCGTCAAGAAGTGCAATTTGACGATAGTTGTGTGGAGCATCTCGATCTCCTTTCTTAAACAGAGGGACTATTATACTCCCCTTCCAAGAGGGGGGAACCATTTTGTTTGTATAGCAATACTTGAACACTGGATAAAGAATTTTACTCCACAGTATACTATTTTGTTTTAGAACTGTGATTGGTAATTCATCGGGGCCCATCGCTCCAGAGGAGCGCATCCCCCTGATCGCCATTTCTATTTCTTTTTCAGATGGCGATCCATACGATGAGGGTTCTTCCTTTAGTGCAATATACTTAATTGCCATTGCATTATCTGCATATAAATCCTGAATAAAGCTAACTCATTTATGCTCTTCAATGGCCACAGGGAGTGGTCGAGATCTAGCTCCACATCCCTCCCCGATAAGAGACCAAAAGGTTCTTACCTGGCCTTTAAAGTCTGCTTCTCTCAGTTAAATCCAAATGTTATCTTCCCTCTCTTTCCTTAACTTAACCTTTACCCTAGTCCTCCTCCTTTTTAATAATAATATTCTATAATATCTTTCCGAGGAGTAATTCAAGTACTGTTCCCTAACTAGTTTATTTATTTCGAGGTTTAACGGCAGGAAGGGTCTGGGGACTACTTTAGTGCTTTTTCTTTGATTCACCTTCTTTGCAATTTCTACCGCTTGATTCATAAATGTGTTAAAACTAGCAATTTCTGTTCCATTCCAACTAGGCAAGTTCTCTACAGTGACCTCTAAGACACTGTCAAGGCCCAAGATGGCTTTGTTATCCCAATGACATCTCCTTGTTTTCTTAGCAAAACTAACAGATTCACCATTTAATGCCCATGGATCATACGAAAACAAATTTAAATTTACGATAAGAGTTAGTACTTTATGGTCACTACAGAAAAAATTGGAGACCTTTAGGTCTTTTTTATAAAAAGAAGGAGGAACTTCCCACTACCACATAGTCTAAGATAGATTCTCCACTATACGTTTTACAAGTAAAGGTTGCTGGTGTATCCGAACAAAATCTTCCATTTACTATAATGCCATCAACCTTCATTAATTCATCAATAAGCATTTTCCCTCTCTTATTAGTTCTAATATTTTGTGGAAAGAGCGCTTGTGGGATCTGCATAGATTCTTCTTTTTCTTTATTTCGGAATCTATCCAAAGTAGAGTTAGAGATTTTACAGTTCAGATCCCCTACCAGAACTATATGAGGGGGAAGTTCTACATCATTAACTTTTTTAATGTAGGAAAAAAACGCCTTTAAGAGAACATCAAGAGAGGCATCTGGCGGAATATAGGCATTTATCAACATTAGTGGTGGACTTTTTACATTATTATCAAGATTATACAACATAATTGCCAAAAAAAGATTACTAGGATCTTTATAGTAATCGTAATTCCATTTTATCTTATTTGACAGTAAGCAGGCCACCCCTCCCTTTGCATGTCCCCTCCTGGACGGGGTTGCTTTACAGTCTAGAGTGAAATAATCTTTACATAGCAGTTCCTCTGTACACCAGGTCTCCTGAAGACAAATCACGTTTGCATCTAACGCACTTAAATATTGTAACTTCTCCCTACAATTCTTTATTCCTGCAGCATTCAAAGATATTATTTTTAGTTTGTTGCTAGAAGGATGGCTGTTGTAGATGTTTACTGTTTGATCTGCTCGATAGTACACCGGGTAACCAATTCCATTTTGGACTCTCTTCTTTAGAATTCCATTTAAAGGAAAGGAGGGGGCATTCTTTAAGTTTCACTTGTCTACCATTTTTAGTAATACAGATTTTTAATTCCTCTGTTTCATACAAGCAATCTCTACTATCTGAAAGTGAGTGAGTTGACAGAGACCTATTGTCGAGGGCTCTATTTCGGGGTATCTCAAAGAATGGAATGACATCAATCCCCCTGCTTTGTAGGCCTTCTGACCATTGTAATATAAGATTTGCAATAATTTTGGAATTAAACCTCACCCTCGACTTATAACCAACTTCTGTATTTAAGATGGAGACTAAACTTATATCACTACTTTGTATAAGTTTCAAACTTTCAATCTCCAAGAGACATTTAAGAAGCGAAGTCCTATTTAATATTAAATCTGTATCAAACAGAGGAATAAAATCTAACTGGAGTGTGTCCATACTTTCCCAGAGGGGTTCGACACCAGTTATCTGTGGTTTACCTCTTATTTTTACAGTGTCAGGGAAGGGGACAGCCAGGGGGTTAAGCACTGATGAGAGAAGGTTAACTGGCCTCGACTGCTCCACTGTTATAGGTAATGGAAGCCCCTCTGTTATGGTATTAGCACAATCTCCTGTGGAGTGCGCAATATTCGAGGGGGAGGCCTCATAGACCATCATCAACTCTGTTGTTAGATCTTTATTTTGAGGGTTCCCAAAATCAATTTCATCCTCCAGCTTCATATCTCGTGATGCATTCTGCAGAGGCTGGGGGGAAGTCTCCGTACTAACTGAAACCTTGATGTTTTCTTTAAAATGAATTCTCATTTGCTTCTTTTTTGAGAATCTTCGTGTTGATTTCATCTTTTTCCCTCTATTCTTTTCCTTTTTCCCATTTCTCCCATTTTTTTCCAGGTGCGAGGCTCCTAAGACATTGTCTTTCTCCCCACTTGACTGGGTTTTGAAAATAGGGAATACTTCCTGGTCTATCCTTCTAGGTGAGCCCACCGAGCCTTTTACTTTTTGAGCTGAATCAGAGATAACCTGTATGGGTTCAGGTAGAGGTTCGGGGGTCTTCTTTAGCATCACAGCTTTATTCTTTATCTTATCAATTTCAATTTGGGGATTGCCATCATGAGCAGTACAGGCTGATTGACTACTAGCAACATCAAGTATATTCTCTAGAACCTCTTCTACCTTTACTTCCGCTTCTACTTGTTCAGTATGAACACTTGAACTAGTCTCCCTCTCCCGATTACTTTTTAACAATACCTTTAATATTTGAGTTACAGTTTCCAACACACAGTCGGAACCTCCTACAAATTTTTCAAGTAGCGTTAGGATAGAGGATAATAAATGTTCTAAGGATACTATTGAATCCGAGACTATTATATCCTTCCTTAGAGTTTGACTGGGTTGGGTATCACAGATATTTAGATCAGGGGTCAAAGAGGGGTGTGATTTCAAAAGAGAATAATTAGATTTATTAGAGGGGGTACTACTGAATAATTTTAGTCCTATAGGACTTGTATTTGCTATAGGACTTTGTATTTGCTAGTTCCGTAATCTTGCTAGTATCATGAGAAATATACCACCTGCAAAGCTCTAAATCCAAATCAGAGAGAGTAAAATCTTTATTTTGGACATCCTCTGCTAAATAGGGACCAGGGGGCTCTTCTATGATTAAGTGCGGTGTGTGTGGTGTTCTGTGTGGGATTACATCTGCCGTCTTAGGAGATGGTGGAGTAGATCCTAAAGATACCAGAAGGACTGGAGAGCCGGTCAGGTCCCCAGGGCACCGTACTGGATGCCTCTGGGATTCTAGGGGTTCTCCTCCTCCATGCTTACTATCAGTAGTATGTGATTCCTTGACCTCAACCATATCAACCATATCAGTGACAGTGACAGTATTAACAGTATTAGCAATATTAACCATTACACCATCATTCCCAATCACATTATCTCCCCCATTCCAAATGGTTGAGGTATTTGACTCAACATGAAGATTTTTTTCCTTTCCCCTTTCCCATAGGCTAAATAGTTGACTTTTTCCTTTCGACAGCATGCCTGAGATATCCTTGTTACGTAAGGGATTTGATTTAGTTTTTGCACAGATCCTACCCACCAGTAATCGCCCTGACCTAAGTTTTCTTGCCGTCATTTTATTTAAGGCCTGCACAAAAAACGCACTGCGTAGGGAACGAATTTCAAATATATTATCAATTATATTAGTTATATTTGTTGTAGACTTATTCTTATTCTTATATATTTGTCACAAACTTAATTACAGTCTCTTAATTTCATTCCAGAACAAAATAGCTCTCTCTATAACAACTGGAGCCTATACTGTCCTTTCTCTGCCTAAAAATAAAAGGTCCAAGGACAAAGGACAAAGGGACAAAGGGACAAAAGGGACAAAAGGATAGAGCGTTACACCATAAGTAACTATAGATAACAGATAAAATAGTTCAAAGACAGAGTCCAGAGTCACCAAAGTCACAGGACAGGAGGACCAAAGTCAGAATGCTCTGCGATAACCCGCGTGCAAGCAAATGTTCTTTTCAGTGGTAGTTCCCGGTGTCCCCACAAAGTCCACACAGTGTTAACTGCTACTGACCACTACTGCTACTTCTACTGCTACATCTACTGACTTTATCTGCCTGGTCACAATTATTGCAGGGTCACAATTATTGCGGGGTGAACATAAGGTGCATAGAATGCATAAGATGTATAAGGTGGGAAAGCGTCCAGCAGCTTTGGCCTTAGGTCTCAGGTCAGCCTCCGTTCTAAAAAAAAAAAAAAAAAATGCACAGGTGACACAAACACAGATACATCCCAGGTCCATTCCACCTTTGAAGCTTCCCTTGCTCACTTTGCCACTGGATTCAAGATAGCCTGGCTGATGAGGGCTGTGAGCCCGAAACCAGTCCCAGGATGCTTGTTTCCGGTCCAGGGAAGACATGGCTTGGCAGTTCGGGCTGGACTGTTCCCATGAGGCACAGGGTCAGACTGATTTGCATATGGCCATGTCTGAACTGGGGTGGCAGAGTGAGCTAAAGAATGATGATGGATTAAACCCAGATCAGTTGACTGGGGGTGAGTGCTTGTAATGTCAACACTCCGTCCATCATCCCCTTTGGTTTTGCTTCCAATATTATGCCAATATTATGCCATCCATCTGTCTCTGTCTCTGTCTCTGTTAGGTGTGAGTGTTAATAGCCCACTAGGTTCAGGCGCTCAGACGGTCTCTGGGGGACCCCGTACATAAGAGATAGAAGATGAAGGTTAAGGGAGAAGGGCGAAGGGTGAAGGAAAAGATAGACAGAGAGCCACACTCCGAGCTCCGCGCTCTCTCTGTGCTCTCTGAGCTCTTCAGAGCAGGCCTTCCTCTAGGCTCCTAGGCTCCTGCACTTGCAAAGTCCTCAGACCAGTCCTCAGCCCAGTCCTAGTTTTGAACTTGCAAAGTCCTCAGCACAGTCCTTGTTTTGAAAAACAACCTGCTACCTGCTAGGGGGGTAGGGGCGGTAGCGGGGAGCACCGCTATGTCTAAATCGTTCCGCACTGCCCCGCTCCTCTCGCACACCACTCAGCTCTGCTTCACTTCCCCTCACCTTGCTCACTCGCTCAAGCTGCCTGCTCTGGTCCAGCGGGCCGCCCACTGAACGTCGGCCTCACGCCTCAGGCACCCAGGGACCGGCGCCAGCCCAGTAGACCCAGCAACCGGCGGCAATCTCAACAGACCGGCGGACCGCGACTGCGGCAGTCCCTTGCGGCTCCTTGCGGCTCCGTGCGGCTCACAGTTTTGCGGCTTCGTGCGGCTCACAGTTTCGCAGCTTGAGCCTCCGCCTCCGCCACAGGTGCGCTACGTGTAGTGCGTGGTGCATCTCCAATCTGCTGCCTTTGCACTGCTCTTCTCGTGGCGTGGCGCAGTGTGAAGGCAGCGGTCTCACCTTGAAGAATGTGTGACTGCAGGGAGCCGCTTCTACTCACACACCATTTCTAGCGCACATACTGATGAAACTTGATACCACTGGAGTATGTTTTACATACTCCCTGAATGAAAAGGGAAATTCCCAAATTAACCTACAGAATTGAGGGTTGGACAGGAGGGGTCTAAAATAGGGACCGAGAGGTCCTGATGAAAGCTGTACAGACCTTCTATTGAGGGCTATTGGAAACTGGCTGAAACATGTTAACATGCAGTAAGGAGGGGTGAACGGTTACTAACAATCTTTTTCACCACCATCCTATCCTTTTTTAACCCTGGCCGGTTAATCCAGGAATAAAGCGTAGCAGCAGATATACCTGCGCTAGTTTTAATGAACACTAACTGCACATTTATTTGTTTTTGATCCCGTTATTATTTGTATGTTTGTATTGTCTACCCCTCCCCTTTGCTCCACCCCAGGCGTTGGTCTGCGCGGGAATGTTAGTTAGCAAACCCAATGATGAAGCATGGCACAATTTGTGAGTGAGAGCTCACTCTGAGCACATGCCACTTGCACAAGATTATACAGTTGCATCCTCCACTCCTACCTCTCTTTTGTGTGGACAGCTCACTTCCAGGGAGTCAGGACTGGGGTTTCACCACTTGGCAGGGCAAACTCACAAATGCCAAAGTCCAGATGCAGAGGCAGGTAAGTTGGATGTATTTTATGTCCGTGAGACTTCAGATCAGGAGGCAAGACATCTAGCCCTTGGAGTCACTCTGGGTTCAAGTGACGCAGGTCCAGTCCTTCTTATTCTGGCAGGGGGACAACAGGCAGCAGGACAGCACAGTAATTAAGGAATCCAGCAAAGCAGCAGTCCAGCAGAGTGGCAGTCCTTCAACAGCACAGCAGTCCTCCTACATGGCTTCACAGGTCCAGAAGTGTACTGCAGTGGTGGTGCCAGAGGTCCAGTACTTATACCCAGTTGTGCTCTTGAAGTGGAGGAAACTGTCTTTGAAGTGGACAGAGGTGCATGATGCAGTACACATAGAAAGAGGTAAAAACGAGTAGCAATAAACATATTTTTCCTTGTTACGCTGCACCTCAGGAGGCGTATGGATTAGGTACTTCCCCAGGTTTACATGATTTTGTAAATCTAAGGCAGCATCAAAATCCATGAGTGTTGCATGGGAAAACCCACCGCAACGTCCATGGAACGCCTCCCGGGCGCTGAGTAAAGCGACCCAGCGATTTGCACTGTGTTGCCTTACTCAAATTTTATAAGGCCAGGGTGGCTTTGCATGGCTTCTTAATTCGGAGTGAGAGCCCTGTTTCACGCGTGTACCACTTTACATGGTGCAAAAGTGATGCAGGGTTCTCATAAATATTCCCCTACATGTTCAACCTTTTAAATACACTGCACCCTGCCCTTGCGGCTGTCCAGGGCCTACCTTAGGGGTGACTTATATGTATTAAAATGGAAGGATTGGGCTTGGCAAGGTCGCCGGGCAGTTTAAAACTGCACATACAGGCTTTGCAATAGCAGGCCTGAGACATGTTTAAAGTGCTATTGAAGTGGGTGGCACAATCAGTGCTGCGGGCCTACTAGTAACGTTTAATTTACAGGACCTCAGCACATTGAGTGCACTTTACTAGGGATTGCTAAGTAAATTAAATATATCAATTGTGGATAAGCCAATGTTACCATGTTTAAAGCAGTGAGCACAGTGGTCGAAGTGGGCGGGATCGGCAGGGCACGGCGTGCCCCTACTTCTTTAATTTCATTGAGTCCGTTCCCCTACTTTCTTATTTTATACATGCCTCCCGGATGGCAGAAATCGCCAAGGCCGATATATAAGGCTCGGCTTTTGGGGACGGGCGGAACGGGCAGAGAAGGAAAAGGACTCTGTCTTTTCCTTCGTGCCCAGAGAAGACAAGGACAGTGTCCAGTTCTCCTGCCGCTCGCAGATGCCCCCCCTCTTTGTTCCCTCTGTCTTCCCTCTCTTTCTGTCTCGCTCCTCCTCATTTAGTGAAAACAGAGACTTCAAGAAACAGGTAGGTATTACCTTCTCTTTCCTCCTTTCGTCTATTTGCTCCCCTGTGAAATGGATCCAAGAAAGAAAAACACTTTTGCTGGAAACGTCGTCTTTTTCTGACATTTTTCACTTTCTAAGTGCAGCCTAGGGGTGGAGAGAGATAAAACATTCAAAATATGAAAAATAACTAACTAACTAACTAAAGCAAGACAGCGTGGTTGCAAGGTGGCCAGATTGATTTATTCACACCTAAACACATTAGCGCCACTTTACAGTGTTTGCCAGTGAAGCGCTACTTTTGTTTTCTTGTCGCTCTTTGAACAACATTGTTTTCCCTGGGTGGGAAAGCGCACTATTCCTGGAGGTACTGAAATACCTGCTTGATGGGTGAATTAGAAAACAAAATGTGTACAGTGGCTGTGTGTTCACGAATGTGGTCTTTTTAAACCATACTGCTTACGTTTTGTAAGGATATAAGCAATGGGCATTGAAGCGGGTCCCTTCTGAGCCCTGTAGTCATGGCCTTAACTTTTCAGGCAAAAGCACTCACTAATTTCTGAATGAGTGTAAAAATAAAAAGGTAACCATGTTGTTCCTGCTTACATTTCACATGCTTTACTTAATTTTGCATTCCCTATTAGTGTTTGCTTTTTCTAGGATGTTGTTAATTTTTTTTTAGGCAGCATATTGCTCTTGTCTAGGGCGTAATTTGAATTGAGTCACATCCAGGTGTTTATAGCGGGCCAGTGCACTGCAAGTTTCTCTCAGTGGGGCAGTATGGTGTTCAGTGGGGGAGAGGATGTGGCACTATGGTCAGAGCTGCTGAATCTGTAACTGGGAAACCAGGTTCAGCCTTCATGACCAGTCCACCAGACCACTCCCCCTGAGGGAGCACATTCCCATGCTAGACCTCAGAATGCCCCACAAGATCTTAAAAGCCAAGGTGTCTTAGCACCAGCAGGTGGACCCTAGCAGTGGCAAGTGTGGGTTAACCTTGAAGGCCTGTCCGCCACAATTTATTCTGAAGTTCACCTCCAGTCTTGCAGACAGACCTATGAAGCAGCACACCATAGAGTGACAGTGATTCTGTCACTGAGGTCACAGGACCCTTGAGCAGGGTGGCTCTAGGGCAGTGTGACCACACCAGGCGCTGACCAGCCACGGTCCATGCAGCTAACAGCAGTGGGGCAGAGGGGCCGGGTAAGGGGGGATTTCGAGGGACGATGCAGAGGGAAAATTAAATAAATAATTAATTTTCCCTCTGCATCGTCCCTCGAAATCCCCCCTTACCCGGCCCCACTGCCCACCGCTGTTACCAGCATTGACCGCGGCTGGCGCTGACTTCAGGTGGGGTTGTCGTGTTTGCAAGTATAACATGGTTTTAAAAGCACTTGCTGCCTCCTTCCTGGCCTCCAACAATTTTCGGCAACAATAAAAATGTCATGATAACTCCAGTGATTAATGTTCTTAGTAGAGAGAGATGGTGTTTTGTCTAGTGGATGTTTTGACTCATGGAAAGGAAGTGCAGAGGGTTAATGTGCCTGCTGCTAAGAACATGTACCATGCAGATCACAAAGTGCACATGATGTAAATAGGTTTTGTCAGAGAGACCCTATTGTTACTTGCAGTTAATACGTTAAAATCCTAACATAGAACAGTGAGCTCTTAACTGTCATGTAAGAGCTGCATGCAAACTGCAAGGTATAAATTAGAGCGTTATGGTTTTTCCCCAGTCTTTGTTTATCCTAATGTTGCAAAAAAAGGTTGATTTGGGTAGAAACCAATTCTGATTATTAAAGAGAACCACCAACCATGTTATTACGTTTTAAATTCTGAGTTTGTGTTTCTCCAGACCAATCACTATTAAACTATGCTGCCTACTAGTATGGTTGTCATGTGACTCCTACACCTTGTAGTCCTTTGTCCTATGTAACATTTCCTATATACAGTGATTGACACACATATGATTGATTGTCTCTGTCTAATATGTGTGATGTAAAGTGCTCTGACACCCTACACTGGTATTGGTGGTGCTGAACATTTTCTGATACTTTATTATTTTGACATTTTTACACATGCTAACAGTCTCTGCAAAGATGTTTCCTTATTAGTACCAGTGGAACATACAACTGCAGCAGTGAGAAAGGTGACCAGTCAACCTTTGCAAAGGGCCCTCCACTTCACAGCAGCACAAGGCACATTTTTAAGGAACTTTTGATCCGTTTGAGCTATAAATAATTTACTAGTTAAAATCGTCAGATTATGCAGCAGATGATGTATTATGTGGCAAATATGGTAGAGCCATAATTATGTGGAAAACATTTGCAAACTAGGATATTTTGCCATTCATGTTTGAACTGCTCTTGTGGAAAAAGGGAGGAGAAGTGCTGATGACAGAAACTCCATGGCTGGGAGACAAATGGTTGCGATTCCACTTTTAAGGATATTTGGGACATTCTGTGATTGGAAACGTACCCCACTTTGTCAATGTATTTTAATGTCAATAACTCATATTAAACCTTAAATAAACATGTGTATCCATTGGTTAAATTAAATAACGTAATAAGCTGTAACCGGTTAGTGAAATGGGAAACAAATACTAAAAATTGGGATATTTTGCTGACTCCGCCCACTGACCCAATCCACGGGTTATTCCCGCCCTCTGATTCTCCACCCACAGTTCCCCTACTTTTTTTCCCCCACTTCGACCACTGAGTGAGCACATGCACTTTAGCACTGGTTAGCAGTGGTGAAGTGTCCAGAGTCCTAAATCCAACAAAAACGAATTTAGCAAAAAGGGGAAGAGGAAGGCAGAAAGTCTTGGGGTGACCCTGCAGAGAGGGCCATTTCCAATAATTACTTTCAACTATAGTTCTGGGATATGCTGTTTGTCTGTTTAACCATTATAGAGCTGGATTATATTATGTTTTCACAAGCCATTTTCATATAAGTTCTGCTGGTACAAAATATACAGATAATACCACTGATTTTAAGTGAAAACAAAAATCTGATAACATTTAAAGGTTTCCCACATTTATAAAGGATTCTGTATTTTGTCTAACGTAATATCCAAGTTAGTCACTTGGAAATCATAACTTTTCCATGCATTTCAGATATGGTTCAAAGGAATTAAAAAAATATATATTTCAGGTGTTTGACACCTTAAATACCTGATTGAACACATCCTTTAATTTTGCATCAACCTAAAGTTGAAGTGATCATTGTTTTCTGACATTTTGTCCATCCGTGCTCTCTGCTGCTCTTTTTGAGCGTGGATGGCATATGAGGCAGGGTATGGATTATCCGAGTGCACACTAAGCAAGTAGCCTTGAGTTAATAGAGCCTGAATCTCCACCCCATGCAGTAGCGCCCAGTAACATAGCGAGGGTGTTATTGGTCTTAATGTAAGCAACAAAAAATGGGTTTTCTGCCCAACATCCATGTTGGGTAGCAACAAACTGTCATAATTAGGACACAGTTGGACCTCACATACCTGGGCTGTGGTAGCACTGCGCCTTCTGCACCAATGACAGCTGCATCCCTGGCAGCACCCAGCATTAGAGTCTGGATGCTGCTGCCTTGAAATGCCATCAGTGCAGGACTCCATCAGATAATATGGGTCCGGAGTATAAAGAGTGACATTGGGGCATATTATCAAGGGCAGTATCGCCACTTTAGCGGCACTTTTTGCCGATAAAGCGGCGATATTTTTATCGCCCTATTAGCAAGCTGTCGCTAACAGCTGTTAGCGACAGCTTAATGGCGATAGCGGCCGTTTTGTTGCCGCTTTGCATGTCAGCGATAATTATCGCTAATGACATGCAAAGTAGGCGTTCCCAACTAAAAGCAACTGCAAACAGTCGCAAACACAACTTCCCCCTATTATCAATGCCCGCGAAGCGATAAAAAAAGTCGCGCTAACCGCGATTATCGCTGGAATTTAACACCTGCTAAAAACTTGACTTACCTATTTTCTCAATGGGAGGTGGATTGTGAGGCTGAGTCCACCATGGCCTATCATCAAGGATTCCCCTATCGCTGGTGTTTTATCACAGGATTTCCTGCGATATTCTCGCATTTCGCCGCTATCGCTGGATTTTTTATCGCCTTGGAGATAAGCGTTGCTAATAACGCGCTATCTCGGCGATGAAATCCAGCGATAGCCAGCGATAAAAAAAACAGCGCTAAGCGCGCTTTGCGATCCTTGCTAATATGCCCCATAGTTCATAGCAAGGACTGAATTGTGCTGACTTTATTTCCTTAAACATCTCATGAAGCTGTAGTGCTTTGTACAGCAGTGGCACACGTACTCTCTGTTAGGGATCTAAAGTAAACTGCAAGGTTTTCGGCTGGCTCAGTAGAAGAGTATGTCTATTTCCCATTATACCTACTGCAAAGGACTTGATTACAAGTTGGGCGGTTAATTCCTCCCTGTGCATAAACCCCTGTTTATTTTGGAGCTATGAGTTGTGAGGTATTTAACCCATCCGATAATTATCGGATGCGTTAAATAACTCAATCTACATTAAATTTCAGCAGGTCAGATCTGCTGAAATTTAGTGGGGGGGAAAACTATATGGCATTTACCATCTCATGCGGATTTTAGTGTGTTAAACACCAAAATCCTCATGTTATTCCCCAACAACTCGTAATAGGTGGCATTTATCACACACGATAAATAACCATGGTATCGTTATTTATCATGGGCGATAATTACCACCTATACTCGTAATCTGGATCATAATGTCCAAATAGGCAGTGCTCGGGATAGTGGCACAAATGTACAGCAGGATGGCTAGCACTGAGAATAGGAAGCAACTTCCACACCCTACAAATTCTAGAGGATGTGGTATTGGGATACTAATGAAACAGCATTTAAATCTGTGGATATAGGCCCCATAGCAGACGTGACTTTAAAGCTACACACATCTGCATCAACCAAACAGTCTTGATTTCTTGTTTTGTTATTTGCCATTGTTTTGCCATATTTAGAGTAAGAGGGGAGTTAATGTTTTTAGACTGTTGTTTTACTTACCAAGAATTTGCATCTGGTGGTTGTTCTCGGCAATTGTAAAATGTGTTTTCTTAAGCATTCTCAACAGATATTCTTAAAAGTCAAAGCAAACTTCTTTATCTGAAAGTTGGAACTTTGTAAAGAGAAACAGAATAATGCCTTTACAATATTGCAGCAAATTTTTGTGATTTTTCAATTCAATTGAGGTCTTCTATTGTGCCTATTTTACCATGGATGTGGCTTGAACTGCTGAAAGCTAGAGATGTCATTTCGAACCTGGGAAGAAGGTAGCAACTACAGCCTGTAAATTTGGGTGACCTCAGCATAAATCCACAAGCTGTAGTTGCTCAGCTCTGGGATGGAAAGAGGTTGGGTGGTCACTGACTTTGGTCAATGCTCACTTTGGGAAATACCAACATTTACACAAGTGATCTCTATCTTATATACATGTCTCTTCACATCTGCGACCAATTAACCCTCCACCTATTTCCCCCAAAATGTTAAGGCCCTGATTACGAGTGGGTCGCTCAGTACTTAATTTGTAAAATAATAAGTGCCAGGGCCCTGACCAGGAGGCCACTGCAGCTTGCACCACCCATCGCCCCTGTCATCGCTGCCAAAACAACTACTAACCATCTCTCTCACCTGCAAGTGCAAATCTTCAGATTATTCCAGGTCCCCAAAGCTAAAGGAATGGCTGGGGAGGCAGGTATTAGTAATTTTTAATGTATATTTTATTTAAAAACAACCATTGTTCTACGAATCTCTTAATTAGACGAGCAGCGCCACTATGTGGCAGACTGTCCTTAGTTTGTGTTGACAATTAAGTGCCGGTGCCCAGCCCCGGAAACCAATTAAGTGTGGGTGCTGAGCTCCGGAAACCACCAGCTCAAATTAAGCTCTAGGAGTCACTGTTTTCTGACCCCTGCGACCCAAAAACCTGTTTGCGCAGAGGTTGGAATTACTAGTTTTTTATTTTTTATTTAACATATCCAATAATTATCAGATGTGTTACATACCTTAACCTTTGTTAAATTTCGGCGGGTCAAACCTGATGAAAGATAACAAGGGAAAAGCATACACTATTTTACTGTATCATGTGGGTTTTGGTGTGGTAAACATGTTATTCCCCAGAAACTCGTGACAGGTGCTATTTATGGCATCCGATAATTAACACCTTTTATTGTTATTTACCATGTGCAATAAGTAGCACCTATACTCGTGTCCAATTGAGACACATATGTTATTATATATTGGCAGTTTTTCATTACTGTTGTGTTAACACTTCTAAAACTGCCAAGTGTGTGATATAATCTGCCACACTTTCTCTTTTTATGTCATTTGCTGGTGGCTTTAATCTGATACATTTGGTCCTCCTGCGCATGCCTCACGTTTTTTATTTAACACACAAGGTGCTATTTTCGATTACATTTTGCAGCAAAGGACTACAGGCAGCCGGCTGCTTGAGAGAACGTCCTGCCTGATAAAATGTACTTTCAGAACACTGCTTCACATCAGGCATTGCATACTCGAGGTGAAGCACGAGGCGTGAGTCTAGGGAGGCTGACTAAGGCAATTTCCCATAAATTGTGCCACTAAATATCACGGGGTGTCTTAAATGGCTGCAAATGTGATGATAAGCCGAATTCTCCTGCTCCATCTTTTAATGATTACCTTTACAAACATGAAAAGAAAATGTGGCTGAAACAGCGTTTTCGTTGGTTTGGCGTTCGCTGCCTTTTATCCTTATTTTTTAGGTCCCTGCTCCTCGTGTGCTAAAATAATGACTTCTGGTGAAAAAAACGTCAGACTGTTTAACACCGGAAGTCTGATGGCTTTTAGAGTTCTAATTTGTATTTTAGGGCTGGCAGTGCCCCTTTATACTCAGCATTACTGGGTAATAGTTTAGGGCACTCATTAAAGCCTAGGTAAGGGCAACATGCAATTCGATTTTAATTATGCAATCGCACCGAGGCATGCCTTATGAAAATTATAGTATAATGAAAGATAACTGAATGACCTCCAATGTCAAAAATCTTTAAACATTATCCCATGCCTGCAGCCAGCAAAACAATTTCCTCTCAGACACTGACACAATTACCTAATAAATATCTAATAAAGTAATGAAGGTCATTTATTGGCTTGAATAATTCTACTACAAAACACACTACTACTAGACACATACACACGCACGCGTGTGCGCACACACACACACACAGCACTGGAATATTCTGCGGATCTAGGGATGTAGTTGCGCTCTTGAATATGTTGTTCTCTAGAATTGTTGACAACTGACCTAAAACGCCTTTACTTTGTCATTGTACATTAATATCTAGGCTACCACACACATCGTAAGTGGGAGTCAGCGGTATTCCAGAGGAGTAGGGGTCTAGGGGATTTTGGACTTTTTTTTATGCATGTCTGTTATTTTATTACAAGATTGGAGGTTCATATTATGCTTTCTTAATTAGCTGTATTTGTTATGGCAGCCACAAATCACAAAAAAACTACACATTCCATCAAACCTTTGGTCACAAACTACAGGTTGAGGGGAAGGGAAATCACCAATCAGTCAATAACTTACTCTATATATAGCAGTCATCAGAAATAAACAGCCTCTTTGATACTGCTTTGGCACATCACTCAATTCTGTATTCTATTGTTAGAAATGTAATTGAAATGTGTTTGTTATTGCATATGTGATGATGTGTTGGACCTAATTGGCCCAATGTTTGGGTGAAATGTATCCCACGTAATTTCATATTTTGCTTATGTTTAAACTGTTAACAGCTTAACTTTCTCTTGCTCCAAACTTGTTTTGAACAGAAAAGGTCTCACAGAAGCTGCAAAACGTAATATTTTCCCGTGTGCTTCACTACCAACATGCACTGAGCAATTTGAAGAAACTGTATGAATACAATCATCTTTTTATCTCACCGCGACTCCATTATTAAGTGAAATTCATTTTCCAGTGGATGTCATGGTTCAGCCAACTTATATTTGCAATTTCAAAATTTGTAGTTTATATGCAGCAGAACTGTGAAAGAAAGTACTTTACACAGAGTAGTAACTTCCTCTTTTGGTTCCTTGGACTCATCCCTGGTGTTTGAAGACTATTGGGATTTTCATAATGGATGGACGGCACCACTCATCCTTTGTCTGAATCAACATTGCCATTGTTTAGAAATATCAAGTAAGTTCTATGTAAGACATTTCTATTTGACTGGCTGATGACTGAGTGAGTCATAAGTGGCACCACCAACTATGTTTTCTCCATTTTTGATTTGTGTTGTTGGCTGCTGGGGGATCTTGGGAACTAAGAGGTGTCTCAAGGTCCAGGGGAGGTTTATGTTGGAGGGTAAGGAACAAGAGGACCCAGATTACTGCAAAGGCAATGCGTATTTTGGGGCTGTATTGGAGTGTTGGGGGCATGGGAATATTTTTCATATTTTAGATTCTTTATTACAACTTTAGTGCTATCCATCTGAGGGTGATTTTCTGTGTGGAGCCTGGTGCACCAGTGCCATAGTCCGGAGGTTGTTACCTCAATTGTAATTGATCTTTCACACTCTCATTACTGCTGTCGTGATTCTAAACCAATCATAAACCAGCTTGTTCCTTTAATGCATCACACAGGGGCGGCTCCTCCGCTAAGGCGGAGGACCGTCGTCGCATTGCTCTCAGAGCAGGAAAAATACAATGATAATAACTTTGGGCCTGATTACGATGGCGGACGGACTTAAGTCCGTCCGCCATCGTCACGGGGAATGGGTCCGGCCGCCTATATGGCAGCGGTCCAGCAAGTGCAATCACAATGCGACCGCCACTGTGGCGGTCGCATTGTGCATTTTTACCATTGCGGCGGGTGCTGCTGGCTGCAGCACCCACCACAATGGTAAAAATGCAAGTTTTGCATTTCCCTGCACTATGTGGCAGGCCCCACGCGGTGCCTCCCACATGGTGCAGGGAAATGTTGGGGGGCACCATAGGTTCCCTCCCAAGTACAAATCTTGAGTGACCCTGCTGAAGGGGGGCCCGCTACGGGCCCCCAAAATACATCCCCGCCAGCCTGTGAATGGCAGTTGAACCGCCATACACAGGCTGGCGGTGATGCAGCATCCTAATCTGGCGGACGGTACCTGCTAGGCACTGCCACCATTTTGTAGATGCAGGGTGGGTCCGACAGGCAATCGTAACGATTACCTGTGTCGGACCCGTGGCGGACGGACTTCCCATCCGCCAGCAATCCGCCCGCCATCCTTATCTGGCAGTTGGAGAATGGCTGCACAATGGCGGTGAATCCGCCACCGGCAGACTGCCGGTGGCGGATTCACTGCTATCCTAATCAGCCCCTTTGTTATTATCATTTTATTTTTTGTAGGTTTGGGGCTGGGTTAGGGCAGGGCAGGGTTGGTGGTACAGGGGGGAGGAGTGGTTTGTACACTCCAAGTACGCATGACTTTTTGGCTGGCCGTCTGGGGCTGGCCAAACAGTCATTCGCACTTTGCATGTTCCCTGTCCCTGTCTGATCGCCGAACCACGGTGCTCAGCACAATCACAACGCTGCGTTGTGATTGGCTTAGGGGAGCCTGGGTGCTTCCTGCTTCCGGGACTCACCGGAAAAGGAGACATGACGGTGGAGAGGCGGTCACCGCGGCTGTAGGAGGTAAGTGTTTTTTTTGTATTTTCCCACCACCCCGCCTGCCACCCCCGTTCCCTGCCAGCTGCTCCTGGCATCACAGTCCACTTTAATGTTTATTTGGCTTAAATATAAGGTGCAACCAACAACTGTTAAGGACAGCGTTAATAAAGGAAGCAGCTTTTTATGAGAACATAAACATTCAAAGTGATAGATTGCTGCATGTAGAGTGTATTTCATTAAAATCATTGGTAGTGTATTAGTAATCTGCTGTCCGTTCTGTGATATCTGTGCAGAGATAAGAGATGACATTACTAAATGAAAACATTTATTTGTAACATTGTAAGTCTCCTTAGGGAGTCTGATCTCTTGTAATGCCTTATGAAGTTCTAGGTTATGGTTATTGGTTTGTACAGATTTTAAATGTACCCTTTTCCGTGCAGTTCTATTTAGGAGGGCATCTGAGTGTCTCTCTCAGTCTGCTGTGTTATTGAGTTTTCCAGGGTGCATATCCTACTCTGTGCCTGTATAACTGTCATCACTGCCCTATGTGAGTCTGTCTGCTCTCTCTGGGTGTACCTGTTGGCCTACCCAGTGAGTTCCTCTGTGCTTGTTGAGTGAGTTACTGTCTGAATGCTTTGTGAGCATAGATCAGTCATTCCTTCCTTTTAAGTGCCTCCTGCCTGTGCTTCAAGCACCTGCCATCATAAACTGTAAGAACATCTTTGCCTGACTCATGAGGGCCTGTTGCCCTGCCCTCCAGCCCTTTGAGTATCGGCATAATTGAATGTCTCCTTGTTCTGTGAGTGCCTTTCTATTCTGCCCTTGGTGTCTGGAGTGTGACTGGTGTATATTCTGTATGTGTGTTTGTTTTATTGGGTGTTTGTTGGGGGTGGCTGAGATATGTATGTGCAAGCAGGGTTTGCAAGCTAAGTGGGTGGAGAGTGTGTGTGGGCAGATTCTATGCCTAACTCTTCACTTTAAGTGCACAGAAAATATGTATAGTTGTTTTGCCTATTTTTAGCACCTCCTCACCTGCCTCTTAAATTAGGCAACCACTATTTTGGTTCATTGTCAAATCAAAACGGGACAGTCCAGTAGGTGTGCAACTATGTCTGTTTTCTACTTTAAAGATACATCCAATTTTTCATGTTCCCTAGCTTGCACCATACTTCCTCCTATCTTGATCAAGGAATATACTGAATGTAGAAGTGCAAGAGATGTATGATTCATTCCTTTTTAGGTCGAGCCTATAGTGGCAGCGCGCATGCGCTGTTCGCTTTGCGAGGCATGCAGTATTCAGTATGGTGTGGAAGCTTCGTGGAAGCTCCGCCCACTCTCCGCCCATCTTTTTCATTGGTTTAGGTCCTAAATGCTGCCTTCCAATTGGTTTTAGGCCTGTTAGTCCCTCCTCATGACGGCCATGTCGTCATTAGTATCCTTCCATGGCTACTGGCCCCTTTACTTCAAACACTATTTTCTTCTCGTGCCCCCCCGCAGTCTGTGACTTTTTACCCCCCACCGCACTCCCGTTCGTGCCTTCTCGCACGCCCGCACTCCCGTTTCCAATGCCATAGGTCTCGCGTAAATGCGAGTCCTATTGCATTGCAAATGCTTGTTTTTCTAGTAAGGTAGTGAAACTATTAAAATAAAATGCCACATGTGAGCGTGGACTTTCCAGAGGGTGGAAGCTGGTTCCCCTCTGTGAAACAAAGCACTGATGGTATGCGCGGTAACCCAACAAGGCAGAAACCCGAGAGCCACTATCAGCCTACCCGGAGAGTTAAACGAAAGAGTTTTATTATTTATTGACACAGCCCTTCGGATGGGTTTGTTGGGGCAGCAGCGGCGGCCCCGGGCTGGAGAGGGCCGGTGTGTCCCCTCTGACGTCTGTGGAATGTAGAGTTTGTACTCCAGGCCGCAGGGCCGGACTGGCTACCGGGCGTTTTGGTGTGCTGCCAAGCTGGGGGCTGATTTCGTTGATGGGGACCTGCGTGTGCTTAAAAACATTTGTTTTGCTTTGTTTATTTCGAAGCTCACGCAGGTCCCCATCAACGAAATCAGCCCCCAACACAGTGAAATCAGCCCCCAGCTCGGCAGCACACCAAAACGCCCGGTAGCCAGTCCGGCCCGCCAGGCCGGAGCGGTGTGTCCAGCGAGGCGCCGAGTGTCGCTGGGTGCAGGTAATTTTCCAGGCGTCCTCAGTCCTGGACGTGGCAGCACCGAGGGGAGGGCCCGGGCCTCCACTCTGCCCCACTGCACACCTTGTTAAGCCACCCGGCCTCGGGAGGTAAGATCCCATGTGCTGACACTCGTCTGATCCATGGATCTGTGAACCCGGAGGAGGCTTTGAGGGTGTCTGGGAGGTAAAGCCCTGCCTGTGTGTGGTGCCGGAGGAGCGTGGTGCACCTTAACCCGTCCCTGTCCGAGGCTTGCAGCCGGGCCCGCCCTGCAGGAGTCACCGTGTGAGGAAGAGGCAGCCATCCCGGGTGAGGACGCTGACATTTCACTCACTGCTCACTCAAGCTGCCAAGGGGAACTGTGCCGGCCGCCGCGAGGACAGGAATAGACCAATGGACGGCTAGCACGGTTCAGGGGATCGACCACTCCTGGTGAACCGGATCCCCAGCACTGACCGGGATGACCCGGTAAGTACCACTCACATTGCCCCGCCCGCAAATAAACACCTGTTACGTCTTTGAGAATGACATTGACAGGTGTCTGTCTTTAGATATGTGTGGAGTCTAACAGGCATTAGTTTCTTGTGGTATACACCTGCTTTCTTTTGGATAGCGCTTTATACCGCCATTTCTAGTTTCTAGGCGCAATAGGCGTCACTATTTAACCAGTTATGTGATACTTAATTGTCTGGTTGTTATAGCTCGTCCAGTTATGATACCTTTGCATTCATTGAATTCAATGCCATTTCAGGTTATATTAGAAAAAACAAAGGCAACTGTTGTAAATTAACTATTGAAACTGAATGGAATAATTTTAAATAAACAGGATCATTTATGACGCAAGAAAATTAAACAGAAACGAATCATTTAGTTGACAACCTATTGTGAAGCAGTCATTCAATCAGGAGTTTGTATAGCGCTGCTACGCACCCGTGAGGGCTCCAAGGCGCTGAGTCCATTCTTTGCCCTGACACTAGACAATTATTGCTTCCCTTTACGCACCTGTTAGGTGGAGAAATGTGCATTTGCAGAAACTGATTACAATTTGTGCACAACCCATAGCTGGAAATCAGGCGCACACACAGTTTGCACCCAATTTCAAAGTTGCCCTGACACTTAGAAAGAGGATGTAAATGATATTCATATTTTTGACCTTGCAAGGATGAAAGGTCAAGTATACCAAGAAGGATTTCTACCTGTAACCACAAGGTCAAACACAGACATCTGCGGTGAATTCACTAGCCTCATAGAAACAAAACTGCCTTCTTTTTCATTATAATGGACTACAAATCCCAGAATGCAAAGCACAACGTTGAACTGGGCGAGCTACTGACGCCAGATGTAGGATAAGAGTAGATCATTGGGCATAACAAAACCATTTCTTTATAGTGATTTGTATTCATGCTCACACACATAGATGAGCTAACGCTGTCTGCGCTGTCAGTCATCACAAGAGTGTCAGATATCTTGCCTCTAGGAGGTTTCTGTAATGCCTCAGTACTTGGAAAGGTGCCTTAAATGCGGCTTTGTCTGGGTTTATCACAAAGAATTGTAAGCAGTCACCGAACGTGTGTATCGGATTCTGAAACAGTGTGCGCTGTCAGACTGCCAGCAGTGGGAGGAAAACCTGATCCCTGAAGCAGGAGGATGATGCTAGGATTTGCTTTAAAAAACAAGCATTTGCAATGCAATAGTTCTCGCATTTACGAGAGTTTGAGCTATTGGCATTGTAAATGACAATGCTTTTTATTTATGTTTTGGGTTTTAAAACAGAAATAAAAGGCATTGTCATTTACAATACTAATAGCTTAAACTCTCGCAAATGCAAGACCGATTGCATTGCAAATGCTTGTTCATAGCTGTCTTCTGTATCTTGTGATTAGAAAGGTAATCCTCTATGTGAATGGTCTTGGATGACACAATAGAAACATGGCGAAGCATTTTAAAAATATCTAGAAATAATGTTAAATAAATTAGCTTGTTATTTAGAAGGTTAGGAATAAATTGAGTCGAATGTAAACTCAAATGGGAGAGTGAATTATGAGAAAACTTCGAGATAATGAGACATAGTTGTAGTATTAGAAGTTGCTGTCTAAAACATATTGTGTTCCTGTGAGAAGATGGGAAGTGAACACGTTCCCATGGGTGCATCAGAAGCTGATTGGTCGACAAAAGGAGGGAAGAAGTTACAATGAGATTGAAACAACATTTGTGTCCGTTTATAATGGTACATGTTCCTAGAGTAGACACACAGAGCTTCCCTATTTTGTATTATCCCTTCACATTTTGTTTACGCTGCTCCCACACTCTACTGAGTTTCTCGAACCTCTCATTATGGGAAGATCTGTTTTGATGGATTATTGATTTATTGAGACAAATTTGCTGAAGCTTTATGCTTTCTATCAATATCAGCACTCATTATGGGTCTCTGAGACTGACACCTTTTCCTTCTCATTCTTAGAGAAGGCATTTTCTTTCCTTTATGGAACCCGCTTAATGTACTTTATTGCGATTTATTGATTACTTATTGATTATTGATTTCTAATGAGATTCTAACGACTGGGATTGATGAACTTAACTTGTAACCTTTAAAAAGATGGCATGCTAAAAATTGGAATAATAAAACCCTTTAACTCATAACAAACTGTTCTTTATTGCCTGACATTCAGAGAAATATTGATAATTTAATGTGATGTACAGCTCTTAATCTCTTTAAAACAACGGCAAAGATCTGTCGAAATGAGTAGAGATAAGACCAACCGGGGATTAACCGATGACAGAAAAGCAAAACTCTATTTGAAACCGTCCCCACTCTAGCAGAAATCTTGGTAGCAAAGGGTGGTTTACGTTATGGGAAGAAGAGCTATACTTAATTACCCTAAGTTAGAATAATGCCCAAATCCCATAGTCCAAGGCCCAAGTTTTGAAGACTGACGGAGTACAGTTTCGAAGGCGGTTGCAGTGTTGGAGGTGAGGTATGAATAGGATTATGTGTCACAATAGTTTTTTCTTAATATTTGTGCGTTGAAGTATGTGTCAAATGAAAATTGGAGATGTTTAATTGTTTATTGTAAAGACGTTGAGGAGGTTATTGGGCTAGACATAGTCTAAGATCCCAGGATATTTAGATAAGGGTGGAATACACAGTATTAATATTTGTCTGCTAAAGGTGCAGATCATGAGGTGTGGTTAATTGCACATTTGAGATAGGGACTTTAATAGGTGTTGGGAATGTACTAATGTTGGTTAATGTTAGTGAAACCTATTGCACAAAAGGTCAAGCTACATTGGTTAAGGGGATTTCCCCCTGGTTGAGATTTAATTCATGTGTATGAGAATCATTTTGTGTGGAAAAGCCAGAAGGTGTCAAAACCTTAATATACCAGTTGTTAAATTATCTTGTTTGTCTTTGTGGAAGCAGACAAAGTATTTGTTGTACATTTTTGTGTTTGTGTTTTGAGTTGTGAAAGTTGTTGCATTTGAGAAAATTGTAAAGGAGGATGATACGCTACAAAGAGTGGGAAAAGAAGTCATTGTGTGCCCCGCTTAGAATGGTTGGTGTATTGTCACATTGCTATTGTTTGATGACAACACAGAGTGCTACACTCGTATAAGTCAATTATTGGACAAGTGCTGCATTGAGATTGGTTAATGAGTCTTCAAGTATTAAAGCTATAACAGGATTGGAGGAAGAAGTTTGACAGATATGGAATTAAGAATTGGAATCAAAACATTGAATTAAATTGAATCGCTGAACACTTATTGTTGAATTATTGCGAACATGAAATGCTTTTAAACTTCTAAGAGCTTTATGAGAGGAGATGTTAGGATTTCAATACGGGAATTTGAAGAGGCTCCGCTCGAGGGTACACCAGCACATTATATGTCAACAAATGTGGGGTTACACACACATGTTTATGGCTTTGTCAATGGTGCAAGACCACTGAAAATGAGGGTCCACTTAATTTCCCACAACATGGTACATTTAATTTAATGGTTATTAAGCATTCGAGAGAGAAGCTATACGAGATGAAACCACCTCCTAAATCCATACAGTACGAAGCATTAAACATTTGGGAGAAAACAGTACATGTTAAGGAGATAGAAAATTACTAGAATAAAGCTAAAAGAGCTGTGCAAAATTACATAGATGCTCAATGGGATGAAGCACAGCAAAGATGGAGAAAATGTATGGTTGAGGGCGCTAGAATACACCCAGATAGAACCACAGAGAAGACTAAAAAGAATAAGAGACAGGGAAATGATGATGATGGAACTGCAAAGAAATCTGTCACTGATAGTGACTCAGTGGATGACATTTTGGATGCAATATTGGCTGCGGGTTGACCACCATATGTGGCCTCTACTACAAATAATGAAAGCTCTTCGACTTCTGATGCTATAGTGGCTACAGCTCCTGTGGATCCAAATGTGATTCAAATCGAGAGACTGCAAGTGACTCATCCTGTTGTACAGCCTGTTGTATCTATTATTGTGCCTGCACAAATTGAGACTATTCCTACAGTGATACAATCTGGTGTTACTGCTTCTATTGTGACAGTACCAGCACCAGTTACTAGTAAAATAGCTGATCAACCTTCAGAGATTCGAAAGACAACTGCGCCTATAAATATTGCCCCAAACAATGTGGTTCAAGGAGTGATTGGAGAAGCACCTGCCACAGGGTGTATCCCTACATTGCATTGCCTACATTGTTGCCTGGACACCACCGCAAACAGTCCAATTATTGAGAAAAGGGAAAAGGATTGTTTTTACGTCACAAGTAGGCCAGGGAGAGACACATTTATTTGAATATGGGATATTTCCACCACGGTTTGAAGAACCCACAGGAAATAAAAAGGCAGAGGGGCATATTTACAAGCCCCTATCGCCACCACAATGTCACTTTTAGTGACGTTGTGATGGCAATAGGGGCTTTGCTTTATGTACAAAGCAGTGTTTAGCCACTTAACGTGGCTTAACGCTGCCTTGTAAATACAAAAAGAAAAAGCGATTGACAGAATGCAGAATGCAGTGAGTCCCGCCGATGCTCGTGGTGGTCAGCTCGCTACTCTGCTGCTCGGGCACATAAATGCTGCTAATTTTTTGTGTGTGAATACTCTGCTGCTAATTTTACTGTGTGAATATCCCTGTTGTTTTAACCTTTTAAAAATCGATTTGAAACCTACCTTGCACTGAACCTTGATCTGCTTCCAGCGCTCACTCACTTCCGTTCTCACGCTTCCGGTTAGGATCGGTCTAGTGTTTGGGCAAGCCAGCCGCTGCGCAGCAGGGCTGAGTGGTGGGGGGGAGCTCCACCCTCATTAACGAAGCTGGAGCAAGCGCGCAGCGGGCGCGCGGGTGCGCCTAAGGCAAGCCCGTCTGCGCCCGTTCGCGCCCGAACGGGACCAGGGGCTAGAACCCCTGGCACCCGCTATCGGTAATCTATGAAAGAACTCGCACTCCTAAATCTAGGCACGACACCGCTTAATTACAGCACAGCTAGCATACTCAGGACTGAAGGGCTCTTGAGGCCTCAAACGGGAATAGATAGCCTTCACTGTAACTGTACTATGCGCAAGCATGGTCTACCACGACCTGCTAGCCTAGGGGGCCTCAAGCTCGCCACCCTTAACACCCGCTCATTGCAGAAACACAATCTCGAGGTGTTTTCACTCCTCCAAGATGATACCCTAGATATCTTAGGAATCACAGAAACGTGGCTTGAGGAGTCCTCTTCTCCAGACTTAGTGGCCACCCTGCCCCCAAATTATGCTGCACTATGCCATAATCGACTTGGCAGCTCTAGAGGGGGTGGGGTTGCGATCTTGTACAACCACCAACTAAAGGCTGAGACCCTCTGCGCTGAAAGCATTGAGGGGGCCGATGTGCTTGGGGCTAAATTTCACACCCAGACAGCCTGCTTAGTGGTCCTGGTGGTTTATCGCCCCCCGCAAACGCCACCCAGGTTCGTGGAGCTTTTTACAGAATTAGTTAATGATGTTCGCTCACGGTACCAATGTATGGTGGTAATGGGGGACTTTAATTTCCACTGGGACCAGATTCCCAAAAGCAGTCAGGCTAAGCAGTTGGAGGAGGCGCTAAGCTCTCTAGATCTTTGCCAATTAGTGAAGGAGCCCACTCATGAGAAGGGCCATACACTTGACTTGATTTGGACGTCTCACCCTTTCACAAATCCTATAGACATTAATCCGTGCCCCTGGTCTGACCACTATGTCCTTAGTGGCCTGTTTCCATTGCCTAAGCAAGCCGTCCATCATTTGCCGGAATGGAAGGTACTGCGGAGCTGGAATAAAATCAGTACCAGCGACCTGGCTGCCACCCTATATAAAACAGCTACCTCCTCTCCTATACAGGGCGACCTTGATGCAAAAAGTATTGCCCTGGGGATAAGGCTAAAGAATGCCATTGATGTGGTAGCACCGGCTCGAAGGGAAAGAATAAAGGACAAAGGCAAAGGGGCGCCCTGGTTCAGTGACGCCTTAAGAACTGCGAAACAAACCCTCTGCCAATACGAGAGGGCTTGGCGGAAAGCCTATGACCCAGGGGCCCGATTAGAATATAATGCTATGTTTGCGAGCTACAAAAAGGCAATCCGCACTAGGAAAGCAGAATTTTATGAAGCAAAGATTGTGGCGGCTGATAATACACAAAAGGAGATTTTTCGGATCTTGAAAGAGCTGAGACAGGGCAAGGAACGGAAACCTACCTTCTGTTTGGAGGACTGTAACAGATTCCAGTCCTTCTTTTTAACGAAAGTGGAAGATTTATTAACGGAAATTCATACCACTTCCATACACACTTGTTCTTTAGCTCCAGCACCTCCGTCCCTCACTTGTGTAAAACCCCTCACTCTCTTTCCCATGCTCACCCCTGACTCCCTATCCCTCCTAGCTGAGCGGGTAAAGTCAGGGTCCCCTGCAGACCCCTGCCCACGTAGAATCTTCAGGGCAGCCTTACCGGGGATAGAAAGCGAGGTGCTCTCGCTTCTCAACTCATCCTTGGAAGGAGGGTATGTCCCCTCTAACTTTAAGGAAGCTTGTGTTATCCCGCTCCAAAAAAAACCAGGGACCGACCTGGGAAATTAAAAAAAATTCATGCCAATCTCCCAACTTCCGTTCCTGGCTAAAGTGTTGGAACAACACGTGTTAAAATCCCTGTCCCACCACATTGAAGAGAATCACCTTCTACAATCCAACCAGGGAGGCTTCAGGGCTCATCACAGCACGGAACTGGTGATGTTGTCTGTGCTGGATGAATTAAGATTAAGGGCTGACAATAAAAAACCTTGTGCCCTGGTCCTGCTAGACCTCTCCGCGGCATTCGACACAGTCAATCATGACCAATTACTGTTGCGAATGTCGGAGATGGGCATCCAAGGCACTGCCCTGGCGTGGCTGACCTCCTTCCTGAAGGACCGTTCTCAGAGGATACAGTTGACTGACCATGTATCTGATCTAGGGTCTCTCTCCTGTGGGGTTCCACAGGGTTCGGCGCTGTCCCCTCTCCTTTTTAACGCTTACCTTCAGCCCTTGGTAGCTGCACTAAATCAGATGGAGTGTCAGATTTATAATTATGCGGATGACACCCAACTCATCATCCAGATAGATAATGCTTCGACTGCCCACACAAGTTTTCAAAGCATTCTGAAATTTGCAGTCAACTGGATGACGGCCAACGATCTTAAGATTAACCCTGATAAGACAGAGGTGCTGGTCATTACCTCAGACTCTAACCCTTGGAAGGACCTTTTTTGGCCCCAAGAGTTGGGCACACCCCCAGAGCCAGCCATGGTGGTTAAAAGTCTGGGTATTAAGATCGATGCCAAGCTCTCCATGATCCAGCAGGTATCGTCAGTAGTGGAAACTTGCTCGGGCATGCTGAGACAGCTGCGAAAGCTGGCCCCACTTCTCACTTTCAACACGCTTAGAACGGCAGTATCAGCTTTGATACTGTCACGACTGGATTATGGCAACTCCCTATACATTGGTCTCCCGAGAAACTTGCTGGCCAGACTACAGGTCATCATGAATGATGCCGCCAGATTAATTTTTAGAGTACCCAGGCGAACCCATGCCACCCCCCTCCTGCGTCGGTTGCACTGGCTCCCGGTTATGCAGAGAATACAATTTAAGGGCCTCTGCATCGCACACAAAGCCGTCTACGGCCAAGCCCCTAGGTACATTAAGGAGCGCTTAGTCAAATATACCCCAGCTAGGATGTTGCAGTCTTCGGAGGGCAACCTCTTGGTTTGCCCTCGCTTTAAACTGACCTCCAAAGGAGGAAGAGCCTTTTCAACATCTATTCCTCAAATCTGGAACAACTTGCCGGAGAATGTACGTAAGGAACACACTCTGCTTCCGTTCAGGAAGAAGCTAAAAACAGTGCTTTATGCTGACGGGGAGTAATTTAATGAAGTTCCGCACCTCACTTGCAAGGGCTGGGATTCCTCTCATAAGCGCTTAGAGACCTGTAGGTGATAACGCGCTCTACAAATCACAATTACAATTACAATTACAATTACAATGTCATACATTCAACCCAGTATAGAGATCTGGGCCCAAACCCATTGTTTTGTTGCTCACCTTGCCATTCCAGTTTGAACCCAGCCATATGCAAATCAGTCTTGACCCTGCCCCCAATGGGAACAGTCCAACCCGAACTGCTAAGCTAGGTCGTCCCTGGACTGGAAACAAGTATCCTAGGACATGTTTCGGGGTTTCACCCTCATCAGCCAGGATAGATTGACTCAAGTGGCATGGAGAGCACGAGACCCACGTCTGGGCATACCCGTCCCACTCCGGGTGATAAATGCAAAAAGAACAATTGATGGACAGAATGCAGAACAATGTCATACATTCACCCCAGTACAGAGATCTGGGCCTAAATCCATCGTTTTTTTGCTCACCATGCCATTCCAGTTTGAACCCAGCCATATGCAAATCAGTCTTGACCCTGCCCCCAATGGAAACACTCCAGCCTGAACTGCCAAGCTAGGTCCTCCCTGGACTGGAAACAAACATCCTAGCACCGGTTTCGGGGTTTCACCCCTCATCAGCCAGGATAGCTTGACTCCAGGGCCATGGAGAGCACAGGACCCACGTCTGGGCATACCCGTCCCACTTGGGGTGACAAATGCAAAAAGAACAATTGATGGACAGAATGCAGAACAATGTCATACATTCACCCCAGTACAGGGATCTGGGCCAAAATCCATCGTTTTTTTGCTCACCGTGCCATTCCAGTTTGAACCCAGCCATATGCAAATCAGTCTTGACCCTGCCCCAATGGGAACAGTCCAGCCCAAACTGCCAAGCTAGGTCCTCCTTGGACTGGAAACAAGCATCCTAGGACCGGTTTCGGGGTTTCATCCCATATCAGCCAGAATAGCTTGACTCCAGTGGCATGGAGAGCACGGTACCCACGTCTGGGCATACCCGTCCCACTTAGGGCGAAAAGTGTAACTGCAACAAATGATTGATGGAATGCTGAATGATTCAAACATTCTCCCCAGTCAAGAGATCTGGGTTAAATCCATTGCTCTTTTGCCCAATACACCATCCCAGGTTGGACCCAGCCCTGTGCAAATCAGTCTTGACTCTGTGCCTCATTGGAACAGTCCAGACCGAACTGCCAAGCCAGGTCCTGGACTGGTCTGGACTGTTCCCATGAGGCACAGGATCAAGACTGATTTGCATGTGGCTGGGTCCAACCTGGGGTGCTGTAGTGGGCAAAAGAACGATGGATTTAACCCAGATCTCTTGACTGGGGGAGAATGTTTCAATCATTCAGCATTTCATCCATCATTTATTGCAGTTACACATGCCTTGTAAATAAGGCACCCTTTCACGCTATACTTAGCGTGAAAGGGGAGGGCAATGGGTGTTGTGGTTTGCTTTCCACCGCAACATCCATTGAGTTTGACGCTGCCCCCTATTTACAAGGGTGGCGTAAATAGGAGGCAGCGCCAAAATTAAGACCAGGGAAAACCTGGTCTTATAGGCGAAACGAGGAGAAATACTTTATTTCTCCTCGTTTTTGCTGGATTCATGTCTGCTGCGTTGTGCAGCACACATAGAAACAGCAAATTGCCATTGATTGTTTATGTGCAGGAAGGTGTTCCTTCCTGCACATAAGCAATTTTTTAAAAATGACGTCTTGCAACATCTATGTGTGCTGCATTAAGCAGCACACATAAAAGGTACAAAACGTCATTTAATGATTGTTTATGTGCAGGATGGGAGACCTTCCTGCTCATAAACAATCTTCCCCTCAACGCAGACACCCTTGCACTATGGTGCAAGGGTGCCTGTGTTGGTGCTAGGCTGCTGAGTTTAGCGCCAGTGCAGGGGGAAACGCAGGGCTGCAGCATATTGTTGTAAATATGGTGTAGCCCTGTGTTTCTGAAGTAGCGGATTGCGGCATTAAGCCAGGAAGGCTAACGCCGCACTCCGTCACTTCATTGTACATCTGTCCCAGAGAGTGTAAGACATCAAGCTACCTCAGAAACTGAAAAAGAAAGACCTCGAAATGTTCCAAAGTTAAAGGTTGATTTGGAAGAAATCAGTAGGGGTTGTCTAGATACAGGGCAATTGGTTCAGTATGAAGAGAATGAACTGATTTATCTGAGTAAAGCGATCACAAGGCGTGCAGCAGCTACACATGATAGATTAACAGTTTTAGTACAGAAATATGAATTTGATCTTTCAAAGAGTGTCCCGTTTTCTGGGTACAGTTAGATGGTGAAGGAAGTGAAACAAGGCGTTCTCCAGGAATGTTATTACACATTATCAAGATAGAGAAATGCATCCTTAAATGCAGCAAATTTGAAAAATGTGAGGGCAAATGGGCAAAGAAACCTGGAAAGAAAAAGAGACCATTAGATGTGGCTGAAGCAAGTCATGAGCCACTGCTAAGTCCCCCTGATGAAGAAGAAGCTTTAACTTTCCCCATGAGAGATATACCAGGTGGAGGGTATGTGCATATACCATGGAGTACAGGAGAAGTTACAACATGTACAAACAATTTTCCAAAGTTGAGGGAAAATCTCATACAGTGGTACACACTAGTTAACAAGTTTGTGAAGATTTCAAATGTACTGTGGACTGATTTGAAATTTTGGATACCTTCTTCGATATTGTGGTACCCAGTGATTTGTGGACTGAGTTTAGAATAACTGTTACGATGGCCAAGTTCAGAACCTCCAAGAGATGTGCGTAGTAGTGCACCGTCTCATACAGCGATGACAAAGTATAAAGAGGTAATCACTTACTTTTTTTTTTTTATCTTTTTATTAATAATGCTCATGAGACCATACAGTACAAAGTAGTGCCAACAGTCTACATATGGAGATATCACAAAAATCAGCAGGAAGATAATCATGAGGGAACAACAAGGACAATCAGCAATTCCCATCCCCCCTACCCCTCCATGACTGCCCCAGATTCTCTGTACTTCCTCCAGGGCGCCCACACTTTCTTCCATTTTTTAGCACACCCACTACTTTTGTACACAGTTTCTTCAGCCCTTTGACACCAGTCAAGGTCACGCTTCCATTCCTCCAACTGCGGGGGTGTCTGCGCCCCCCAACCCCTAGCAATATTGCGTTTCGCCACTCCCGCAGCCAGGACCAACCATATTTCCACATACCTAGACCAGTCAGTGTCACCTTTGATCATCAATGAGAGCCACTTCGGCTCCTTCGGAACTGTCTCCCCCACCACACCAGACATGGTATCAGTGACCTTCGTCCAGAAGGGAATGATCTCCGGGCACTCCCACAAGATATGAAAGAAGGTGCCCTCCTGTTGGCATCCCCTTACGCATAACGGCGACTGAATCCTGCCCCATGTATAAAGGTGCGTGCGGGGATAGTAGATATGGTGGAGGCTTTTTAGTTGCACCAGTCTGAACCTAGAACGTATTGCAATCTCTCTAGGACTCTGCAATGCATCCTGCCAGTCCTCATCATCTATGCTTCCAAGGTCTTTGGCCCAGGCTGCTCTGAGAGTGATTAGGGGGTCAGGTATGTTGTTTATTAATTTGCGATAGATCGTGGATGTGGGTTTCTCTGTTATGGGGTCAAGCAACAACCTATCCTCCATCGGGGAGTATTCCGGAATAGACGTACCACTCTGTACATGCGATCGTAGGGCATGCAAGAGTGGAATATGATGGTACCTCTGTGACTGGTGTAGGTTGTATTCCCTTTGGAGGTACTCAAATGAGCGGGGGGAATCCCCTTTCCAGACATCACCTAAATATTTGATCCCTATCAGCTGCCACCCCTTGAAGCCCGTTAAAGCAGCCACCTCCCGCAGTTGGTCACCCAACCACAGTGGGATTCTCCCGGTCAGTTTACCCGTCCACCCTAGGAGTTTATTAACCTCTCACCAGCACTGCAGTACCACCCTGGTGTGTTCCGGCCACCCCGCCTGCGACCTCCGGGCATAAAGGAGAGGTTCACAATTGCCCCTAGGCATAACCATCCTATCCCCCCTGTAGGCAGGTTCACTACTGTCTGTATATACCCAGTCGTTTATCACCTGAAGCTGCGAGGCCCAGTAATATAACTTGACATCCGGGAGCGCCAGACTTCCATCATACACTCCCCTGTGGAGCTTGTGCAGCGCAATTCTCGGGGACCCTCCGTCCCACAACAAGGTTCGCACTGCCTGTGCTATTCGTTTGTAGCGCTGGGGATAGGGTATGGTGTATTCTGTAAGATGTAGAGGAGTCTCGGTAGTGTAAGCATTTTAAATAAAGCCGCCCTGCCCATGAGGGAAAGTGGAAGGGTACGCCAGTGACTCACGTCCTAGCCCAAACGACTCAGTTGGGGCTCGAGATTTCTATCAAGAAACACCTTCTTGTCTTGCTTGACGTAAACGCCTAAGTATTTAAAACCCTCGATGACCACCGGGGCCGAGCACCGAGATGGAGTCCGAGGGGGGGACCCGAAAGTGGGAAAATCACTGACTTCGACCAGTTAATAGTATAGCCGGAGTAACTACCAAACAGTTCAAAAATATGCAGCACTCGGGCTATCGAGTGATATGGTCTCGCCAGATACAGAACGATATCGTCAGCGTAGATGGAGATACGCTCTTCCCACCCCCCAGGCGCCACAATACCCCAAATCATGGGGTCTCTCCTGATCCAGTGGGCCAGTGGTTCCAATGCGAGAGCGAAGAGGAGGGGAGACAGGGCGCAACCCTGCCTGGTACCTGTTCGCAAGGGGAAAGCCCTGGATATTGCCCCGTTAACCCGCACCCGAGCCATGGGTAGTTCGTACAAGAGTCTTACCCAGCTGCAGAAGATCGGACCGAAACCCAGCCTCTGGAGAACCATAAACAAATAGGGCCATTCGATGCTATCAAAGGCCATTGAGGCGTCCAGCGCCATCAATGCCATCTGAGAACCCCCAACCTCCTCGGTCAGCACCCCGTATAGTCGCCGTAGACTATGGCGGGTGCTTCTACGGGGCATAAACCCGGACTGGTCACCGTGCACCAGCTCCGTTATGACGGATACCAGCCTATCCACCAAGACTTTGGCTAGGACCTTGGCTTCCACATTGATTAGCGATATCGGGCGGTTCGAATTACACTGGTCAGGTGGCTTTCCCGCTTTGTGAATCACCACAATCATAGCTTCTCTCTGGTCAGGGGGAGCCTCCCGGACTCGCGCGCCTCAGTAAACATCTTAAGGAGGGGGGCTATTACGATTGCGGCCTGTCTTTTATAGATCTCTATTGGAAGCCCGTTAGACCCGGATGCTTTTGCAGACTGGAGGGAGCTCAGAGCATTGCCGAGCTCCTCCTCCGTGAGATCCGCTTCGAGCCGTTCGCACGCCTCTGTGGACAACGTGGGTAGTGCGAAGTCCCGTAAAAATTCCGCACAATCATTTTCTGTCCTAGCGCATACTGGAGAGTATACCCGCTCGAAGTGTGCCGCAAAGGCCTCTGCTATGTCCATACTTGTCGAGCGGAGAGACCCAGATGCATCCCTCGCTTCAGACACCCACGAGCGATCTCTATCAAGGCGTTCCAGCCACGCCAGTAACTTCAGTGGCTTGTACCCCACATCATAAAGCCGGTGTTGTGTGGCCAGCGCATAGGCCCGTGCCTTGCCCTCAGCCAGGGCCCTAAGGTCTCTTTGCTTCAGCGTCAGTTTGTGGCGTAGCTCCACAGATGAGGCCATTGCACTATCCCCTTCAAGCTGCTCAATCTCTCGCTCTAACAGTCGGATCTGCAGGGACTCCTCTTTTTTCTGTGCACCAATCAGCGTCTGAGCCAATCCCCTTAGCACCGTCTTATAGGCCTCCCACAGTGTAATTTGGGACTCCACAGACCCCCGATTTTCTTCGAAGTACAGCTTAGAACCCTCCCAAAGCTTTTTCCCTATTGCCGGGTCTCGGAGGCGCCAAGGATCTATCCTCTGGAATGTCGCCCTGTTGACAACCGGACCTCTGAGAGTGACGCAAACGGGGGAGTGATCTGAAATCCCCCGTGCCATATGTTTGGTATTAGTGAAGTCTCCCATTCGACCAGTGCGGGTGAGGAAGTGGTCTATCCTTAAAAAGGACCCATGTTGTGCCGAGTGAAACGTGTACTGCCTGAGTGAGGGGTTATGTGCCCGCCAGAGGTCGCACAGGCCCAGAGCTGTGACGAAGTCTATCAGGCCACGCTCTCCCTGCCTGCCTGTCTGAGAAGTGGAACGATCCAGTTCCGGGTTCATGACTGCATTTGTATCCCCACCAATAAGGAGAACACCGGAGGGGAGGTCCGTTAAAAAGGAACTCAACTTTGGGAGGCTTGTGGAGAGTAGGCCAGGGGGTATATAACAGGAGCAGAATACCAATAAGCGCCCCTCCCATCTACCTGCTGCCGCAGCGAAGCAGCCCGCATCATCCGCCCACGTGCCTGAGAGAACTAGGGGCAGAGTATTGCGTACCAGGATTCCCACCCCTCGTGCCCCGGATGTAAACCCCGAATGGGCTACCATTTTGTAACCAAAGCGATCTAGGGCCTTACACCTATTCCCCCGTAAGTGTGATTCTTGGATCATGACTACATCTGGGGAGTGCCTCTTTAGGTGTTGTAAAACTAGTGTGCGTTTAATTTTATTACCAAGCCCATTCACGTTCCAGGTCCATACCTGTATTCTAGCTGGATCACCCACCATCACGGAGAGGTCCCAACTCTTTCAAGTAATCCCTAGTCACTGCTGTGTCCCCAGGATCAAACTCCAAGAGCTGATGGATATCACGGTCTCGAGCGAACTTCCCCCCCGAACAAAATAAACAAAAAGTCCAACTCCCCCCTCCCTGCAGCCCTGCTAGGTGAGCCCCCAACCTCCCACCATCCAAACTTGCAGAGTGCCTGTCACCCCAATAGTTCTAGAAAAAACATTTGTGAGGAACTGTGAACTTGCAGCCAGCATGAAGAAGTATGTATCTGTTAACTAAAGTTGCATGCCCACACTGTAAACATCAAAATGGGACCCCCAGCACCAGTCCACCCGGGCGACCCAAACCCCTGTTGATGCGGAGGTGTCAACTAGATACGCAGGCCGTGTAATGTCAGAGTCAATTGGGGGGCCGCCGGCTCTCTCCACCCGGAAGCATCACTATTCACCACCCCCCCCTCCCCAAGTCTATGAGCCCTTAGGAAATGCACACTTAAAGACAACTTGCGAACTCAGCAATGTTCGGACTGCCCCAGGGTCACTTAACTGTTCGCTGCTCCTGCCTCTGGCTGCCAGATGACTGCCCGTCGTCGAACTCGGTCTCCTCGCCGTTTTGGCATAACTCAGGGCGTTGCTGTTGATGCAGCGCGTACAATAAAAACTATTTTCCTCCTAGGTCACTTATCGGTCATCCAGGGGCGACTTATATTTTCTCACATCCACATGACGATGGGGCCCATAACATCGCCTATCACACACACACACACACCTGGATTTCCTCTACACCTTTACGAAAATCTATACTCCTAGGAGAAACATGAGAACTAAATGAAAAACATCATTTATGTACCGCTGGAAAGAGCCGGGATACCTTATTACTTTAACCTATCGCTTTCTTAGTTATTTCTTAAGATATTCCTGCTCATTGTTTTGTCGATGGATCATCTAGTAAGAAATCAGTTTGTAGTGATTAAGACCAGCTAAATCACAATAACCAATTACTAGTGTCACAATCATTTAGTAAAATAACCACTGAGTCGTTTGATTAAGAATCTTAAATTTTATATAATTTTAAAAGCATGAGAAAGAATTTAGACTTTTTATTCAATTATTCATTCATTATTAATTCAAATATTTATTAAGCAAAATCAATTTTATTGCAGAAAGGAAATTTTTGTCATGAAGCAAAAACCCTAATTACCTGCCTATCTTTCCTAATTTAGCCTAAGGATTTCTAACCTAAGTTTAAGAATTAAAAATAACCTGATTCTCATACTCAACTGGAAAAATAAGACAGCAACAGAAACTTCAGCTCGTCAGCATCAGCTACCTGCAACCCGTCTCATCTAACAGTCTTTCAGCATCTCCCGCTCAGTAAATGGATCGATCTGGACCACCAAGCACTGGAAGCCACCAACTCCAACACCGACTCTGACTGCGACTCTCCAACTCTGACTCCCTCCCACTAAGAGTAGGCCCTCTTATACCCTAATTCTAACTTTGCTAACTAAATTGTTGCAACATTAATAACGTGCTTTTCTTTCATTGGTCCATTCATTTCATCTATTCATTCTTAATCAAGTTCTCCCGGATCCAACTTGTTCTTTCGGAATGTATATGTTCATTTCCTTTCTCACAGTTCAAGACATGTTTCCATCCGCTTCGATCAGTACATTTGTAACTTCTTTCGATACATTTGAGAACTCTGCAGACATTGTCCTTTCTCTTAAAACGGTTTCCCACGGTTCTTTGCTGATCACCACGGTACACTATCAGTTCAATTAGGTCACATCAGCCTTGACCATTCTTGCATCCTAGCCTCTCAGCATCATCACGTGGTTAGCTTTTCTCCAACTTTTTCTCCCTTGTCACGCGTTTCCCCGCACATGCGCACTTCAATAACCGGCAGCCATTTTATATTGCCACTCGTTTATACTTAGAAGCACTATTTTGAAATAAACAAAACATAATTAAAATAGAGAAACATAGCCTTTTCGTTTCCCTCCCGTCATCTACGTACCCCAATTAGTTATTACCTAGCAGAAAGCAACATTTAAGCTGTTCCTTACTTACCATCACTATTGTTTTTGCAACAACACGTTTATATTCTATGAAGCACAATCATGCATTTATTATTTATTTAGTACGCAATTATTTTTATGTTATAATTAGACACACAGACATTCGTTAATAGATTATTTAGCCCATGTACTTGCGTGTTACCCTTCCCTCACGTACATTGTTGATTAATACATTTAAACGAACATTTTATTAATTATTTATAAAATTTGTTAGGGGTTAAAAAATTTTATTTTCTCTGCTCCATCAACTCCCCCATTGGTGATTTTTAAATCACCACATAAAACCCAAGTTATACTTCTTTTTCAAGCAGCATATGTCTTTCATCCTTTTGCTTTTTGTTAGTTACACATCTGTTTCCATTTCATCTTGTCTTCTTGTCTCTTTATACATGCTTTCTTTCATTTTCTCTAACTCAATTTCACCCATTTCCCTCTCTCTCTCTTTCATTATTCTGTTATTTCTTTTTATCTTATTTTGTCTTACTTTTCTTTTTATACACGTTATTACAATTTTCAACACCATGGCTAACAATATTGCTACAGTTGCTATTATTATAACTTTCCCTATCATTAGTCTACTCATTCTTGTTAACCAATTTGCTACTGAAGAAAACCCTCTACCAAGTTTTCCCAAGACACTTTCAACCTCCAGTGGAACTAGTTCTTTGTGCAAATTTGTAATATTTGTAATATACTTTTGTATATTTTCACTTTTATCAGTAATGTAAGTGCAACAATGTTGGACTTTCAGCATTCCACAGACTCCACCCTCTTTTGCCAAAAGAATATCAAGGGCAAGCCGATTTTGCATCACCATAGCTCTCATGGCAACCATTTCGGTATTTACCATCAAGAACCCTCCCGCAGTATCTGTAGACAAACGATCTAATACTGTGGATAACTTCCGAATTTTAAATGCATTCAAAGATATTCCCACTGCTGGTATTAATGCTCCAAAAATATCACCTACAATTTCTGAAAAACTTTCCCTCTTTCTACGTGTAAAGCTATTAATCATCTTGTATGTTCCTTTTTCTTCTCTGTCCATATGAAAGATTTTTGGAAAGACCAGGCCTACATAGCAAGTTCCATACCAATGGTCCGGTAACCTGTAATAAGCTCAATTCCCACAAATATAATAGATACCTCGAAATATTGGATCTTTTCCACCTTTGAATCCCCAACCTCCCAAAATTTGATAATTGTCATGGCAGATACTGGAACCTACAAAGTAATTGTCATAGACTGTCTTATTTCTTCTAATACACAACTTTCCTGTTTGCGGCCAATCTAATGTCATTGCTGCATTTATCTTTTTCCCTTCATGATTTCCTTCCTCAAATGTCTACAGATGTTTTCCTTCCTATTTTATTGCTTCTCTTTGAAATGTCATTCTTCTTTCTTCAACCATTTCTAAAAATACCTTTTCTTCTTTCTTTAACTCACAGGTAAGGTTGTTTTTAGCTATTTCTTCTAATGTTAATTTTCTATGCTCTAAAAAGAATTCTCCTAAAACCCTTGCTTGTTTTACTTTGTTAAGTTCTGGAACTACAGGAACATTTGCAAAAATCTTATCTATATCAGTGTAATAAAACTCTAATCTACATGTTTTATAAAATAAACTTGCTATGACACTACAGGTTATTCCATAAGTTAGAGGTAGGTGATGATAAGTCACACCTTCTGACACTGATGCAGGCAACTGCATACAAACATAACAATCTCTCACATCCATTGTCTCTACATATTCGTACAACAATTTTGTAAAAACATTTTTAGAAAAGTCTGTTACTGACTTATCCTTATGTAATTATGCACTACTTCTTAAAATAACTGGTTCTTTAATATTAGTTTCTTTTTCTGGTTTAGTATCATTCTTTGCTTCTATTACAGCTAAACTAATAGGAATTGTGATTGCTAAAACTATCCATACTGTCATTAATAAACCTGTACAAAAGCAGCACATTTTACACCATCTTTTTACAAACTCACATTTATCTCTTCTATCTCTATTATTTTCCATTTTACTTTTATCTTTTTGTTAAGTTTCAGAAAATTGTGTCACTACACCTCAGAAATGACTTAGATGCCACTCTGCTTTCAAAAGTCTTTGCTTGGTACTTTCTTTTAATTCTCTCCAGAATTCTTTCGTTGTCACATCCGGTGATTTGTCATATCCAGTAAAATTGTCACATCCGGCAGAAGCACTTTAAGTCTTCACTTCAGGTTTGTTGCATCTCACCTTTACCCATTCGGTTTCTTAGTCTCGGGTTCTCGTGAGTGTTTCCTTCTTCTTTGTAATCCGTTAGAGCAATGTACAGCCACTCAGGTGACTTGTACTTCGAATTCACTTTCTTTGTTCTTTTAGACTTTTGCAGTCGTTTTCCACTTGGCTTTTCTTGTTCTTTTTGACTTATTTCATTCACCTGTTCAGCACTTTTTTCTCCAGTTCTGATTATTCTGTATCTCAATTTTCTTATATAGTTGCTGGGCCAATTGTCTCCTTTTCTTGGCCTTTTGGCTTCACCTTCTTTTTCTCCTCTTTCTGATTTCCAGTTTCTTTTTCTTGATTCAGTTTTTGTTTTCTCTTCTCCACTTTCTTCAGATTCTGTTTCAACTTTTTCACAATTGTCTCTTATTTTGAAGCTTATGATCTCATCTTCTCTTACTGGTCGATCTTTCTTCTCCTTCTTGTTTTCCCTTATTACTGTCCCTCCTCGGTGTTCTTCCAAATTGGTATTTTCCTCACTCTCTACTTCTAAATTTCCCTGTTCTTTTGTTTCACTATCTGTCCCTATTGCTCCTCGGGGTTCTTCTCGATTTTCTAACTTTTTATTTGTCTCTTTCCCTACTTTGTCTATTAATATTACTTTTGAAGGATTTCCACCATAACTTGTACTTGGTTGCTCATCTAGATCATTTTCTTGTTCATTCTCTTCTCCAATTGGTTTATATCCCCAAGTTCTCCTTCGAAATTTCTTCACAGTTTGCAACTGAATCATCAGATCCTGAACTTGTGTCAGATATTTCCAGATGTCGACTTACAGGTCGATCTTCAGGTTCTGGAATTTCTGAAATTCTTCCTTCTTCCTCTTCTTCCTCTTCCTCTCTAGAGGTGCTTGCCGTTGGGGTTTCCAGATGTCGACTTTCAGGTCGATCTTCAAGTTCTGGCACCCTTTCTCTTATTCCTTTTGTCCCAGTCGCTGAACTCTTATCCCACACTTCCAGACATCGACTCACATGTCGATCTGCAGGTTCTTGAACTCTAATTGTGTGGCTGGCATGGACCCAGTTCTTCACTCCTGCACACTTGACTGCAGTTGTTGTCACTAGGATTACCTGTCGTGGCTCGTCCCAGCGAGGAACTAGACAGTTTCTTCTCCTGTGGATTTTTATGCGGACCCAGTCTCCTGGATTCAAGTCGTGGGCTGGTTTTCTTTCAAGAGTGGTCGCATCCGGTCCAACCTGATGAAACACAGAACGCACCACATCAGCCAGTCCTTTGCAATAATCCAGTACTAGATCATCAGTTATAGTCAATAACTTGTTGACAGGTACTTGTGCTTGTCTCATTGCTCGTCCCATGATCACCTCATGAGGACTAAGTCCAGTTTTCTTTTCAGGAATGCTTCTGATGGTCATCAGAACAAGGGGCAGTGCATCTGGCCATTTGAGTCCTGTAGCTTGACACATTTTTCCTAACCTGTTCTTAATTGTTCCATTAATTTGCTCTACTACCCCAGAAGCCTCTGGTCTGTATGCACAATGCAGTTTTTGTTTAATACTCAATGCTTCACAAATCAATTGGATCAACTCATTTTGAAAATGTGTTCCTCTATCTGTCTCAACCGTGACTGGAAAACCATACCTTGGAATGAACTCTCGCAGCATAAGTTTTGCTACCGTTATTCCATCATTCCTTCTAGTGGGGTATGCCTCCACCCAACGAGAAAACAAACAGACGACCACTAGAACATATTTTAGTCTGTTACAAGGGGGCATTTCGATGAAGTCTAATTGCATTCTAGTGAACGGACCTCCTTCTCGTCCTATTGTTCCTAGACTCACTATTGTCTTTCTTCCTGGATTAAACTGTTGACAAATAAGACATCTTTGACAAAGACTTTCAGCTATGGCTCTGAATTTTGGGTTATACCAGGTTTTATTCACAGGGGTATGAGAGGCAATATAAGCAGGATAACAATTAAAAATGTATATAATAAGTAAATTAAATATTGAGTCCACGTCGTAGCTTGTATTCTTTAGTTGTTTTTATTCATAATTAGTATTCAAAACAGCCAACGCGTTTCGCCCAAACATGGGCTTCTTCAGGGCAAGGCGAGTATGAATAAGAGCGCCGCAAGGTACAATGCGCGTCGAAATTGAATTTAGTCCATCACGGGACAAAGGAATTTAAGAGATAGAGAACCTTAAAATGTTAGTGCAAATAGATGGTCCAAGAAAATTGGAGGACAAACAATTTCCTCCCTTGTGCCGTTCCGTGGTGTTATATACAGATATTTGATCGAGGTGCTCCGTGTTCGGGCAAATAACGGCGCAATTCCGCGCTCGATCGCGGAATTGCGCCGTTATTTGCCCGAACACGGAGCACCTAAATTCAATTTGGACGCGCATTGTACCTTGCGGCGCTCTTATTCATACTCGCCTTGCCCTGAAGAAGCCCATGTTTGGGCGAAACGCGTTGGCTGTTTTGAATACTAATTATGAATAAAAACAACTAAAGAATACAACCTACGACGTGGACTCAATATTTAATTTACTTATTATATACATTTTTAATTGTTATCCTGCTTATATTGCCTCTCATACCCCTGTGAATAATATTGTGATTTGTGATCATGTGGCAGCTGGCCATTTGAGGTGGGCAGTATCAGACTACTCGTTGTGACTTGTCCTGACGGTGCAATCCTCTGCGACCCAGCTGCTTGTTGTATCTATTATTATACCAGGTTTGTCTAAAAAGTCTGATCATTGCATCTCTCCCAATATGAGCTTGTCCATGGTACATCCATGCCATGTCTGCAATCATGCTATCAGGCATAACTGGCCTTTCATCTCTGTAAACCCACACACCATTGTTTTCTTGTCTTCTACATCCTGCTTTTATCCAGTAATCTTTTTCCTCATCATTTGCAGCTTCCTGTAACTGTCTCACCTCATCCCATGTCTCGACAGTGTTAGTAAAAAGCAATGGAGAAGAGATATGCTCCCTTTCTCTATTCTTGTTTAGGGATACCATGTTCTCTGCACAATATCTGGCTATCTCATCCGCAAAGTTATTACCAACAGCTATGTAATCTTCATTTTTCTTATGTGCCTTGCATTTCACTACAGCTATCTGCTTAGGCAGCTGTATCGCCTCAAGCAGTTTCTTAACAAAATCTCCATTTCTGATAGGTGTTCCTGCAGACGTCAAGAAACCTCTTTGTGACCAAATCTGACCGAAATCGTGCACGATACCAAAACCGTACTGGCTATCGGTCACGATCGTAACTCGTACATTTCTTCCCAACTTACATGCTTGAATCAAAGCAATCAGTTCTGCAACTTGGGCAGACCTTATTCCTTTCAGACAAGACGCTTCCATCACAGTTGCTACTGTGCACACTGCGTAAGCTGCGCTTAAAACTCCTTCTTTCGTTCTCAAGCATGAGCCATCCACAAACATGACATAATCCGATTCCTTTAAAGGCTCATCTTTTATGTCAGCTCTTGGTTTTGTGCAATATTCCAGCACATTCAGACAATCATGATCTACTTCATCTTGTTCAATTTTACTCTCTTCATCTGGCAATGATGTCGAAGGATTCACATTCATACATCTATCTATGGTCACATTTTCTGCACTCAAGATTACTTTTTCGTACTTAGTCAGCCGACTGTGTGTCATGTACTGTGTTTTTGTTCTTGTCAACAGAATCTCTACTGAATGGGGAACATATACTCTCAGTGGATACCCCATCACTATACCTTCACTTTGTTCCAAACTTACACAAGTAGCAGCAACAGCTTTCAGACATCCAGGCAATGCTTTTGCTATAGGATCTAAAACAGCTGAAAAATAAGCAATTGGTCTCTTCATTGTTCCATGTTTTTGTACCAGTACTGAAAATGCACATCCATCTCTTTCACTGCAGTACAATTCAAAATCCTTTTCATAGTCAGGCATTCCTAAAGCAGGGGCCTCACACAATTTCTTTTTCAACTCTCTGAAAGATTTCATTTCTTCGTCATTTAACTCAAAAGGGTCTTTTACATCCTTCTTGGTCAGTTTTTGTAATGGTTTAGCAATCAAGGAGAAACCACTTATCCATTGTCGGCAATATCCAACCATTCCCAGAAACATTCTTACCTCTCTTTGCGTCATTGGTGCTCTCATTCCTTGAATCATTTTTACTCTTTCTGTCGCTATCTTTCGCACTCCTTTCTCAATTTTATGCCCTAAATATTGGACTTCTTTTTGGCAAAATTGCAATTTTGAAGGGGACACTTTATGTCCTCTTTTCTCTAGATGGTTCAGTAAAGCAATTGTATCACTTACACATGCTTCTTTTGTTTTCGATGCCACCAACAGGTCATCGATATACTGCACCATCACTGACTTTTCTGGCATTTTCAAATCTTCCAGGGACTTCTTTAAAATCTGATTAAAGATTGAGGGGCTTTCTGTATACCCCTGAGGAATTCGGCACCATGCCAAAATACGCTCTCCGAACCGGAACGCAAATAATGGCTGGCTATCTGGATGCAAAGGAATAGAGAAAAATGCGTGACACAAATCTATCACTGTATACCACTCAGCTTCGTGTGGAATTTGGTATAGAATTACTGCAGGGTTTGGCACTATTGGACAACAAGGCACAACTATTTTGTTAATCTTTCTCAAATCCTGTACTATTCTATATGTTCCATTTGGCTTTTTCAGTCCCATAATAGGTGAATTACATGGACTGCTCATTATTTCTTTTAGAATTCCCTGTTCGATCATTTTATTTATTACAGGAGTTATTCCTTCAATTATTTCTGGAGTCAATTTATACTGTGGCGTATTTGGGTAAGTTGTTCCTTCTTTTACTGTTACTTTTACGGGATCAACTTCTTTCATTAATCCAATATCTTCTCCTGTTAAATCCCACACATTTTCTTTCACTGCATTTTTCAGTTCTTCTGGAAGTTTTTCTGCATCAAATGCAGGAAACAAACCATTCATTTCAGGTTCCTGATTCATCAAAGTTACTTTATACAATACATCTTCATCTGGGGTCTGAAATCCAATTCCATCTGGTGTACAATAAATTGTGCAATTCATTTTGCACAAAAGGTCACGACCTAAAAGATTTACAGGACTACAATCGCACACTACAAATCTATGCATTTTGCTAAAAGAACCAATTTTTACTTCCACTAATTCAGTAAGTGGTGTTTTAATCTGCTGATTTGCTACTCCTACTACTTGGATGTATTCACCTGAGAGAGGAAGGTTTGGAATTTCCACTGATCTAACAGTAGAACGGGTAGCTCCAGTATCGCAAGGAATGTTACATTTGCACCATTCACTTCTCCATCCACAAAGGGACCAGACTGATCTACCTCTAGAGTTGCGCCAAGTACGCACTCTTTTCCCTCTCCTAGGCACCGTCATGAACTTTCATCCGCCTCATCCTCACTCTGTCGCAACCAATACTGAGAAATGTTATCTGCTCGCGGCAACTGTGTTACCTGCTCTCCTCCGTAGAATCCTGTTTCTGTACTGTATCTTTGCTGGTTAACAGTGTTGGGAAGTGGTGGTTGTGGCACCTGACCTTGTTGAACAACTACCTCATTCTGCACCTGTGGAGTTAATGATTGATTTTCCGGATTAGGTTTAGGTGGGAACTTACACTCGTTTCTCCAATGCCCTAATTTTCCGCAATTATGACAGGGCCATTTCTTCTTTGCCTCCTCTAGACTCACTTGACCTTTCCCTTTATCTATATTAGGTCGCGATTTATTCTGTCCTGTTTCATTCCCACTATTATTGTCCAATTGAGCTTCTTGCTTTTCTGCCACTTTCACCTGTGCCCACATTGCCTTCTCTTTCAATGTACGCTGTCTACTCTCAATATCATTACTACAATACTTAGCATACCTCAGTACCTCATCTACCGTGCCATTTTGCCAATTAATCATATGCTGTTTAATCATTTCACTAATCTCTGGTTTCAGCCCAAACACAAATCTGTATACGAAATGACTCATATCCCTTTCACTCAACTCCTCATATCCACTATACTGCTTGAAAACCAACAACAACCTTTCATAATAGGCATGTACAGACTCCTTACTTTCCTGTGTAGTTCTATCGATTTTTACCCAATCTGTTTCTTTAGGAGGAATCTTATTTTTCAAAAAGGTAATCACCTTATCGTACTTCCTCATCACCTCAGGACCTGGAGCTCCTGTCTTAGGATCTCTTGGATATTCTGTAGTTGGCCAGTCAACTGTAATTTTACACTCAGACCACAAATCAGTTGGCACCACTATGTCAAACAATCCATCTAAATCTATCCACAACACCTTTGAAACCTTTACAAACCTCTCTACTTGTCGGTACCATTCAACTGGTTTCTCTCTCAGCTTCGGAAATTCATTTGTAAATGACAGTATATCCTGCCTAGTCCAGGGAACATGCACATAACTACCACCTGGAGTTTCTCTCATAGGGTATTCTCTGGCAACAGGTTCTTTTTCAGTTATCATAAAAGCCAAAGAAGCTTTGTCTGTAGTTTTCTCATTCTTTTTCGTCCATCTAACTTTCCATCTGTCCACATCACCCCATTTTTTCAGTAAAACAATTAACTCTTTTATCTGGGTCAGCCTTCCTGCTGTGTTCAAGTTTTCTATATCTTTCTCACAAAAGTCTACTCTGTAGGGTTTCTGCAATGTTTTCACTTTCGCAAAATCTATTCCAATTTCACTTGCTATCTCTTCTAGTTTGTCATGTAAATTTTTAGCTCTCCATGTAATACTTTTGCACAGAAACATTATTTCATCATCCTGGTAATTTTTAGCTTTTCTGTACCAATCGTCCCTAAAATTAATTCTTCCATGTCAATTTTTAACCTAATTACATCTAATGGTTTTTCTTCTGGTTCCTTTATTTTAAATGCCTTTATCCACTCATTTAATTCATCAGGAGTCGGACCTATGGGTGTATTATTTAGTTCTATCCAATTACCACTCTTTTCAGGAGTCTCTGTTGCAGATTCTGTTACCATATGCATTTCCCTACCATTACACTCATTCACAGTCAAATTTGTAGGTGGACTTGGTCTGTAAGTACTAGCCAAATTACTTGTACTTGTACTTGGTTCCATCCTTTCTTTTTCTCTCTGAAATTGTGAACTCATAGGAATCACTAAGGACCGTTCATCAATTTTCTGATTCTCAAAAACTGGTATTACTGGACCTATTGTTACAGGTACAGTCACAGCTTCCATGTTTTTCGTTAATTCCCTAATTTTCTCAGTCAGTTCTTTTGTTGTCCTTGCTAATTCACTTGCATTGTCACTTTCTACTCCTTCATTTTGTGAAGTTCTTATTTGATCTTGTGACCTATTTATTTCAATTCTTTTACCGGACTTTTATTTCACACAGTCTCTATTAGCGGCGCATTTGGTGTCACCACTGTAGAACTCTGCTGATACGGAGGTGGATTTCTATTTAAAATATCTTACAGCAATTCATCATCCGTTTCACTCTCATGCATATATTTCTCCCTCTCCATATGTTTCTTTTTCTCAGTACGTTTTCTCTTAGTCTCTTCCTCAACTGTAAAGCCGGAAACAAACCTCCTGTCATGTTAGCACATCTCCATCGTTTTATTCTATCCTCATGATTTATTCCCCACATTCTTCCAGGCATAAACTCATGATCCCTTAAACCTCTGAATCTCTCTCGCTCATACATCTCATCCTCCCATTCCGTCAAGGCTTCAAACTGTGTCGGTCTAGGTCTAGGTTCTAGATTTGTCATCTTTTCTCGCAAATTTCGCAAAACCGCTACACGAAATGAACCATTCTCAGGGAAAGCTAACGCACCATCATTCTTCGTATACTTTGCCCAATTTTCCAACCATATGCATGTATGATATCCATATTTCAGCATCATATGTGAAGCTGCTGATTTCGGCGGAGGAATTACTTGTCCCTCTCTAGTCACAACCTTTTTGTCTTTCTTAAAGAAATTCTTAATTTTTGTCGTCCATGACGTTCTTTCCCTTTCATACTCGTAATACGGCATGTTTTCGATTGGTTTTTCTCTTCAAACCAGCACTGTTCCGTGTACGGAACTTCAACCAATTACAGCGCGACTCACACTAACGCACCAATCAGAACAATTCCCTTCGTTCGCGGACCAACCAATCCTAGCGCGGCACTTTTCTACGTCACTCTTGACTCTGTGTTCACGTGACTAGCGCACTATCCAATCCTTACGCGGCACTGTCGATGTCACTCCTGCTCTTTTACCCCTCCTTTACAAAAATTATCAGCAAATTTTCTTTTCACTGTTTCTTTGTTAGTTACAACAATTAAAACAATTCCATAGTCTGATTCGCTAAACAAAGTGACAGCTTTGTCCTTTTACACAAGAATCCTGTATTTCCAGTAGGCAGCGCTTACCTCTACCCTACCACAGAATTATTAACTCTCGCCGATAAAGTAGCACTTCCCTCTACCTTACCCTTCTTTCAAGCAAACAATTAACTCATTTCTCTGGGGATAAGACACATGTGGAGACTAGGCTCCTGAGAATTAAGGCCAAAGTTTCACAAGAAAACGTGATTTGCTATCTCAGTTATACACTTTTCGTACAGAAAATCCCTAACATAACACAACCTGTGTTATTACCAAAATGAATTCAGACCATGTACCAAATTCCATGTGACTTCTCTTGCCACACGTGTTCCACTTCCTACATCCCAGAAGCGTGAAAACTCACATATAACATAACGCGACTCAACATATAGTGTTAGTCATCAAAAATAATCAATAATCAATAATCAATAATCACTAAACTAATCTATAGAAACCATAACTCTGCTACCAAGAAATCTGATGCAGCGCGTACAATAAAAACTATTTTCCTCCTAGGTCACTTATCGGTCATCCAGGGGCGACTTATATTTTCTCACATCCACATGACGATGGGGCCCATAACATCGCCTATCACACACACACACACACACCTGGATTTCCTCTACACCTTTACGAAAATCTATACTCCTAGGAGAAACATGAGAACTAAATGAAAAACATCATTTATGTACCGCTGGAAAGAGCCGGGATACCTTATTACTTTAACCTATCGCTTTCTTAGTTATTTCTTAAGATATTCCTGCTCATTGTTTTGTCGATGGATCATCTAGTAAGAAATCAGTTTGTAGTGATTAAGACCAGCTAAATCACAATAACCAATTACTAGTGTCACAATCATTTAGTAAAATAACCACTGAGTCGTTTGATTAAGAATCTTAAATTTTATATAATTTTAAAAGCATGAGAAAGAATTTAGACTTTTTATTCAATTATTCATTCATTATTAATTCAAATATTTATTAAGCAAAATCAATTTTATTGCAGAAAGGAAATTTTTGTCATGAAGCAAAAACCCTAATTACCTGCCTATCTTTCCTAATTTAGCCTAAGGATTTCTAACCTAAGTTTAAGAATTAAAAATAACCTGATTCTCATACTCAACTGGAAAAATAAGACAGCAACAGAAACTTCAGCTCGTCAGCATCAGCTACCTGCAACCCGTCTCATCTAACAGTCTTTCAGCATCTCCCGCTCAGTAAATGGATCGATCTGGACCACCAAGCACTGGAAGCCACCAACTCCAACACCGACTCTGACTGCGACTCTCCAACTCTGACTCCCTCCCACTAAGAGTAGGCCCTCTTATACCCTAATTCTAACTTTGCTAACTAAATTGTTGCAACATTAATAACGCGCTTTTCTTTCATTGGTCCATTCATTTAATCTATTCATTCTTAATCAAGTTCTCCCGGAGCCAACTTGTTCTTTCGGAATGTATATGTTCATTTCCTTTCTCACAGTTCAAGACATGTTTCCATCCGCTTCGATCAGTACATTTGTAACTTCTTTCGATACATTCGAGAACTCTGCAGACATTGTCCTTTCTCTTAAAACGGTTTCCCACGGTTCTTTGCTGATCACCACGGTACACTATCAGTTCAATTAGGTCACATCAGCCTTGACCATTCTTGCATCCTAGCCTCTGAGCATCATCACGTGGTTAGCTTTTCTCCAACTTTTTCTCCCTTGTCACGCGTTTCCCCGCACATGCGCACTTCAATAACCGGCAGCCATTTTATATCGCCACTCGTTTATACTTAGAAGCACTATTTTGAAATAAACAAAACATAATTAAAATAGAGAAACATAGCCTTTTCGTTTCCCTCCCGTCATCTACGTACCCCAATTAGTTATTACCTAGCAGAAAGCAACATTTAAGCTGTTCCTTACTTACCATCACTATTGTTTTTGCAACAACACGTTTATATTCTATGAAGCACAATCATGCATTTATTATTTATTTAGTACGCAATTATTTTTATGTTATAATTAGACACACAGACATTTGTTAATAGATTATTTAGCCCATGTACTTGCGTGTTACCCTTCCCTCACGTACATTGTTGATTAATACATTTAAACGAACATTTTATTAATTATTTATAAAATTTGTTAGGGGTTAAACATTTTTATTTTCTCTGCTCCATCACTGTCCACCCTTGCGACCAACAGTTCGCCAACACTCCAGCCAGTCGCTGGCATCCTCGGGCGCGTCAAAGAAATATGCTTTCCCTCCATCCAGGATTTTGAGTCTGGCCGGGAAGAGCATCATGTACTTCACACCCTGGTCTCTGAGGGCCTTCTTCACTCCATCGAAGGAGCGCCGCTGATGCTGAACCCGGAGCGTAAAGTCTGGGAAGAAGCGGATGGTTGCATTTTCCAGCTGAAGATCGCCATGCGCACGTGCAGCCTGCAGGATTGCATCTCTATCCCTAAAGTTCAGGATGCAGGCGATGATTGTGCGGGGAGGAGCCCCAGGTCGGGGCTTGCCCCCAGTGCCCTATGAGCCCGTTTGACAGAAAAGAAGTTTGATAGGCGTTTGGGCTTCAGGTGGTTTAACACCAGGTCATCTATGAACCAGTCCATTGATGGTCCTTCCATCCCCTCCGGTACACCCACTACGCGGATGTTATTACGCCGGGCTCTTCCTTCTTGGTCCTCCAGCCGGGCGTAGATATCTGCTTGGTTTTTCGTGAGGGTGGCAACTTGTTCTTCCAACCGTTTAGTTTTGGACTGTAGGCCCCCAATGCCAGTCTCTGCTGCGGAGACCTTCTCGGACATTTTCCTGAAGTCCGCACGCAGGAGGTTCACCTCCTCTGTCACAGAGTCCAAATTAGGCTCTACGGTCTCCCTAAAATCTCTGATGGCCCTCATTATGTCCTTCAGGGAGGGGTCCGGACCGCTGTCTTCAGGATCTTCCTGCGGGCCACCACCCATTGCCCCCTCATCACTCTCCATGGCAATGGTATATTTGTCTATTTGATTAGCCTGGCCAGGACCCGCTGCTTTATTTCGGCCCATGGCGGATAGCAAGAGGTGTCACTAGCAGCAATCTAAGCACAGAAGGGACCTTGTCTGGGTATGTACAGGTTATTGACGCCTCGCCGTGCAATCTTCCCAGGATCGACCAGGCCACTGCCAGGACCAGTTGTTGCAGGGTCTATTCCTCACTGTGGGCCGCGGCGTATCTCCCCCTACGCCAGCCCAGAAGCACCTTACGTCAGCCCAGGGGAGAGGTCCGTGTGTCGGCGGAGTTCCTACCAGGGGGTCTCGCTACACTGGCCCCAAGGTGTTGCCCAGGAGTGAAGATGAGTGGGCTGGCAGGTCTTCGTGCCCGCGCTCGGTAGGCTAATCGGCACACCACCGGGGGGCCAGGGAGGCCATGCGGCCCCCCACAATCACATCCTCTCCAGGCCGCCGCCGTGCACCCCGCCAAGCACTCTCCACGCCACTCCTGAACCGGGGAGCGCGCGCTTCTAACTTCAATGCCTCCGCTGCAAAGTCCGAGGCAAAGGTGCCCCTCCAATGGCACCAAATGTGTATACTGTCCGCTGCCGCCTCAGAGTCACTCGTGTGGCCGATGGGGGAGGGTTCTCACACTGTCCCGCTCCCGCTAGGGCGCTTAGGAACCGCGATGCCCCAGTTTGGGTCCGCTGCTGCCAGTAGGGTGATCACGCCCGCAATTACCGGGCCAGGCGCTCACACACCCGGGAACTCGGGACCAGCTGGAGCTCACAGCTGCCGCTTTACCGATTCGCGGCCGCGTCTCGAGCCGCTCGGTGGCTGGGCCTCGCGCACTCCGACTCACGCTACTGCTGTCTGTCCCACTCTGGTCTCGCCACCAACAGCGCCTCTGGGGCCAGTCCGCTGTGTCTCCGCGATGCACTGATGAGTACCAGGGGGGATCGGAGGCAACCACCTACAGGTCTCCGGCGGGCACCATCTTGTCCCCTTCCAGCCGCCGACCTCCACTCACTGCTTCGCCGCGTACGGCACAGTTACATGGCCGCCACTCGCCGCATGTGATCGCCGCCACTCTCTGGTGCAGTCTGGTCCCTGTGGGTGCTCTGCCAGTAGTCGGATAGTGACGAATATGTGGGCTTACACACCGACTGCTCGCGCAGCGCGATTAGCAAGCGGCCTTCTTCCGCGGCTGCAAGCCACGCCCCCAGGTGATCACTTACTTGAAGGACAAAGTTCCAGCCAAAGATATTGTTTGATTGAAGATAAATTGAACTTCACAAAAAGCAAAATAGTCAGTGCATGCTTATTATGAGCGATTGCTCCTGGTGATTAAACAGCTCAGTGGAAAGGAAAATCTTGAAATTAATATGGGGTTCTTTGTGTCACAGTTTGTTATTTGGTTGAGACCTGAGATTAATATGCACATACAGCAGAATGTGATGTGCTGACAGACAAAACCCTTAGATGAAATATTGTAGCGATGAACAAGAGATGAAGCAGGCAGAAAAGACTCAAGGAGAAGTTCATGTTTGCCCAGACAAGGTTGGCTCAGAGAGGTTTTCATAATCAACTGTTTACAGGAAACGAGAGTGGGATGCAAGGTGTTGGTTCACAAGCTGGAGTTCAAGGTACTCAGGGAGGAGTTGGTGTTTGCAGGATAGAGGCAGAGGTGTTCCGATAGATCTGAATTCTGGTGTAGATGTTGCGATGAAAATCGGACATTGAAAGAGGGAGTGTAGGCTAAATCCTAATAGAGTGAGTGGAGATGGCCAAATGCATAGAGGAAATCAAGTGCAAATGCAGAATGTACCCATTCAGCAAATGCAAGTTCCATTACAGACACAGGTTCTGATGATTCAGGTTCCACATACCCCGAAGGCCCCACAGACTATAGGAACCCCTAGATTTAATATGAATCAGATGCCAAGAGCAAATCCTGCTGCATTTCAGAATTAGAACCAGAACCCATTTACATAGTACCCCATCTAGATAATGACAGTTCCGGCTCCAATAATTCCCAATGATGGTGTCTGATAAGGGAGGAAAATTGCATACTTGGCGCAGTCTTGGAGGTAGACCAGGGTGGACTATTTGTAGAAGGAGAAGTTAATGCCCACCAGGTGTCATTTTTGATCTACGCTTTAGCTACCCGTTCCACTGTTAGGACAGCAGAAGTCCCAGACCTACCCCTCTCGGGAAAGAAGATCTAAGATGTAAGAGTTACCAATAAACAGATAACAAACCCAGTTTCAGAAAAAGTCCCTGTAATGATAGGTGAATTTGAGGAAAACCATCTATTCATTGTTTGTGATTCCAGTCCTGCAAATCTGTTAGGGAGAGACTTGGTGGCATATTTACAAGGAAATGGCGAAGCATGGAACTACAGCAAATTTTGCAGCGCCGCGCTCTGACATTTACAAAATGCCGAGATGTGCCATATTTAGAACAATACGGTGCACCCATGTGCTTTCCCTAGCGCTGGTGCTAAAAATAGCTGCCTAGCACCAACACAGGCACCCTTGTGCCAAAGTGCAAAGGTGCCTGTGTTGCAGGGAATGATTGTTTAGGTGCAGGAAGGTGTCCCTTCTGATAAGTTCTCACGCAGTAAATCGATGACCTGCTTGTGACATCGGATACAAGAGAAGCTTACATACAGGATACAATTGCTTTATTGAAACACTTAGCAGAAAATGGACATAAGGTGTCTCCAAGCAAACTGGAATGCTGTCAAAAAGAAGTTCAATACTTGGAACAAATCATTGAGAAATGAACTACAAAAGTGTCACAAGAAAGAGTGGAAACGTTTCATAGGATGAATCCACCAAGAACTAGGAGAGAAGACAGGATGTATTTGGAAATGGTTGGCTACTGTAGACGATGGATGCCAAACCTTTCCCTAGTGGCCAAACCTTTACTGAGGCTGACACACAAGGATGTGTCCGATCTGCTTCCATGGGACAACGATTGCTTGAAAGCATTCCTAGAGCTGAGAGAAAGTCTCTGCCATGCCCAAGCACTAGGAATGCCTAATTACAGTAAGATGTTCACATTGTTTTTTAGTGAGAGGGAGGCCTGTGCTCTCTCAGTGCATACTCAGAGGCATGGAGATTCATTTTATTTTTTTAATTTGTTTTTATTGTTTTAATCACATGAAACAAATACAATCGATTGCATCACAACTCAGTCCGCTCTGCCATTAGTCTGCACAGGTGACCCACAAGTACAAGGTACCTTTGTTACCCAGCAGCTGTACTTCGCTGAGACAAATGAATATCATAATAACTTATAGTGCCTGAGGCCACTAATGCAGTGTTAGTCATCTAGCGGTACAGGTGTTCTTCTGCATGCCATGGCAAAACATCACTTCAAACCTCATAAACACCCAGCAATCAATGCACACTCTAAATCCTCCCTCTTATCCCACCCCCTCCCCCCCTTGGCACAACCTCTATGCACAAGCAATAATGGCAACAAGACACAACTGCGTGGAGGATGAAAGACCAAAATACAGGGCAGCAAACAGGGCAATGGCTTCTCAACGCCAAGGGCAGGGCACATAGAATAAAAGGCTCAATGCGGCGAAGCTACAAACAAGACAATCTCCTTCTTCCAGACACTATTAGGCTGCTTCCTCTGATTCCTCATCAGCCTCATTTATCGGGGCCCTCAAAAGCTGCACCAATGCTTCCCAAGCCCTCGCCAACTCCAGCGCCTTCTCACTCTTCGTGCGGCTCGCCGCTTGCAATCTTGTAACCCCCTCGCAGTCCGCCCATTTAACGAATTCTGCGCGCCATCTCCCATAACTGGGGCCCCTTTCTGCCTTCCAGTGAATTGTGAGCTCCCTCTTTGCTAACAAAAGCCCCAGGTCTATAAATTTACTCGTTGTTTTATTCCTGGCGGTGTGGGGAAACCAATGCAGCAAACATAAGCCCATTGTGGGTACCATGTCCCTGTCCGTGACATCCTGCAATAATTCAACTACCTCTTCCCAGGACGTCCCAAGCTGAGGACATGTCCACATCATATGATCAAAATCTGCCCCCACCGTACGACAACGCGGGCAGACCGCCGATTCCGTATGGAAGTATTGATTAAGTTTAGCCGGAGTAAGATAGGCTCTGTGAAGAATGTAAAAATGAACCAACTGGAAGCGAGTATTCCTTGTACTCTTCCACGCACGTTCGACAAGTTCTGCCCACGCTTTCTCAGGGATCTCATCCCCCAAATCCTCCTTCCACCTCAGCCAGAGGGTCGCTAAAGGGGCCAACCTCTCGCTCGTCATTCTACGGTAGAGACAGGTTACTGCCTTAACGGTGCCAGCCGCTAGGACCACATACTGACATGTCAACGAGGTCGCAGGTTCACTAAGCCCCATCTTCCAATTCGCCTGAATGGCTGCGATAAGCGCCAAGTGGGGCAAGTAATCACCACGGGGCAAGTCATATCTATCCTGTAGCGTCGCATAGGGGAGCACTGCCCCATCCTCATAAAGATTTCCCATAGTGGTCAACCCATTCTCTTCCCAGCCCTGTAAGGCCATCCAATTACCGCCATGCGGCAACGCCGTGCACACCGCCAGAGGAATTTCCGGAGCATAAGGCCATACAACCTGCGCACGCCTGAGCGCCCTATTCCAGCAAAGTTTAAACGTCCCCATCTCACGGGTGAGAGAGGAGGTCGGCAACTGCAACAGCAGTCTGGAGAGTAGATGTCTATCCACACTAATCCCCGTCTCATCATCCGTGCTCCTGATCTCTCGCACCACTGCTTGAGTGAGCCCCTGTAATTGTGCCGCTAGATAGTATGTTTCAAAGTCGGGAACCGCCAGACCGCCCTCCGAGCGTGGCCTCATCAGTGTGTTAATAGCCACTCGCCGCCGCCCCGCAGCCCAAAGGAACCCAATCACCATCGACCGCAACTGTCGGAAAACCGAGGCCGGTATCCACAAGGGTAATGTTCTAAAATAATACAGGAGTCTCGGGAGCGCTATCATTTTAAGGAGGGCTACTCGTCCCGCCAGTGACAATGGAAGCGTACTCCAAAATGCCATGCAACCCCTGAGTGCTCCCATAGCCCTGCCCACATTACCCTCCAACAAATCTGCGTGGGTGTGATATATACGAATACCAAGATACGTCATACACCGACGTTCCCAGCGTACCCCTTGAATAGTCTCAGGCCCATCAGTCCGCGGTTCTGTGGGGAACAGACAGGATTTCCCGCAATTAACCTTAAGCCCAGCAATTCTGCCTAGATCTGCCAATAACGCTTTCGCACCCCTAAGGGCTCCCTCGGCATCCGTCAGGAACAAGAGGAGATCATCAGCATATAAAGCTATATGGTGAACCCGCGTAGAAACACGCAGCCCTGGAAAATGCCGGCCCGTGCGAGCCCGTGCCGCCAGCGGCTCCATGGCCAGAGCAAACAATAATGGGGAGAGGGGGCACCCCTGTCGCGTTCCCCGCCCCACGGCGCAGGTATCCGATACCATCTTCCCTGTTTGCACACGGGCCGTGGATTGACAATACAGGAGAGATGTCCAGTCAATAAAGCCCTCCCCCAGACCAAAGCGGTGCATGACTTGAAACAAATAAGGCCATTCAAGACTGTCAAAGGCCTTCTCAATATCTATGGCCAAAACAGTAGCAGATGCCCTCTCATACGTGTCCGCATCCAAAACCCGAAACAGGCGCCGAATATTCTGAGCGGTGTTCCGGGTCGGTATAAAACCCGCCTGGTCTGCATGTATTAGGTGGGTCATATAGGGGAGCAGGCGGTACGCCAAAATCCGGCTTAGGATTTTATAATCCGTGGTCAACATTGATAATGGTCGATAGGCTGTCACGTCATGAGGCGGCTTCCCTGGTTTCAGCAAGGGGATAATGAGCGCTTCGCGAGTTGTGGTGGGCAGTAACCTATCCTTCCTCGCTGCGTTATACAGCAGCACCAATCTGGGGGCCAAGAGATCAACATACTCGCTATAAAATTCCACCGGGAGTCCATCCACTCCCGGGGTCTTTTTCCTGGCCATGTGCTTAATCGCGCCGCGGACTTCACTTAGAGTGATGTCCTCACCCAGCAGCTTTGCTCGCTCCATATCTAGCATGGGGAGGGTCACCCCCGTCAGAAAGCCTCGCACCAACTCCCTATCAGGGAGCACCTGACTCCGATAAAGTTCTGCATAATAAGCACGGAACTGATCATTTATCCCCTTTTGCGTATAACAGGCCTCCCCATCCGGGGCGCGCAATTCAAGTATAACCGTCCCTCTCCTAGCTGGGTTGGCCAGCCATGCCAATAACGCCCCTGATTTATCGCGCTCCGCATGCGCACGTGTGACATACTGCTTATAATCATAGCAACGCAGCCGCTCCATCTGCACTGCGACCTCTTCCCTTGCGACCAGGAGGTCCCGCTGGCAGTCCGGATGCCCAGGTCTCTCCCTTTCTATGTCTCGCAATCACCGCTCCGCGCTCTCCAGGTCTTGCAGCAACACCCTGCGCACTCCTACTTTTTGCGCCATGCAATGCCCCCTTATCACACTCTTGAAGGCGTCCCATTCCACCATCAGCGACGAAGCAGTGCCAGCGTTGTCCCGGAAATAGTCAGTGATACCAGCCCCCACCGCTTCTCTAAACACCTGATCCTCTAACAATGTTGGATTCAAACGCCAAGTCAAGATTACAGGGCGATCAGGGACCAAGTTCAAACGCAACAATAAGGGATTATGATCCGATATCGTTCTGGCGAGATACTCACTATGCTGCATCATTGCATGGATATCAGGAGTGCATAACATCGCATCCAACCGCACATGGAGGTCATGTACAGCAGAAAAATATGAATAATCTCGATCAGTTGGGTGGTGCGCCCTCCAAGTATCCACTAAACCCCACCGTTGCTGCCAATCTCCCCTATCCCTGGAGAGCCTATGAATGGGCGCCTCAGGAAGTGGAGGATGGGATCTATCCAGCAGGACGTCCGTGACCGAATTAAAATCCCCTCCCAATAGTACAGAGCCAGTGAAGAAAGGGGCAACCCTCCCAGATAACTGCCTGAGAAAGGCCGATTGTTCCTTGTTGGGGGCATATACGCTACCCAAGACCACATCTCTACCATTCAGTCTACCTGCAACCAAAACATATCGGCCCTCCGGGTCTTTCAATTGACGAGTAGGCTGAAACGGGACCCCGGCTCGGACCCACACCAAAACACCCCGGGCAAAGGCAGAATATGTGGTGCTAAAAACCTGCCCTCTCCACCTACGCTGCAGTGCCATATCCTCTTTTGGGGCAATATGAGTTTCCTGCAAGAACGCCAGCTGGATCCCCCTACGAACCAAGTATGTATGAATCTTATGCCTACGCTGCATTGAGTGCATACCCCTGACGTTCCAAGTTATACATTTCAACTCAGATAGAGCCATTGAGCCCTTACCACTGCCAGACCCCAATCGTCCTGCACCAATACTAGCCAATTGTGCCCAGTACCATGAATCAAACCCTCATAAGTAGGGTTGCGCCAGTCCCCGTGTAACATTCCCCTAGTAACAAACAAACAACCCCAACAACCCCACCCCAGGACAGGTACTAAAAAACAAGCCCCCATCCAAACTACGTCAAACTGGGTTCCCTCTAGTGGCTACTGAGGGATTACGGTGGGGAAAGTGGTTGCCAGCAGTCACTTGATAACAATTGGAGTGAGGAAGAAAAAGAATAAAAAAAAAAAAAAGCCGACCACACCAAGGCCCCGCATTATACTATACTATCCGCTCCCACCCCCAGGAGGCATCTCGGCAGGAGCCCCTACCCTTGACCCCCCGCCCAGCCACCACACCCAGCGGTCAATACAATACTCAAGCGTATGATTCTAATTGTAGCCAGATAGCTCCGCACGCACCTCACAGGCATACAAACCCTTCAATCATCAAAACACGCAACAAATAGATCACATAAGCTCATCAGCCGTGCCCGGTGTAACATGAGGCATCTTTGCATCACTGTTCTGGGAATTAGCCGTATCCGTATCTGTTCCCACTCGCAACTTATCCGACTCCTGCCCAGTGTCCGAGTGTTGTTCCGGAGTTCCCAAAAGCTGCGACACCGCCTGCAATGCCGCATGTCTGTCTTTTTCCGTTTGGGACGTGCCAGGCGTCTTCACTGCAGCCGGGCGCCGCCTCGACCTGCGTCGGCGCTGCGGCAACTGTCTCGAAAATTCTCCAGCTCCAGCATCCCTGGCCGGCTTCTTGCCTGTTCTATACGTTTCCAGCCAGTCCCAGGCCTCCGATGGGTCCTCACAAAAGTGCGTGGTACCGTCCAAGACTATTTTCAGGCGAGCCGGAAACATCAGTGAGTACTGGAGGCCCTCCTCTCGAAGAGCCCGCTTGACTACCAGGAAAGACGCGCGACGGCGCTGAACCTCCTGCGTGTAGTCAGGGAAAATGGAGACCTTACTGTTGCCCACTGAGTACGGTCCCGTCGAGCGTGCCATCCACAGTAGATGATCCCTGTCCTTGTAAGGAAGGAGCCTCGCCACCACTGGACGCGGTGGACGTCCCGATGCTAACGGACGTACCGGTACTCGGTGCGCCCTCTCCAGCGTGTAAAACTGCGTCAGTCCCTCCGGTGCTACTGTGGTACGGAGCCAGTCCTCCAAGTACTGGACCATGTTAGTTCCCTCAATTTCCTCCGGCAGGCCCAGAACACGGATGTTGTTTCTGCGATTCCTCCCTTCTGCGTCTTCTGCCCGTTTTTCCAGCGCCGACACTCTGTGGGTGACCTCCCCCATCTGGTCAGTAAGGACTTTCTGCGCTGGTTCTATATTTGCCAGGGAGGTTTCAGCCTGCTTCATTCTGCCCGACAGTTTATCGTGGTCAGCGCGCAGCAATCCCAACCCCACGGAGACCGTGGCAATGTCTCGCTGCAGGGCCTCTCGTGTATCCGTAATGGCCTGAAGTATGCAACATAATTGTAGTTGTACCCCCGCATCACTCGGCGGCTCGGGAGATTCCGGCCGCGTGGATTCATGTCCCCCATCATCTCGATCCGGCAGAGCCGCCTGCTGCTTCCCCCTAGAATTCCCCATCTCTCAGGTAGTGAACCGTCGAGCGTAGATGTCCAAGCTCCCCTCGCGTGAGGTCACAGCCACCTCAAGCAGCTTCTGAGAGGCCCACTCGTACTTGGCGGGGGACCAGAACAACCGCTACCTCAGCAGTCGCGGGGTTCTCGAGTGTGCAATTAAGCAGCAGCAGTACTCTCGCGCAGGCGCCACGGACTATAGCCCTGGGCAGATGTCAGCCACGCAGTCAAGGAACTCAGGGCCGTCTCCCCATGCTCAGCGCGCGCCGGCTCCAACGCATTCTAGGCCCACTCGGCTCCAGGTACTCCCAGTTGTCCCCAGTCCTTCGAGCAGCGCAGGAATCCTCCGCAGGCTCCAGCACAGGGCACCGCTCAGGGCTCGCACGGGCCGACTCGCACCTGTAAGCGGGCGCAGCGGGTTGGCAGCACTCAGTTCGGGGGCCTCTCCTCTGCTCAACCCAGGGTTCCCCCTGCAGCGCCCCAGCGGCTCTCGCCTGCCGCCGCCAATCCCAACCACCTGCACTCTCGGCGGGAAACCAGCCGTCAAGTCGGGACGCACTGCAGGCCGCAGTACCTCAGTGCCCGCCCAGAAATCCACAGCCGCCCACTCGCCAGTGGTGTGTCGCTTCAGCCACAGGTGCCGCGGTCCTGCCCTCCTCACCGCTCTTCAGGGTAGAGCAAGCGAGCCACCAGGTCCACGCGATGCCGCAGGAGCAGGCCGCTCCCCGCAGTCTTCTCGGTTCCGGCCACAGCCAACCAGTCCCAACAGCAAGGCGCCTCCTTTCTCCGCCTCGCGCCGTAAGCACCCCCACCGCTCTCCCTGGCCCCGCTGACCTGCAATGAAGCGCTGGTGCTCGGCAGTCGTTCGTGCAGAAAGCACGCTCCGGGCGGGCGGAGCTCCGCACTCAGATCGGCGCCATCTTGTCCCTTGTGCTCGGCCGCTGCGCCGAGTTAGATCTCAGGTTTTCTGCCTCAGGCTGGGCGGGAGGGGATCACCGCTGTCGCTCCAAGATCCCACGACGCTGCGGGATCCCCGTCGTGGCCCCCCAGAGATCGGGCGGCCGTCTATGCAGGATAAGTGACGGGGCCGGCGCGGAGCTCCAAGCTCACGCGTCTGCCTCCATTCGCTGGCAAGCCACGCCACCAGAGGCATGGAGATTCATGAAGACCTGTGGCATATTTTTCAATTACCCTTGACCCTGTAGCCGCAGGACTGCCTGGCTGCCTTAAATCAGTTTTCGCGGTAGGTGTCAGTATTGAGAGCTGCGCAGAGCAGCTGACTGCAGCTAGGTGCTTGTGCCAGGATTTGGGTGCCGGTACGCCAGTAGATCAGCCGTGTGCCACACCTGCATCTGCATCAGCATCTATACCGCTCCTTCATTTGACACGTCACACGCTGCTTGCAGCTCCCCCGCATCTTCATAGGGGAGCTGAGTTGGTGGTGAAACAGCTTACCGTGGCTTTTTGTTTTTTTGACACAGCCCCTGAACGGGTCACTTTTGGGTATTTGTGAAGGACAGCGTGTGGGTAAGCGTTCAGCAGCAGCTCTCTCTTCAGTGGTGTGGAAGCACCCGGCAATAGGCTGGTGCAGCTTGCGCCTCACCAAGGGTTCGCGGGCCCACATGTTTGTCACTGCTAATGCATTGTCATTGCCACTGTGTTGCCATGCTATTACCATGCTATTATCATTTACTGTTCCCAGGGGTGCAACTCGACCGACACTTTGGATGGTTGCTAAGTAGGGTTGCAGGAACACGGGAGAGCATGCAGTATGCAGACGCAGCTGTTACAGAGTAGGAAGAGAAGCAAGCAGGCAGTTGAGTTGAGCCCATCCTTACAGAGATGGCCCTGCTAGGTCAGGGTGCGGTCTTTATGTTCGGTGTTTGCTCATTCACTACCTGGCAGCTAGGACCTCAAAGTAATTAGCATACCAGGACCCCAAAGCATTTCACCAAGCAAAACACTAAGCAAGTAGGATAATTGCAAATTTTTGTTGTACTGGTGAACTCAATCAGCTAATTCATTGAGCGTCTAGTAGGTCCTTTGTAGTTGGCCTACTTTATTTCAGACTGTTCTCATAAGATGCCATCAAGGTGTTTGTTCTCTAGTCGCTTAATATCTACCTCTGGTTTACCTGCCACTTCCTTCAGTCCTCCTAAACTTTTAAAAACAAAAAGAACTATTCGGCATAAGAAGCCACAGTCTCATGAGTCTCACCCCTCCATGCTGTCTCTGTTTTCAAAGTGTGGAAACGTGGCATGGAATAAGGAATTAAGGAGGCTAAAGGGCAAATTTAAGGAAGATGACTTGAGCTCAGATATAGTTTGTCTCAGGGTGTTTCCTTAAGCCAGGTCACAGGCCAGCTGGCCACAGTTCAGCTCCCATAAGCCCGTCTAATAAATATCGCTGTTCAGTGGAAGCAGTGGAGGAAGGGGATGTAGGTGCTGCACCAACGATAAACAATGGCATGGGGTCTAAGTTTGAGATGAGTCCCAAGTGCCCCATGGTTCCTGCTGGTGGCCAAGATGCTGTTTTTGCACTGGAAAATCTGCCCCTCAAGGAGATCTCTCAAGAATCTCACGGGGGACCCTTTCTGGTTTTGTGCAGTGAGGACCTCGGTGTTTCGGAAGACTATTCCCTGACAGACAGCGCCGCTCTCACAGAGAAGTTTCAGATAAGTGAGGCCAATTTAAGATCCCCTATTGCCTTGGACACAAATTTGAGCCCTTCTTTGGTTTGTCTACACAGCCACCCATCATTACTGGCTTTGTATAGTAGTACAAAAAGAACAATTGATGGACAGAATGCAGAACAATGTCATACATTCACCCCAGTACAGAGATCTGGGCCTAATCCATCGTTTTTTTGCTCACCATGCCATTCCAGTTTGGACCCAGCCATATGCAAATCAGTCTTGACCCTGCGCCCAATGGGAACAGTCCAGCCCGAACTGCGAGGCCAGGTCCTCCCTGGACTGGAAACAAGCATCCTAGCACTGGTTTCGGGGTTTCACCCCTCATCAGCCAGGATAGCTTGACTCCAGAGCCATGGAGAGCACAGGACCCACGTCTGGGCATACCCGTCCCACTCGGGGTGACAAATGCAAAAAGAACAATTGATGGACAGAATGCAGAACAATGTCATACATTCACCCCAGTACAGGGATCTGGGCCTAAATCCATCGTTTTTTTGCTCACCATGCCATTCCAGTTTGAACCCAGCCATATGCAAATCAGTCTTGACCCTGCCCCAATGGGAACAGTTCAGCCCGAACCACCAAGCTAGGTCCTCCTTGGACTGGAAACAAGCATCCTAGGACCGGTTTCTGGGTTTCACCCCTCATCAGCCAGGATAGCTTGAGTCCAGTGGCATGGAGAGCACGGTACCTACGTCTGGGCATACCCGTCCCACTTAGGGTGAAAAGTGTAACTGCAACAAATGATTGACGGAATGCTGAATGATTCAAACATTCTCCCCAGTCAAGAGATCTGGGTTAAATCCATCGCTCTTTTGCCCACTACACCATCCCAGGTTGGACCCAGCCATATGTAAATCAGTCTTGACCCTGTGCCTCATTGGAACAGTCCAGACCGAACTGCCAAGCCAGGTCCTGGACTGGTCTGGACTGTTCCCATGAGACACAGGGTCAAGACTGATTTGCATGTGGCTGGGTCCAACCTGGGGTGGTGTAGTGGGCAAAAGAACGATGGATTTAACCCAGATCTCTTGACTGGGGGAGAATGTTTCAATCATTCAGCATTTCATCCATCATTTATTGCAGTTACACACGCCTTGTAAATAAGGCACCCTTTCATGCTATACTTAGGGTGAAAGGGGAAGGCAATGGGTGTTGTGGTTTGCTTTCCACCGCAACACCCATTGAGTTTGACGCTGCCCCCTATTTACAAGGGTGGCGTAAATAGGAGGCAGCGCCAAAATTAAGACCAGGGAAAACCTGGTCTTAAACAGGCAAAACGAGGAGAAATACTTTATTTCTCCTCGTTTTTGCTGGATTCATGTCTGCTGCGTTGTGCAGCACACATAGAAACAGAAAATTGCCATTGATTGTTTATGTGCAGGAAGGTGTCCCTTCCTGCACATAAACAATTTTTAAAAAATGACGTCTTGCAACATCTATGTGTGCTGCATTAAGCAGCACACATAAAAGGTACAAAACGTCATTTAATGATTGTTTATGTGCAGGATGGGAGACCTTCCTGCTCATAAACAATCTTCCCCTCAACGCAGACACCCTTGCACTATGGTGCAAGGGTGCCTGTGTTGGTGCTAGGCTGCTGAGTTTAGCGCCAGTGCAGGGGGAAACGCAGGGCTGCAGCATATTGTTGTAAATATGGTGTAGCCCTGTGTTTCTGAAGTAGCGGAGTGCGGCATTAAGCCAGGAAGGCTAACTCCGCACTCCGTCACTTCGTTGTACATCTGCCCCAGAGAGCGTAAGACATCAAGCTGTGAGAAGTTGGCCTGGCATATGCTGTCCACTATTTGTAGTGGGCACCTTGTACCAGTCCAAACAACCCCTTATTGGAGATAGGTTAAAGACAACCTTTAGTGAAAGCTATCCTAGTGGTAGCTATGGAGAGCAGCCTTCAGGCTAAGTCTTGAAGGAATGTAAAGCAGCTTGTTTTACCAGTCTATAATCTCTTGAGTGACCAAATGAAAGAGGACCACACCAGGTATATATTCAAAATATATGTATTTATTACTAAACACACCCCTCTAGTCTCTTTATGAGGCTAGAGTTCGAAGTACATAAATTATAAGTTAGTTATCTACAGTAATAGCACAAATACACATTTGAGCCCTAGGGGCGTATCAAACCATATACCAATAAAGTGGTATAAGAACCACGACTGAGCTAGACACAGGGCCTAGAGCCTGTAGAAGGGCTTGGACCACAAGGAACCACCCAAGGTAGAGACACAGGGGACCCACGGGGGACGCGTGCAGTGTATGAACACAGCCGCGAATCGCCGTTAACTTCTATGGGGAAAGTCGCGGTTTGAATTTAAAAGAAAAGGGACACTTAGAGGAGGACTTGGAGCAAACCCTTTGAGAACTAGGCTGTTCTAGTGTCAATACCCACGGGAGCACCGAAGTACTCGAGTTACCTCACCCAGGGAAGCCGGGTGCATAGGTGTCTTTCGGGGTCGGGTTTCGTCGTCGCTTTCAATGGCGATCTGCTGCAAAGTGCTGCTGGCGGCCAAGTCGAAAGTGTTCGGGTGAATCCAAAGGTGGATCGAAGATCTGAAGAACCTGAAAGCAGAGGGGACAGAGTCTGGGTCACTAGCCAGTGACCAGGAAGGCGATGAGCAGATGCCCACCGATGTCGAGTGCTTCAGGTAGGTTGACGGTCGTCTTGACTCTTCAGCCACGAGGTCCAGGAGGCGTCGACGATGACCAGGAGCTGGATTCGAGCTGTCCCACAACATCTGTCGATTACAGGGGTGTCGACGACCGTATTGGACCCAACAAGCCTTGGCAACGGCAAGTCTCGTGGAAATGGAAGAAGGACGATGTTGCAGACCAGCAAGGTCTGTGGGACTCACCCAGCAAGGGTAAGTCAGGGCACGCCTGGAGCAACCAGGGAGCCCAAGCAGAAAAAGATTGGCCTTCGGGAGGGCCTACTAGCTAACGGACTAGTGACCGCAAAGGAGCCTCGAGTTGATGCACGTGGAGCTGGCTCACAGGACACTCGTGGAGTGGAGGCCAGTGATCTTCAGTGCAGTTGGTGCTGGAGGCTGGGGCTACTCGGAGCCCAAAGCACGACTTTAGGGGAGACCCAGAAGAGGATGCACTTGCAAATGTGTTTGGTGTCCAGGGGTCATGGTTCCACATTACCCACGACAGCTACGGGCCTCAGCTTTGCTGGGGACTCAGGGCAGCCTCGGGGAAGTCTGGAAATCCACCTCTGGTGATGCAAAGACTTTGGCGTCCGACGGGAGCTTCAGCGATGCAGACTGGACAATTGCTTCTTTGGTGCCTGCCAAGCAGGGGAGTCACTCCTTGACCCCAAGGGAGATTCTTCAGTCCTCTAATCTTGAAGTAGAGCGTCGAAGGTCCAGGATTCTGTATCAGAGTTTCGTCCAGGTAAATCTAAAGTCCTAAGGACTGGGGTCCCCTACTTATACTAAGGTAGGGGGTTGGACATACTCTGTGGCCCCACCTATGGGAGGGTCAGGGCAGAGGGGTGGTTACACCCCTTTCCCTTTGTCCAGTTTCGCGCCAGAGCAGGGGCTGGAAGCCCCTGAGCCGGTTTGAACTGGGGTATGCACAGGGACACCAAGTGTGCCCCCAGTGCAGGACTTCAAAGCACCAGAGAGTGCTCCCGCCCAGCCCCAATACACACTATCCTGTCTGGGGAGGTGGTTACACCTCCCTGGGACAGGTAACCTATTGTCCAGGCCTCCCCTGCCGGAGTTTCGGTCAGCAGCAGGAGGCCAGACTCGTGTCTGTGGCAGCGGCATCCATTTTGTGATGCCAGGGCTCTGGAAAGTCAGTACCGGGTATACCGGTGTGTACATGTCTCTCCCTCTAGAAGGGTGGAATGCTACCCCCGCCGCCAGAACTGGAGGGGGGGTAGTATTCCAAGATGTTTGATACCAAACACGACATGTTTCCGTGCAGCCATCCCAAAGTTAGCATTTAACGCGAGGTTATAATGCGCTTAAGAGTATATGGTCAGGCTGCACTACAAACAGCATCAGAGAAGGGTCTCCGAACGCTGCAGAGGGGCCCTGCTCATGCAGGGGCACCCTCTCACATAGGAACCACGCACTCTGCCTTCAGGATTGATAAGGCCTGCCATAGGAGTGACTTATAGGTTTATATGTGTGTATGTATGTAGTGATATAGGTAGCCTATATCACAGTAAGGGGTGCATGCACCACCTTACCCAGGCTGCAGTAGCAGACCTGTGGTGTCATTTTGGATGGCCTTCCAGGGGTGGCACAATACATGCTGCAGCCCCTGGTAGGCCTCTGAGGTACCTATGCCCTGGGTACATAGTATACCATATACTAGGGACTTATAAGGGCACTCCAGATTCCAATCAGAGATGTGCCTAAGGCACATGGAAACCATTTTAAAGAGGAAGCAGCTAGGCTGGGGTTCTGATTAGCAGGGCCCCAGCCAGACTAAGGTCTAAAAACAGTGAAGCATCAGCAAAAGTGGGGGTACCCATGTGAAGCAGATCCTACTCTCCTACACAACCCCCCCCAAACGTAGGGACATTAAACTAACCTTGCCCAGTTAAGTCTTCATGTTCTAAGTGGAAGTACCTAGAGAGTCCATCTGCATTGGCATGGTTACTCCCAGGTCTATGTTCCACTGTGAAGTCCATCCCCTGTAGGGAAATGGACCACCTAAGCAGTTTGGGGTTTTCACCCTTCATTTGTTTTAGCCATAAGAGGGGCTTATGGTCTGTTTGAACAAGGAAGTGAGTACCAAACAAGTATGGCCTCAACTTCTTCAGAGCCCAGACCACAGCAAAGGCCTCCCTCTCAATGGCTGACCAACGTTTCTCTCTAGGGGTCAGCCTTCTGCTAATAAAAGCTACTGGCTGATCCTGACCTTCATCATTCAATTGTGACAGTACAGCCCCTACCCCCAATTCAGATGCATCTGTTTGAACAATGAACTTCTTGGAGTAATCAGGACTCTGTAGAATGGGAGCAGTGCACATGGCCTGCTTTAGGTCATCAAATGCCTTTTGACAGCTAACTGTCCACTGAACCTTTTTGGGCATTTTCTTGGAAGTTAAGTCATTCAGGGGTGTCACTATTGATCCATACCCCTTGACAAATCTCCTATAGTACCCAGTCAGGCCTAAGAAGGCTCTCACCTGAGTCTGGGTAGTGAGAGCAGTCCAGTCCATGATGGTCTGGATCTTGCTCTGCAGTGGTTGAACCTGGCCTCCACCCACAAGGTGGCCCAGGTACACAACCTGACTCTGCCCTATCTGGCACTTGGTGACCTTGATAGTCAGGCCTGCTTTCTGCAGGGCCTGCAAAACATTTCTGAGGTGGACCAGGTGATCCTCCCAGGTGGAGCTAAAGACAGCAATATCATCTAGATATGCTGCACTATAGGCTTCCAGACCTGTAAGGACTGTATTCACCAACCTCTGAAAAGTGGCAGGTGCATTCTTCAGACCAAAGGGCATCACCACAAATTGATAATGCCCACTAGGGGTTGAGAATGCTGTCTTTGGCTTTGCATCATCAGCTAGTCTGATCTGCCAGTAGGCAGCTGTCAGGTCAAATGTGCTTAGATACTTGGCTGAGGCCAAAGTGTCTATTAGCTCATCTGCCCTAGGTATTGGATGGGCATCAGTCCTAGTGACTGCATTGAGACCCCTGTAGTCCACACAAAACCTCATCTCTCTCTTCCCACCATTGGTGTGAGGTTTTGGCACAAGGACCACTGCACTAGCCCAAGGGCTATCTGAGGGTTCAATAACTCCCAAATCCAACATCTTCTGGACTTCTGTCCTGATACAGTCCCTGACATGGTCAGGTTGCCTATAAATCTTATTTTTAATAGGCAGACTGTCCCCAGTGTCCACTTCATGAGTGCACCAGGTAGTCTGACTGGGTGTCAGTGAGAATATGTGTCTGAACTGATTGAGCACCTGTCTGCAATCAGTCTGCTGCTGGGTAGTGAGGCTGCCTGCCAAGGCTACACCATCCACTGACCCATCACCAGGGTTCTGTGAGAGCAGGTCAGGGAGTGAGTCACTCTCTTCCTCCTGTCCCTCATCAGTAGCCATGAGCAAGCCCATGTCTGCCCTGTCCACATATGGTTTTAACCTGTTGACATGGAGAACCCTGTGGGGACTTCTGGGTGTTCCTAGGTCTACTAAGTAGGTAACCTCACCCTTCTGTTCAACAATGGTATGGGGTCCACTCCATTTGTCTTGGAGAGCTGCTGGGACCACTGGCTCCAACACCCACACCTTCTGTCCTGGCTGGTAAACAGTCAGTACAGCCTTTTGGTCATGCCAGGCTTTTTGAAGTTCCTGGCTAGCCTCAAGGTTTTTAGTTGCCTTTTTCATATACTCAGCCATCCGGGAGCGGAGACCAAGTACATAGTCCACTATGTCTTGCTTTGGGGGCTTGAGAGGTAACTCCCATCCTTCCTTCACCAAGCACAATGGACCCCTGACAGGGTGACCAAACAAAAGTTCAAAAGGGCTGTAGCCAACCCCTTTTGAGGCACCTCCCTGTATGCAAATAAAAGGCAGGGCAAGAGTATGTCCCATCTTCGCCTAAGCTTTTCTGGGAGCCCTTTAATCATGCCCTTCAAGGTTTTGTTGAATCTCTCAACTAAACCATTGCATTGTGGGTGATAGGGTGTGGTGAACTTGTAAGTCACTCCACACTCCTTCCACATTGCTTTTAAGTATCCAGACATAACGTTTGCACCCCTGTCTGATACAACCTCCTTAGGGAAGCCCACTCTTGAGAAAATTCCCAGGAGGGCCCTTGCCACCACAGGTGCTGTAGTGGTCCTAAGGGGAATAGCCTCTGGGTACCTGGTGGCATGATCCACTACCACCAGGATAAACCTGTGCCCAGATGCTGTTTGGGGATCCATGGGACCAACAATGTCAATCCCCACCCTTTCAAAGGGAACCCCCACCACAGGTAGTGGTATCAGGGGGGCCTTTGTAGTGCCACCTGCCTTGCCACTGGCCTGGCAGGTTACACAGGAGCGACAAAACTCCTTGGTGTCTTCAGACATGTGGGGCCAGTGAAAGTGAGGGACAATTCTGTCCCAAGTCTTGTTCTGGCCCAGGTGTCCTGCTAAGGGAATATCATGGGCTAGGGTCAATAGGAAGCCCCTGAACTTCAGAGGTATAACCAACCTCCTGGTAGCACCAGGCTTGGGGTCTCTACACTCTGAGTACAAGAGTCCATCATCCCAATACACAGTATGGGGACCACTAGCTTTCCCAGCAGCCTCAGCAGCAGCTTGCTGTCTGAGGGGTTGAAGAGAGGGGCAGCTCTGCTGCTCCTGGCTCAGATCTGCCCTGGAAGGGCCCCCTGTCCCCAAGAACTCAACCTGGTCAGGTTCAAGCTCCTCTGGGACAGTTCCTTCCTCAGGACTGAGATCATCCCCCTCAAGAGACTGATCTTCCTTCTGAGCCAAGGGGGAAGGCACTGCCTTTACCCTACTACTCCTCTTCTTGGAGGGCACTTGGTCCATTATTCCAGAATCCAAGGCCTGTTCAGTGTTAGACATTTTGGCTTGTGACCTGGTCACAGCAAACACATCTGCAGGGATGCCCAGCATTTCTGCATGGGTCATGAACTCCACTTCTGCCCAAGCTGAAGTTTCTAAGTCATTGCCAAGCAAGCATTCAACGGGTAAGTCTGCACTTACCACAACCTTCTTAAGGCCAGTTACCCCTCCCCAGGAGAAGTTAACAACTGCCAGAGTATGGTCTGTTCTGACGTTGCTAGCATTGGTCACTTGGTACATTTCACCAAGTATAATCTGCCCAGGATTCACAAGGTCTTGTGTCACCATGGTGACACTTGCCCCTGTGTCCCTAAATGCCAAAGCCTCTTTTCCATTGATTAAGGGCTGTTGTCTGTACTTGCCCAGATTACTGGGACTCACAGAGGAGGTCATATCCATGCCTCCATCACAGACTAGGACAGCCTGAGTGAGTTCTCTGACTAGGTCAGAGCTCATCTCCTTACCCAGGGTCAACCCTACTAAACCCTTGGCTTGTGTAGTCCCACCACCAACTGTAACTGCACTAGGGGGAGCAGGTGCCTTAGGGGCATTGGTGGGGGCTGGAGTAGAGTCTTTGGACTTGGTGCAATCACTGGTCCAGTGGGTCTTTTGCTTACAGACCTTGCACCATGGTTTCCTTTGGCCTTTCCCTTTGGTAGACTGTGAATCCCCACCTGAAGAAGATTTTTGGGGGCCTTGTGAAGACTTTTGATCTTTACCCTTCTCCCCACCCTTATCAGAGGTTTTTGAATCTTGCTTCTTAGGGTCACCACCTTGGTTCTGTACCTTCTGCTTCACCCTGGTTCGGACCCATTTGTCTGCCTTCTTTCCCAATTCTTGGGGAGAGGTCAGATCAGAGTCCACCAGGTGCTGATGCAACAGCTGATTTTGACAGTTATTAAGAATCTGCTCCCTCATGATCAGATTGTACAATCCTGTGAAGTCACATACCTTACTGCCCAATAACCAACCTTCCAGAGCCTTGGCAGAACAATCAACAAAGTCCACCCAGTCTTGAGTCTGTGCTTTTTGGGTATCCCTGAACTTTAACCTGTATTGTTCAGTGGTTAGGCCAAACCCATCAATTAGAGCACTCTTCAAGACTTTGTAATTATCAGCCTCCTCCTCTCTAACAGTGAGGAGCTTGTCTCTACCTTTGTCTGCAAAGGAGAGCCACAAGATTGCTGCCCACTGCTCCTGAGGGACCCTCTGTACTTTACAGGCCCTCTCTAGAGCAGTTATCCATTTGTGGATGTCATCCCCACTCTGGTAGGGAGGGACAATCTTGCTCAGGTTTCTATGGTCATAAGACCTTTCCCTATCTTTGGGGAAACTGCTGCCACCATGGGACTCTTGTCCCAACTTTTGTCTCTCTCTATAGAGATCTAGGGACTCCCTGTCTATAGCCAATTGCTGTTTCCTGAGTTCAAGCTGAGCTTGCTCATACTGAATCAGTCTCTTTCTCCTCTCATGAGAGGATTCCCTCCTATGAGAGGAGACAGAGGTCCCTATTGAGGTGTCAGAGTGGTTAGACTCCTGAGAAGGAGACCTAGACCTTCTGGGCACACTCAGAACTCTTCCTGGGGGGACAAAGGGGAGGTCAGTCTGATCCTCCCCCTCCTCCTCCACAGGAGGAATTGGGTTTTCCAGGACAAGGTCATTTTCACCTTCCTGGCCAGTTTCAGAGGGGGGGGGCCTGGGTTTCTTCACCCCTGGCCCCTTCCTCATCTTCTGCCCCACCCTCTTTGCCTACCCCTTCAGACCCTATGGGCCTGCTGAGATCATCAGCTAGTAACACCTCCCTGAGGTGTTGGGTGCTGGCACTTTTGCCTGCCTTCAACTTCCTAGTATTGCATAATGCTCTCAATTCCAAGAATGGGAGTTTATCATACTTGGAGGGAAGAAGCCCACTGGCTTCTGGCGAGGACTCACTGGGTCCTGGCTTTGAAAACATTACTAGTGAGGTGTGGTGTATGCACTACCTACTCTAGTGTGGCCTACTAAACTCTCTTGAGTTGTGGAAAGGGTGTGCTATCCCTTAACACACAACTCTAAGTTCAGTAGAACTTACTGTATTACTAAGCTTGATTTATATGTACCTTAGGTACCCTTAGTGGTTTTCAGTTGATCAATTCAATTGAGATTATCTGGTAAAACAATAGCAAGCTGGAATCCCACACGCTGCACACCAATGTGAGAAGTTGGCCTGGCATATGCTGTCCACTATTTGTAGTGGGCACCTTGCACCAGTCCAAACAACCCCTTATTGGAGATAGGTTAAAGACAACCTTTAGTGAAAGCTATCCTAGTGGTAGCTATGGAGAGCAGCCTTCAGGCTAAGTTTTGAAGGAATGTAAAGCAGCTTGTTTTACCAGTCTATAATCTCTTGAGTGACCAAATGAAAGAGGACCACACCAGGTATATATTCAAAATATATGTATTTATTACTAAACACACTCCTCTAGTCTCTTTATGAGGCTAGAGTTCGAAGTACATAAATTATAAGTTAGTTATCTACAGTAATAGCACAAATACACGTTTGAGCCCTAGGGGCGTACCAAACCATATACCAATAAAGTGGTATAAGAACCACGACTGAGCTAGACACAGGGCCTAGAGCCTGTAGAAGGGCTTGGACCACAAGGAACCACCCAAGGTAGTGACACAGGGGACCCACGGGGGACGCATGCAGTGTATGAACACAGCCGCGAATCGCCGTTAACTTCTATGGGGAAAGTCGCGGTTTGAATTTAAAAGAAAAGGGACACTTAGAGGAGGACTTGGAGCAAACCCTTTGAGAACTAAGCTGTTCTAGTGTCAATACCCACGGGAGCACCAGAGTACTCGAGTTACCTCACCCAGGGAAGCCGGGTGCATAGGTGTCTTTCGGGGTCGGGTTTCGTCGTCGCTTTCAATGGCGATCTGCTGCAAAGTGCTGCTGGCGGCCAAGTCGAAAGTGTTCGGGTGGATCCAAAGGTGGATCGAAGATCTGAAGAACCTGAAAGCAGAGGGGACAGAGTCTGGGTCACTAGCCAGTGACCAGGAAGGCGATGAGCAGATGCCCACCGATGTCGAGTGCTTCAGGTCGGTTGATGGTCATCTTGACTCTTCAGCCACGAGGTCCAGGAGGCGTCGACGACAACCAGGAGCTGGATTCGAGCTGTCCCACAACGTTTGTCGATTGCAGGGGTGTCGGCGACCGGATTGGACCCAACAAGCCTTGGCAATGGCAAGTCTTGTGGAAATGGAAGAAGGACGATGTTGCAGACCAGCAAGGTCTGTGGGACTCACCCAGCAAGGGTAAGTCAGGGCACGCCTGGAGCAACCAGGGAGCCCAAGCAGAAAAAGATTGGCCTTCGGGAGGGCCTACTAGCCAACAGACTAGCGACCGCAAAGGAGCCTCAAGTCGATGCACATGGAGCTGGCTCACAGGACACTCGTGGAGTGGAGGCCAGTGATCTTCGGTGCAGTTGGTGCTGGAGGCTGGGGCTACTTGGAGCCCAAAGCATGACTTCGGGGGAGACCCAAAAGAGGATGCACTTGCAAATGCGTTCGGTGTCCAGGGGTCATGGTTCCACGTTACCCACGACAGCTATGGGCCTCAGCTTTGCTGGGGACTCAGGGCAGCCTCGTTGAAGTCTGGAAATCCACCTCTGGTGATGCAAAGACTTCGGCGTCCGACGGGAGCTTCAGCGATGCAGACCGGACAATTGCTTCTTTGGTGCCTGCCAAGCAGGGGAGTCACTCCTTGACCCCAAGGGAGATTATTCAGTCCTCTAATCTTGAAGTAGAGCGTCGAAGGTCCAGGATTCTGTATCAGAGTTTCGTCCAGGTAAATCTAAAGTCCTAAGGACTGGGGTCCCCTACTTATACTAAGGTAGGGGTTGGACATACTCTGTGGCCCCACCTATGGGAGGGTCAGGGCAGAGGGGTGGTTACACCCCTTTCCCTTTGTCCAGTTTCACGCCAGAGCAGGGGCTGGAAGCCCCTGAGCCGGTTTGTACTGGGGTATGCACAGGGACACCAAATGTGCCCCCAGTGCAGGACTTCAAAGCACCAGAGAGTGCTCCCGCCCAGCCCCAATACACACTATCCTGTCTGGGGAGGTGGTTACACCTCCCTGGGACAGGAAACCTATTGTCCAGGCCTCCCCTGGCGGAGTTTCGGTCAGCAGCAGGAGGCCAGACTCGTGTCTGTGGCAGCGGCATCCATTTTGTGATGCCAGGGCTCTGGAAAGTCAGTACCGGGTATACCGGTGTGTACATGTCTCTCCCTCTAGAAGGGTGGAATGCTACCCCCGCCACCAGAACTGGCGGGGGGTAGTATTCCAAGATGTTTGACACCAAACACGACATGTTTCCGTGCAGCCATCCCAAAGTTAGCATTTAACGCGAGGTTATAATGCGCTTAAGAGTATATGGTCAGGCTGCACTACAAACAGCATCGGAGAAGGGTCTCCGAACGCTGCAGAGGGGCCCTGCTCATGCAGGGGCACCCTCTCACATAGGAACCACGCACTCTGCCTTCAGGATTGATAAGGCCTGCCATAGGAGTGACTTATAGGTTTATATGTGTGTATGTATGTAGTGATATAGGTAGCCTATATCACAGTAAGGGGTGCATGCACCACCTTACCCAGGCTGCAGTAGCAGACCTGTGGTGTCATTTTGGATGGCCTTCCAGGGGTGGCACAATACATGCTGCAGGCCCTGGTAGGCCTCTGAGGTACCTATGCCCTGGGTACATAGTATACCATATACTAGGGACTTATAAGGGCACTCCAGATTCCAATCAGAGATGAGCCTAAGGCACATGGAAACCATTTTAAAGAGGAAGCAGCTAGGCTGGGGTTCTGATTAGCAGGGCCCCAGCCAGACTAAGGTCTAAAAACAGTGAAGCATCAGCAAAAAGTGGGGGTACCCATGTGAAGCAGATCCTACTCTCCTACACAAGCTACCCCAGAAACTGAAAAAGAAAGACCTTGAAATGTTCCAAAGTTAAAGGTTGATTTGGAAGAAATCAGTAGGGGTTGTCTAGATACTGGGCAATTGGTTCAGTATGAAGAGAATGAACTGATTTATCTGAGTAAAGCGATCACAAGGCGTGCAGCAGCTACACATGATAGATTAACTGTTTTAGTACAGAAATATGAAGTTGATCTTTCAAAGAGTGTCCCGTTTTCTGGGTACAGTTAGATGGTGAAGCAAGTGAAACAAGGCGTTTTCCAGAATGTTATTACACATTATCAAGATAGTGAAATGCATCCTTAAATGCAGTAAATTTGAAAAATGTGAGCGCAAATGGGCAAAGAAACCTGGAAAGAAAAAGAGACCATTAGATGTGGCTGAAGCGAGTCATGAGCCACTGCTAAGTCCCCCTGATGGAGAAGAAGCTTTTACTTTCCCAATGAGAGATATACCAGGTGGAGGGTATGTGCATATACCATGGAGTACAGGAGAAGTTACAACATGCACAAACAATTTTCCAAAGTTGAGGGAAAATCCCATGCAGTGGTGCACACTAGTTAACAAGTTTGTGAAGATTTCAAATGTACTGTGGACTGATTTGAAATTTTGGATACCTTCTTCGATATTGTGGTACCCAGTGATTTATGGGCTGAGTTTAGAATAACAGTTACGATGGCCAAGTTCAGAATCTCCAAGAGATGTGCGTAGTAGTGCACCGTCTCATACAGCGATGACAAAGTATGAAGAGGTGATCACTTACTTGAAGGACAAAGTTCCAGCCAAAGATATTGATTGATTGAAGATAAATTGAACTTCACAAAAAGCAAAAGAGTCAGTGCATGCTTATTATGAGCGATTGCTCCTGGTGATTGAACAGCTCAGTGGAAAGGAAAATCTTGAAATTAATATGGGGTTCTTTGTGTCACAGTTTGTTATTTGGTTGAGACCTGAGATTAATATGCACATACAGCAGAATTTGATGTGCTGGCAGACAAAACCCTTAGATGAAATATTGTAGCGATGAACAAGAGATGAAGCAGGCAGAAAAGACTCAAGGAGAAGTTCATGTTTGCCCAGACAAGGTTGGCTCAGAGAGGTTTTCATAATCAACTGTAGTGTAGTTCCTATTTCCCTAATAGGCTCTGCGCATTGGAATAATATAACCTATAGGTTTGACATAGGACTAAGGTCGGTATGTCCCTATCGATTATATTAAACTTAATTACCTGTGCCAGCTAGCTCAGATGCCACTAGAAACTCCTTGAGAACAAGAAGGGAGTAGCTTCTGGCAACCGAAAAACATGACAACTTTGTTTCCCTTTAGAAGCGGAACACGTCTCAGAATCGTGGAAACAATAGATAACAGTTTCACTCATTCAATCGTGCATGCTTAGTTTCTACAGAGTTACACAGAAAGGAAAGACGGGCGTTTCAATAAAAGGGTTTTATTGAACAGTCTTGTTTCTCGTGTAAGAGATATGTGCTGTTATGATCACAAGACAGTATGCAAGATAAATAATGTACAGCGTGAGCAGTAGAAATAAATAATACTGCGCTAGCATTATCTTTTAGCATATATTCACAAATAAATAAATTGAGCTAAGAATGCGAGTACGAATACGATGTGTCTCTAAGCTAGTTCTACCCCAGTGTACCTAACCTAGTCTAGGTGTAGGGAAGAGTAGAAGTAAGTGGAGTATTCTCTAGTATGGTAGACTAAGAGTATGTTAAGTCTAGTATGCCAAGAGTCCCTCTAGGATCTAGTCAGCTCCATACCTTGAGAATGAGAGAGGTGGGAATCTCCTGCCGGATCTTGGAACTCTAACACCCCGCGAAGGGAGTCAGAACACTGGAAGCTGGATTCGTCTGCGTGCAGGAATGACAGCGTCTTCTCAGTGCATCAGGCCGGGATACGGGCTCCTCTGAAGTCGAGGTCTCCTCGAACTTGCTTGGGCAAGGGAAGGTATATTTATATCTGGTAGGTGTCGAGGAATGTTAGCATTGACATGAAGTCGGACAGAGGAAGACGTCAGGAATGAACCCTTAAGGTATAACGGTTCATACATAATAGATGAGTTCTTGGAGAAATCAATAGTCCTGTGCTAGGGGAACTCCCGAAGCTTAAGGGTCTGGTTTCTAAGAACTCGTTGTGACGTTAGGGTGGACGGATGTCGGTGACCATGCCTATATTTGGAGTGCACAGTTAATGCCTAAATAAGGACAGGTATTCTATGCCTATATAAGGGAAAGGCGAATTGTGCCTATATAAGGACATGATTCAGGAAAACCTATATACGGACCCCTAAAGCGGAATACAACACAACTGTTTACAGGAAACCAGAGTGGGATGCAAGGTGTTGGTTCACAAGCTGGAGTTCAAGGTACTCAGGGAGGAGTTGGTGTTTGCAGGATAGAGGCAGAGGTGTTCTGATAGATCTGAATTCTGGTGTTGATGTTGCGATGAAAATCGGACATTGAAGGAGGGAGTGTAGGCTAAATCCTAATACAGTGAGTGGTGATGGCCAAACGCATAGAGGAAATCAAGTGCGAATGCATGATGTACCCATTCAGCAAATGCAAGTTCCATTACAGACACAGGTTCTGATGATTCAGGTTCCACATACCCCGATGGCCCCACAGACTATAGGAACCCCTAGATTTAATATGAATCAGATGCCAAGAGCAAATCCTGCTGCATTTCAGAATTAGAACCAGAACCCATTTAATTGGTACCCCATGCTAGATAAGGACAGTTCCGGCTCCAATAATTCCCAATGATGGTGCCTGATAAGGGTGGAAGATTGCATACTTGGCACAGTCTTGGAGGTAGACCAGAGTGGACTATTTGTAGAAGGAGAAGTTAATGCCCACCAGGTGTCATTTTTGATCTACGCTGGAGCTACCCATTCCACTGTTAGGACAGCAGAAGTCCCAGACCTACCCCTCTCGGGAAAGAAGATCTAAGATGTAAGAGTTACCAATAAACAGATAACAAACCCAGTTTCAGAAAAAGTCCCTGTAATGATAGGTGAATTTGAGGAAAACCATCTATTCATTGTTTGTGATTCCAGTCCTGCAAATCTGTTAGGGAGAGACTTGGGGGCATATTTACAAGGAAATGGCAAAGCATGGAACTATAGCAAATTTTGCAGCGCCGCGCTCTGACATTTACAAACTGCCGAGATGTGCCATATTTAGAACAATACGGTGCACCCCTGTGCTTTCCCTAGCGCTGGTGCTAAAAATAGCTGCCTAGGACCAACACAGGCACCCTTGTGCCAAAGTGCAAAGGTGCCTGTGTTGCAGGGAATGATTGTTTAGGTGCAGGAAGGTGTCCCGTCTGATAAGTTCTCACGCAGTATATCGATGACCTGCTTGTGACATTGGATACAAGAGAAGCTTACAGACAGGATACAATTGCTTTATTGAAACACCTAGCAGAAAATGGACATAAGGTGTCTACAAGCAAACTGGAATGCTGTCAAAAAGAAGTTCAATACTTGGAACATATCATTGAGAAATGAACGACAAAAGTGTCACAAGAAAGAGTGGAAATGTTTCATAGGATGAATCCACCAAGAACTAGGAGAGAAGACAGGATGCATTTGGTAATGGTTGGCTACTGTAGACAATGGATGCCAAACCTTTCCCTAGTGGCCAAACCTTTACTGAGGCTGACACACAAGGATGTGCCCGATCTGCTTCCATGGGACACGATTGCTTGAAAGCATTCCTAGAGCTGAGATAAAGTCTCTGCCATGCCCAAGCACTAGGAATGCCTAATTACAGTAAGATGTGCACATTGTTTTTTAGTGAGAGGGAGGCCTGTGCTCTCTCAGTGCATACTCAGAGGCATGGAGATTCATGAAGACCTGTGGCATATTTTTCAATTACCCTTGACCCTGTAGCCGCAGGACTGCCCGGCTGCCTTAAATCAGTTTTCGCTGTAGGTGTCAGTATTGAGAGCTGCGCAGAGCAGCTGACTGCAGCTAGGTGCTTGTGCCAGGATTTGGGTGCCGGGAAGCCAGTAGAGCAGCCTTGTGCCACACCTGCATCTGCATCAGCATCTATACCGCTCCTTCATTTGACACGTCACACGCTGCTTGCAGCTCCCCCGCATCTTCATAGGGGAGCTGAGTTGGTGGTGAAACGGCTTACCGTGGCTTTTCGTTTTTTTGACACAGGCCCTGAACGGGTCACTTTGGGGTATTTTTTAAGGACAGCGTGTGGGTAAGAATTCAGCAGCAGCTCTCTCTACAGTGGTGTGGAAGCACCCGCCAATAGGCTGGTGCACCTTGCTCCTCACCAAGGGTTCGCGGGTCCACATGTTTGTCACTGCTAATGCATTGTCATTGCCACTGTGTTGCCATGCTATTACCATGCTATTATCATTTACTGTTCCCAGGGGTGCAACTCGACTGAAACTTTGGGTGGTTGCTAAGTAGGGTTGAAGGAACACGGGAGAGCTTGCAGTATGCAGACGCAGCTGTTACAGAGTAGGAGAAGGAGCAAGCAGGCAGTTGAGTTGAGCCCATCCTTACAGAGATGGCCCTGCTAGGTCAGGGTGCGGTCTGTATGTTCGGTGTTTGCTCCTCCACTACCTGGCAGCTAGGACCTCAAAGTAATTAGCATACCAGGACCCCAAAGCATTTCACTAAGCAAAACACTAAGCAAGTAGGATAATTGCAAATTTTTGTTGTACTGGTGAACTCAATCAGCTAATTCATTGAGCGTCTAGTAGGTCTTTTGTAGTTGGCCTACTTTATTTCAGACTGTTCTCATAAGGTGCCATCAAGGTGTTTGTTCTCTAGTCGCTTAATATCTACCTCTGGTTTACCTGCCACTTCCTTCAATCCTCCTAAACTTTTAAAAACAAAAAGAACTATTCGGCATAAGAAACCACAGTCTCATGAGTCTCACCCCTCCATGCTGTCTCTGTTTTCAAAGTGTGGAAACGTGGCATGGAATAAGGAATTAAGGAGGCTAAAGGGCAAATTTAAGGAAGATGACTTGAGCTCAGATATGGTTTGTCTCAGGGTGTTTCCTTAAGCCAGGTCAGAAAATTTGGCCACAGTTCAGCTCCCATAAGCCTGTCTAATAAATATCGCTGTTCAGTGGAAGCAGTGGAGGAAGGGAATGTAGGTGCCGCACCAACGATAAACAATGGCATCGGGTCTAAGTTTGAGATGAGTCCCAAGTGCCCCATGGTTCCTGCTGGTGGCCAAGATGCTGTTTTTGCACTGGAAAATCTGCCCCGCAAGGAGATCTCTCAAGAATCTCATGGGGGACCCTTTCTGGTTTTGTGCAGTGAGGACCTCAGTGTTTCGGAGGACTATTCCCTGACAGACAGCGCCGCTCTCACAGAGAAGTATCAGATAAGTGAGGCCAATTTAAGATCCCCTATTGCCTTGGACACACATTTGAGCCCTTCTTTGGTTTGTCTACCCAGCCACCCATCATTACTGGCTTTGTATAGTAGTACAAAAAGAACAATTGATGGACAGAATGCAGAACAATGCCATACATTCACCCCAGTACAGAGATCTGGGCCTAATCCATCGTTTTTTTGCTCACCATGCCATTCCAGTTTGGACCCAGCCATATGCAAATCAGTCTTGACCCTGCGCCCAATGGGAACAGTCCAGCCCGAACTGCCAGGCCAGGTCCTCCCTGGACTGGAAACAAGCATCCTAGGACCAGTTTCGGGCTTTCAGCCCTCATCAACCAGGATAGCTTGACTCCAGTGGCATGGAGAGCACAGGACCCACGTCTGGGCATACCGTCCCAACCGGGGTGACATATGCAAAGATGAACAATTGATTGACAGAATGCAGAACAATGTCATACATTCACCCCTGTACAGAGATCTGGGCCTAATCCATCGTTTTTTTGCTCACCATGCCATTCCAGTTTGGACACAGCCATATGCAAATCAGTCTTGACCCTGCGCCCAATGGGAACAGTCCAGCCCGAACTGCCAGGCCAGGTACTCCCTGGACTGGAAACAAGCATCCTAGGCCCAGTTTCGGGCTTTCAGCCCTCATCAGCCAGGATAGCTTGACTCCAGTGGCATGGAGAGCACGGGACCCACGTCTGGGCATACCAGTCCCACTTGGGGTGACAAATGCAAAAAGAACAATTGATGGACCGAATGCAGAACAATGTCATACATTCACCCCAGTACAGAGATCTGGGCCTAATCCATTGTTTTTTTGCTCATCTTGACATTCCAGTTTGGACCCATCCATATGCAAATCAGTCTTGACCCTGCGCCCAATGGGAACTGTCCAGACCGAACTGCCAGGCCAGGTCCTCCCTGGACTGGAAACAAGCATCCTAGGACCGGTTTCGGGCTTTCAGCCCTCATCAGCCAGGATAGCTTGACTCCAGGGGCATGGAGAGCATGGGACCCAAGTCCGGGCATACCAGACCCACTCGGGGTGACAAATGCAAAAAGAACAATTGATGGACAGAATGCAGAACAATGTCATACATTCACCCCAGTACAGAGATCTGGGCCTAATCCATCGTTTTTTTGCTCACCATGCCATTCCAGTTTGGACCCAGTCATATGCAAATCAGTCTATCAATTTGTATAGTAGTACGCCATCTTCAATCTGGAAGGGGAGGGGGAAGGAAGGAAGGGGCCCACTCTAATATTTTACTGTGCATTGAGAAGGTTTTATCTTTGATTCTGGCTCTATTGGATAGATCAGTTGCTAATTCTGATCATGTGCTGGATGTGTTGTCCCCAATCTTAATGGGGGTGCAGCACCTCACCTCCTTTGGCTCTTGTCCAAGGAAGGAAGAACAGGGTACTGAAGTAAAATTTCAGGCCTCCCAAACCAACAATGTGGTAAAAAATGGGGTGAAAGAAATTGGAATTCAGGTGGGTAGACTTGTGGTTGCATTTTCTGGGCAATTGAACTGTAATCCAGAGGCCACTAAGGAGGGTGACAATGCACCTTTTTCTTCCTCTCTTCATCATTTGTCTGAAGAGCATCAAGAAGCTCAAAGTACCAATGTAACTGTGATTGAGAATCAACTTCTGATTTTCTGATCTTTAAAAAATGGGCGCATCCTCCCTCTGGCATTGTTGTCCCCCACGATGATCTTTCTAGTGGTAATTCACCTATTGCTACTACAAGTGGCATTTTGCCTGCAAAGGGGCCCCCTTGTGTTTTACCAGGGTAAAATACCTGAAGGGGAAAAAGAAAAAACCTCAGCGTTTATGAAATGTAAGTCTAAAAAACTAATGTTCGCAAACACTTCAGAAGAGCCTGCCCCCTATTGTTCAGCCACTGAAAGCTGAAGTGCCAAAAAATGCTCGCTTACATCAAGGTCCGGAATCTGATTCCCCAGATATAATTAGAATGCACTCTTTATGTAACATACTAGAAGCATTAATTTTAAATCGCCATCAGCAGCAGAAGGGGTTAACTCCGGATATGGGGACAACCCTATGCAGAATGCAACTTCTATTCAATTGGCCCAATTCATTATCAAACAAAGAAACAAAAGGTATTAGAGAAGTTTCCATCTCTAGTCTTCTACCAAGATTATGTTTATATTTTGCCCCAGCCCCGAAAAGGTGGCTGCGGTGATAGAAAAAAAGAAGGAGCCTCCTCATTAAGGAGTCTAACAAACTTAAGAGTAGTGCGTGGAGACAATTCCCCACGGGGGGAGACTAATGAAGATCTTTAGAGAACCCTTACAGCCTCTTGAGGGATCCCACAGCTTTCTTTTTTAGTGCTCAACAATTTGACATCTGCAGCCCATACATCTGTGGGATGGTTTAGTGGGAGAGGCTATCGGGTATGGGCTGCGGATGTCAAATTGTTGAGCACTAAAAAAGAAGGTTGCAGGATCCCTCAAGACGCTGAAAGGGTTCTCTAAAGATCTTCATTATAGAATAGAATAGTGAATAGAAGTTGTATTCTGCAGCTCTTACAAGAAATTGAGGCTCTGAGTCTGGTAACAAGTAGAGATATTGACCGTGTGTATCTGGATCCTCTTACTCCCCTCCCAAGTTCCAGGGTTATGTTTAGCTCTAGGATTGTTGCAATGCTGATCCATGGCAATGTGGATCACTTTTGGAAAAAAGGCATTGATGTTTTTACGTTTGAGATGTTCGTAGATCCTAAGTTGGATAGCTCGAGTTTGGGCTCCCAAGAGTCTATTCAGGATCCATACAATAGAAGGGGTTTGCCAATTTGAAGGACATTACAATCTCTACTGGCAGAGACACGGGGAGGAGAGTCCTAAACATTGTGGGATATGAGGACCCGTGGTCCAGGGAATCTGGGAAGAGAGAAGACTTAGCACCCTGGAGTTGGGTAGCAGGCGCTTTGAATGCTACAAAAAAGAACACAAACCTTCCAATGTTGCAGAGGTAGCCCCTTGGGTAAAATCCTTTCTTGGAACATGGCGGGCCTGGGACAGTCTAATTCTAAATTGAATTTTATGACACACTTTAGTCCACTGATAATTTGCTTGTAGGAAACTTGGATTTGCTCTGATTTTAAATATGAGAATTATTTTGTGTTTTCCTGTGCAGGAAAACCCTCTGTAAAAGGGCACGCCATTCAAGGTATAGCTATTTTAATCAGTAGTGGCATAAATTGGAATCCTAAGGTGTTTGTTCATCCTTCAAAACTCTGCATCTGTTTAAAGTTAGCCCTGTTCAATGTGATGGGAGGACTGCAGTCCTCCTTCCTGTTAGTAAATGTTTACATCCCTCCTAGGAAGTCTCATGATATCTTAGTTGATTCTAGGCTCTCTTTTGTACAAAATAACAGTGCTTTGGAAGTCCGCTCATTGATCTTTGTTGTGGGGGATTTTAATGCCAAAATTTCGAATTATGCCTGTATGAGATTTCGAAATTCTAAGTTGGATGAGGTATTGAGCATCTCTGAGGTCATCTTACACGGAAATTATAGATCAGATAGGCGTAGTCCATGTTTTCTAGAATGCCTGTGAACTAATGAATTCATTGCTTTAAATGGCAGGCTTAGAGAGGACTCCCCAGCCTCTTTTACTTTTCATTTCTCTCGAGGGCAATCATTAATTGATTTTATGGTGGTATCTTATCAAATGTTTGGTGTTTGTAGACAATCTGAGGTAATGAGGACGGATCTGAGTTATCATAGCATTCTCTCTGTGTCTACTGACTTAGAGTTTAAGGCGCTTGTCTTCTGGAACTCCAGAAAAGACACAGTACTTTATAATAAAACAAATGGGTGCACTTTCTGGTCAAGTAATAATATACTGAACTTGACATCTCATAATAAAAAAGCGAGTTTAGACCCCTTTGTTACTCCATCATATAACACTATCCCCTCGTTTGAAAAGCAGTTGTCTCTCTTTTGAACCTTTGGGAGCATGAATAGAAGGGCCAGTGTTAAGTCCCCTTGTGAATATCTCTTGGGTGGTAAAAAAGGTAAACTGTGATATAAACACCTTACTAAGAAAACAATTTAAGTTACCGTCACTATGGAGGCAAAGGGAAATCAACCGGTCGAAGCGTGTAATAACTAGACTGAAGGTGTCTGAACGAAGGATCAGAAATGGATTACATTGAGAGAAGCTGCTTTTTCTTGTGATTCACGTAAATACTTGCCTTTAATAGCCAAATTTTGGGATTCCAGAATCAAGGCTGAGGCCATACCTATATCCGATGAAGAGTGGACTCAATATATTTCGCAGTTATACGCTTCCAATTCTAACTGTAGGACTCAGTTGGAGCTTAACATTGAGGCTGCTTCTTTGAATATATATGGTCCGCCCTCTTGTGAGGAGATAGAAGATTTTATTAAGGGCGCAAGGTCCTCTGGGGCGATGGGCCCGGATGAATCTCTTATCAACATGAAGTTTCTGCACGGGCTTTCTTTTTGCGTCCTGTGTTTGAATACTGTTACCTGACTGGGGTATACTGTCTTCCTGGAAGGGAAGTATTGTGGTACCTTTATACAAAAGGGTCCTAAAACCTCTCCTGCTAGTTTTAGGCAGATTGCATTACTGTACGTGATTGGGAAATTGTTCGCCAAGAGTATACTCCTTCACCTTGATTATTGAGCTTTTGGCAATAATGTTGTTCATGTTGAGAAGGCCGGTTTATAGAAAAGTATCATGTGGGAAATGGCATGACTTTATATTCTGCCTTTATCTATTTCTCCACAGCGTTCGACAGGGTAGACTGTGGGACACTGTGGAGGAAACTGTCTGCTCTGGGGATTCCTGCTCATCTCCTTAGGCTGGACATTGCCCTGCATTCGTCCACTTGGTCTCAGGTCTTGATGGGAGGGAATCAGGGTTTCTCTAGCAAAGTAGAGACAGACAATGGTTTGAAGCAGGGGTGCCTACCTGTGTCCCTTCTATTCTCTCTTTACACCCACGACTTACCAGGCAGAGTTGGACAGACTAAAGGGGATCCCCCAAAATTAGGATTTATAGATGTTGGATGTCTACTATATGCAGATTATGTTGTTTTATTGGATTTAACCCGATAGGATTACAGAGGCGTCTCTCTGTGCTGAGAAACTATGCTGATGAACACTGTCAAAATATACACATTTCTAAGAGTAAAGTTATGGTTCTCAGGTCTCATGGGTGTAGAGTTAGGAAAGATTTAGATTGGTTCTTTATATTGGTTCTTGGGGAACGGCCACTGACTCATTGTCAGTGAAATTGCTCTCCCACCATCGCAGCTCCACCATTAAGTGAGGCCTGCCCCTGCCCCTGCACTCCCGAGTGTTGGTGATCGAGGCCCTCCTCCACCCGCAGGTTTCCCTTCACCTCATCCCTGGTGGTCCAGTGGACCTCTGTTTCCTTCCTCTCTCTCTGCTCTTTCACTCGTTTTCACTCGTTTTTCTACCCTTTTTTATCTTTCACCTTTCTGCACTTTTCTGCATCTCTGCTCTTTTGTGCCTTATTTCTGCTCATTTTCCCTCCCTCTCGCTCTGCTCTTTCACTCATTTTCACTCGTTTTTCTACCCTCTTTTAGCTTTCACCTTTCTGCACTTTTCTGCATCTCTGCTCTTTTGTGCCTTATTTCTGCTTATTTTCCCTTTTTTCTTTATCCCTTATTTCCTCCCTTTACCTTTCCCCGCCGCTGCTGCCCCCGCGGCCCCTCCCCCCCAGTGCGACCGGCCCAATCCAGCTCCCCTCCCCGCTCCCGCCTCCCAGCTGTCCAGCCCTCCCCGACCCCTACTTAATGGCGGCCGCTGCGGGGACAGGCGACCAAGACCACTGACTCATTGTCAGTGAAATTGCTCTCCCACCCTCGCAGCTCCACCATTAAGTGAGGCCTGCCCCTGCACTCTCGAGTGTTGGTGATCGAGGCCCTCCTCCACCCGCAGGTTTCCCTGCGCCTCATCCCTGGTGGTCCAGTGGACCTTTGTTTCCTTCCTCTCTCTCTGCTCTTTCACTCGTTTTTCTACCCTTTTTTATCTTTTACCTTTCTGCACTTTTCTGCATCTCTGCTCTTTTGTGCCTTATTTCTGCTCATTTTCCCTTCCTCTCGCTCTGCTCTTTCACTCGTTTTCACTCGTTTTTCTACCCTCTTTTAGCTTTCACCTTTCTGCACTTTTCTGCATCTCTGCTCTTTTGTGCCTTATTTCTGCTTATTTTCCCTTTTTTTCTTTATGTCTTATTTCCTCCCTTTACCTTTCCCCGCCGCTGCTGCCCCCGCGGCCCCTCCCCCCCAGCACGACCGGCCCAATCCAGCTCCCCTCCCCGCTCCCGCCTCCCAGCTGTCCAGCCCTCCCCGACCTCTACTTAATGGCGGCCGCTGCGGGGACAGGCGAGCAAGACCACTGACTCATTGTCAGTGAAATTGCTCTCCCACCCTCGCAGCTCCACCATTAAGTGAGGCCTGCCCCTGCACTCTCGAGTGTTGGTGATCGAGGCCCTCCTTCACCCGCAGGTTTCCCTGCGCCTCATCCCTGGTGGTCCGGTGGACCTCTGTTTCCTTCCTCTCTCTCTGCTCTTTCACTCGTTTTCACTTGTTTTTCTACCCTTTTTTATCTTTCACCTTTCTGCACTTTTCTGCATCTCTGCTCTTTTGTGCCTTATTTCTGCTCATTTTCCCTTCCTCTTGCTCTGCTCTTTCACTCGTTTTCACTTGTTTTTCTAACCTCTTTTAGCTTTCACCTTTCTGCACTTTTCTGCATCTCTGCTCTTTTGTGCCTTATTTCTGCTTATTTTCCCTTTTTTTCTTTATCCCTTATTTCCTCCCTTTACCTTTCCCCGCCGCTGCTGCCCCCGCGGCCCCTTTCCCCCAGTGCGACCGGCCCAATCCAGCTCCCCTCCCCGCTCCCTCCTCCCAGCTGTCCAGCCCTCCCCGACCCCTACTTAATGGCGGCCGCTGCGGGGACAGGCGAGCAAGACCACTGACTCATTGTCAGTGAAATTGCTCTCCCACCCTCGCAGCTCCACCATTAAGTGAGGCCTGCCCCTGCCCCTGCACTCTCGAGTGTTTGTGATCGAGGCCCTCCTCCACCCGCAGGCTTCCCTGCGCCTCATCCCTGGTGGTCCAGTGGACCTCTGTTTCCTTCCTCTCTCTCTGCTCTTTCACTTGTTTTCACTCGTTTTTCTACCCTTTTTTATCTTTCAACTTTCTGCACTTTTCTGCATCTCTGCTCTTTTGTGCCTTATTTCTGCTCATTTTCCCTTCCTTCTCGCTCTGCTCTTTCACTCGTTTTCACTCATTTTTCTACCTTCTTTTAGCTTTCACCTTTCTGCACTTTTCTGCATCTCTGCTCTTTTGTGCCTTATTTCTGCTTATTTTCCCTTTTTTTCTTTATCCCTTATTTCCTCCCTTTACCTTTCCCCGCCGCTGCTGCCCCCGCGGCCCCTCCCCCCCAGCGCGACTGGCCCAATCCAGCTCCCCTCCCGGCTCCCGCCTCCCAGCTGTCCAGCCCTCCGCGACCCCTACTTAATGGCGGCCGCTGCGGGGACAGGCGAGCAAGACCACTGACTCATTGTCAGTGAAATTGCTCTCCCACCCTCGCAGCTCCACCATTAAGTGAGGCCTGCCCCTGCACTCTCGAGTGTTGGTGATCGAGGCCCTCCTCCACCCGCAGGTTTCCCTGCGCCTCATCCCTGGTGGTCCAGTGAACCTCTGTTTCCTTCCTCTCTCTCTGCTCTTTCACTCGTTTTCACTCGTTTTTCTACCCTTTTTTATCTTTCACCTTTCTGCACTTTTCTGCATCTCTGCTCTTTTGTGCCTTATTTCTGCTCATTTTCCCTTCCTCTCGCTCTGCTCTTTCACTCGTTTTCACTCGTTTTTCTACCCTCTTTTAGCTTTAACCTTTCTGCACTTTTCTGCATCTCTGCTCTTTTGTGCCTTATTTCTGCTTATTTTCCCTTTTTTCTTTATCCCTTATTTCCTCCCTTTACCTTTCCCCGCTGCTGCTGCCCCCGCGGCCCCTCCCCCCCAGCGCGACCTGCCCAATCCAGCTCCCCTCCCCGCTCCCGCCTCCCAGCTGTCCAGCCCTCCCCGACCCCTACTTAATGGCGGCCGCTGCGGGGACAGCCGAGCAAGACCACTGACTCATTGTCAGTGAAATTGCTCTCCCACCCTCGCAGCTCCACCATTAAGTGAGGCCTGCCCCTGCACTCTCGAGTGTTGGTGATCGAGGCCCTCCTCCACCCACAGGTTTCCCTGCACCTCATCCCTGGTGGTCCAGTGGACCTCTGTTTCCTTCCTCTCTCTCTGCTCTTTCACTCGTTTTCACTCATTTTCTACCCTTTTTTATCTTTCACCTTTCTGCACTTTTCTGCATCTCTGCTCTTTTGTGCCTTATTTCTGCTCATTTTCCCTTCCTCTCGCTCTGCTCTTTCACTTGTTTTCACTCGTTTTTCTACCCTCTGTTCGCTTTCACCTTTCTGCACTTTTCTGCATCTCTGCTCTTTTGTGCCTTATTTCTGCTTATTTTCCCTTTTTTCTTTATCCCTTATTTCCTCCCTTTACCTTTCCCTGCCGCTGCTGCCCCCGCGGCCCCTCCCCCCCAGCGCGACCGGCCCAATCCAGCTCCCCTCCCCTCCCCGCTCCCGCCTCCCAGCTGTCCAGCCCTCCACGACCCCTACTTAATGGCAGCCGCTGCGGGGACAGGCGAGCAAGACCACTGACTCATTGTCAGTGAAATTGCTCTCCCACCCTCGCAGCTCCACCATTAAGTGAGGCCTGCCCCTGCCCGAAGGCACGTCAAAGGCAAGCCCATCTGCGCCCGTCCGCGACACGACCGCGACCAGTGCTAGGAACCCTGGACCTCTGCCCCGCCAACGCTACGACCCTGCAGCACTCCACACACTCAACCCAGGCTGCAACAACAACTGCAAGCTAGCATCACCAGCCGACACCCATGGACCCTTCAGCTGTCACCGCTGCCGGCACACCTGCAGCACCGCCAAGAACACGGATCCAGCACAACCCACCCACAAGAACACAACCAAACCGAAGACCCTGCAATGCATCCTCCTCAACGTCCGATCCCTCCACAAACACGCCACCGAAATCTGGGACCTCCTCGACAGCACCACCCCGGACGTAGCGTTCTTCACCGAAACCTGGACCAACACCACCTCGGGACCCGACATCGCCATCACCATCCCCCAAGGGTACAAGATCTCCAGGAAGGACCGCCGCACCCGCCCAGGAGGAGGAATCGCCATCGTCCACAAATCCAGCCTCCGCTTGAGCACACTCCCCGACGAGCCCACAGAACTGATGGAACACCTTCACTTCAAGATACTGGCCAGCCCCACCGCCACACTCCGAGGAACCCTCATCTACCGACCCCCTGGACCCCGCGGACTCTTCGCCAACTCCATCACGGACATTATCGCCCCGCAGGCCATCGCATCCACCAACTACACCCTGCTGGGAGACCTCAACTTCCACCTCGACAACCAACTGGACCCCAACACCACATCCCTCCTGGACAACCTCCACAACATTGGACTCCGCCAGATCGTGACCGAGCCCACGCACTCAGCAGGACACACCCTCGACCCCCTCTTCACTACAGGAAACTCCATCACCTTCAGCCACACCACCGAACTCCCATGGACCGACCATCGTTGCGTCCACTTCACCTTCAGAACACCCACCATCCACAGACACCAGCACCTGCTCCCACGAAGAAACTGGACCAAAATCACCGACGACCAGCTCGCCTCCTCACTCAACAACTCCACCCCAACCATCGCGGGAAACGATGACCCCAACACCGCAGCCCTAACCCTGCATAGATGGATCTCGGACAGCACCAACACCATAGCCCCCTCCAAGAAAAACAACAATACCGCGCCAAGAAAGCCAGATGGTTTACCACCGAACTCGAGAGTCCAGACGCACATGCCGCTGCCTCGAAAAGGCCTGGAGGAACACCAAATCCACAGAAGCCCACAACAACTTCAGAGCCGCCACCAACGCCCACCATCAAGTCATCAGAGAAACGAGGAAAAAAGCGATTGAAGACAGAACCTCCACCCACGCACACAACAGCAAGGAACTCTTCAGCATCATCAAGGAGTTCGCCCAACTCACCAGCGAGTCTACCGACATCCCTCCCTCACAAGACCTCTGCGACAAACTCAGCACCTTTTTCCACCACAAAATCAAGAGCATCTACGACAACTTCGACGAAGACAACCAACACACTGAACCCTCACCAACCACCCCGACACCTGGAAACCAGGGATTGACGACTGGACAGCCCTCACCACCGAAGACACACTGAAGACAATGAAGTCAATCCACTCAGGGGCCCCCACGGACCCCTGCCCCCACCACATCTTCAACAGAGCCACCGACACCATCGCACCCATGCTCCGCCACACCATCAACCGCTCTCTGGCGACCGCCTCGTTCCCCGACGACTGGAAACACGCTGAGGTCAACCCCCTCCTAAAGAAACCCTCAGCGGACCCCACCGACCTCAAAAACTACAGACCCATCTCCCTGCTCCCGTTCCCAGCGAAAGTCATCGAGAAAGCCATCAACAGCCAACTCGCCACATTCATTGAAGAACACAACATCCTCGACTTCTCCCAATCCGGCTTCAGAAATAACCAGAGTACGGAAACCGCCCTCCTCGCTGCAACAGACGACATCCGCACCCTATTGGACAAAGGAGAAACAGTAGCCCTCATCCTCCTTGACCTATCAGCGGCGTTCGACACACTCTCCCACTGCACCCTAATACACAGACTCTATGACGCAGGAATCCAGGACAAGGCCCTCGACTGGATCCGCTCCTTCCTCTCCAGCAGGACGCATCGGGTCAGACTCCCCCCTTTCCTCTCGGACCCCAGACCTACCACCTATGGAGTCCCCCAGGGCTCCTCCCTCAGCCCGACGCTCTTCAACGTCTACATGGCTCCACTCGCCCCCATCGTCAGAACCTACGGACTCAACATTGTGTCATACGCAGACGACACCCAACTCATCCTCTCCCTATCCAACGAGCCCAATACCGCCAGACGCAACTTTCGAGAAGGCATGGAAGCCATCGCCAAATGGATGAAAAACAGCTGCCTACAACTAAACACCAACAAAACAGAAGTACTCATCATGGGCCCAAACCCAGACACCTGGAGCGACACCTGGTGGCCTCAGGCCCTTGGAAACCCACCAACATCCACGGACCACGCACGCAACCTGAGAATCATCCTGGACTCCGAGCTCAAAATGGACCGCCAGATCAATTCCGTCTCATCTTCCTGCTTCCACACCCTCCGCCTCCTTCGTAAGACCTTCAAATGGATCCCCCTCGAACACCGAAAGACTGTCACTCACACCCTGGTCACCAGCAGACTCGACTACGGCAACGCACTCTACGCCGGAATATACAAAAACCTCACCCGCAAGCTACAGAACATCCAGAACGCCGCCGCAAGACTGGTCCTCAACCTGCCAAAACACTGCCACATCTCCCTGCACCTGCGCATACTCCACTGGCTCCCCGTCGAGGCGAGAATCACCTTCAAGATGCTCACCCACGCACACAAGGCCCTCCACGGCACCGGACCAGCATACCTGAACAGCCGACTCAAATTCCACACACCCCAAAGGACCCTGCGATCAGCCCAGCTCTCCTACGCCGTGGTCCCCTGCACCAGAAAGACCAGATAGGGAGGCCGCTCCTTCTCCTTCCTCGCGGCCAAAGCATGGAACGTCCTTCCACTCCACCTCAGACAGACAACATCGCTCCCCATCTTCGCAAGAAACCTCAAAACCTGCCTCTTCGACAGACCCCCTCCTTGATGGAATGGAACCTGCACCCCCACCCCACCCCTAGCGCCTTGAGTCCCTTACGGGTGAGTAGTCGTGCTTTAACAAACCCCTGATTGATTGATTGAACGATAAGTTGGAAGTGGTGACATTTTATCCATACCTTGGCAGGGTTTTTTCCAGTAATTTTTTAAATGAAGACCATATTAGCCAGTGTAGAAGCAAGGCATTGTCTCAAGCCTCAGCCAATCATAGGCTATATAAGTGATGTGGGCAAAGGCACTTTGCCCATGTTCTTGTAGTCTATAAGAATAAAATCCCGCCTTCACTGAGCTATGCCTGTGATGCAATGGAGGAGAAGAATTTGTCTTTTTTTGAGAAGGTCGATGGACGTATTTGGCACCAAATTAGTAACTTGATTCACTCAGCTGCTCCTTCCGCCCTCTGTCTTGAATTTGGGCTCCTCTCTACAAATGTGTTTGCTATGGCTGCTGTTCGAAGGTGGGGGAACAATTCATTGAATAGTGACCTGGGTTCTATCCGTGCTGCATTAAAACATGAAATATTTTATAGCTTGAAGGGAAGAAGTGCCTGTTTTTCAAATGATCTGAAAGCACTGTATATCTTTGAAATTGGTCAGAATGAGGAAGCACTTCTCCCCAGCTTCTTTTAAAAAAATTAATTAAAATATATATTTATGAAGTGAGCTGGAAAAGGGACATTTCACTTTGTGCCCAGCATGCTCAGAATAAAAATGTAGTCAAGAGCAGCATTTGTAAAAAAAAAACAACTGTATGTTTTATGGAACCTTCATCATGGTGTGCATAGAACTATATTATTACTAGGGGTGGGCGGAATTTGCGTAGTCGCGCTACGCAAAGCTCCGCGAAACGGTAAAAAATCTCCGCGAGCACGGAAAAGTTCCGCGAACACGCGGAATTGCTTGTTCCGCCCGTTCGCGATGCTTTTTTCCTGTTCGCGAACGCTGTTTGCGTGCTCGGGGAGAAATATCTCGCGAACACACATTTTGAAAGCGCGAACAAGCAAAAAACTCCGCGAAGCCGCGGATTGTGGAATTTTTGGCAATTTCGCGTTCTCCGCAGAACGCGAAATTACCCAAATTTCGCAAATTCCGCGAGCGGAACGGAATTTACCGCCCAGGCCTAATTATTACTAAGTTTAAAAGTGCTTCCGCCAGGGGTTGTTACGGGAGGTTGGGAAGGTATACCTAGGGACGAGAGGCTGTCTGTCCTTTGTTTAAACTGTGTCAAAGATTTAAATCATGTGATACATTCATTACAAAAGCAATTGTTAAGAGCATTGTTCTTAAAGTACAATTTAACTTTATCAGCGAAAGCTCATCAATGCCTCTTAGCTCCCCTATCTGAAATAGATTGCACAAAATGTTTAAAATGTTGTAAACATTTGTTTAAATGTGTTTTGTCTACTGTAATTTTAGTATTAACCATATTTGATTTTGCATTTCTCTGAATAGGGTATAATAGGTTGCTTTAAAAACTGCATATTTCATAACAAAAGTACTGTATTAGTATTGATTTGAAAAGTCAAAGGATTTTTTTTTCTTTATTTGTTCAGGTTTTTCATGCTATTTTGCACTATTTATTGGTTGTACTGCACTCTAGGATGCATAGGTTCTTGTATTGTTCAAGAATTGCACAGTAATGTTTAACTGATTTCCCTGCACTTTATCTGTTTTTGGGTCTTTGAAGCAGAGCATGGCACTAAGCTGTATGTTATTTTTTTGTACTTATAAATTCCTCTACATTTTATAGTATGTGTCCCTGTACTGTTTTTTATACATTTTTGCTTGTATATTTGTGGATCTCTTTTGAGTTCCAAATCATAATAAATAAAAGATGAAATAATGAAATACTGAGAGATGTGAAAACATAGTGGTGAGACATCCTTTAACTGTTATGGTCCCTCACTCTGTTGAGATACTGGTCACCCGAACAAAAACCCAGTACATGACAAATAGCAGACTCACAAAATATAGGCAACAGAGGTGGCTGGAAATATCATTCTCAGGCAATGCCAGATTCTGAATCCATTTGCATTATTGCATGTAAATGAATATACCAATGATGATAAAGTTGAACATGATTGTCTAGATGTCACAGATTTATACGCAAAGCCAAGGCCTAATATAAAAGATGAACCTTTGAAAGACCCTGATTATGTGATTTTTGTGGACGGCTCCTGTCTGAGAAACAATGAAGGTACCTTGAGAGCAGCTTATGCTGTTTGTATGATTCAAGAAGTTGTGGAAGCTTTATGGCTTTGAGGAGTTACCCCCGCACAAGTAGCAGAATTGATTGCCATAACGAGAACTTGTAGCCTATCAGCACAATTAAGAGTGACTATGTTTACAGATAGTCAATATGGCTCAGCACAAATAGCCGAATTGATTGCCATAACGAAGGCGTGTAGCTTGTAGCTTATTAGCACAATTAAGAGTGACTATATTTACAGATAGTCAGTATGGCTTTGGTGTGGTAAACGACTTTGTACAATTATGGTCACAGAGAGGTTTCATTACCTCATCTGGTTAGCCCATAAGAAATAGCGAACATGTAAAAAGATTGCTTGATGCCTTACAAATCTCAACAGAGGTTGCTGTAGTTAAATGTGCTGCTCACAAGAGTGGCAATGATTGTTTCAAAATAGAAAACAAATTTGCTGATGAAGTTGCACAATATTGTGCCCTTGTAACTTGCACTTTTAATTGAGATTACACAAATGAATTTGAAGAGGATACTGCTCTTTCCATGACACATTCTCATGGTCCTACACATATTGGAAGAGATGAAATGTTGATATTATTTAGGCATAATTGGTTTAACACTAGGTTTAGGATGCTTGCAGAGAAACGGTGTCATCCATGTGCGACACGTCAACAGATGAACATAGGGAAAAGTACATCAAGTCACATAGGGAGATCAGGTGGTCCCTTCAACAGATGCATATGGACTTAATTGAGATGCCTTTTTGAACGGGCTGAGATACATCCTGGTTATAGTGTGTATTTCCTTGTGATGGGTGGAAACCTACCCAACACAGGGAAATGACAGTCTCACTGAAGCAAAATTGCTTTTGAAAAGGTTAATGCCCAGGTTCAGATTAGCTGTTTCTCTGGAGTGAGATCGTGGGACTCATTTCAACAATGAGGTCCTTAGAATGGTTTGTAGAGCTCTAGAGATCGAACAGAGGCTATGCTGGAGTTATAGTTAAGAGGTTTCTGGAATTGTTGGACAGCTCAATGGAACCAGAAAGTCCCGGTTGGCAAAAGTTTGTGCCTCCACATCACTGAAATGGCCAGATGCTTTAACTTTGGTGTTGATGAGTCTCCAAAGTACTCCTGACAGGAAGACAGGGTTATTGCCTTTCGAAATATTAATAGGGCGTGCAATGAAACTGACTGCTGAACCTGGAAATGCCCTCTTGAACATCACAGATGACATGATACTCGATTACTGCTAAGGATTGGCAGATGTGGTGCGTTCTGTTTCTCATCAGGTTGAAGCTGCTACCTCAAATCTGCATCAGGGACAGTGCCAGTGTCATGACTTGCTCCCTGCGTTCTCGTGTCCACCACCAGGGGACTGAACTGTGGGACTCTCCAGTGTCATAATAAGCTACTGGACCCTCCTGTTCATGCACATACTGACTTCCAGCCATTTGAACACTGTTTGGGAATTGACATCCATTCCCAATCCATGCCGGGTTTTGTGGAAGCCAGTCTGCTCATGCTGGAAACTCCATTACCTAGAATTCCCTGCTCACTGCTTTGTCTCCACCTCTGCAGGCCAAGGATGGGTGGAGGAATTCAGCTCACCTGTGGCTGGCTGCTGCTAGCCTGCTCACACCTGATGCATGTGATTACTGGTAGCTCTTTTAAGCCCCAGCTCCCTTCAGGCCAAGGTTGGTCATTGTAGCTGTGTACCAGTGAGACCGACCCTTGTTTCCAGTGCTCCCTGAGCTTTTGCTATCCTTGTTTCCAGTGTTTCCTGAGCTTTAGTTATTAATTGTTCCTGACCTGCTGCTGTTTTCCTTGTTCCTGAATTAGCACTGCCTGTAGTGCTACATTGACTCCTGAGCCTTAGTATTCCTTGTTCCTGAGCTGGAGCAGTTTCCCTTGTTCCTGAATTAGCACTGCCTGCAGTGCTACCTTGACTCCTGAGCCTTAGCATTCCTTGTTCTTGAACTGCAGCAGTTTCCCTTGTTCCTGAACTAGCACTGCCTGCAGTGCTACCTTGACTCCTGAGCCTTATCATTCCTTGTTCCTGACATGCAGCAGTCTCCCTTCTCCTGAACTAGCACTGCCTGCAGTGCTACTTTGACTCCTGAGCTTTTGCTCAATTCTAGTTCCTGCTCCAGCACTGCCTTCAGTGCTACTTTGTTTTCCTGATTCCTGAACCAGCACTATTCTTGTATACCCTTGTAGTCTCCCTTTCTGTATATCCTTTTCCAGTCCCTGCCTTTCTTCCCATTTCCTTGGTTCCAGTTCCTAGTTTGCTGTCTTTTTATTCTGCTGTCTTGCTTGTGTCACCTTGTATGTTTGTAACCTGCTTTCTGCCAAGTATGCCCTGTGATTTCTTTCCTTTCATGTTAAACACTCCTCCTTGCTAGCTCCTTGTCTATTGTGCATGTGTTTAGTTCTACCCTCTTGCTGTTACTGCCTTGCGTGTTCCTGTTTGATTGCCAGGATCCGTGGGCACAGCTGACTACCTAGGTGGTGTTTCTTGTTCACTGTGAGTATTGTCTTTGAGTTGCATTTATAACATCACCATTGGTATCAACCCCACAGATCCTGCCTTTGCATGCATATCCTATATGTGGGTATTTGCAGTTAGTATCTGTAACAGAAATTGTGGGTGAGGAACTTACTGAGCTTCAGTCTTACCGTGTGGAGCTCCCGAGTGCTTTACCCCACATTCCCTTTATTGTTAATGTTGTTTTATATATAAGTGTATTGCACATCCGTCCTGGGTGTAGTGATTCTGAATGCTAAGCCGCCTCATGAGTACCTATCCTGTCTGAGTCTCACCCATCATGTTCACTTGTATAGGCTTCCCCTTTGGATCCCTTTTTCTCCTCTGACTTCCTGTGTGATCCTGCGCAGCGCTGTACTACTCTTTCTGTGTATGTTTTCTACCCAGTTCCCAGTCCTTGCCCAAGTCCCTGACTGTGTTCCCGACATAGTCCTGGACAGCCACATTCTTAGTCCCTATGATTAGGTGTTGATAAAGAAGCATGTGCAAAAATCCTGCATGGAACCGAGATTGAAGGGCCCATGCTAGGTTATCTTAACCACGAACACTGCTGTTAAATGCACTGGAGTACCACTGCAAGGAGGAGAGAGAGGCAAAGAAAAACGAGATGTTGCACCAGTTCAAGTTTCTGACATCTCACAAAGTGGAGTGAAAGCTCCTAAAGAAGAAGAAATGAGAGGTCAACACGAAGCAGTAGTTGGGACATCACAGGAACAAATAAATGATCCAGGTGAAGATACGAGTACCGGATCAAAAGGGCTCGCCACCACACTTTGCTAGGAAGAAATTGAGATCAAGTGCATCAATTGAATGCATACCACTGACTAATAATGAGGAGACAGACTACTGCAGTGTAAGTGACACATAAGAAGATCACAGGCACCAAGAAGGTCAAAAACAGTGAGAGTGTCTTGTCGAAGGTATTCGGCACCTGAAGGGACTTACTACACAAATCAAGTGTTAAATGTATTAGTGGAGGATTTGATTGAACTGAGATCAGAACTGTTTGAGCCCCCATGACATCACACTAACTACAACATTCAGATAAAGTTGCTGGAGAACGATTTCTAAAAATACATTAGGGTTGGAAAGACACTATTAAACAAGAAGTGAAAAAGATTGATATTTTAAGAAAAAAGAATTAGGAAGATTTCCATAGGCGCAAAGCTGCAGTAGAAGAGTTGGGAAACACACTTAGAAGAAGACAGTGTAAGGTAAGGGATGAATATATGAAGATTATTGTAAATAAACTGAAAGAACTAACTGCAAAAGAAAATTCTTAGAGATTGCATTAAGAAAAATCTGAAGGCGAACTGTTGACTTATTGCTGCTATATTTTTTCTTTTTGCTTAACCATCTGACTACAGACAAACATATATTTCCTAACCAAGAATAGATGCAAGATTATTATGGGTATTACATTTTTAGCAGTAGTGTTAGTATTCATAACAATGTTATAGGGATTTATTTGACACTAGAGCTAGAAGAGCTTATGTCTACACCTGAAACTACAACATCTGCACACAAAATAGATGAGATGAAGTTGAAGGCATCATTTGTGAACTCCATGAAAGAAGATTACACAATCAATATTTATTCTAGGTTATTTCAAGAATACACACAGGCCCTAGATGCCAAGGACTGTTATGTCTGTGCACACTTACCTTCATCAGCTGGAGAGGAGGTGACATATTATCCTAGGGTTTGGCAGAAGTCACAGAGTTTCACTCTGCAAAATCCCATGGAGTTACTTAAAAACTCAGCGAGATTCTGCGGAGTTCTGTGAGCAGCCGACTTTTGACACATCTGGCAGATTTTTAGCACCGGGAGCTTGTTCCGCAGTGAAAAATCAGATTGAGCAGCACCATGCAGCGTGACGTTTGTTTCTGCTGCTTGAGTAGATTTTCTGTGGGAACCTAGTCTCCAGGCTAATTCTTTAAATAAGTCAAGTGCTTATCAAATCTGCCCCAGTTGATTCACACAGTAGAATTTTATATTTTCTTTAACAATACATAACAAAACCAAAAACATAAATCACAAGATAACATAATAATCAATAATCATTCATGATTCCTTCCTACCCATACAATCTAAACCCGGTTGCAAACAAACACAAATTCATATGCAATCCGTGAGGAGAAAGTCCATTACACACAAATGAGGGATACTTCCACCTCCGCCGAATACAAGAAGTGTGTATTCGTAAATTTGTACATATAACTTTTAATCTGTTAGACTGCTGCTGCACTGATTGTGCCATCCACAGAAGTAGTCCTTTTAACATGTCTCAGGCCTACCACTGCAGAGCCTGATTGTGCAATTTTACTGCCATTTGGACTTGGCATTTAAAGCCCTTTACCCAGCCTTAAACTTCCCTTTTATTGCACATAAGTCACCCCTAAGGAAGGCCCTAGGTAGCCCATAGGGCAGGGTGCTGTGTAAGTAAAAGGTAGGACATGTACTTTTATGTGTTGCTTGTCCTGGTAGTGAAAAACACCTAAATTCGCTTTTCACTACTGTGAGGCCTACTCCTCTCTTAAGTTAACATTGGAAATTTCTTATTACACATTTAAGCGGAAATTTTTGATTACAAAGGAGTAGCTCTATCATCTTTTATATCTTTGGAGTGGTAATGACAAATCCTCTTTAATGGTAAACTTGGATTTGACATTACTATTTTAGAAATGTCACTTTTAGAAAGTGGGCATTTCTCTTTTGTTAAAGCTCTTTGTGCTTGCAGCCTTTCTCCAATACACGTCTGGTATGGGTGACAGCTTGACTTTGCACATTTCCTTTAGACAGCCACCCACAAAGGAATGGTAGGTATGTCTGAGTGCCCATCTGCATCATGATGGCTCATCCTGGGAATGATGGGTTTGGAGCTAGGAACTGACACACCTGAATAGGCAGTGTTCTGTCCCCACACAACCGGTTGATTATCTACCCTGTATTGAGTCTGGAGCAAGGGCTAGAAAGAAAGAACCTCTGTGCACTTCAAAGACCCTTCTTTGAAGTCACCCCCACTTCAAAGGCACAACTGGGTATAAATATTTGGTCTCTGACCCCACCAATTCAGACACTTCTGGACCAATAAAGAGCCTCTGTCAGAAGAACTGTCACTCTGCTGGACTGCTGCTCTGGAAGAACTGCTCTTCTGCAGTGCTGTCCTTCTGCCTGCTGATCTCTGACCCTGCTGAGGGAGCGCTACACTCTGACTTGAACCCAGAGTGATCTCCCAGGGCCTGTTGGCTTGCCTTCTCTTGCTTGTGACTCAGGGTTTTCAAAGCCTCTAAACCTGCTCCTGTGCCTGGTTCATTGGTAGTGGATCCAGATACTTGTTCCAGAGACATCAACGCATTTTCTGTCTGCGTGTAGCAGAACTAGTGCATAGACACTGTTGCGGGATCAGAATCCATGCATCGCAGTCAAAACCAGCGCATTGCCTAAAGGCCAGATGAATCGGAACTAACAGATCTCCGCTGTCGCAGTGTGGGGCGATCAACACTTCGCCTTGACTGCATGGAGAAACCCAGCGCATCGTCTACACAACCAATGCCTTTCATCTTGGCACATCGTCTTCAGAACCGTTGCATCGTCACCACTGCATGAAGAAAATCGATGCATCGCTCATCTGCATCGTATCTTGCTATTGCCACCAGGATCAAGGATCTGTGTTCAGTGGGCCTGCAAGGCTCCTGTATCTGGGCCCGCGCTCCATCATGGTCAGCCTAAACTCTTGAATTTGCCCCAGTCCAGATCAACCAGATAACCTTCTTGGGGCATATTGCTTCTACACTTTTATTCTTTAAAAATTCATAACTCAAACACTACCTATTGGATTTTTGTCGTTTTGGTCTTTATCTATTTTACTAACTTGCTGTGGAGTCTTTTTCTGGTGTGGTAATTACTGTGATTTGTGTTGCACAAATACTTTACACATTGCCTCCTAAGATTTGACTGCATGCTCAGTGCCTAGCTACCCGAGGGTGGCCAAGGGTAATTTATGGTGTGTAACTGACTTACCCTGACTAGGATTGTGGTCCCTACTTGGACACGGTGTGTACCTCTGCCAACTAGAGAACCAGTTTCAAACAGGGACACTCCACCAAATATACACAAGTCCTGACAGTTTCAGAGGAGTGGAGCCACCTTTTCTTCTGGAACCAAATACAGTGACGGTGAGCAGCCAACTTTACACCGTAACAATAATGATTTGCATGCTATGATTATTTAGTTAAAGAAACACAATTGATGGAGGGAATGCTGAACAAATCAAAACATTCACCCCCAGTCAAGAGATCTGGGTTAAATCCATCATTCTTTGCTCACCATGCCACCCTAGTTTAGACCTGGCCATATGCAAATCAGTCTTGACCCTGTACCTCGTGGGAACAGTCCAGCCCGAACTGCCAAGCCAGGTCCTCCCTGGACCTGAAAAAAGCATCCTAGGACCGGTTTCGGGGTTTCACCCCTCATCAGCCACGATAGCTTGAATCCAGTGGCACAGTGAGCCCGGTATCCACGTCTGGGCATACCCGGCACACTTAGGGCGAGAATGCAAAAGAAACACAATTGATGGATGGAATGCTGAACAAATCAAAACATTCACCCCCAGTCAAGCGATCTGGGTTAAATCCATCATTCTTTTGCTCACCATGCCAACCCAGTTTAGACCTGGCCATATGCAAATCAGTCTTGACCCTGTGCCTCATGGGAACAGTCCAGACCGAACTGCCAAGCCAGGTCCTTCCTGGACCGGAAACAGGCATCCTAGGACTGGTTTTGGGGTTTCACCCCTCATCAGCCAGGACAGCTTGAATCCAGTGGCACAGTGAGCCCGGGACCCACGTCTGGGCATACCCAGCACACTTAGGGCGAGAAAGCAAAAGAAACACAATTGATGGACGGAACCGGTCCCAGGATGCTTGTTTCCGGTCCAGGGAGGACCTGGCTTGGCAGTTTGGTCTGGACTGTTCCTATGAGGCACAGGGTCAAGACTGATTTGCATATGGCTGGGTCTAAACTGGGGTGGCATGGTGAGAAAAAGAACAATGGATTTAACCCAGATCTCTTGACTGGGGGTGAATGTATGATTCATTCAGCATTCCATCCATCATTGGTTTGAGTAGCACTTTTCGCCCTAAGTGGGAAGGGTATGCCCAGACGTGGGTCCCTTGCTCACTGTGCCACTGGATTTTAGCTAGCCTAGCTGATATGGGGTAATACCCCGAAACCGGTCCTAGGATGCTTGTTTCTGGTCCAGGTAGCCTGTTGCAGAAGGAACTCTTCAGGAACTGGTACTGACCTGGGGTAGGCCTTATATGTGAGTGGGTTTTCATAGTGTAGGTCCGTAGAGCTTGCTAAAGAGCTATGGTTCTTACATGATATTACACATTATAAGCAAAATCTGCCCTAAAATATAGTTTCACTCCAATTAGGCCTACAGGGTCCAGAGACGCATCAATCCGGGGATAAACATGTACCTGGGACTGAATGCATAGTCCCTAACCTCTGGGCCGTAAACCTAACATCCCACATATGCACCTTATGCAATTTAAGATTTGTCATATTTCCCTGGCTCAGTTCAGAATCAGATTCTAGGCCTTTGCCCTCCTCACTGTGCCAAGTTAATTAATTACTCTGCTCCCCAGTGAAGGAATCAAACAGATCCCCACACAATAGAGCCATTAACAGTGTTTAGCCCAGTTCTATGGAGAGAAAGGGGTGGGGGGGAAATCTGCATCTGATAATTTATCTTGTCATACTGCACCTGGGCTGAGACACCCCAAACCACTGGAACCAAGGAGGAGGTACACACCTCTGGAGTCAACACAGGAGGGGCTCGGCATCAAAGTTTTATTGGGAAGGGATCAGACGGCTATGTCCACTATGGGCACTGTTGAGGCTGTCAGGGGAGCTCTTTCAAAGACAACTTGAAGTTGCCATATTGGATTGTCCCAGGAAGCTGTCCAGGAAGTTTGGGACAGGGGTGGAGTAATGATGTGCACCTTAGAACTTTCTACCTCGACTTAAAAACCCCTGCACAATGGAGAGACAGATAAGAAGACACTAGACTGGGGAGCACCAGCAGTGAAAAAATGCTCAGCTGGGCGGAGGAGCCACCTGATGCCACTGTAAAGATGGACTGAAGGAGTGGAACTCCAGCTGATCCCTAGGATTAGGATGGATCTCTCTAGGCCATTGATGCTGCTCCCCTTTGGTCTCTGAGGTACAGTTGGGGAATTAACCTGTTTGGGGTACTGGGACTGATCCTGGACTCCACTGACACAGCTGCGTCCTTCAAGAAGTCAGAGGCTCTGAGACCAGAGAAGTGCACCCGGGAGGGCGGCTGTTAGACTTGGCATCTTTTTGCTTTCTGACCTCCCAGTTTTGACTCTGTTTTTGCTGGTTTAGTGTCTCTGCGCACTTTCTCACTGCTGTTCAGTGTTAAAGTGCAAGTGCTCCTGTTGTAAATTATGTTATGGATTGGTGTTTCCATGATTAGCATATTTTATTTACTGGTGAGGCCCTAGTAAAATGCACTAAGAGTGCCAGGGCTGGTAAATCAAATGCTACTAGTGGGCTTGCAGCACTGGTTGTGCCACCCACAGAAGTAGCCCTGAAAACGTAACTCAGACCTGCCACCGCAGAGTCTGTGTGCAGTTTGTAACTGCCATGCACCCACTTGCCAGGCCACAACCTTCCCTTTTTCTACCTGTCAGTCACCCCTAAGGAAGTCCCAAGGTACTCCTGTGGGAAGGGTGCTGTGTATGTTGGAGGTAGGAAATGTACTGATGTGTGTGACATGTCCTGGTGGTGAATTACAGTGTATTTTGTTTTTCACCATTGCAAGGCTGCCTGTTCCCATAGGGCAGAATGGGGAGTTTGTTTATACTATCTTATAAATATAACTACCCCTGAGAACAATGTAGAAAAATAAAGTTTAGTATGTCTGGACTCAGAATGTTAAAATGCATCTTTTAGTGAAGATGATTTTTACATTCTGTGTTTGAAAATACCACTTTTAGAAAGTAGGTATTTTCTTGCTTAGCCATCCTGTGTGCCTCTGCTGGGGTTGTGGACTGACTGTCTGGCTTTGGGATGACAGGGGCTGGAGAGGGGCAGTGGCTCTAGAGAGCCTGATGGGTCAGGGCTGGGCTGAATAGACCCGGGCTGCATTTAGAGTAATGGGAGGAGATTTCTTTGCACCTGAATGGGCCTGGTCTGCCTTGCACAATGCCGTCTCCATCCCCTGCCAGGAAGCTGCACCAGTGAGGACAGAACTGGTTTGGGCTGGGTACAGACACTCTCTGCCTTCACAGAACAAAGGATTTGGTGGTATAAATATTGGGGCCCAGACCCCAGATCATTAGAACTCTTTTGGACCAAGAAGACTGCCAAGAAGAAGAGCTGGAGAAGCTGTGAGGAGGAACTACCACTTTGCTGTGTGCTTTGCTGTGTTGGCCTGCAGTGGCTGCTTCTGTCTTGGGCAGTGAAAGGACTGGACTTGAACTTTCTGCAATCTCTTTTTGTGAGTTTCTCCAAGGGCTTGAGGTAGATCATGCCCCCTGTTCACGAAGTCTCAGGAACAGCAAAGACTTCAAGGTCTTCTGCCCGCAGCACTGGGGACTGTGGGCCCGATTCACAAAAGTAATTTGAGACAAAGTCCTATCTTTACGACTTTCGGTATTCACAAAAGGCATTTAAGAGTAGTAAAGTTAGGATTTTGTCTTAAGTTTGTCTTAAGTTTTGGTCTTAAGACAAAATCCTAACTTAAGTTAAACTTAAGTTAAACTTAAGTTAGGATTTTGTCTTAAGTTTGTCTTAAGTTTTGGTCTTAAGACAAAATCCTAACTTATGTTTAACTTAAGTTTAACTTAAGTTTAACTTGTTAGGATTTTGTCTTAAGACCAAAACTTAAGACAAACTTAAGACAAAACCCTAACTTAAGTTAAACTTAAGTTAGGATTTTGTCTTAAGTTTGTCTTAAGTTTTGGTCTTAAGACAAAATCCTAACTTATGTTTAACTTAAGTTTAACTTAAGTTTAACTTGTTAGGATTTTGTCTTAAGACCAAAACTTACGACAAACTTAAGACAAAATCCTAACTTTACTACTCCTAAATGCCTGTTGTGAATACTGAAAGTCGTAAAGTTAGGATTTTGTCTCAGATTACTTTTGTGAATCGGGCACTGTGTGTTTTGTGCTGCAACAGAAGAAAAAGCAACCCGACGCCATCTACGACGCCACTGCCGACTCCGTGTCCTGAAGGCACCGCAGAGGGCATCGCCGCAATGCCTCACTGCAACCCTGGTCTCACCAACGATGCCTGCTGACACCGCCAGCGAGCCGCTGCATGCACCGCCACCTGTGGGCACCGCACTCCGCTCCGCCTCGCTTCACATCGTCGCCTTGGTATCCCCGACGACGCCGCTTCACACTGACATTGATGCCGCTGCTTGCACCGTGGTTCGAGGGCACCGCTCGTAAGTTACACGACGCACCATCCTCATCTCGTACTGCAGCCTTTACCTACCAACGCCGGCGCCATCGACTCCAGTTCGTCAGCCGACAACAGCGCCTTAGCAACGACGCCGCCGCTGCTTGCACCGTGACCTGCCAGCACCGCGATGAGCACCGCTGCACTTCGCACAGCAGCACCCGACGCCTGCCGATGCCAGCGCTCCTGACTTCAACCGCGAGGAGTTCGATCTGCATCGCGTGTGATTTCAAGGGCCCGACGACTCCTGCACCGACCTCCGGAACTGACGCCTGTGGACGCCGTGTTTTCGGAGCTCAAAGAGAGGTCACCGACGCCCTGCATTTCTAAAGGTACTGTTTTGCGGGTCTTCCCGACACCATAGCTGGCCCGAGACGCTGCGGTCAGCCTGACTGTTTGGAATTTGTTGTTCACGATGACGTGATAGCCCCAGACGGAGCTATCGACCTCAAGGAACTTTATTTCAAGTTTATTTTTCTAACTGAAGATTTCTAAGGACTGTATTGTGGATTTTTATCGTTTTTGGTCTTGTCTTAAGTATATAAAAATATTGGATATTTTTCTAAACTGGTATGGTGTCCTTTTGTAGTGCTTACACTGTGTTACTGTTGGTTATGTGCAAATGCTTTACAAACTTCCTCTAAGATAAGCCTGACTGCTCGTGCCAAGCTGCCAAGAGGGTGAGCAGGGGTTATTTTAAGAGTGTAACTCCCTTATCCTGACTAGAAGGAAGGGTCCCTACTTGGACAAAGGTGCAAACCCATGCCAACTAGAGACCCCCATTTCTAACAGTAGCTTTCTGGCTTGCTGCGTAAGATGCCCTCACCAGCAGGAGGAGAGCACCAGGAGCTATGCAGAGGACAGGTCTGGCCCACAAAGCACCTTCACTGAATTGGACCAATGGAGGCCAGAGAAACAGGCGTGGGAAGTTTGGTCTCCAAAGGAAAAATATTTAGAAACTTGGGGGCATATTATCAAGAACGGCGTTAAAATTAACGCCGCTTTAGCGGCAGAAAACTGCCGCTAAAGCGGCGATAATGGGCTTGATAATATGCCCTTGAGAATTCCAATAGAAGCCCATGTTGACACCAGAACATGGGCTTCTATTGGATTTCTCAAGGGCATATTATCAAGCCCATTATCGCCGCTTTAGCTGCAGTTTTCTGCTGCTAAAGCGGCGATAATTTTAACGCCGTTTCTTGATAATATGCCCCCAAGTGTTTAGCACTCCACCTGATGCCCTTCAAATTATCCTGATGTCCTTCAAATTACCTTTAGGGTGGGCCAGTGCACAGCAATCCGCACATCTTGAATTATTTAAAATTGATGGGATGGGGCATGAATGGAGCCCCCAAGCCACCTTTTGCCCAGGGTCCTGATGCGAATAAATATGTTTTGGTGACCCCATCAACCTTCTGTAGGAGGAATATGTGACCAAGACTGGCCAAGAGTGTAATGATAACAGCACTGAGAAATGAAGGCCTTTTGCTCCCTACCCTACCCTGAATAATTTTTACCAGGTTTTGCAGCTCAGATACATATATGAGTGGGGATATTTATTTTTTATCAGTTATTGATTTGCAATTTTATATAGAGTGAATTTGACCCAAAGGAACAGGAGCACTTTACATGAATACTGGTTACATTACAAAAGGTCACATTCTTAGGCACGGGGAGATTGAGGGATTTGCCTAGATTCACAGGATGTTGAGAAAATGCAGGGACTTGAATCTGGCTCATGATTTCCAAAGTCGGCAGCTCTGGCCATAACACACATTCTCTCCCCACGGGGATGGTGCAAACCCAAGAAACAATGCAGGAATGCACATCTGGAAAGTACTTCTTGTCATGCCTTGGCCTGGCTGAGATTTTTGCTCCTGATCTGTTCTTAATGTTTCATAGTTGGGCAGGGGCCATCTACACTGCTATGCATGTTTCACTGTTTGCTAGTTAGGCAGGTGCAATGTACTCTGCTATGCACTTTTCCCTGTTTTCTAGTTGGGCAGGTGCCATGTACACTGTTATGCACTTTTCACCATTTTCTAGTTTGGTAGTTGCCATGTACTCTGCTGTGTACTTGATTTAAGTTTTGAAAAATTAATGGATGGAATGCTTGAGTTAATCTCAGCCACTGGTAATTACTCAGGCCACATCCTAGTCCATTGTTATTTTGCAAACGATGCCACCTTAGTTTGGACTCAGCCATATGCAAATCAGTATTGACCCTGCTCCAGTGTGATGGGCCAAGCCTGAACTGCCAGGCCAGGTCTTCCCTGAACCAGAACCCAAACAACGTAAGACTGGTTTCACCCTGCTTAGGGCTCATCAGCCCGGTATAGCTTGGTTCCAGTGACACAATGTTCTCTGGACCCACCTCTATACATACCCATCCCACTTAGGGCAACATACTGAAGTATATACAAAACGATGGATGGAATGCTTGAATTAATCTCAGCCACTGTTAACTACATGAAGCTGCATTGCACATGTGCCACTTCAGTTTGGACCCAGTCATATGCAATTCAGTTGTGACCTGCTCCAGGAGTACTCCAGCCCAAACTGCAGGGCTAGGTCCTCCCGGAACTGGAACACAAGCAACCTAGGACCAGTTTCACCCTGATTAGGACTAATCAGCCAGGTATAGTTTGGTTCCAGTGATACAGTGTGCAGGGTATCCATGTCTGGGCAAACCTGTTCAACTTAGGGAGACACACTGAAGAGTACAAGAAGTGATGGATGGAATGCTTGAATTAATCTCAGCCACTGGTAATCACTTGGGCCTTATCCCAGTCCCTCCATATTTGCACACCATGCCACCTCAGTTTGGACCCAGCCATATGCAAATCATTCTTTACCCTGCTGCAGTGGGAAGAGTCCAGTAGCGCACTGCCAAACCAGGTCCTCCCTGAACTGGAACACAAGCAATCTAGGACCAGTTTTGACCTGATTAGGGCTCATCTGTCGGGTATAGTTTAGTTCCAGTGACACAGCGTGCAGCACTAACTTATTTTCTCTGCAAATATTTTTCCTGTGTATTAGCAATAAATGTATGGTCTGGAATAGGCTACTTTCTTCCAGTGAGGAATATCTGCTAGGGGCAAGTGTCTCAGTTCATTTAATGCAAAAACAGTGTTTCACACTCTCTACAAAAGGCTCAACACTTCTGGGTGGACAGTGCTGGGCTGGAGGCAAACCTCCTTCATTACCTCGGCCAGACGTCTGAGGCACTGAGTTGTAAGTATTTTTTCATGTTTGTTAATTAAAAAATAGTTATAATTAGTTAATACAATTATATAACGTCAAATCTGTGTGACCAGCCAATGTCATTACAAAGTGTGTCATTGTTGGTAGAGGGTAAAGCTACCCAGATACATCCTTCGCAACTTCACATTTTTTTTCCCATACTTTACACGGTTGTGAAGTGACATTGATTAAACAAAAAATGAAAGAACGTGCAACAAAACGTTACCCTGCTTGACTGTGTTAGCATTCCCTCTTATTAACAGGTGCAGAACACAATCTCTTTATGTGTTGCCTGTCTTAGAAGCCATGTATTCCTAACTCTCCTGCTCCTGGATACAATCTAGAAGCAGGTGATGGTGGGATGGGATTGAAGCTTTAATAAGGAAGTTGAAGTCCTCAAGATCACAAGGCCTAGATGGTCTGCCTGTAGAACTCCTGAAACTGGACGCCAATCTATGGCCACCTGTCCTGGTTCCCCTATATGAGGCAGTAATCCAGTAAAATATAATCCCAGAATCCTGGAGCGTGAGTGTAAGGATCAAAATATACAAAAAGGGATAAAGAGACCACCCCAGTAATTATAGAATGATTTCTCTCTTGGACATACCGAGTAAAAACAATTCCAAGCATCTGTTAAAGAGCCTTTGAAGAATGGGTGGAATTGGAAGGATCATGACGATGAGCCAATGAGGCTTCAGGTCTAGCCACTGCACTATAGGCAGCTGCCTGGTGCTAAAACTAGTTACAGAAAAATATGTCCTCAAATGAACTGGTCTATGGTGTTTATATAGACTTAACAGCAGTGCTGATGCAAAAAAATAGAGGGAAACTGTGGAAAAAATTGTCAAAAAGGAAAAACACGCAGGATTGATTAAATCTGATCCTCCAACTTCATGAAGGAGTCTGGACGCAGGTTGAGCTAGGAAGTAATTGTGCGTTATCCCATAAACTGTTTACACCAATTGGCCTGCAACAGGATTGTATCTTTGCACTGCTGCTGTTCCTTATTTATATATTGGTTATGTCATAATCCCTCCCCCTCCCGGCTTCACTTGAACCCTGTCTCACCGCGAGACAAAGTAAACGCGGTCCAAGCGTCTTCCTTTCCGTCCCGTCACTATAGAGGGAAAAGACTACACTTCCCGGGATGCCTTGCGGGGGACGCGCTGCCATCAGGGAGAGCGGAAGGAGTCATTAGCACATCCGCCTCCCCGCAGCACTGGCGATTATTCTGGAGATCCCACGAAGGATGCATCGGACGTATTGGTGAGCCGCTCCTTCCAGCATCAGAGTAACGGTCCGGTAAGTGTGTCGTAACACCGCCTACATGGTTTTTGGACCTGGGCTTGACTAAGCAAGCGTAACTTTGCCACGCTACCTGAGGAACCTTGCTCTGTGGAGGCGTTAAGCCTCATTCCTGTAGTACGGTGTCCCTCCCTGTTGGTGAGAGACACGTTTGTTCTCTTGTGCAGGTGGTAGGGATACTTATATTTCAAAAACGCATTGTGTGCTTCGTTAATCATTGCGGTGTTCCTCCCTGTTGTTGAGGGACACATATGGCCTCTCGTGCAGGTGGTAGGAATACCGGTATTTCTTGGGGCACTTTAACTAACTCAGCGGCCCGTCCTGTGCCCGGACTAGAATGGGGCACTTGTCTATGTTGTATGTCTTCATGTGTGTTTGTTCTTTGTACAGTCCTTATTGTTACTCTGAAAAGGTGCAGCATAACATGGTGCAGCTGATTGCTAACAATATATAACATGTGCAAAAATGTCCTTATAATATATTTCACTGAATGGCAAGTGAAGTATCACATATATGTTAGCACATTTGATTTATAGGTGTGATTCTATGTTTTTTCCTCTATGTTCAGACTGCATACAAATAGCAGGGAACAGTAGAAGAGCCTGTGATATTATCTCTTACTACCCTGTGATGCCAGGCCTGGTGATGTCTGGGTAGGTCTGGTTTTGAGTTAAGGAACTAGTATTGTTGGCCAATAGACAGGTTGTATTCATGTTTGCCTCTATTTTTGTGTCTCTTTGCATAGTCAATAGTGGGTCCTTTCAAGAAGGTTTATGGTCATAATCCTATGCGGAATAATAGGAGCGAGATAAACCAAAAGGGCTCAGCAGAAATGATCACGTTCATTTTCTTTCTTTACAGGTACTTGAGGGCTGGGTATTGGTGAATACACTATAGAAACCACTCTGAACTGTTACTAATAGGATTGTCCTTTGGTGTCAATTCAGGTCTCCTTCCCCGCTGTCCCCACCCTTTCCTTCCCTCGCTCGATCACTTCACTGATCTGTGCTATAACAGCATACAGACTTGAAGCTATCGAGAGGTGGACCATTTTTGAGCATCGTTCCGATCCCGGGGAGTTGGTGACACGACAGAATAATCGGCCCACGTATTTCACTCCTCCTGATCGGACTCTTTGCTCCAACATGGCTACTTTAGAGGACTTGTTGGCCACACTACAAGTGGTGCAACAAGAACTTGCGGCTTCTAGAGTACAGACCGCGGCCTTGCAAGCCAGGTTAAATCGCATGCAAAAGAACCCTTTTGATGTAGGAGGGGTTTCTCCTTTTTCACCACATCATATCACAGTGGAAATGCCTACCCCTATCCCAGTAGCCCCCCCTGAAATATACTACGGGGAGGCAGGTAAAACACAGGTATTCCTTACTCAAGTGCTGTTACATTTTAACTGTAAAGCGAAAGTGTTCGCTACCAACCAAGCGCAAGTGGCGATCCTAATTTCTTACTTAGCTGGGGATGCAGCGTTATGGGCGGTTCCATTAGTGCAGAAAGATGACCCTCTTCTGTACGATTGGGACGCTTTCAGAACAGAGTTTGAAAACATCTTTGACAGGAGAATGCACACCCTATCCGCTGACAGAGAACTGCTAGAATTACGACAGGGTAACAAAGAATTACATGTATACATCACTACCTTCAGGAGATTGGTAGCAGAGTCCAACTGGCCCGAGGAAAAACAATTCGCTATATATTACCAGGGGTTAAGGGACGAACTCAAAGACATTATCGCTCAAATCGATCCTCAACCTCGAACCTGCACAGAACTGATATACCTTACGTTGCGGTTAGAACATCGTTTAAGTGATAGAAAAGGGGACACTAAATGGAAAGAACGAACGTATGGTAGATCTGAACATCCCAGAATGGGGGAGCAAGCTGCACGAACCGCTCCAGAACGCATGGAGATAGGCTCCGTGCGAGCAGCCTTAACCACAGAAGAAAGAGATACGCGCCGAAAAAACGGCCTCTGTTTATACTGCGGCAAAAAGGGTCACTTTGTCCGGGAATGTCTTCTGAAGCCACCAAACAGTCGAGGAGGATTTAGGCGAATCGAAGCACATTCCACTAGAAAGGTGTTGGAAAACTAGAGAGCTCGAGAAACAGAAGAGGGGAGCCCTCGAGCATTAGTATCATTCCCTCATTAAACAACAGTACAGAAACCTCTTTAAAGCATTTCTTCTTCATCTCCATTAAGTTGAAGCTCAAAGAACTCTGGGAAGAAAGACCTGCTTTGATCGATTCAGGAGCCACCAACATATTCATGGATGAAGCAGTAGCCAAAAGATGGGAATAACCATGATGAAGAAAACACATCCGGAGATTGTGGTGGCAGTGGACGGAAGAATTCTGGAGTCTGGACCCATTACCTTTGCGTCTGGCCCTATGGAGGTGTTGTATGAATCAGAGCATTGGGAGTCTATAACATTTCAGATAATCAAGGCACCTCAATACGGTATCATTTTAGGCTTACCCTGGCTACAGAAACACAATCCCACTATTGATTGGGTAAACAAAACGATCTCCTTTAACTCCGGATATTGTCTCGAGAATTGTATAGGATCTTCGATTCCGCCCTCCCGGGCTCTATCCACATGCCAACGGATTGCCACAGCTGCGGAAAAGGATACCGTTTTGCCTGATCATTATGCTCAGTTGGAAGACTTTTCAACGAAACACAAGATGAGTCTTTACCCCCTCACAGACAATATGATTGTCAAATAGACCTCATCCCCGGGGCAGTGGTGCCATGCGGGAGAGTCTATGCGTTGACAGAACAGGAAAACGACCACTTGCAACGCTATCTGGATAAATATTTGGAATTGGGGTTTATTCGTCCCTCGAAGTCACCTGCAGCATCACCATTATTTTTTATTCCAAAAGCCAATGGGGAGCGGCGCACGTGTATAGACTTCAGGGCATTGAATGATATAACAGTAAAAAAACGCTACCCGCTGCCCTTAATACCTGTACTTCTAGAGCAAGTAAAACAAGCAGTGATCTTTACTAAACTCGATCTGAAAGGGGCTTACCATTTAGTAAGAATGAGAGCCGGAGACGAATGGAAAACTGCTTTTAAAACCCGCTGCGATCTCTATGAGTATCTGGTAATGCCTTACGCCTCTGCAGCTTTCCAGTATTTCCTTAATGAAGTCCTGATGGAATTTTTGGACAGATACGTTGTTGTCTACATAGACGACATTCTTATATATTCATCAACCGAAGACAAACACATTCAACATGTCCGTAACGTTTTGTAAGCCTTGAGAGAGAACCACCTTTACTGCAAATTAAGCAATTGTGAATTTTATGTTGACACTGTTGAATTCCTAGGGGTGATGTTAACTCCTAACGGGCAGGAAATGGCGGAGAGAAAAGTATTAGCGGTCAAGGAATGGCCAGAACCCCAGAACGTGAAAGACGTTCAATGCTTCTTGGGATTTGCCAATTTCTACCGGAGGTTCATCGATCAATTCTCCAAACTCGCTACCCCCATTACTAATTTGCTTCGGAAGAAAACCCAGTTCCTTTGGTCCAAAGAGGCCCAAGTAGCATTCGACGAATTGAAGTCCGCGTTCATCTCAGCACCAGTTCTAGCACATCCCAATCCTAATAAACCCTATATTGTTGAAGCAGACGCTTCGGAGCTAGCAATTGGCGCAATACTATCCCAGCGACATGAGTCCACAGGTCAGTTGCATCCCATTGCGTTTATGTCTCGCAAGCTTAACGATGCCGAGAAAAACTATACAATAGCCGAGAAAGAGCTACTGGCCATAAAAACAGCTTTTACAGAATGGCAGCATTTCCTATTGGGGGCCCAGGAAAGAGTGACTGTATACACCGATCACCGCAACCTCCAGTTTATGCGCTTGGCTAGACACCTTACACCCCGACAGCTAAGGTGGATGCTGTTTTTTGAAGAATACGATTTCATCGTTACTTTCAGAGCCGGAAAGGAGAACAAAAAGGCTGATGCCTTAACCAGACAGGAATCAGTACAAGAAGAGGAAGAACCAATGGAACACGCCATTATACCTTCTGAAAAGGTGATATGTGCTGTGCAAACAAGCGATTTTCTACAGAAAGAAGCCCGTGGCATCCAGACCTTCAGGTGGAAAAATAGGCTCAAAAGACACGGGGAGTGGAGAGTAAGACAAGGAATCCCGGTAAAAGGAAACCAAATTCTGGTTCCCACTTAACAACTACAGAAACAGGTATACCACTGGTGTCATGACATACCTAGCGCAGGTCACACCAGATTGGAAAAAACTATGGACAAAGTTTACAGACAGTGCTGGTGGCCGGCTATGAGAAGACACGTCACCTCTTGGATTAAGGCGTGCGAAGTCTGTGCACAAATGAAAACAGACCACACTAAACCACAAGGACTATTGCATCCATTACCTACCCCAGATAGGCCTTGGGAGAATATTTCCATTGACTTTATTGTAGGCCTACCACCCGATCAAGGATTCACCACGGTTTTAGTGGTTGTAGACTATCTCACAAAAATGGGACACTTCGTAGCCTGCAAACAGATACCCTCGGCAGGACAATTAGCCAAGTTATTGTTGCTTTATATCGTTAGATTGCACGGGCTTCCGAGAAAGATAGTCTCAGATAGGGGGTCCCAATGTACAGCTCGCTTTTGGAAGGTGTGGTGTTCTGCATTACAAATCCAGGTAGCACTTTCCACGAGCTTTCATCCACAGACAGACGGTCAAACAGAAAGGGTAAACCAGACGATAAAACAATACCTCCGTTGTTACGTAGATACCAACACAGACGCATGGGTGGAATACTTGTGGCTAGCCGAAGTAGCATACAATAACTCAAAACATTGTTCCACACACACCACCCCATATTATAATACATATGGCTTTCACCCACGATTCCTCCCCTTTGTTCATCCGAGCCCAGCGTCTACTCTTCCAGAAGTACAAGATAGAGTAAAACACTTACAAGAAACATTGAAGGAAACGCAAAGACACTTACAAATAGCAAAAACACGATACAAGCAAGGGTCAGACAAACACCGCAGACCAGGCCCTGTATACAAAAAGGGGGACTTGGTTTGGTTGTCAACCAAAAATATATTGTTTAAAAAACATAATGCTTTCAATCCCAATTATATAGGTCCCTACAAAGTATTGAAATGTGTTAAGCCTGTGGCAGTGAAACTTGCCTTGCCTGCTACCTTAAAGATACACCCTGTGTTTCATGTATCGCTGTTGAAGCCCTCTGTTACGCCCATTAAAAAAAGGCCTAGTCCCCTATGGGTGAACGAAGAGCAGGAATATGAGGTTGCCCGAATCCTTGATACCAAACTAAGGGGGAGACAAAGGTGGTATCTGGTAGCATGGAAAGGGTATGGGCCTGAAGAACATTCATGGGAACCCGCAAGAAGAATACACACTCCCAGATTGATCACCGCAAGAAAAATCCTGGAAAAACATAGCGATCGACAGGGTTCTCTGGAAGGAGGATGTACTGTCATAATCCCTCTCCCTCCCGGCTTCACTTGAACCCTGTCTCACCGCGAGACAAAGTAAACGCGGACAAGGGTCTTCCTTTCCGTCCCGTCACTATAGAGGGAAAAGACTACACTTCCCAGGATGCCTTGCGGTTGACGCGCTGCCGTTAGGGAGAGTGGAAGGAGTCATTAGCACATCCGCCTCCCCGCAGCACAGCCGATTATTCTGGAGATCCCACGGAGGATGCATCGGACGTATTGGTGAGCCGCTCCTTCCAGCAGCAGAGTAACGGTCCGGTAAGGGTGTTGTAAAACCCGCCTACACTGTTTTTGGACCTGGGCTTGACTAAGCAAGCGTAACTTTGCCACGCTACCTGAGGAACCTTGCTCTGTGGAGGCGTTAAGCCTCATTCCTGTAGTACGGTGTCCCTCCCTGTTGGTGAGAGACACGTTTGTTCTCTCGTGCAGGTGGTAGGGATACTTATATTTCAAAAACGCATTGTGTGCTTCGTTAATCATTGCGGTGTTCCTCCCTGTTGGTGAGAGACAAGTATGTCCTCTCATGCAGGTGGAAGGAATACCGGCATTTCTTGGGGCACTTAAACTAACTCAGCGGCCCGTCCTGTGCCCGGACTAGAATGGGGCACTTGTCTATGTTGTATGTCTTCATGTGTGTTTGTTCTTTGTACAGTCCTTATTGTTACTCTGAAAAGGTGCAGCATAACATGGTGCAGCTGGTTGCTAACAATATATAACATGTGCAAAAATGTCCTTATAATATATTTCACTGAATGGCAAGTGAAGTATCACATATATGTTAGCACATTTGATGTATAGGTTTGATTCTATGTTTTTTCCTCTATGTTCAGGCTGCATACAAATAGCAGGGAACAGTAGAAGAGCCAGTGATACTATCTCTTACTACCCTGTGATGCCAGGCCTGGTGATGTCTGGGTAGGTCTGGTTTTCAGTTAAGGAACTAGTATTGTTGGCCAATAGACAGGTTGTATTCATGTTTGCCTCTATTTTTGTGTCTCCTTGCATTGTCAATAGTGGGTCCTTTCAAGAAAGTTTATGGTCATAATCCTATGCGGAATAATAGGAGCGAGATTAACCAAAAGGGCTCAGCAGAAATGATCACGTTCATTTTCTTTCTTTACAGGTAGTTGAGGGCTGGGTATTGGTGAATACACTATAGAAACCACTCTGAACTGTTACTAATAGGATTGTCCTTTGGTGTCATTTCAGGTCTCCTTCCCCGCTGTCCCCACCCTTTCCTTCCCTCGCTCGATCACTTCACTGATCTGTGCTATAACAGCATATAGACTTGAAGCTATCGAGAGGTGGACCATTTTTGAGCATCGTTCCGATCCCGGGGAGTTGGTGACACAACAGGTTATAAGGCTTTGGGGGCCGCCTGTGCATTTCCATCAACATTTGTGGTTGCTGCAATACCTCCCCTTTTTTACGCAGATGATACAGTGCAGCTGTATTTGTCACTGGAGGGCCTGCAATGACAAATTAATGAGTTAGCAACATATTGCGATCGCAAAAAACTAAAATCATGATTTCCTCTCAGCAGGGGAGTAGGAAGCGAACACTAAGGTGGTGGGGCAGGCAGCAACTGGGAAATGTATTGGAATACAAGTACTTGGGGGGGTTATTTTTAAACATAACATACATTTTAAGATCCATTGTCAGAACCCCTTTCAGAGGGCCATGGGTACGCAGGGGCTACTGGGCCAAACTCTGGTGGTTGAAGCCTTGTACTCCTGATGTGCCGAGGTCCGACCTACTATGGATCTTGAGAAACTGTGCCTAGCACCCCTCCTGCACTTGACTCTCAGTGGTAGCTGTGGTTGGGCAGTCAAGGTACCCTCTGGGGGTGGGGGTGTAGAATAGCTACAGGTGAGTAAACAAGACTCTTAACTCAAAGGTTACACAGTATGAACAATAAATCAATGTTCAGTCAAAAACTTGCTTTTATACAAAAAAAGAAGTATTTTATTTCTAACTTTACATATGCAAAGATATTCAGAAGCAACAACACAATCCCGCTTGAGGTCAGGGCTCTAGTAGTTGTCAGGCAAATCCATGTGTGTCAAGTCTTACTTACGATTTTGCATGAACGATATGCAAGATGAAAGGTCTCAACTCCCCCTAATCACTCACTGTACCCAACTGAGTCAAAGCACTATTTGTAAATCAGGGGAAGAAGGGAAGGCAAGAAGAAAAGGTGAAGGTGTCCCATGATGTTTACCACTCAAGGATAGGGCCAGGCAGCAGGGAGGATGTCCTAACAAGAGAGAGATAGAATATATGAGTATGCAGAAAAGACTATTAAAGTAATCTCTCTTTAAACTACCTAAGTGATTCCCTTCTTCCATTATACAGCAAACAACTGGTCGAGTGGGACTTGTGATTCTATCTATAGAAAAGATGAATTAGCAGTGTCAGCGAGGCAATGCAAAAAACATAGAAGGAAAGGAAATAAAAGACAAACTCAATAACACCCACCTATGTCTTTCTTGAATTATTCCATAACATAGGGAGATCTTCAGTGAACTACAATGTCCATTACCAATTTGCTAGTGCAGCGTGGGAACTTAATACTAAAAACTATGATTAATTCCCCCTTAAGTTCAAGAGAAAGTAATATTGTGTCTGTTTATTTTCAGGGGGAAAGAATATTGTCTTTCTATTTTTTCAGGAACACATCTTGGTTCAGTGAGGTTAACACAAAAGGAAAGAAACAGATCTCCAGAGACGAAGGCACCAACTTTTTAGATAAGTATTTGCACTTAAATATTTTTGCAAAAAACAACTTTGGCAGTCCATACGCGCCTTTACCATAATTCAGAAGGACTGGATAGTTGTTTTGTTTTCTTTGCAGGACCGAAGAACATTGATGGCCATGATGCGATTCAGGATTTCTGTGTGAGTGAGGCCTGACGGAGCCCAGAGGAATGCCAAGATCACTCCATCAGGAGAGGACGAGGATACAGGAGCTTGCATGAAGTAGTCGTGACGAAACCGAGAAGAACGCCAGGATCCCGCTGCAGGAACAGGATGTGTGAAGGTGAACATAGGGAGCCGAGCGGTGATGAAGCCGAGAAGAACGCCAGGATCCCGATGCCAGAACAGGACGAGTGCGGGTAAGTGACCGGAGGTGGAAACGGACTGATCCCGAAATGTTAGAACGGGAAGCGTTCAGCTTCAGGATCGGGTCCATTTTATAGACCTCCGCCACCGCCCCCAGTGCAACAGGCACGACACTGTCCCACCCTCCTTTGTGAAACGTGTTCAAGGTTATTCCCCATTCATTTAAACTCTGAAAGAATTACAGAATCTAAAAATCACAAATATTTAGGTGTTTTATTCAATAACAATGGAAGATACAAAAGCCAACTGGAAGAGCAAAAAAAGAAAGGAATAGCGCTAGCATTTGCTCTCAGCAGCCTCCATAAGGAATTGCTCTGCCCAACATTTGCTCCAACACTAAAGGTGGCGCAGGCAAAAGTCATCCCAACCTTAACATACGGAAGCGAGGTGCTTAAAGGACTGGACAGCGGTCACTTAGACACAATCATAACAAAATTGTTTAGAACAGTCTTCCAGTTACCATCTTTCATATCGCCGGCACAAATCAGGCTGGAACTGGGCATCTGCAAACAAACACTGGGTAGAATGGCGATCTTTCTAACGTGCTGCCATAAGCTAAGGCTATCAAAAGAGGGCAGTTTAGCGGAACATCTATGGTCCAATCTGAGTACAAAACGATGGCAAGCGGGGCATCAATACCTGTCAAGTGGGCTACAAACCCTCGGCCTGAAGGATGTATGGGATCTACACGTCAGCCAAAATGAGTTTAAGAGGCTAGCAAAATCAAGCGCAAAAAAGCTCTCCTCAATGGAAGACAAGGCGAGCCTCGCAAAAAGAAGCCATGGTTGGATGACCCTCAGTTCATACTCTCAGCTGACACCTCAGAGCTACTTAACATGCACCTTCAATGCACGCACTAAACTTTGCTTTTTAAAATTAAGATTGGGGGTGATCAACTTGTCCTGCCACCTTCCCAAATAGAAAAGAGAGCAAGTTCCAGAGACATGTCGATTTTGCGGCAACCAAAGGGAAGACATAATTCATGTTGTGTGCCTATGCCCAAGCCTCTTGAAAGAAAGAACGTCCCTCCTACGGAAGGCCTGGAACAACAAGGAAGTTAGATCATGTAGATCGGCAGTATTGGCCTGTTTCGACCCACGGAACACAATTTTAAATTGCGCACTGGTGAGGTTTATGGACTGCGCAGCAAAAACACTAGGAAAGGGGAGGTGTTGATCGTTACCCCAGCCAGAGGCGCAGATCCACGGACTGCGATACAATGAGAATTTCTGCTCTGAAGACACCCGGAAATATGGAAATCCGCCAGAACTGCAAAAGCACAACGGATATAAACAAAGGGAAGCGTGTACAGGCTGGATACCTTGGGTCGTAAAATATAAACTTGATCTCGACAGCCTTGAAAGGATTGTCCTCAATGGTATTGGAGGTGCCGGACATAAACAAGAGATCTCGGCCATGTGGAGGGCTAGGCACATTTTATTACTGCAACTGGGGTCGCATTTTTAGCCAATCTAACAAGTGTTAAATTTTTATCTATTTATTCGCATCAATTTAATAAGTATCACATTTTTTCTTATCTCACGTTTGTATTAATTCAATACGTATCAAAAAGTTTTAATGACATGTTCCCTGTAAAGGTTTTTTAAATCATGCAATAAAGATTTCTTTCTTTCACTCTTTCACCCATTCATTTATGGCTGCATCTAGGGACTGCACACTATTAGGCCATGCACAAGAGTTCCCCTTTGACTCTTCAGGAATTTAGTCAATAATGTCTATGGTGCCACAGCACCATCAGGAACGAGTCCCCCAGGGCCCAACAGACCCAGATCAGTTCTTACATGCTCTTGCAGCACAGAGGAGTTTGGCAGAGCAGCGGGTGCCCTCGGAGTGAGCACCCAAGAGCTCTGCTCAGTTTGGAGACATCAGGCTGCTCACATCCCACACAGCGTACCCAGTGGTACAGGGTCTCTCTCCTGAGTGGTGCTGTCAGAGCCCTTCTCAGTTGTTGGAGCAGCTCACAGATCACAAAGATGCCATAGCTTGGCTTTATCCAGTGGAGGGCGAATCCTTTCTTTGCTCCTGACTGGAGCCCAGTGAGGGTTCGACAGCATCCAGGATGTCCTTTGCAGCCCTCAGGTCAGCCAGGTGCAATTCCCTCTCAGTGCGGGTCCAACCTGCCAAATGTAGCCTCAGTCTCTCCTTCGGGTAATGACACTTTGGTACCAGCAGCCCACCCCGGCATACAGGGTTGTCGCAGTAGACGTTTTTTTTTAAAATATCTTTATTTGCATTTTTTCCATAAATATGAGTAACAATGTACACATATGAGGTAGGGTTCAGGTGCCCGTAACGGGCTTAATAGACATTGTCATGCAAGCTGTTCAAACATAATAAATTATAACCAATGCCAATTCCGTAGACCAGACAAGTGTGCATTTAAATGCGATTTCCATACATGTTGCCGCATGTAGACTTCGAAGGAGTCGCACTCTTATGTTCATTAGGGTGACAATTTATTTGCCTTACCCTGCACCATTGTTGTCGTTTATCCATTTGCCCTTCCGGCATTCCTCATGGATTTCTGTATCTCATTGTCCATTTCAAAAGGAAAATTTTATGCAAATGTGATACAGGTAATAACCAAACCATCAAACAAAAAGGATGGGGGAAAACCATTGTCGATCTGCCGCGCCTGGGTCATGATATATAAGAAATATAGCCTATCATCTCATCTAAGCTGTGGTATGTTCGTTGTTCCTCCCTCCCAATTCCGGATCGGATAAGCTGGCGGGCCTCTACCTTTCTGGCTCTCCCAATCTCTTGCGGTGTCGCCGTAACACTTGCTAATGCTGTATTTATCATGCATCTGAGATGTGGTTTGTCTAGAGATCAGTATCTGTGCCCCGCCCCTCTTCTGTTTGTGAGGAATTATTGTCAGAGCTGCAAGTATTGTAGCCCAGTATTGCACAATAGGATACTTTCGTAGGCCAGCTATTTCCTCCCTGTGTAGTGACGTACTTTCTGCCTGTGCCCACACCATAAGTGAATTTTTCCAGCCGTTAATGGCGGGAGGGTCAGTGTGTTTCCACCTTTTGGTATTCAGTCTCTTGGCCACTATAAGACCTAGGTCAGTGAACCTGCAGGTGACCTTGTATTTCTTCGGTCTGGGGTAAAATCCTAGTATGCATGCTTCCCATGGCTGTAATGGTGGCCTCCCGGTGCATGCCGTGAGTGTTGCAGTAATTTCCTGCCAGTATGTATGTAGGGAGGCACAGGACCATAGCATATGGAGGAGGTCTGCATCTTTCGGTAGGCAGCGGGGGCATGCCGAGGTGGTCGTATGGAAATACTTGTTCAACTTGTCCGGGGAGAGGTATGCCCTATGTGTGATATATGTTTGTATAAGCCAGAATTTGGAGTTTCTCTGTATGCATGTGGGGTTGGCTAAAATCATGTCCCATTCACGGTCAGTCCATGGGTTTCCCCTATCTGCCTCTCACTTTGAACACAAGGCCGCCAAAGGTTGCATCGTGTGTGTAAGTAGCGCCTCCGCTAGCCAGTGTACGATGTGTTATCCATTACCCATCACATGTAGATATTGTATTAGGAGATGCATCTCTGGTTCAGAGGTTATGTCATCGCAGTAGAGTTTCTTGATGAAATATCATCGCAGAGACGGTAAAGGGTCCCAGCGATTCAGCAGTGATACCTTTACAGTGGCCCTCTCTGGCATATGGGGTCACTGCAGCATGGTGGTTTGGGTTCGACCAGGCCCTCACAGTGCTTCACTCTTGGCTCTGTCTACAGTGGCCCTCGCCTGGCATAGAGGGATCACAGAGCCAACATGCCACATGGGCAACAACCCCATTGGTGTCCACCTTCACACCTAACTCAGGGAATCCTCTTGCAGAGCTCACCAATTGCCCTCATTCCCCGGAACGCTCCCCTCATCCTCACAAGGCACACTGTCCCTGGCAAGCAGGCAGGCGCTAGTGCTTCGGGCTCCATGGCAGATGATCTTGGTGTCCTAGGTGATGTCCCCTCACCCTGCAGGGAGAGTAGCGGGTCTTTGGCCCTAGTCCTGGTCACAGGCAGAAGTCTTGAAGAGCTTCCCCTTCTCAGACAGCACGTTTGGCTGATTTACAGATGACAAAGCTTTGGGACTCAACCTTACCATCTTATAGTCCGTTTCCAGACACCAAAATGTATTTTTGGGTGTGAGTCTTTGAGTTTTATGTTGGCATTCTGCTTCCTTTGAAGTGAACACTTCTGTCTTTCTTCTTTCCTCATAAAAGACTGTCTGTCACTGCAGAGAAGACTCTGAAGGTGATTGTCCCACAATTCAATTCATGGGAGTGACCAGAGTTCACACCTGGATGCCAGCCACAGTGACATGTGCATCAAAAGGTTAATCCCAGAACCCGAGGCCTATTCCTTATGATTACCTTCTCAGCTCCATCTCCCTTCCTGAGATGTGCCCAGGGTCCTTCCTTGTGATCTATCACTAAATCAAGGAGCAGTCTTTTGAAGTGTAAAGGAGGTTTCTTCATTTTTCCCTCCAGTGTGTGTCCCACAGGAGTGTAGCAACACACAAATCCATCTGGGGAATTCCTCTCCTCCTCATACCAGGCAGGCTTGGGCTTCACAAACTGGAACCCAGGGTCATCCATGTAATGTACAATTGTAGGGACACTTACTGAGTATACATTCACTGCACACTTACTGTCCAGCACTGGTACCTTCTTGCGTTGTACCCTTACATGTACACATGCATTCAGCATTCACACTCGGTCTGCGTGCACTGTTCAGCACTGAAGCTTTTCTATATTTATCCAGGGCGTGATGTTTACAAACACACACACTCCTGTGCACACTGCACAACACTTCATCCTTCATGTAATGCACTTCACACAAGCACCCATACACCCAGTACATGCTCTCATTGCGCGCACACTGCATAGCACTACATCTATTGTGTCATGTGTTCCTTACAGGCATAGGTACAGCTAGTACATGCACTAACTACACACATACTGCACAGTACTGTTCTATCCCTGTACTGTACACTTCCTAGGCACACATACAACCAGCGCAAAGTCAATACTTCCACACTGTGCAGCACTCCACATGTACCTGGTGTAGGCCAAAGGTTGAATTAAGCACACAATGGAACTTTTAAAAGGTGAGTGACTCTGTAGGCCTCACTCCAGTGACACAGGGTAAAAAGGTCCTGTTCACTACTACTGCTCACTACATGGTATACTGTCACCACCGTGCTTGTGCTGCCTGGTGAAGGCAGTAGCCTTCCACCACTATGAGTGTTGCACTTTGGGCTGTTCAACAAGACCATAATCCATGAGACAGACCTATGTCATGATGCACACACATGATTTGTGTTTGCCTATGACAAAAAAATAAGCATTAGGAATCCAGCTTACTGTACAGTTGGGCACTCAGGGCAGGGGTACACATTTCCAATGATGCAGAGGACTTATGCATCTCAACACCCATGTTGAGAAAGTGTCTCAGAGAGCAAGGGCAGTAGCAAGCATCCTCCACATGCTGGACAGTGAATTAGAATATGTCAGTGAAACTCGTGACAGAGGCCTACAATCTGCAAGCAGTAAGCATTCTGTTGCATGGGTGTGAAACACTGGATGTAAAATCAATACAGCAGCTACCGAGGACTGAAATTAGTATCTGCAAAGCTTAGGTTTGTCAAATGGGTCAATAAACAGTGCAGCAAGACTGGAACTGGGTCAGATAAATATATTATTCAAATGTTACCAGAAACTTCTTGCACCCGGAGGCTCCCGCGTCCGTGCGTAATGAGGAGGCGAGTTTAGGACCCGATTAACCGACGGTTTTCCTCGTAATAGCTCCCGAATTTCCCCGCTAAAGCTCACCCACCTTTGTACTTGCTTTTGGGGCGCCCTGGTGTGCCTCGTGGTTGCGGCTTTTCCCATGGGAGATGTGTGTCGGAGCTTGGGTTTCTGCAACCCCTGTTCTCTCGTCACGCTGGGTAATTGCCGCCCTGGAGCTAAGGAGGGGCCGCAGAGCAGCGGCTCGCGGGCTCCTCCGGGTTGGCAGCGGCAGCACTAGGCAAGCTTCCTGCATTCTGGAGAGGACTGCCTCCACAGAGGAGACCGGCGACCACCTGGCTCCTGCACCTAACGAGCCCCTGTCATCTCTATTGCAGCCACAGCAAAAATTGGTACAGGTACTGGGGGCCCAGGCAGCGGGGGGCACTCAAGCACTGTGCTCCTGAATAAAAGCACTAAGAGAGGCAGAAAACGTGGAGGGACGGCGCAGGGGCCTGTTAGAGCAAAAACTGAGGATATAAATACGAAGCTGCCCCCGGAGGAGAAACTTGTCGCAAGGAACAGCGGGAAGGGTCGAGGTCAGGGGAAAGGCAGCACCATTCCAGCAGTGCCTACGGAAAGTAGTTGCTCATTTATCAGCGCTGCAAGGTTAAAAGCAGAAGTATAAAGGCAGGCAGAGCGAAAAGCAATCCGCTTGATCTGAAAGTTAGGATCACCCCCTCTTTACGGTCGTATTTTAAAGTACAACCCCTGGTAAAGGAAACCAAATTCTGGTTCCCACTTAACAACTACAGAAACAGGTATACCACTGGTGTCATGACATACCTAGCGCAGGTCACACCAGATTGGAAAAAACTATGGACAAAGTTTACAGACAGTGCTGGTGGCCGGCTATGAGAAGAGACATCACCTCTTGGATTAAGGCAAGCGAAGTCTGTGCACAAATGAAAACAGACCACACTAAACCACAAGGACTATTGCATCCATTATCTACCCCAGATAGGCCTTGGGAGAATATTTCCATTGACTTTATTGTAGGCCTACCACCCGATCAAGGATTCACCACGGCTTTAGTGGTTGTAGACTATCTCACAAAAATGGGACACTTCGTAGCCTGCAAACAGATACCCTCGGCAGGACAATTAGCCAAGTTATTGTTTCTTTATATCGTTAGATTGCACGGGCTTCCGAGAAAGATAGTCTCAGATAGGGGGTCCCAATGTACAGCTCGCTTTTGGAAGGTGTGGTGTTCTGCATTACAAATCCAGGTAGCACTTTCCACGAGCTTTCATCCACAGACAGACGGTCAAACAGAAAGGGTAAACCAGACGATAAAACAATACCTCCGTTGTTACGTAGATACCAACACAGACGCATGGGTGGAATACTTGTGGCTAGCCGAAGTAGCATACAATAACTCAAAACATTGTTCCACACACACCACCCCATATTATAATACATATGGCTTTCACCCACGATTCCTCCCCTTTGTTCATCCGAGCCCAGCGTCTACTCTTCCAGAAGTACAAGATAGAGTAAAACACTTACAAGAAACATTGAAGGAAACGCAAAGACACTTACAAATAGCAAAAACACGATACAAGCAAGGGTCAGACAAACACCGCAGACCAGGCCCTGTATACAAAAAGGGGGACTTGGTTTGGTTGTCAACCAAAAATATATAGTTTAAAAAACATAATGCTTTCAATCCCAAATATATAGGTCCCTACAATGTATTGAAATGTGTTAATCCTGTGGCAGTGAAACTTGCCTTGCCTGCTTCCTTAAAGATACACCCTGTGTTTCATGTATCGCTGTTGAAGCCCTCTGTTACGCCCATTAAAAAAAGGCCTAGTCCCCTATGGGTGAACAAAGAGCAGGAATATGAGGTTGCCCGAATCCTTGATACCAAACTAAGGGGGAGACAAAGGTGGTATCTGGTAGCATGGAAAGGGTATGGGCCTGAAGAACATTCATGGGAACCCGCAAGAAGAATACACACTCCCAGATTGATCACCGCAAGAAAAATCCTGGAAAAACATAGCGATCGACAGGGTTCTCTGGAAGGAGGATGTACTGTCATAATCCCTCCCCATCCCGGCTTCACTTGAACCCTTTCTCACCGCGAGACAAAGTAAACGTGGTCCAAGGGTCTTCCTTTCTGTCCCGTCACTATAGAGGGAAAATACTACACTTCCCGGGATGCCTTGCGGGTGACGCGCTGCCGTTAGGGAGAGTGGAAGGAGTCATTAGCACATCCGCCTCCCCGCAGCACTGCCGATTATTCTGGAGATCCCACGGAGGATGCATCGGACGTATTGGTGAGCCGCTCCTTCCAGCAGCAGAGTAACGGTCCGGTAAGGGTGTCGTAACACCTCCTACACTGTTTTTGGACCTGGGCTTGACTAAGCAAGCGTAACTTTGCCACGCTACCTGAGGAACCTTGCTCTGTGGAGGCGTTAAGCCTCATTCCTGTAGTACGGTGTCCCTCCCTGTTGGTGAGAGACACGTTTGTTCTCTTGTGCAGGTGGTAGGGATACTTATATTTCAAAAACGCATTGTGTGCTTTGTTAATCATTGCGGTGTTCCTCCCTGTTGGTGAGAGACAAGTATGTCCTCTCATGCAGGTGGAAGGAATACCGGCATTTCTTGGGGCACTTAAACTAACTCAGCGGCCCGTCCTGTGCCCGGACTAGAATGGGGCACTTGTCTATGTTGTATGTCTTCATGTGTGTTTGTTCTTTGTACAGTCCTTATTGGGCACCGCACCCAAGCCAACGGACCACGCACGCAACCTGGGCTTCATCCTGGACTCCTCCCTATCGATGACCAAACAAGTCAACGCCGTCTCATCTTCATGCTTCAACACCCTGCGCATGCTCCGCAAGATCTTCAGATGGATCCCCACTGAAACCAGGAAGACCGTCACCCAGGCACTCGTCACCAGCCGACTGGACTATGGGAACACCCTCTACGCCGGAACCACAGCCAAACTTCAAAAGAGACTCCAGCGCATCCAGAACGCCTCCGCACGACTCATCCTGGACATCCCCCGACACAGCCACATCACCGTACACCTGAAAGACCTGCACTGGCTCCCCGTCAGCAAGAGAATCACGTTCAGACTCCTCACCCACGCACACAAGGCCCTCCACGACCTGGGCCCAAAGTACCTCAACGACCGCATGTCCTTCTACACGCCCACACGCCAGCTACGATCAACCAGCCACGCCCTCGCCACCGTACCACGCATCCGCAGAACCACCGCCGGAGGAAGATCCTTCTCCTACCTGGCGGCCAAGACCTGGAACTCCCTCCCCACTCACCTTCGGCGAACCCAGGACCATCTCGCCTTCAGGAAGCAGCTCAAGACCTGGCTGTTCGAGCAGTAACTTACCCCCTCCCCCAGCGCCTTGAGACCCTCCCGGGTGAGTAGCGCGCTCTATAAATGCCGTGATTGATTGATTGATTGATTACTCTGAAAAGGTGCAGCATAACATGGTGCAGCTGGTTGCTAACAATATATAACGTGCAAAAATGTCCTTATAATATATTTCACTGAATGGCAAGTGAAGTATCACATATATGTTAGCACATTTGATTTATAGGTTTGATTCTATGTTTTTCCTCTATGTTCAGGCTGCATACAAATAGCAGGGAACAGTAGAAGAGCCAGAGATACTATCTCTTACTACCTTGTGATGCCAGGCCTGGTGATGTCTGGGTAGGTCTGGTTTTGAGTTAAGGAACTAGTATTATTGGCCAATAGACAGGTTGTATTCATGTTTGCCTCTATTTTTGTGTCTCCTTGCATTGTCAATAGTGGGTCCTTTCAAGAAGGTTTATGGTCATAATCCTATGCGGAATAATAGGAGCGAGATAAACCAAAAGGGCTCAGCAGAAATGATCACGTTCATTTTCTTTCTTTACAGGTACTTGAGGGCTGGGTATTGGTGAATACACTATAGAAACCACTCTGAACTGTTACTAATAGGATTGTCCTTTGGTGTCATTTCAGGTCTCCTTCCCCGCTGTCCCCACCCTTTCCTTCCCTCGCTCGATCACTTCACTGATCTGTGCTATAACAGCATACAGACTTGAAGCTATCGAGAGGTGGACCATTTTTGAGCATCGTTCCGATCCCGGGGAGTTGGTGACACGACAGGTTATAAGGCTTTGGGGGCCGCCTGTGCATTTCCACCAACATTTGTGGTTGCTGCAATACCTCCCCTTTTACGCAGATGATACAGTGCAGCTGTATTTGTCACTGGAGGGCCTGCAATGACAAATTAATGAGTTAGCAACATATTGCGATCGCAAAAAACTACAATCATGATTTCCTCTCAGCAGGGAAGTAGGAAGCGAACACTAAGGTGGTGGGGCGGGCAGGCAGCAACTGGGAAATGTATTGGAATACAAGTACTTGGGGGGTTATTTTTAAACATAACATACATTTTAAGATCCATTGTCAGAACCCCTTTCAGAGGGCCATGGGTACGCAGGGGCTACTGGGCCAAACTCTGGTGGTTGAAGCCTTGTACTCCTGATGTGCCGAGGTCCGACCTACTATGGATCTTGAGAAACTGTGCCTAGCACCCCTCCTGCACTTGACTCTCAGTGGTAGCTGTGGTTGGGCAGTCAAGGTACCCTCTGGGGGTGGGGGTGTAGAATAGCTACAGGTGAGTAAACAAGACTCTTAACTCAAAGGTTACACAGTATGAACAATAAATCAATGTTCAGTCAAAAACTTGCTTTTATACAAAAAAAGAAGTATTTTATTTCTAACTTTACATATGCAAAGGTATTCAGAAGCAACAACACAATCCCGCTTGAGGTCAGGGCTCTAGTAGTTGTCAGGCAAATCCATGTGTGTCAAGTCTTACTTACGATTTTGCATGAACGATATGCAAGATGAAAGGTCTCAACTCCCCTAATCACTCACTGTACCCAACTGAGTCAAACCACTATTTGTAAATCAGGGGAAGAAGGGAAGGCAAGAAGAAAAGGTGAAGGTGTCCCATGATGTTTACCACTCAAGGATAGGGCCAGGCAGCAGGGAGGATGTCCTAACAAGAGAGAGATAGAATATATGAGTATGCAGAAAAGACTATTAAAGTAATCTCTCTTTAAACTACCTAAGTGATTCCCTTCTTCCATTATACAGCAAACAACTGGTCGAGTGGGACTTGTGATTCTATCTATAGAAAAGATGAATTAGCAGTGTCAGCGAGGCAATGCAACAACATAGAAGGAAAGGAAATAAAAGACAAACTCAATAACACCCACCTATGTCTTTCTTGAATTATTCCATAACATAGGGAGATCTTCAGTGAACTACAATGTCCATTACCAAATTGCTAGTGCAGCGTGGGAACTTAATACTAAAAACTATGATTAATTCCCCCTTAAGTTCAAGAGAAAGTAATATTGTGTCTGTTTATTTTCAGGGGAAAGAATATTGTCTTTCTATTTTTTCAGGAACACATCTTGGTTCAGTGAGGTTAACACAAAAGGAAAGAAACAGATCTCCAGAGACGAAGGCACCAACTTTAGATAAGTATTTGCACTTAAATGTTTTAGCAAAAAACAACTTTGGCAGTCCATACGCGCCTTTACCATAATCCAGAAGGACTGGTTAGTTGTTTTGTTTTCTTTGCAGGACCGAAGAACATTGATGGCCATGATGCGATTCAGGATTTCTGTGTGAGTGAGCCCTGACGGAGCCCAGAAGAACGCCAAGATCACTCCATCAGGAGAGGACGAGGATACAGGAGCTTGCATGAAGGAGTCATGACGAAACCGAGAAGAACGCCAGGATCCCGCTGCAGGAACAGGATGTGTGAAGGTGAACATAGGGAGCCGAGCGGTGACGAAGCCGAGAAGAACGCCAGGATCCCGATGCCAGAACAGGACGAGTGCGGGTAAGTGACCCGGAGGTGGAAACGGACTGATCCCGAAATGTTAGTACGAGAAGCGTTCAGCTTCAGGATCGGGTCCATTTTATAGACCTCCGCCACCGCCCCCAGTGCAACAGGCACGACACTGTCCCACCCTCCTTTGTGAAACGTGTTCAAGGTTATTCCCCATTCATTTATGGCTGCATCTAGGGACTGCACACTATTAGGCCATGCACAAGAATTCCCCTTTGACTCTTCAGGAATTTAGTCAATAGTGTCTATGGTGCCACAGCACCATCAGGAACGAGTCCCCCAGGGCCCAACAGACCCAGATCAGTTCTTACATGCTCTTGCAGCACAGAGGAGTTTGGCAGAGCAGCGGGTGCCCTCGGAGTGAGCACCCAAGAGCTCTGCTCAGTTTGGAGACATCAGGCTGCTCACATCCCACACAGCGTACCCAGTGGTACAGGGTCTCTCTCCTGAGTGGTGCTGTCAGAGCCCTTCTCAGTTGTTGGAGCAGCTCACAGATCACAAAGATGCCATAGCTTGGCTTTATCCAGTGGAGGGCGAATCCTTTCTTTGCTCCTGACTGGAGCCCAGTGAGGGTTCGACAGCATCCAGGATGTCCTTTGCAGCCCTCAGGTCAGCCAGGTGCAATTCCCTCTCAGTGCGGGTCCAACCTGCCAAATGTAGCCTCAGTCTCTCCTTCGGGTAATGACACTTTGGTACCAGCAGCCCACCCCGGCATACAGGGTTGTCGCAGTAGACTTTTTTTTAAATATCTTTATTTGCATTTTTTCCATAAATATGAGTAACAATGTACACATATGAGGTAGGGTTCAGGTGCCCGTAACGGGCTTAATAGACATTGTCATGCAAGCTGTTCAAACATAATAAATTATAACCAATGCCAGTTCCGTAGACCAGACAAGTGTGCATTTAAATACGATTTCCATACATGTTGCCGCATGTAGACTTCGAAGGAGTCGCACACTTATGTTCATTAGGGTGACAATTTATTTGCCTTACCCTGCCCCATTGTTGTCGTTTATCCATTTGCCCTTCCGGCATTCCTCATGGATTTCTGTATCTCATTGTCCATTTCAAAAGGAAAATGTTATGCAAATGTGATACAGGTAATAACCAAACCATCAAACAAAAAGGATGGGGGACAACCATTGTCGATCTGCCGCGCCTGGGTCATGATATATAAGAAATATAGCCTATCATCTCATCTAAGCTGTGGTATGTTCGTCGTTCCTCCCTCCCAATTCCGGATCGGATAAGCTGGCGGGCCTCTACCTTTCTGGCACTCCCAATCTCTTGCGGTGTCGCCGTCACACTTGCTAATGCTGTATTTATCATGAATCTGAGATGTGGTTTGTCTAGAGATCAGTATCTGTGCCCCGCCCCTCTTCTGTTTGTGAGGAATTATTGTCAGAGCTGCAAGTATTGTAGCCCAGTATTGCACAATAGGATACTTTCGTAGGCCAGCTATTTCCTCCCTGTGTAGTGACATACTTTCTGCCTGTGCCCACACCATAAGTGAATTTTTCCAGCCGTTAATGGCGGGAGGGTCAGTGTGTTTCCACCTTTTGGTATTCAGTCTCTTGGCCACTATAAGACCTAGGTCAGTGAACCTGCAGGTGACCTTGTATTTCTTCGGTCTGGGGTAAAATCCTAGTATGCATGCTTCCCATGGCTGTAATGGTGGCCTCCCGGTGCATGCCGTGAGTGTTGCAGTAATTTCCTGCCAGTATGTATGTAGGGAGGCACAGGACCATAGCATATGGAGGAGGTCTGCATCTTTTGGTAGGCAGCGGGGGCATGCCGAGGTGGTCGTATGGAAATACTTGTTCAACTTGTCCGGTGAGAGGTATGCCCTATGTGTGATATATGTTTGTATAAGCCAGAATTTGGAGTTTCTCTGTATGCATGTGGGGTTGGCTAAAATCATGTCCCATTCACGGTCAGTCCATGGGTTTCCCCTATCTGCCTCTCACTTTGAACACAAGGCCGCCAAAGGTTGCATCGTGTGTGTAAGTAGCGCCTCCGCTAGCCAGTGTACGATGTGTGATCCATTACCCATCACATGTAGATATTGTATTAGGAGATGCATCTCTGGTTCAGAGGTTATGTCATCGCAGTAGAGTTTCTTGATGAAATATCATCGCAGAGACGGTAAAGGGTGCCAGCGATTCAGCAGTGATACCTTTACAGTGGCCCTCTCTGGCATATTGGGTCACTGCAGCATGGTGGTTTGGGTTCGACCAGGCCCTCACAGTGCTTCACTCTTGGCTCTGTCTACAGTGGCCCTCGCCTGGCATAGAGGGATCACAGAGCCAACATGCCACATGGGCAACAACCCCATTGGTGTCCAGCTTCACACCTAACTCAGGGAATCCTCTTGCAGAGCTCACCAATTGCCCTCATTCCCCGGAACGCTCCCCTCATCCTCACAGGGCACACTGTCCCTGGCAAGCAGGCAGGCGCTAGTGCTTCGGGCTCCATGGCAGATGATTTTGGGTCCTAGGTGATGTCCCCTCACCCTGCAGGGAGAGTAGCGGGTCTTTGGCCCTAGTCCTGGTCACAGGCAGAAGTCTTGCAGAGCTTCCCCTTCTCAGACAGCACTTTTGGCTGATTTACAGATGACAAAGCTTTGGGACTCAACCTTACCATCTTATAGTCCGTTTCCAGACACCAAAATGTATTTTTGGGTGTGAGTCTTTGAGTTTTATGTTGGCATTCTGCTTCCTTTGAAGTGAACACTTCTGTCTTTCTTCTTTCCTCATAAAAGACTGTCTGTCACTGCAGAGAAGACTCTGAAGGTGATTGTCCCACAATTCAATTCATGGGAGTGACCAGAGTTCACACCTGGATGCCAGCCACAGTGACATGTGCATCAAAAGGTTAATCCCAGAACCCGAGGCCTATTCCTTATGATTACCTTCTCAGCTCCATCTCCCTTCCTGAGATGTGCCCAGGGTCCTTCCTTGTGATCTATCACTAAATCAAGGAGCAGTCTTTTGAAGTGTAAAGGAGGTTTCTTCATTTTTCCTCCAGTGTGTGTCCCACAGGAGTGTAGCAACACACAAATCCATCTGGGGAATTCCTCTCCTCCTCATACCAGGCAGGCTTGGGCTTCACAAACTGGAACCCAGGGTCATCCATGTAATGTACAATTGTAGGGACACTTACTGAGTATACATTCACTGCACACTTACTGTCCAGCACTGGTACCTTCTTGCGTTGTACCCTTACATGTACACATGCATTCAGCATTCACACTCGGTCTGCGTGCACTGTTCAGCACTGAAGCTTTTCTATATTTATCCAGGGCGTGATGTTTACAAACACACACACTCCTGTGCACACTGCACAACACTTCATCCTTCATGTAATGCACTTCACACAAGCACCCATACACCCAGTACATGCTCTCATTGCGCGCACACTGCATAGCACTACATCTATTGTGTCATGTGTTCCTTACAGGCATAGGTACAGCTAGTACATGCACTAACTACACACATACTGCACAGTACTGTTCTATCCCTGTACTGTACACTTCCTAGGCACACATACAACCAGCGCAAAGTCAATACTTCCACACTGTGCAGCACTCCACATGTACCTGGTGTAGGCCAAAGGTTGAATTAAGCACACAATGGAACTTTTAAAAGGTGAGAGACTCTGTAGGCCTCACTCCAGTGACACAGGGTAAAAAGGTCCTGTTCACTACTACTGCTCACTACATGGTATACTGTCACCACCGTGCTTGTGCTGCCTGGTGAAGGCAGTAGCCTTCCACCACTATGAGTGTTGCACTTTGGGCTGTTCAACAAGACCATAATCCATGAGACAGACCTATGTCATGATGCACACACATGATTTGTGTTTGCCTATGACAAAAAAATAAGCATTAGGAATCCAGCTTACTGTACAGTTGGGCACTCAGGGCAGGGGTACACATTTCCAATGATGCAGAGGACTTATGCATCTCAACACCCATGTTGAGAAAGTGTCTCAGAGAGCAAGGGCAGTAGCAAGCATCCTCCACATGCTGGACAGTGAATTAGAATATGTCAGTGAAACTCGTGACAGAGGCCTACAATCTGCAAGCAGTAAGCATTCTGTTGCATGGGTGTGAAACACTGGATGTAAAATCAATACAGCAGCTACCGAGGACTGAAATTAGTATCTGCAAAGCTTAGGTTTGTCAAATGGGTCAATAAACAGTGCAGCAAGACTGGAACTGGGTCAGATAAATATATTATTCAAATGTTACCAGAAACTTCTTGCACCCGGAGGCTCCCGCGTCCGTGCGTAATGAGGAGGCGAGTTTAGGACCCGATTAACCGACGGTTTTCCCTCGTAATAGCTCCCGAATTTCCCCGCTAAAGCTCACCCACCTTTGTACTTGCTTTTGGGGCGCCCTGGTGTGCCTCGTGGTTGCGGCTTTTCCCATGGGAGATGTGTGTCGGAGCTTGGGTTTCTGCAACCCCTGTTCTCTCGTCACGCTGGGTAATTGCCGCCCTGGAGCTAAGGAGGGGCCGCAGAGCAGCGGCTCGCGGGCTCCTCCGGGTTGGCAGCGGCAGCACTAGGCAAGCTTCCTGCATTCTGGAGAGGACTGCCTCCACAGAGGAGACCGGCGACCACCTGGCTCCTGCACCTAACGAGCCCCTGTCATCTCTATTGCAGCCACAGCAAAAATTGGTACAGGTACTGGGGGCCCAGGCAGCGGGGGCACTCAAGCACTGTGCTCCTGAATAAAAGCACTAAGAGAGGCAGAAAACGTGGAGGGACGGCGCAGGGGCCTGTTAGAGCAAAAACTGAGGATATAAATACGAAGCTGCCCCCGGAGGAGAAACTTGTCGCAAGGAACAGCGGGAAGGGTCGAGGTCAGGGGAAAGGCAGCACCATTCCAGCAGTGCCTACGGAAAGTAGTTGCTCATTTATCAGCGCTGCAAGGTTAAAAGCAGAAGTATAAAGGCAGGCAGAGCGAAAAGCAATCCGCTTGATCTGAAAGTTAGGATCACCCCCTCTTTACGGTCGTATTTTAAAGTACAACCCCTGGTAAAGGAAACCAAATTCTGGTTCCCACTTAACAACTACAGAAACAGGTATACCACTGGTGTCATGACATACCTAGCGCAGGTCACACCAGATTGGAAAAAACTATGGACAAAGTTTACAGACAGTGCTGGTGGCCGGCTATGAGAAGAGACATCACCTCTTGGATTAAGGCAAGCGAAGTCTGTGCACAAATGAAAACAGACCACACTAAACCACAAGGACTATTGCATCCATTATCTACCCCAGATAGGCCTTGGGAGAATATTTCCATTGACTTTATTGTAGGCCTACCACCCGATCAAGGATTCACCACGGCTTTAGTGGTTGTAGACTATCTCACAAAAATGGGACACTTCGTAGCCTGCAAACAGATACCCTCGGCAGGACAATTAGCCAAGTTATTGTTTCTTTATATCGTTAGATTGCACGGGCTTCCGAGAAAGATAGTCTCAGATAGGGGGTCCCAATGTACAGCTCGCTTTTGGAAGGTGTGGTGTTCTGCATTACAAATCCAGGTAGCACTTTCCACGAGCTTTCATCCACAGACAGACGGTCAAACAGAAAGGGTAAACCAGACGATAAAACAATACCTCCGTTGTTACGTAGATACCAACACAGACGCATGGGTGGAATACTTGTGGCTAGCCGAAGTAGCATACAATAACTCAAAACATTGTTCCACACACACCACCCCATATTATAATACATATGGCTTTCACCCACGATTCCTCCCCTTTGTTCATCCGAGCCCAGCGTCTACTCTTCCAGAAGTACAAGATAGAGTAAAACACTTACAAGAAACATTGAAGGAAACGCAAAGACACTTACAAATAGCAAAAACACGATACAAGCAAGGGTCAGACAAACACCGCAGACCAGGCCCTGTATACAAAAAGGGGGACTTGGTTTGGTTGTCAACCAAAAATATATAGTTTAAAAAACATAATGCTTTCAATCCCAAATATATAGGTCCCTACAATGTATTGAAATGTGTTAATCCTGTGGCAGTGAAACTTGCCTTGCCTTCTTCCTTAAAGATACACCCTGTGTTTCATGTATCGCTGTTGAAGCCCTCTGTTACGCCCATTAAAAAAGGCCTAGTCCCCTATGGGTGAACAAAGAGCAGGAATATGAGGTTGCCCGAATCCTTGATACCAAACTAAGGGGGAGACAAAGGTGGTATCTGGTAGCATGGAAAGGGTATGGGCCTGAAGAACATTCATGGGAACCCGCAAGAAGAATACACACTCCCAGATTGATCACCGCAAGAAAAATCCTGGAAAAACATAGCGATCGACAGGGTTCTCTGGAAGGAGGATGTACTGTCATAATCCCTCCCCATCCCGGCTTCACTTGAACCCTTTCTCACCGCGAGACAAAGTAAACGTGGTCCAAGGGTCTTCCTTTCTGTCCCGTCACTATAGAGGGAAAATACTACACTTCCCGGGATGCCTTGCGGGTGACGCGCTGCCGTTAGGGAGAGTGGAAGGAGTCATTAGCACATCCGCCTCCCCGCAGCACTGCCGATTATTCTGGAGATCCCACGGAGGATGCATCGGACGTATTGGTGAGCCGCTCCTTCCAGCAGCAGAGTAACGGTCCGGTAAGGGTGTCGTAACACCTCCTACACTGTTTTTGGACCTGGGCTTGACTAAGCAAGCGTAACTTTGCCACGCTACCTGAGGAACCTTGCTCTGTGGAGGCGTTAAGCCTCATTCCTGTAGTACGGTGTCCCTCCCTGTTGGTGAGAGACACGTTTGTTCTCTTGTGCAGGTGGTAGGGATACTTATATTTCAAAAACGCATTGTGTGCTTTGTTAATCATTGCGGTGTTCCTCCCTGTTGGTGAGAGACAAGTATGTCCTCTCATGCAGGTGGAAGGAATACCGGCATTTCTTGGGGCACTTAAACTAACTCAGCGGCCCGTCCTGTGCCCGGACTAGAATGGGGCACTTGTCTATGTTGTATGTCTTCATGTGTGTTTGTTCTTTGTACAGTCCTTATTGTTACTCTGAAAAGGTGCAGCATAACATGGTGCAGCTGGTTGCTAACAATATATAACGTGCAAAAATGTCCTTATAATATATTTCACTGAATGGCAAGTGAAGTATCACATATATGTTAGCACATTTGATTTATAGGTTTGATTCTATGTTTTTTCCTCTATGTTCAGGCTGCATACAAATAGCAGGGAACAGTAGAAGAGCCAGAGATACTATCTCTTACTACCTTGTGATGCCAGGCCTGGTGATGTCTGGGTAGGTCTGGTTTTGAGTTAAGGAACTAGTATTATTGGCCAATAGACAGGTTGTATTCATGTTTGCCTCTATTTTTGTGTCTCCTTGCATTGTCAATAGTGGGTCCTTTCAAGAAGGTTTATGGTCATAATCCTATGCGGAATAATAGGAGCGAGATAAACCAAAAGGGCTCAGCAGAAATGATCACGTTCATTTTCTTTCTTTACAGGTACTTGAGGGCTGGGTATTGGTGAATACACTATAGAAACCACTCTGAACTGTTACTAATAGGATTGTCCTTTGGTGTCATTTCAGGTCTCCTTCCCCGCTGTCCCCACCCTTTCCTTCCCTCGCTCGATCACTTCACTGATCTGTGCTATAACAGCATACAGACTTGAAGCTATCGAGAGGTGGACCATTTTTGAGCATCGTTCCGATCCCGGGGAGTTGGTGACACGACAGGTTATAAGGCTTTGGGGGCCGCCTGTGCATTTCCACCAACATTTGTGGTTGCTGCAATACCTCCCCTTTTTTACGCAGATGATACAGTGCAGCTGTATTTGTCACTGGAGGGCCTGCAATGACAAATTAATGAGTTAGCAACATATTGCGATCGCAAAAAACTACAATCATGATTTCCTCTCAGCAGGGAAGTAGGAAGCGAACACTAAGGTGGTGGGGCGGGCAGGCAGCAACTGGGAAATGTATTGGAATACAAGTACTTGGGGGGTTATTTTTAAACATAACATACATTTTAAGATCCATTGTCAGAACCCCTTTCAGAGGGCCATGGGTACGCAGGGGCTACTGGGCCAAACTCTGGTGGTTGAAGCCTTGTACTCCTGATGTGCCGAGGTCCGACCTACTATGGATCTTGAGAAACTGTGCCTAGCACCCCTCCTGCACTTGACTCTCAGTGGTAGCTGTGGTTGGGCAGTCAAGGTACCCTCTGGGGGTGGGGGTGTAGAATAGCTACAGGTGAGTAAACAAGACTCTTAACTCAAAGGTTACACAGTATGAACAATAAATCAATGTTCAGTCAAAAACTTGCTTTTATACAAAAAAAGAAGTATTTTATTTCTAACTTTACATATGCAAAGGTATTCAGAAGCAACAACACAATCCCGCTTGAGGTCAGGGCTCTAGTAGTTGTCAGGCAAATCCATGTGTGTCAAGTCTTACTTACGATTTTGCATGAACGATATGCAAGATGAAAGGTCTCAACTCCCCTAATCACTCACTGTACCCAACTGAGTCAAACCACTATTTGTAAATCAGGGGAAGAAGGGAAGGCAAGAAGAAAAGGTGAAGGTGTCCCATGATGTTTACCACTCAAGGATAGGGCCAGGCAGCAGGGAGGATGTCCTAACAAGAGAGAGATAGAATATATGAGTATGCAGAAAAGACTATTAAAGTAATCTCTCTTTAAACTACCTAAGTGATTCCCTTCTTCCATTATACAGCAAACAACTGGTCGAGTGGGACTTGTGATTCTATCTATAGAAAAGATGAATTAGCAGTGTCAGCGAGGCAATGCAACAACATAGAAGGAAAGGAAATAAAAGACAAACTCAATAACACCCACCTATGTCTTTCTTGAATTATTCCATAACATAGGGAGATCTTCAGTGAACTACAATGTCCATTACCAAATTGCTAGTGCAGCGTGGGAACTTAATACTAAAAACTATGATTAATTCCCCCTTAAGTTCAAGAGAAAGTAATATTGTGTCTGTTTATTTTCAGGGGGAAAGAATATTGTCTTTCTATTTTTTCAGGAACACATCTTGGTTCAGTGAGGTTAACACAAAAGGAAAGAAACAGATCTCCAGAGACGAAGGCACCAACTTTAGATAAGTATTTGCACTTAAATGTTTTAGCAAAAAACAACTTTGGCAGTCCATACGCGCCTTTACCATAATCCAGAAGGACTGGTTAGTTGTTTTGTTTTCTTTGCAGGACCGAAGAACATTGATGGCCATGATGCGATTCAGGATTTCTGTGTGAGTGAGCCCTGACGGAGCCCAGAAGAACGCCAAGATCACTCCATCAGGAGAGGACGAGGATACAGGAGCTTGCATGAAGGAGTCATGACGAAACCGAGAAGAACGCCAGGATCCCGCTGCAGGAACAGGATGTGTGAAGGTGAACATAGGGAGCCGAGCGGTGACGAAGCCGAGAAGAACGCCAGGATCCCGATGCCAGAACAGGACGAGTGCGGGTAAGTGACCCGGAGGTGGAAACGGACTGATCCCGAAATGTTAGTACGAGAAGCGTTCAGCTTCAGGATCGGGTCCATTTTATAGACCTCCGCCACCGCCCCCAGTGCAACAGGCACGACACTGTCCCACCCTCCTTTGTGAAACGTGTTCAAGGTTATTCCCCATTCATTTATGGCTGCATCTAGGGACTGCACACTATTAGGCCATGCACAAGAATTCCCCTTTGACTCTTCAGGAATTTAGTCAATAGTGTCTATGGTGCCACAGCACCATCAGGAACGAGTCCCCCAGGGCCCAACAGACCCAGATCAGTTCTTACATGCTCTTGCAGCACAGAGGAGTTTGGCAGAGCAGCGGGTGCCCTCGGAGTGAGCACCCAAGAGCTCTGCTCAGTTTGGAGACATCAGGCTGCTCACATCCCACACAGCGTACCCAGTGGTACAGGGTCTCTCTCCTGAGTGGTGCTGTCAGAGCCCTTCTCAGTTGTTGGAGCAGCTCACAGATCACAAAGATGCCATAGCTTGGCTTTATCCAGTGGAGGGCGAATCCTTTCTTTGCTCCTGACTGGAGCCCAGTGAGGGTTCGACAGCATCCAGGATGTCCTTTGCAGCCCTCAGGTCAGCCAGGTGCAATTCCCTCTCAGTGCGGGTCCAACCTGCCAAATGTAGCCTCAGTCTCTCCTTCGGGTAATGACACTTTGGTACCAGCAGCCCACCCCGGCATACAGGGTTGTCGCAGTAGACTTTTTTTTAAATATCTTTATTTGCATTTTTTCCATAAATATGAGTAACAATGTACACATATGAGGTAGGGTTCAGGTGCCCGTAACGGGCTTAATAGACATTGTCATGCAAGCTGTTCAAACATAATAAATTATAACCAATGCCAGTTCCGTAGACCAGACAAGTGTGCATTTAAATACGATTTCCATACATGTTGCCGCATGTAGACTTCGAAGGAGTCGCACACTTATGTTCATTAGGGTGACAATTTATTTGCCTTACCCTGCCCCATTGTTGTCGTTTATCCATTTGCCCTTCCGGCATTCCTCATGGATTTCTGTATCTCATTGTCCATTTCAAAAGGAAAATGTTATGCAAATGTGATACAGGTAATAACCAAACCATCAAACAAAAAGGATGGGGGACAACCATTGTCGATCTGCCGCGCCTGGGTCATGATATATAAGAAATATAGCCTATCATCTCATCTAAGCTGTGGTATGTTCGTCGTTCCTCCCTCCCAATTCCGGATCGGATAAGCTGGCGGGCCTCTACCTTTCTGGCACTCCCAATCTCTTGCGGTGTCGCCGTCACACTTGCTAATGCTGTATTTATCATGAATCTGAGATGTGGTTTGTCTAGAGATCAGTATCTGTGCCCCGCCCTCTTCTGTTTGTGAGGAATTATTGTCAGAGCTGCAAGTATTGTAGCCCAGTATTGCACAATAGGATACTTTCGTAGGCCAGCTATTTCCTCCCTGTGTAGTGACATACTTTCTGCCTGTGCCCACACCATAAGTGAATTTTTCCAGCCGTTAATGGCGGGAGGGTCAGTGTGTTTCCACCTTTTGGTATTCAGTCTCTTGGCCACTATAAGACCTAGGTCAGTGAACCTGCAGGTGACCTTGTATTTCTTCGGTCTGGGGTAAAATCCTAGTATGCATGCTTCCCATGGCTGTAATGGTGGCCTCCCGGTGCATGCCGTGAGTGTTGCAGTAATTTCCTGCCAGTATGTATGTAGGGAGGCACAGGACCATAGCATATGGAGGAGGTCTGCATCTTTTGGTAGGCAGCGGGGGCATGCCGAGGTGGTCGTATGGAAATACTTGTTCAACTTGTCCGGTGAGAGGTATGCCCTATGTGTGATATATGTTTGTATAAGCCAGAATTTGGAGTTTCTCTGTATGCATGTGGGGTTGGCTAAAATCATGTCCCATTCACGGTCAGTCCATGGGTTTCCCCTATCTGCCTCTCACTTTGAACACAAGGCCGCCAAAGGTTGCATCGTGTGTGTAAGTAGCGCCTCCGCTAGCCAGTGTACGATGTGTGATCCATTACCCATCACATGTAGATATTGTATTAGGAGATGCATCTCTGGTTCAGAGGTTATGTCATCGCAGTAGAGTTTCTTGATGAAATATCATCGCAGAGACGGTAAAGGGTGCCAGCGATTCAGCAGTGATACCTTTACAGTGGCCCTCTCTGGCATATTGGGTCACTGCAGCATGGTGGTTTGGGTTCGACCAGGCCCTCACAGTGCTTCACTCTTGGCTCTGTCTACAGTGGCCCTCGCCTGGCATAGAGGGATCACAGAGCCAACATGCCACATGGGCAACAACCCCATTGGTGTCCAGCTTCACACCTAACTCAGGGAATCCTCTTGCAGAGCTCACCAATTGCCCTCATTCCCCGGAACGCTCCCCTCATCCTCACAGGGCACACTGTCCCTGGCAAGCAGGCAGGCGCTAGTGCTTCGGGCTCCATGGCAGATGATTTTGGGTCCTAGGTGATGTCCCCTCACCCTGCAGGGAGAGTAGCGGGTCTTTGGCCCTAGTCCTGGTCACAGGCAGAAGTCTTGCAGAGCTTCCCCTTCTCAGACAGCACTTTTGGCTGATTTACAGATGACAAAGCTTTGGGACTCAACCTTACCATCTTATAGTCCGTTTCCAGACACCAAAATGTATTTTTGGGTGTGAGTCTTTGAGTTTTATGTTGGCATTCTGCTTCCTTTGAAGTGAACACTTCTGTCTTTCTTCTTTCCTCATAAAAGACTGTCTGTCACTGCAGAGAAGACTCTGAAGGTGATTGTCCCACAATTCAATTCATGGGAGTGACCAGAGTTCACACCTGGATGCCAGCCACAGTGACATGTGCATCAAAAGGTTAATCCCAGAACCCGAGGCCTATTCCTTATGATTACCTTCTCAGCTCCATCTCCCTTCCTGAGATGTGCCCAGGGTCCTTCCTTGTGATCTATCACTAAATCAAGGAGCAGTCTTTTGAAGTGTAAAGGAGGTTTCTTCATTTTTCCCTCCAGTGTGTGTCCCACAGGAGTGTAGCAATACAGAAATCCATCTGGGGAATTCCTCTCCTCCTCATACCAGGCAGGCTTGGGCTTCACAAACTGGAACCCAGGGTCATCCATGTAATGTACAATTGTAGGGACACTTACTGAGTATACATTCACTGCACACTTACTGTCCAGCACTGGTACCTTCTTGCGTTGTACCCTTACATGTACACATGCATTCAGCATTCACACTCGGTCTGCGTGCACTGTTCAGCACTGAAGCTTTTCTATATTTATCCAGGGCGTGATGTTTACAAACACACACACTCCTGTGCACACTGCACAACACTTCATCCTTCATGTAATGCACTTCACACAAGCACCCATACACCCAGTACATGCTCTCATTGCGCACACACTGCATAGCACTACATCTATTGTGTCATGTGTTCCTTACAGGCATAGGTACAGCTAGTACATGCACTAACTACACACACACCGCACAGTACTGTTCTATCCCTGTACTGTACACTTCCTAGGCACACATACAACCAGCGCAAAGTCAATACTTCCACACTGTGCAGCACTCCACATGTACCTGGTGTAGGCCAAAGGTTGAATTAAGCACACAATGGAACTTTAAAAAGGTGAGTGACTCTGTAGGCCTCACTCCAGTGACACAGGGTAAAAAGGTCCTGTTCACTACTACTGATCACTACATGGTATACTGCCACCACCGTGCTTGTGCTGCCTGGTGAAGGCAGTAGCCTTCCACCACTATGAGTGTTGCACTTTGGGCTATTCAACAAGACCATAATCCATGAGACAGACCTATGTCATGATGCACACACATGATTTGTGTTTGCCTATGACAAAAAAATAAGCATTAGGAATCCAGCTTACTGTACAGTTGGGCACTCAGGGCAGGGGTACACATTTCCAATGATGCAGAGGACTTATGCATCTCAACACCCATGTTGAGAAAGTGTCTCAGAGAGCAAGGGCAGTAGCAAGCATCCTCCACATGCTGGACAGTGAATTAGGATATGTCAGTGAAACTCGCGACAGAGGCCTACAATCTGCAAGCAGTAAGCATTCTGTTGCATGGGTGTGAAACACTGGATGTAAAATCAATACAGCAGCTACCGAGGACTGAAATGAGTATCTGCAAAGCTTAGGTTTGTCAAATGGGTCAATAAACAGTGCAGCAAGACTGGAACTGGGTCAGATAAATATATTATTCAAATGTTACCAGAAACTTCTTGCACCCGGAGGCTCCGCGTCCGTGCGTAATGAGGAGGCGAGTTTAGGACCCGATTAACCGATGGTTTTCCCTCGTAATAGCTCCCGAATTTCCCCGATAAAGCTCACCCACCTTTGTACTTGCTTTTGGGGCGCCCTGGTGTGCCTCGTGGTTGCGGCTTTTCCCATGGGAGATGTGTGTTGGAGCTTGGGTTTCTGCAACACCTGTTCTCTCGTCGCGCTGGGTGATTGCCGCCCTGGAGCTAAGGAGGGGCCACAGAGCAGCGGCTCGCGGGCTCCTCCTGGTCGGCAGCGGCAGCACTAGGCAAGCTTCCTGCATTCTGGAGAGGACTGCCTCCACAAAGGAGACCGGCGACCACCAGGCTCCTGCACCTAACGAGCCCCTGTCATCTCTATTGCAGCCACAGCAAAAATTGGTACAGGTACTGGGGGCCCAGGCAGCGGGGGGCACTCAAGCACTGTGCTCCTGAATAAAAGCACTAAGAGAGGCAGAAAACGTGGAGGGACGGCGCAGGGGCCTGTTAGAGCAAAAACTGAGGATATAAATACGAAGCTGCCCCCTGAGGAGAAACTTGTCGCAAGGAACAGCGGGAAGGGTCGAGGTCAGGGGAAAGGCAGCACCATTCCAGCAGTGCCTACGGAAAGTAGTTGCTCATTTTTCAGCGCTGCAAGGTTAAAAGCAGAAGCATAAAGCCAGGCAGAGTGAAAAGCAATCCGCTTGATCTGAAAGTTAGGATCACCCCCTCTTTACGGTCGTATTTTAAAGTACAACCCCTGGTGTTAGACTTTGTGAAACAAGGGGAGGCCCTGAGAAAGAGCTTCGCAGGCCAGTTGGACTCAAGGTTCAATTTGGAGGAAATGGAGTCTGCAGGTAGCCCCCCCCTATGGTATCAACCTTATCGGCAACTCCTGCTGTTGCTTTGGATAAAGGAAAGGGTTTTGTAGGAGGAGAAGCCTTGGCTGGTCAAGGCACAGCAGCTAGCTGTAGCGCAGGGGTTGATAAAGTTCCTGAAGATTGCGAAAGTAGGGGACCCTCAGTGGCATCTCTAGAAGTTCTTTTTTCCACCCTCTCAGCAGATATTAAGAAGTGGTTCTCAGTCTCCGAGGCCAATCAAGGTGAGATTAGGGTGTTCTGCGAGTCGCTCGAGAAGAAAATTGATCTCCTAAACTCAAGAACACTAGTTTTGGAGAACACAGTGGGAGATTTAAGAGATGACCTGGGAGCAGCAAAAGCGGATATATCATCTCTCAAGAGGGAGGAGGTGGTTCTACGTGAAAGGCTCGAGACGCTAGAGAATAACTCTCGGAAAAACAACCTGCGCATTTTGAATGTCCCGGAGGGGAAAGAAGGGGAAGACCTCAAGTCCTATATAGTGTCACTCTTAAAAGAAACACTGCAGATTGAGGAATCAGAGGAGGACTTGAAAAAAGATATTCAAAGAGTTCATAGAGACCCTTTCAGGAGGCACCCCGACAGGACAAAACCCAGGAAGATCCTCATGAACTTTCTCACCTACTCCTTAAAGGAAAAAATCCTTAACATGGCTCTAAAAATGAAATCACTAAGAGCTGGCGACTTTTCACACGAAATCCGCTCCGACCTTTCTCGTGTCACCTTAAATAGGCAGTGGGAGCTGGGCAGGAAGCTGGATGAGTTCAGAAAGCTTGGTGCGGTTGCCCATCTTAAATATCCTGCAATTCAAAAAATTATGCACAATAATAAAATGCATAACATCAGATCAGTGCAAGAGGCGGATGAGCTATTAGAAAGTCTCGGGAAGTCGTAAAGATGGTGGTTGGCTGAGCAGCTATAAACAACATTTTCACTTGGGATCTGGGACCTTTAGGGGCGGTTCTTGATATGAAGGTTCTCCCTTTTATGTGTACTAGCCCACCTTCAACCTTTTGTATGAGGCATTAGATAGGTAGTCAAAATAAATGTACATGTGCATATATCTACATTGAGACACACATGGGGACATTCAGTTAAGGGTAGTTGATGGCAGGGTCTTAGTTTTCTTTTCTCCTTTTTCTTTTGCCTCCTTTTGTATTTAAATAGGTTCATAAGGGGACGAAGCGGGTTGCCCTGGGATGTAACAACTGGACTACATCTGTCCAGATAAATGGGGGAAGGGTTCTCCAGGGAGGGTTTGACTGGGGGGGGATGGGGGGTGGTGTGGGTAGCACGGGGTAGGGGGTATAGGGGTAAAAAATATAACATTTCCTCATTCACCTCATTATATGGTCAAATAAGCCTAGTTCCATCACGATTGGTCTGGTATTGCCTTTCTCAGAGTTTAAGTCGACTTATAGCTCTCCTCTCTAAACCCCCATGAGAAAAATTCAGCTTCTGTCCCGGAACGTTAATGGCCTGCGGGCGAAAACTAGAAGGGCCAGAATTTTGCAGTATATAAAAGATTCTCCCGCACAGGCCATTATCCTCCAGGAAACACACCTTTTGAAAGAGGAGATGACTGGGATATTTAAAAATTTAAAGTGGGTGGAACATATGATTAGCTCTAATCAGACCGCTAATATCAGGGGCGTCGCTATCTTAATTAAAAAACAAGCAAATGCCCGTATCTTAGACTCTATGGTTGATCCTAGCGGCAGGTGGGTTATCGTGAAGCTGACTATCTTAGGCACTTTGCTAACCTTGGTGGGCAATTATGGTCCCAACCAGGATGACCCCTCCGTTCTGAAGACCATTTTTTCCAATATTTGGGATTATCCAGACCCAGTTATTATGGCCGGGGATTTTAATATCGTTCTGGACCCCAAACTAGATAAGTCTCCTAGCAGTAGAGCTAAGGTGCCTTCTAGGTCCCGGATATACCTCCAATCTATGATGGCACAGACTGGTCTCAGCGACATTTGGAGGCACAGATCAGGTATTCAGCCAGGGGTCTCATACTATAACAGTAAATATGGCCATAGATCGAGAATCGATTATATCCTGGTCAGTTACAATCTGAGAGGTAAAGTTAAGGACATTGGCTATTTGACTCCGCATCTGTCCGACCACTCAGGGGTCTGGATGGATTTAGCTCTAGTAGAGGGTGAACATCTTAGAGTTTGGACATTTGATCGGACTTTGCTTCTTGATGAAGCTGAGATGAAGTATTTAGCTCAGGAGACTGAATATTTTTTTAACATAAATCTGGGCTCTGCTGTGACATCGGTGGTTTGGGACTCACTAAAGGCCTTTTTAAGGGGTATGATTACAAACAGGGTATCCTATAAGAACAGACAATACAGGGAGGAGGTGGCCCACAAGGAGGAAGAGATGAAGACAATAGAGTTGAGCTTAATTAGAGAGGTTGACCCTGAGAAGCACCAAGAAAATCTTGTGAAACTTAGTAAACTAAAGGACCAGTTGGATAACATTATTTGGACTAGGGTCACTAGCAGGTGGGAGGCGAGTAAGCTTGCTCATTTCGAGTATGGAGAAGGAGCAGGTAAGCTTTCGCATGGAAGGCTAAGACCGTTACAGATTCCTGAGGGGCGGGAAGGGCAGGATCCCCGTAAATTTATTGTTGATTTGTTCACAGATGCTTTTCCAGAACTTACTAGATGGGATTGGAACAGAGAGATTGAACGAGCACATCGCTTCCCATTTAATATTTGTACGAAACCAGGTCAAACATCTGATAGGCCCAGAGTTTTTTTGATTTCTTTTAACAGTTTTCTAGCCAGGGAAGATGTTTTTCAGTTAGCCCGCCCACATAAAAAAAGAGCAGGGAAGGATTTTGAGTTTTTTGTAAGGCCAGATTTTTGCCATTTCAGAGTAGAGAATCGTTGGCAGTTACGCCAGCTTATTCCATTGTTTCAAGCTAAAGGGGCACAAGTATTCTTACTGAACCCAGCTAAACTTAAAGTGATTTTTCAGGATCGCACCCGTTTTTTTTCTACAGAGGTCTCCGCAAAAGAGTTTTTAAAATCCCTGTAGGATTTTAGAGTAGTGGTATAGCTGGTGGGGTGGGACAATATCATTTAATTGGATGATAATGATAATGTATTTGTAATCTATCTGTTCTGTTTTATCTTTGCCTGTTGGAAGGTTGGGGTAGAGTTTTTCTTTGTGGGAGTGTATATCCCGCCCCTTATGTCTGGCTCTTTTTCTATTTTTTTTCTTTTGTCAGTTCTATGTGTATATGTCCCCCTCCCAGGCAAGAGAGGGAAGAGTATTCGTCTTCTCTACGTGCCTGAGATGGGGTTTGTGGGAAACGGCATCGGCTGACTGGCAGCCTGTCATTTTAAGGACCTTGGGTCCTAAAGCCTTGTTGAGGGGGGGTTGGGGGAGTTTGGGGGGGTGGGTTGGGAGAGTTTTTGGGTGGGAGGGGACTTGGGGGGCAAGAGGGGTAAAATTAATAAAAAATTCCACAGTATCAGTCTCGGAAAAACTTTTGAAAATAGAAGAGGTGGGGCACTGTCTAAAACTGCAGTAAGGATTAGTTTATATTATTTTCTTTTTTTGTTCATATTTTCTAATGGCTAGTAGGGGGGTTAAAATATGCTCCTTCAATGTTTGTGGCCTCAATAATTATAATAAGAGAAAGAGGGTTGCTGCCGAATTGCGTTTGATCCAACCTGACTTATTATGTATTCAAGAGACGCATATTCCGTGGGGGAATCGTAAAATGTTGGCAGACTTAGGGTTTGTACTCGTAGTTGCTTCACAACAATCCTCAACGACATGGGGTGTTGCAATACTTGCTAAACCTGCCATTTAGACTACCGGTCATTATTTAGCCGAGAAGCTGGGGCGGTGGGCAATTTCTGAAGTAGTCTTGGGGAGTATTAAATTTACATTATGCACCATTTACGGGTCTAACTTTGATGAATCGCTAGTTTTGGAAGAATTAAATATTGAACTTGCATCGTGGCCAGCCCCTTTGGTATTGTGTGGAGACTTTAATATTAATTTGGTTAAGAAAGAATTGCAAGGTGGGACACAAGGATATGTGGGTCGGAAACCTAGAGTATTTAAAGCATTATATAATTTGTTAAAAGACCATGGATTATTAGATGTTTGGGATAGTCTTCATCCATCAGTGCCTGGGTACACGTTCTACTCTTTCCCTCACCAGAAATTGGTACGTCTTGATTATTTTTTTATATCTTCTGCATTCCTTACGGGGCGCAGGTGTATATATTCCCTAGGATCACTTCTGATCATGCTCCAATAGCTGTAGAAATTCCCGCATTCTCTGTAGGTTATTCCCCAAGAACTTTTACATTTGATAGGAAATTACTTTTTGATAACAACTTTAAAGAGCATATGCGGAGATGGATTAAGGATTTTTTGATCACAACAGACAATCAGTTCACGTCGCAGTTCTTTGGGACACTTTTAAAGCCTGTTTTAGAGGGGAAGTATTGAGTTTTGGTATATATTATCAAAAGACAGCTAAAATAGAATCACAGGAACTATATTCTAAATTAAGATTGGCTGAGGAAAAACTGACACTGGCAATTTCACAAAGTAAAGATATTGCAGATCTGGAAATCATTGCAGCAAGATGTCGGGCAAATATTAATACTCTTTGGAACAAGGAAAATGCTAGGAGGTATTTGATATATAAAAGGGAGTGCCATGAATATGGGGAGGCGGTGGGTCGCTACTTAGCGCTACGGTTAAGGATGAAGGAAGCTTCCCAGAGAATTGCTGGTCTTAGAGATAATGCAGGAGTAATCACTCATGACCCTCGCGGCATACTTGCAATTTTGCATCAGTTTTATACAGATCTATACACCCAGCAGAAATCACACGATGCATTAAATAAGTTTTCTATTTTTGGGGATTTAAGGCAGGTAGATCGGGAGGAGGCAGCGGTATTAGATAGCTTAATTACAATGGAGGAGTTAGAGATGGTTATTAACAATTTGCCGACTGGAAAAGCTGCTGGCCCGGATAAGCTCCCATGGGAGGTTTATAGGGTCTTTTTTCATGATATTAAGACGGAGATGTTGGCTACTATTCGAGCTGCACAAAATGGGTATGCACCTAAGTCATGGGATGAGGCCACTATTGTGGTCTTTAAGAAAAAGGGGAAACCACCAGAAATGCCGGGATCTTACCGACCGATTTCATTGGTCAATTGTGATGGAAAAGTCTACGCTAAAATATTGGCAAATCGGTTGGCAAAGGTTATTGCTTCGTTAGTTTCCCTCCACCAGCATGGCTTCATTCCCGGCCGAGGGACGGTGGCCCATGTTAACAAAGTCGTGACACCATTCGATATTGCCCAGGCCGGAGGGAGAGATTTGGGGTTAATATTGTTAGACGCTGAGAAAGCGTTTGATCGTGTTGCTTGGGACTATTTGTGGAACATCATGGATCGGGCGGGATTTGGACATGGGTTTATTCAGGCTCTACAAGTTTTATATAAGGCACCGGTCGCTAGGATATATGCAATGGGTATAGTGTCGGAACCGGTTAAAATAACTAGAGGAACCCGGCAAGGGTGCCCCTGTTCCCCCCTATTATTTGCTCTTTATATCAATCCTTTTGTTGAGATGCTGGGGAAAAGTCCTCTAATTAAACCGTTTATTGTCCGGGAGATTCCGTATTCTGTCTTTGCTTATGCGGATGATATTGCGATTACTACGGCAGACCCCGTCGCTGCTATTGTAGAGGTGGAATGTTTAGCGCAAGAATTTGGCCAGATATCAGGCTATAAGCTTAATATATCTAAAATGCAAATATTATGTACAAACAACATTATGCCTGATGATCTAAGAGCTGTTAACGAAGTGACGTATTTAGGGATTAAAATTCGGGTATCCATGAAAGAGCTAGTGGAAGTCAATTGGGTGGATATAATGACTCGGATTAAGGAATCCTTGGAAAGATGGGGGCGTCTTCATCTTACGCTGGTGGGTAGGGGTAACATCTTAAAAATGAACATACTTCCCAGGGTTTTATATTTTTTTAGATCTATTCCATTAGAGGTGACCCGGGTTCAACTTCAACAACTACAATCCCTCTGTGCTAAATTTCTTTGGGCTCCGGGTAAACCTAGACGTGCCACACGGTTTATGACTCTTCCTAGAGAAAGGGGTGGTTGGTCGATACCCGATTTCACATTTTATTATTATGCTTGTTTTTTGTCCAAAATGCGGATATTACTGACTGGAGAAGAGGCTAGTAATATAGCAGAAGCTCCTTCAATTTTTCAAATGTTGCATGGGGCAGAGGTTAATAATTGTTTGTTTAAAGAAGTTGACGGCAGCTATTACAAGAGGACACGTTTCAAAGTTATTGATGCTGTTTTTAAAGTGTGGAAAGCTATTCGGACAAAACTTTCTCTCGAGGGGATTACATATTATACACCAACAAATGCGTCAAAGATTCTCCCACCTATTTTTTGGGATTATGTAGCTAGCAGTTGGAGAAGTAAGGGTATTCTACAAATTGGTAAATTTTATGAGGCCGGGGGGCTTTTCCCTACGTTTTTAGATTTTGCAAGACAATATAATTTACCCAGGACGCAATTTTTTAAGTTTTTTCAATTTCGGGATTTTTTGGGTAGGAAAAACTTAGTGCCCGCATCGCACGCACTTATTGAAGCTATTAGGCGACAGGAGAAAATAGGGGCTCTTTATAAAATTCTTTTATCCTCGAGGGCAGATGATTTGGAGAAACATAATGTTAAATGGGTTAATATCTTGGGAGGTCATGAACTATTTTTAGAGAAAGCTATTATAATGTCAGGGGAAACCCTTCTATCTGCAAATTTAAAGACCCAATTTTTAAAACTGCTTTCAATCTATATTATACTCCACAAAGATGATGAAATGGGGGAGGCAGGATGGTAAATGTTTTCGCTGTGGGAGTGATAATGCTGATAGCTTACATGTTTTTTATTCTTGTGACAAGTTGTTTTGTTACATCACTGGTATTGAAAAGTTTTTGTCAGAGATTACCGGGATGTCAATAAAAATTACTGCTGCTATGATGTTATTAGGAATCAGTCATGATTTAGAGCTTGGGAAACCCATGTATAAACATCGTTATTTATTGTTTATGGCTATGGCAGTTGCTCGTCTCTGTATCGCTGCCTCTTGGCTTCAGCCTGAGGCCCCCTCTTTTGAAAGGTGGCGAGCCAGAATGTATAATGTATTTAATTTAGAATTTAGTTTGTATTCCGCAAAAGGTTCAAGGAAACGAAAGACTGGTATTTATATTTGGGGGGCTTTTTATGAGCATATGAATGTTTGAAGTATGATGTAATATGCTGATACTGTGGATCAATAAAATAAAAAAAATGAAGGCTAAGACCGACAGGACGCGAAATTTGATAAAACAAATTGGTAGTTCAGATAGCGCTAAAGTACTGTCCTCAGATGAAGAGATTGGGGGTGCTTTTTTTGATTTTTTTCAGGAGTTGTATCGAGTAGATAGCATGGTTGATAAAACCACAGCAATGGAGTGGTTGCAGAGTAGCACGCTTACCCCTTTGAGTTTGTCCCAGCAGGAAGACCTGGATCAGGACATATCTCAGGAAGAGGTAAGGAGGACCATCTTTGCTGGTAAAGCAGGGAAAGCTGCAGGGCCCGATGGGCTTCCGGCAGAACTCTACAGATCCTTGGGCGAGGTGATAATTCCCACCCTGATGCTGCTATTTAATGAAATTTTATCTGTGGGTGCAAGACTTCCCGGTTCATGGGGAGAAGCTACTATCACACTGATCTTGAAACCAGGTAAGAACCCAGCGAGTTGTGGGTCTTATAGACCCATCTCGCTGTTAAACGCGGACTATAAAATCTTTGCCAAGATCCTGGCGGATAGGCTGGGTTTAGTAGCAGGAGACATACTTCACCCCGATCAAAAAGGCTTTTTTAAGGGTAGGAATTTAGCGGACCTCACCTATGATTTGGTGGGTGCAATTGATTTAGCCACTACTTTCTCACTCCCCCTCGCAGCCATGACTTTGGACGCCACTAAGGCTTTTGACAGGGTCAACTGGGCATACCTTTCGGCAGTCTTGGGAAAATAATTTGGGCAAGACGTTTTGCAGAGCTATCCAGCTCATTTATCGGGACCCATCTGCGAGACTCTTGGTCAATGGTAAATTGACTAAATCTCTTAAGATCACAAGGGGCACGAGGCAGGGCTGCCCCCGCTCCCCTTTCCTTTTCGATCTATATATCGAGCCTTTTGCTCAGTGTTTAAGAGAAGAACCCAACATTGTGCCATTCAAGTATGGGGGCTGGGAGAGGAAGGTAGCCCTGTATGCTGATGATGTTTTGATTTTCTCTGCCGATCTCGCGACCACCTTTCCCCTTGTTATTAGCTTGGCACAGGACTTCGGGCGAGTATCCGGGTACGAAATGAACGCTGAGAAAACTGAGGTTATGACCTGGAACCTGGCGGATTGTCAATATCAGACCAAACTTGACATGAGATACTTTGGGGTGAGAATAGTGCAGGACATTGAAAAGATCTCAGGGACCAACTTGGCAAAAGTTTCTAGGGAGTGTCAGAAACAAATGAAATCTTGGGCTCATCTCCCTTTGAATATCTTGGGGAGCATTAACCTGGTCAAGATGGGAGTCCTACCCAAAATTACCTTCCTATTTAACACTATCCCTCAACATTTTGAAACAGCAGCTATAGCCAAGCTTCAGCAGGCAATAAATTTGTTTGTTTGGGCGTATAGGGCCACAAGAATTGCCTGGAAGAAGTTGAGGCGTAGGAGGGAGAAGGGGGGCTTGTGCTCCCTGATTTGCAATATTATGCATGGGCCTTCCAGCTATTGCACTCAAGAATGCTCTTAAAAACCCCAGACCATACAGGGGTGGGGGCCATGTTTTCTGAAATGTTAAAGGGTGCAGGTCTTTCTCAGGAAGGATTTCTGTTCAAATTTGGAGAACAGAAGTTCTTCAAAAAGATTAGACTAAAAGTCCTCCTGGGGATGGCTCGGACATGGGCCAGTTTGAAACAGCGTACTGGTCTTAATTATTACTCTAGTCAGGCCCCTTTGTGGGACTCTCCAGGTGCACCAGATTGCTTGAAATATAGGCTTGCCTTACAACTTAGAGCAGCAGGGCTTAAGGTGTGGGGGGACCTTGCTTCTGACGGCTTACTCTTACCATGGTTGTCATTATATAATAAGCTAGAAGGGGGCATGTCCATGTTTAAATACATTGAGTTGCAGAGTTGGTCCCAAAACCTAAAAAAACCTATAGGTATAGGGAACACCCTTGAGGAACAGCTAGTGGTTAGACCACCAGGGAAGAAGGAAGTTTCCTTTCTCTATTGGACCATTGAGGAGGCTATTGACGGAGATTTTAAGCTGGCTGAAGAACTTTGAGGGGCTTTTTTGCCTAATGAACAGTGGGAATGCCTGTGGCAGACATCTTTTAACATCTTGTTTGCCACCGTAAAGCCAGCGTGGCTCAGGAGAAACCACTTGTTCACGGTTCATAGGGCTTATTTATCTCCGAAAAGATTAACCAAAATGTCAAAGGGATCGCCAGCTAGCTGTAAAAAATGTGACTTAGAGAGTGCCTCTGACATCCACATGTTCAAGGAATGCCCTGCGATAGCAGAATTGTGGGAAAAAGTAGGCAAGACTATAGCTGATATTTTGGGACTCCCTATTCAACTCACTCTTTCCTTGATAATTTTTGGCATATCCAGTGAAATTAAGGGTCCAGCTAGGATGTTTCTTTTCTATGCAATTTTGTTGGCCAGGAGAGAAATTTGCAAAAGATGGGTAGAAACTACACCTCCCCTGCATTCTGAGTGGCTATCCTCATTATTCACCACTTCTAGGATAGATTTGTGCAGAACGCAGAGTAGGAAAAAGACAGCTTTTTGGAGTTTTCTATCAACCTGGTCCAATGCTTAGTTTTGGCAATTCAGTGTGGGGGATTTATAAATTAAGGAGTAGAGTTTTCACTTACAAGGGAATCTGGTTCCAATGATTATGCCTCTTTGCAACTTTCTTGACTGTGTTTGGCCCCCCAGTTTCCCTTTTCCCTACAGACCAACACTAACAGTCAGCCGGCGCAATACGAACCGGAGGAGAGTGTGACAACCCCTTTTACATCTTGGGGCCAGTGGCATTTTAAGACTGTTGCGTACCGGTAGGCGGGGCGCTTCCTCCTGGTCCCCATCCAGAGCCTATGTCTCCATAATACTGAGTAACGGTACGGACGGCTTATTTTGTTCACTGGGGTTTGAGGCGAATGAGGAAGAAAAAAAAAAAAATGTTATCACAAACTGGTCAACTATATTGACCAGCTTGTGAGAACTGTTCTGGACTCACTAAGGCATGTAATACATACCTATCTGAATAAACATAATTCAACCCCTAGGCAAGAGAATTTGTAATTCATAAGAAGGCAATTAGACATGGGCCAGATACCAAAAGTTGTTGAAATCTCAAGTCTTTGCAGGAAAAAATTTGTAAATCAAGGGCGATAGAGATCACATTTGCAAGTGATGCTGAGGATTAATGTAAGAGACCCCAAACTACTCCCTTTACACTACAACAAGCCCTATGAAAAATGCATCTATACATAATGTATATAGAAAGTAGAAACACCAAGAGGTGGCCCTTGAAGTTGAGACTACGGCAAGTCCTGGCTTGTATAGAGTGGAGGTTGAGGGCAACCAATCCGGAAATGGACAAAGATAAAGAAGATTTTGTAAGTCTGGTGTCTTATCCCTTCAACACTTGATTCTCTGCACCTACTTTTACTCCCAAGGCTAGATTCATCATATCAAACTTTCGGGCAATGCAATGGAGCAAGACAGCTTGCTGGACTGTGCTGTGGGAAAGGGAGAGGGTAGGAATGCGCCATATTTAACATTATATGGCACATTCCTGTCCTTTCCTTGCACTGGCGCACAATGTGGAGACCTGCACTAATGCAGGTACCTTTGCACCATGGTGCAAGGGTGCCTGCATTGCAGGCAGGATTGTTTTTGTGTAGGAAGGGGCACCTTCCTGCACAAAAACAATCGTCTGAGGCTTTCCCTCTTTCTAAGTGTGCTGCAGAATACAGCACAAGTAGAAAGAGAAAAAAACGAGGCGAAATAAAGATATTTCTCCTCATTACGCCTCCCCTGAGAAGGCACAGCATTTTGATGTATTCCCAGATCTATCACTAATGGTAATTCTGGGAATGCACCAAAATCCATAGGTGGATGCTTGAGAACACCCACGCTCCACCCATGGAACGCCTTCCCAGGGCAGAATAACGCAAGGCAACGACCTGAGCTCCCTAGCGTTACTCCAGATTTCCCAAGCAATGCAGAGCCACTCAAGGTGGCTTTGGTTGCTTGGTAAAACTGACTTAGGGTTTGCATTGCCTTTGCGACACCCTGGGTGACGCAAGGGCAGTGCAATCCCTTGATAAATCTGGACACCAGTTTTTAGATCTATTCAAATTAGAAAAGGAAGCAAAGTACTGTTTGTGGTGAGGGATTGTGAAAATAAGTCGTTATGTTTTAAACTACTGACATTTTAGAAAAAGTGGGGTCTTAGATTTTTAAACGTAGATATTGGTAGGGGTAAATTGATTATATTTTAATGGGTTGGGGTGAAGTGATGAATTATGTGGACCTGTTATTGAGGTGGGGGGAAAGTTTGCAAAGGTTTTTTTAATTTCTTTTTGTATATTTGTAAATGTTTGTTTTGCCGAATAGACAATTTATCAAACAATTAAGCTATGACTATGGCAGTGGGACGGAAAGTATTCATCTTATTAAACACTGTGTTTCCTCATTGTCACAAGATGTGCTAATAGCAGCACTAAATGACAGTGAGGTAAATAATTCCTAGAATCCTGATGTCCAACCGTAGCAGAACCTCAGAGTGTAGGGATATGGATTGAGATGGTATGCTGTTCAACAGTGTCTGGGTGTGGGGGGACGGGGATGAGGGGTAAATAAAAATGAAATTAAACTAACCTCCTCGCCTCGTCCTCCTCCTCGCGTCTCTCCTCCGGCCAGAACACAGAACAGGAAGCACCCAGGCTGAGGCTCCCCTGAGCCAATCACAATGCTGCAATGCAACGTTGTGATTGGTCTGCGCTCTGTGGTTTGGTGCTCAGATGGGGACAGAGAGCCTGGGCATGTCCTCCACTCAGGCTGTAATGCAGCCTGGGTGGAGAACATGCTAAGCATGCATGAATGTTTGGTTGGCCCGACAGGGCCGACCAAACATTCATGCGCACTTAGTGAAAACCACTCCTCCCCTCTTCTGCTCTGTCAGCAGAGCAGCCCCACCCTGCCTGGAAAAGCTGCCGCGCCCAAGTCAGGAAAAAATAAAATATAATATATTCTTCCTTACACTGCTGAAAAGCAGTGGGGCGATACTCCTCCATCTTAGTGGAGGAGCCGCCACTGTGTGAGAGGGTCAAACAAAGTAAAGTAAGAAAGCCACAAATAAGAGCAAGGCAACTGAGATTGATATGAAATACATCCAATCTTGAGCAAGGATTGGCTCTGTGGAGTATTGTATACAAACCTGTCTCTGACAGTAAGCTGCAGCAGTCTGTACTGAGACTGCAAATGGGGGTCTGAAGCCTGGTTTTGACAAAAGAAAATGAACCTGAGCATGTTGCAAGTGGACATGAAAACAAACAAGTTAAGCATTAGTCACCACCAGGCAGCTAGCCTCTGAGAGGAAAATGAAAGAAAATGGCTGTAAAGACCCACAATGATGCCATGCCCCAGCATCCCGCCATTCATTTTGTGTGTGAGTGCAGTCCTCACTGCCATTTTGTTTTGACTTACTACAATTTTTTTTTAACCTTATTCTTATAGGAATTATGCATACTGTGTGAGGAAAGTTTTATCCAGTTTCACCCAGGCCAAATTCTTTGTGTATTTTGTAACATTGAGAGCTGACTTATGTGGTTTTGGTTTTCGGAGTAAAAAGTATGTGGGGATGTGAGTCAGTCAGTGCAGTCTTGAGTGTTACAGTTCTGTGGCATATATGTTTGTGATCAAAGTAGATTAGCTTGCTCAATGGTAGAATGAGGCATCATTTGGGGTTCGGGGTGTGGTTTCAAAGATTAGTGAAGATTTTGTGACAAGCTGGACGGTAGCATGAGATGTTGTGCAGAGGTGTGGATCATCTCTCATTAACACTTTCAATATTATTTACAATGGGGTGGTGCATTGCACATAAAACCAATTATATTTCGTAAGAGACATGTAAAAAGTGTAACAGCTTATACACATATTTCTTTGAAGGAGGCAACCTCTACAAGAGACAAAAAAAGCGCAAATACTGGCAAATGACCAGTGAATCCTTTTCAATCTCGAAAGGTACGATGTTCAAATTTTTACAACTGACAAAACATATTTGCTAGCGTTTTGTAAAAAAAATCAAAATAGTAAAGCAGCAGTTTGAGTATCTTAAGTATATGTGAGTATGATTTTTTTTGCACATGTATGAGTTAGTCGTCTTGTTATGCATAGCTTTCACAAGAAGCCTCTATCATTTACACCAGATTCTAAATCCGGTAACTCACTGCTATGATGTAGCAACAGTTGATAACAAAACATGTGGGGCATATTCTCAAGGACACTTCGCCGATTTATCGGCACTTTAGCGCCGCAAAAGTGGCGATAGATCTATCGCCCCATTCACAAGCTGGTGCAAACTGCCGACATCGCCAGTTTCCCTGCGATAGCTACCGCAAAAACCATTGCCACGGATGAGTGCGACAGCTAACGCTAATGATATGCAGAGTAGGCGATCCCGTGCAAAAACACACGAAAACACCACTTTGCGCGATTCTCAACGACCAGTCAGATCTGCAATGCGAACCAAGAACAGGCGATAAGGCGCGTTAGCTGCAGGGATTTAACACCTGCCTTTTGCTGGTGTTAAGCAGCACGACTACCTGCAGTATGAAAGGGAGCCCAGCCCAGAGCCACATCTGAAGACCCACAGATGCCATGGAGCCAATGAACATGCAGCTCGGAGACCCAAGAGGGCCACAGCACCCACCGCCCCCACTCCCAGCCCCCCCCTCCAGACCCCCCCACAGACTACCACCGAGGCAGCGTAGGACAAGACAGCGGACCATCCGAAAACAGCATGGCCCCTCAGCCACACAAGTGCAGAATGTGGGGAGAGGTGGGAACCAAGTATGTGTGAAGGAGGCAACTCACCCATGAAGAAGAATGTACACAATGCCAAGTGTGGCGGTGATGTGCTGGACAGCCCTCATAATGCAGAGCACAGACATGTCCATGTGGAGATATACTGCTGGCGTTTGTAGTGTCGTGGACAGTGGACGCAAACATGTTACCTCAGGCAGTGGGGAAGACCTTGGACATGTAGCTGTGCCATCCCCCCCTGTAAGCGTAAGCGGAGTGGGTTGGGCCGGCGTACGTCACTCCAGCGTGCGGATAAAAAGGCCGGGGCTCTGGGCATGGTTCTCTTCCGTGATGGGCAACGTGTCAGCCAGGGCGGCGCACCTCACCCTGCCACGAGTCCACCGCCGTCACCTCCAGACTCCACGACACAGGCCTCCAGCGCAGCCAGCGGCACAGCAACACGGATTCATGTGTGTGCCGGATACTGCCTAAGTCCTACCCTGCGGTCAGCAGGTCCCACAATTCAAATCTTGCCACATTTCTGTCAATGGAGGAAACCACTAGTCAACAGACATTGCCCCCAGTGCGGCCCGCTCTGACGACGCATCATCGTTGGCTGTGCACCTGCTGAGCGCTCCAGGTGCCACTGACCCTGTGCAACACAAGTCGACGCCACGCTGCCGTGGGCCCTTGCTGACCGCTGCCTTCAGCCTACACTGTGGTCAGCAGGGCTCGCATGTCACATCCTGACCTGCAAAGACACCCCATCATCTTCGGCTGCGCACATGCTGAGCGCATCAGGTGACACCAACTCTATGCACCCCAACTCATGGCCCCTTCATGATTGAGTCGTGTGCTGTGGACTGCGGACGCAACAATGTCACCTCCGGCCTTTGAGAAGACCTGGGACGATGACGATGAAGATGAGGCAGGTGTACCACACCCCACTGCAGCTGCAGCAGGAATATCCCGAAGGTACACAATCATGTTCAATCCTTCACATGAGCACGCTCAGCTATGGTGCCCCTACCTCAGTGAACTGCAAGTCATGGACCCTTTACTATTGAATCTACTGTGTGTGATCCGATGTTCACTGTTCTAGTTGTTGCCAGCACCAACCACCCCCTGAGGGCTGGCTCACACGCACCCCACACCCATCCAGCACAGGCGTCACTGGACATGTGACCCTGGTAATAAAAAGGGGCCAGGAGCACGTGCCCGTAGCCAGTTCCACTATCTAACCAAGTGTGTCCGTGTAGTCATTATGTATGCATGATGGGCCCAGGCCCGACCACATTACATTGTGCTGTGGATAGTGGACGCAACCATGTCACCTCAGGCAGTGGGGAAGACCTTGGACATGTAGCTTCGTCGTCCCTCCCTGTATGCGCAAGCAGAGAGGGCTGGGCCGGCATACCCCAGTCCAGCGTAGGGGTTCAAAGGTTTTGCCCGGGGGACTGGGCGTGGTTCAGTTCTGGCCTGGACAAGGAAGTACGTAATGCGTGTGTCTCTGTTGTAGTGTGGGCGCCACCCGGCCCACAATCGTCAATGTTGCAATGTAGCATGCACCCGGAGGGCGAGCTCGTACGTACGGAGTCATGAAGGAGCGCAAGACCGCTCGGGGTCTTGGCTCATACATGACAAGTGTTGTGTGTATCTGTATAGCCGCAGCATGAGCCAAATGCCTATCCTCAATCGCAGCGTGAGTACAGCCAGCCATCAACTGTACACCTGTGTCCGCCCTGTCCTTACCATACGCCTACACTCACGTGGCCGCCCACCCTCAACGGCCAACATCACAGTGTTGTTGTCAGGCTTGTGGGCATGCGCAGACAGGCATGACAATGGTGTGCCGTAGGAGTGCAAGTGATGCAACCGCGCAGCGCACACAAGTAAAAAGGCTTGGGGGAGGGAGGAGCAGCTGTGAGGCAACGTAACACACAGTGAGGCCGCTCATTTGCCACATGCTAGGCATGTCATACATGATTCCCAAAGTCGCAGACATCCCACCCCACCCCCAACAAGCCTCTACACATTTCCTGAATGCAAGCAGATGACAAACTAACATTAGGGATGAAAGCTCCATTGTCTGAACTATCAGGCGGAAGCACATCTGCACCTCCGACCTCGGAATTGCATGTGCCCGGCACCCCCTGACAGATACCATAGCAGCTGATGACGACTCCCACACTACGCACAGCCCGACGACAGACCAACGTATACACACCCCACACACAGAAGTCCTTGCTCGAAGTTATCTTGCATGGAATGGCCTTCACACTTACTCCCACACCATCCCAGGCCTACAACCATTGCACACAAACACTGCTCATTGATCCGAGCTGTGGCATTTCATCCACAGAACTGATGCAGGTCAGAACAGTGCCGCTTCAACCAGAGCCACTAACGCAATGGCAGAACATCCCGGACACATGCACAACCCCTGTCACATGGAACTGTACCGTGCACGTATGCTGCATTTACTGGGGGCACTGCTATTGGTAGTGCTGCGGATCAGTTACCGGCTAAGCTTCCGCCTTGCCAATGTCACCTGCGTTCAGCCTGTGTTGCATTGTCGCTCGTGCATATTCGAGTGGTCCATGGATGTCTGCCTATCCAACAGGATGGAAGCCGAACTGGATTTCGACATGTGTGTGCGCCCCCTGTTGGCCCACGACCATGAGTGTCACTGTGATACCCGTCTATGGGATGCCTGGATACTTGGCATACATGCTGGCAGCTGTACCTGGGAGATTGCAGAACTCCTCGTGTGCAGTGACCACATTGAGCCGCTCTCCTGTTGGGCTGTAGTGCTAATTGGTGAAAGGGGGTGGACGCAGCTCATCTGTCCGGCCCTGCTAATGGTTAGCCTCGCCGTCCTGTTCGATGAAGTCGACAACGACCTCATGTTGGAAATGATTGCCTACGAAGCTGCACTCGCTTTCATGCACGTGTAACTACGTACCTGCAGACACAACAGTTTGGAACACATTGCACATGTCCCGTTCCTTGTTGGAACTTGGGGTTCTGGTCACATCTCCCATGACGACAGTGGACATGGCTGCATTCGCCTGGACTCCGAATACATGAGCGGACAACAACGCGGGTAAACACACACCTGTGAATGGTGCGGCACTCCCCCGGAGTGGACAGCGGCGCTTGGCAACGTTCCACATTCTGACATACTGCTGCATTGGTCTGCACGTTGTGGCACTTATCTTGGCCGTACTGACACGCATGTGCTAATATAGTCTACGCACCTTCACTTGTATTCAACTGTGATGAGTGTTGATTTGTATGACAATGTGTGTCTCACTGCCTATCTGGGTCACGGCCATACATGCATTACTGCACCATCAGGGATGTGGGGTTGTACTAGTACATTATCATCTCACAGTTTCCTGCTGTGCCACATGCGAATGGCCATTTTCCACACACAAGCAGCAGCAGTTGTGTCCTCTGTTCTGTTGTGCTGGTGTTGCTGTTTGTTCAACATTGTTGTAAATGTTGCAGTGCTCTGGATCTTATGTTTGTGTGCTGCATTGTAGGTGAGTTGCCCCTTCAGCTCTGATTTGGCTGGCCCTTATCCCTTTCAGGCGGTGTGGCTTTCACTTCTGTGCTTATGCAGTACTGTGATGTTGCAGACTTGGGTAAATTGGGCTCTTGGTTGGAGGTGTGACTCTTGGCCATGGTTTATCCGCAGATGTGCTATACTGAATTGTGCATGTGTGCCACTGGGCCCATCTCCCCCCATCCCCCCAGTCCCTGGTGGTTACTCACCCTGTTGCTGTTGTGTCGGGTCATGTTGAGCAGTGTCCGGTCCCCCAACTCCTGCCACCGTCTCCCCACTGATGACTGTGGACACCATTTCCTCCATCTCATCCAGCACCTCCTGTGGCGCTGGATTCCCACCTCCAGTCTGCATTGCTGCCTTCTGGTTGTCTGCGAGTTTCTGCTTGGTCTTGCGCTTCACATCATTCCAGTGCCTCTTGACCTCGTCCATTGTCCTCCTCAGCACTCCGACTGCATTCACCTTGTCCACGATGGACTGCCATATTGCATTTTTTATTGCCAATGACACAGTGGAGGTGACGAACAGTTGTTGATGGTGTTCTATCATCTCCATGATCAGGATCCTGTTTTCCTGCGGACTGAACCGCGTCTTCCTCTTCTTCTTGTCCTTGCCCTTCCCTGACCCTGAGGTCCCAGGCTGCTCCTCCGGGGGGCTTGTGGGGTTCTGGTCGTCCACTGTGCCTGCTCCAGCTGCCTCCATTGTGCTTCGCTGTAGTTTGGTTTTTGTTTGTGTTTTTTTTTTTCTGCTTTTGTGGTGGTTTTTCCCGCCTGACGTGTGTGAATTGCAGGCCTGGTGCTGGTTTTCGCTGTTTGTCTTATCGCAGTTGGGCCCAATGCAACTTTTTTCGCGTTCGGGTTTTGATTTTTATCGCCGTACCGGTACTGTTATCGCGGACATTTGCCGCGTTATCGGGGTACTATCGCATGTTACCGCCGTGTTGTGAATGCCACGTTAACACGGAGTTATTTTCCCGCGATAGACGGCGATATGGAAAATTGGATGTTTATCGCACGTTCTTGTGAATATCCCCCGTTATGTATGACTTCCACATTACTCCTCTGCCCCTGCGTACCAGCTGAAAGCAAGAGTAGATGTATCTCCAAAATTATAGTTGGATAAAAAGTGATTACCTTCGATTACAAAATCTTCCAAATAGTAACAAGAGCAGAGGCAAAGGATAATAACACAAAACCAAAAGGCATCCATCAGAAAGATTACATGTGGTTCTGCAAACACGCAGTACACAATGTACTGTTTTTTTCTGCAGCAGGATCCTTGCAGGTGTTGCTTGTAATACGTATTTTTTTTATTCTACCAAGAAGCAAAAAGAACCACTCACACTGCAGTCTCCTCAGAGAAAAGTGCCTTCAAGCTCATTTGTCTTGTTGAGCTATTTGTTGTACAGGATCCTTTGCTGCGAAATGGATGCTGAACGCGTCTGTATTTCCATCCGTTTCTACCGCTTCCTATTTCATGTCACATTGACGGGGAGTATACTGCACTGCGGAAAGGAAAGTTTAATGAAGGAGAAGAGAGGAGAGGGAGAGAGAGAGGGAGAGGACGAGAAAGAGGAAGAGGGAGGGGGAGAGGAGAGGAGAGGAGAGGGGAGGGAGAGGGAGAGGGAGGAGCATCTGCTTCTGCCAGATGCTGCTGCACCACAAAAGCGGCACTGCGGATGTAACTAACACATAGCTGCCATCTGAGGGTGGGTAACAACTCTGGTGTTCAGATCTCATTCTGTATTCTGGAGAGGCAGATGACAAAGGGGCGGTGAGGTCTGACAGAGAAAAGGAAAAAGCGGGGATTTAGGAGTCATCAGTGACACTGTGAGGAAAGTGCTTTTTGGTGAGGCAGCAGGGGTTCAGCTGGATCACAGCAGGGTTTACAGGCTAATGCTAGGTTTCGGAAACAAACCTCTCAAATGGAAGACAGAAATAAATTGTGACTCCACGGAAGAAGAAATTAGATAAAGGGAAAAATGCCAGCTTTGGCCCACTATTGATTTCAGAGGGTGTACATATCTAAACGACCCTAGTTTATGTATAGTATTTGCCAAGGGGATACAATATTCAGAGAAGAATATAATTATAATGTACTGATACTAGAAGAAGTCCTATTTGATGACGCTTTTGGGAGTTGCACATACTCAAGTGCAATCGCTTTGAAACTACAAAAGCAAGCAAATAAGTCTCTCAAAGTAAATAATTAAAGAAGAGGGGTAGCCAGACTACTGGAGACTAGGGATAAGAGAAAAGCCCCTTTCCCATCTTTGGAAAGCAGATGCGAAACTGCAGGCAAATTTACCCTTTTCGCATCATCTTCCAAGGATTGTAATAGGGGAGGAATGCAGAAGAAATGCCCTACAAAATGACATTTCCTTATTCCGGCCATTGAGGAACGCAAGGAATGAGGATGGATACCTGTGCTGTCCGGCACTGTTATAGGTCGGATATTGTAATTAAATAATGTTAGTCCCATTCATTTAATTACAATGGCTGGCCCCTGGAAGAGATCTTTAAAGGAACTTCTCCAGCAGGGGAGCTTGAGTGTGGCCCCGTCTTCCAGGAAGAGTCTGCAGGCAGGTGCAGCACAAAAAAATCGTTGATGGGCAAGTAGCTTTGAAGGGCGTACTAGGCAATGTATTTACTTTAATACAGTTTGCATTGAGATAAATATGTTGCACAGCCCGTCACAGTGCTTTTTTCCACCAATTGAGCAGTGGGTCGTGACCAGCATCAGTCCACGGGTGGAAAAAGAAAACAGTCAAAATTCTTCAGTTTTGCTTTATAAACAGGAATTTCGTTCTCCATTAGTTCTGATCTCACTTCACTCAGCGTTAATCCAAATTGTAGGTTTGAGGTTAGAGCGAGGGGACGCATTGGAGGTGCAACACTGCTCACTAACAGTGCCTACCCAGGCCACTTAATAAAAATTCATTGGGGGCACTGCAGAAATGACCACGCCTATCCAAATTCTGAGGCTAACGTGGACCTGGTAATACTCCCCAGGGAATCTGGCTACTCAAAACAGCCAACATTTCTGTGGGAAATTGCAGGTGGAGAGTGGGAAATAACCACGAAAAAACAACCTGGAATTACCAATTCCAACAGAATTTCCCCATTCCTCAGTGGGACCTTAGCACTTAACTGTACAACTGGTATTGTTAACTAACCAGACCACTCATCATGAGTGCATTAATGTCCAAAAATCTAGTGCTCCCCCCACCTACAAAAGAAGTCACTGTCATATGACAGACGAGCAGAACACCTTAAATGCTGCTAGAGTGAGAAGAGGCACGAGAAAGTCAATGATGCTATTGAAGAAAACTGCAGAAATAAGAGTGCCAGAATCAGAGATGTGCAAAGCTGTGAAATGTTTTCTTTTCAATCTGCGTAAAGTTTCATGAAAAACATTGTGCCTTTTTTTCACGTCGATACGTTTGCATAAAACGTGAATTTCAGGAAAATTCATAGTGGGCATACTACGTGCGATTCGCCCCAGCCAGATTCTGCCTGCCTCCACCCCCTTCCCCTTTGCCCCACAAAATACATCAGGCAAATAGTTGGTCTTCACTGTGTAGTCTTTATTAAACCTTCAGATACCGCAATCTTTAATTGTTGACTAACTGTCAACACTTGACCAAACTTTTATGATAAAACCAAAACCAACACACATTGTTATAAAAGAAGTAGGCTTGTGAAGTATACATTTCAGCCACAGGTTGAGATTGTATTTACATTTCAGGATCTCCAGAGACACACTTTGATGCGGGTTGTGCCAGCAGGCCACAACCAATTTGTACTGCCCCCATCTGGGGTAACTACCAGTCCTCCATCCCCTGGACGCTACCACAAGGGCACTGCTTAACGCCTTGCCCCCCACGGGGGTTCCTGCACACCAGATACCCTCTCCAAAGTTGCTTACTACATGCGCCGGCATCTCGGGTAGGGCAGGAGAGTCCAGGACCACCAGCAGGTCAGGCCCCTCTCCCGCCAGCCCGGAGCCCCCCATTGACTGTCCGCTCTGTTCCTGGACCAGACAGTCCCTGCCAAAAAGGAGTCCCTGCTATTTCTCTGGCCCCGGACCCTGCCAGCTAAACCTCTAATCTTAGGGATGGGTGGGTGGGTAACTCGTTGCTGGTCCGTTCCGTTGGCATCCCCTGGCGAGGACAAAAGAGGGCTTCCCCCTCTCGTCCTCCTACTTTTATCACTTTCGGGGAGGGGTCGCCTGCAGCAAACCTTGATGATGCGCCTGGATGCCCCCTTATGCTTCCGGCGACGCCCCTTCCCTCTTTCTTGACCGGAAGGGCTTGGACAGGCTCACGAACAGGATGCCACTAATGGCACCACGCCCCTAGGTGTGAGTGGCGCCTATCATAGTGGGCATACTACGTGCGATTCGCCCCAGCCAGATTCTGCCAGCCTCCACCCCCTTCCCCTTTGCCCCACAAAATACATCAGGCAAATAGTTGGTCTTCACTGCGTAGTCTTTATTAAACCTTCAGATACCGCAATCTTTAATTGTTGACTAACTGTCAACACTTGACCAAACTTTTATGATAAAACCAAAACCAACACACATTGTTATAAAAGAAATACTCTTGTGAAGTATACATTTCAGCCACAGGTTGAGATTATATTTACATTTCAGGATCTCCAGAGACACACTTTGATGCGGGTTGTGCCAGCAGGCCACAACCAATTTGTACTGCCCCCATCTGGGGTAACTACCAGTCGTCCATCCCCTGGACGCTACCTCAAGGGCACTGCTTAATGCCTTGCCCCCCACGGGAGTTCCTGCGCACCAGATACCCTCTCTAAAGTTGCTTACTACACACGCCTGCATCTCGGGTAGGGCAGGAGAGTCCAGGACCACCATCAGGTCAGTCCCCTCTCCCGCCAGCCCGGAGCCCCCCATTGACTGTCCGCTCTGTTCCTGGACCAGACAAAAAGGAGTCCCCGCCATTTCTCTTGCCACAGGATGAGGAGCTTACTGGTGCTCTCGCCCTCCCCCCACCAATGCTTGACCATCCAGTTCTAATGTAATGGCCTCTGAAATGTTCTGAATGAACAGTTCCAGCCCTGTGTTGGACAGATGTACTCCATCCGCCAGGTACAACTCCGTCTTTGAGACCTGTATCAAGTTATGCCTGATGGGACGTATGGGTGAGCCCGCCAATAACTTTGCCACTGCCTGATTTAATTTCTTCACCGACCTGTTCACCGCTATTGAGGGAGCGTTATTAGCCCAAACCTGGCGTGGAATCACTTCCGACCAGAATATAGTTGTGTCGGGCAGTGCCCTCCTCACCCATGAGAGCATAGAGAAGAGTGCATCCTTAACCCCCCTCCGACCCGTAGGGATCATGTCGTTCCCCTCTGAATGAATCACCAGCACGTCCGGGATGGGCATGCCCTTGTCCAATGCACTCTGTAAATGGTAAGTGAGATCCTTCAACCGCTGCCCTCCAATCCCTATCCAGTGGTGGTCGATTCCCCTTGCCCTCTGCGATCTCTCCACCCTGGACTTGCCAAAGAACTGCCCTGGCCAAGACCTCACCTAACTATACCCAGCATCACTACTGAGTGACCTGTGCCCATTAGACACCTGTATCATTAAAGGTCAATAAGACTCTCATCCAAATAGAATACTGTAACCAGCACGAATTGGTGGCCACTGGTCAAGATGGCAGCCATAAAGTGAACCAGTAACCCCGACTGGGGCCGACCGACTGCCTGGGGAGTACCCCGCCCTGTGGCCATTGGAAATTAGCTCCCGTGGCCACCGAAGGTTTCTACCCTCTGTGTTGAGAACCAATGCCCTCCAATTGTGTCACCTCCCTACTCAGAAGTTGACTTTAGCTGTGAAGAGGAATAAGTCCTGGGCCTCTGTTTGCTCAGAAGCACCAGCCAATATTATGAATATCAAGTATGCTAAGATCAGGGATACTTAACCCTGCCTCCAGGTAAAAACCCTTTCATACCCATTGGACCCCCCCACCTATTTACCTCACACTGGCCCCCAGAAACAGGGTGCTGGTAAACTCCACCAGCAACCCCTGGCACCAATTAAGCACTACTCAACTTTCTTTTACTGAAATAGGGGTCCAATGTTGACTCTCTCCCTGCGATCCTGGGAGGTGGAAATCACACAATGACCTTTCTCTGTATCTCTAATTACAGATAGAGTGGAATTTCCTGCACTGCAGGGAAGCAGATCAGAGGACAGCGTCTTATCCCTTACCCCACTCTGCTGCTAAGAAAGTGAGACCCTGACCCTACCTCTCCCTCCATATTCCCTTACGGAAGGTGACCAACATGCGTAAAATACCTATCACTAGCCCAACTGGTTAAAAGAGTTACTGCCATTTCTGGGGAGCCATCGTGGCTGAATTTACTATCTGTCATCCGTGTTCCAAGACTTGTCGGTGAGCTCCGACTTAATCACGACATTCCCACCGGGCTGTTCTTGTGGCAAATTACCCAACTTCTTTAGATGGCAAGTGTAACTGAGAGCCAAGTACACCAATCCCCTTACTGATGCACTCCCAAAACATTATGGATCCCCCATGTGCCACCATCCTAAGCCTAAATCTGTGCCCTAGATAACTGTAATTGCACTTACATAGCGCTTACTAACCCAGCCGAGGCGTCACTGCTGCGCCTCCGCTTTGTGACACATCCTGTGTCCGCGAAGTAACTGGGGATGAATGCTATCTCAGGATTAGGGCAGAATGATGCATGAACGCTTACATGAACTGGCCGATGTGCTAATGGGTAGGAATAATCAATTAATCAATACCCACGATGGCCAAAGAGGCAGAATAACGTCCATTTCCAGTGAATCATCCAAAACCATGCTTGCAATCATCAGCCACCTAAACATAAATACAATGCTCGCCCTAAGCATGCGGGGGTGGGGCGTCACCCGAGAATGCACGTTCAGTGATTGCCTGCAGATGCCAAAAGGAACAGAGTGCCCTACCGAGCGTTGCGCATGCTTAAAGGGTTCTTTTCCGGATGCTCCCTAACATGCCGCGCCTCACTGGAAAGCAGCGGAAAACACAAGCCGTCTCAGGTTCTTGGCCTAAACGTGATCGTGTGGCGGGGCCCGCCAGTTCTTGGCACCATGATGCAGAAGGATCTTAGACAAAGAATAAGTCCTGAAGCTGGGATAGTAACTCTGTTGTCTATCCAAGAAGCTATCTATCACTGCTCCAATTTGTCAAGCGGAAAGCCTGCAAAACGGTTCCCTGGTTGAGCTTCTGCCTGCCTTAGAGCGTCGGAGCCAAGAACTCTAATCATTGTTTACTCGAAAGTGCACCCAAACCCATGCCACATGCCCACCTTGCTGCTGGCAATAATTTAGAAGTAGGGGGTGCCGAATAATCGCCATGTGCACCACTCATACTCCCATAGGCCAAATACCCATTTGTAATATGGCCCGTGGCTAGCATTAACGTGGTTGAAACTGAATACAAGCAGCACTATGAACTAGAGTAAAACCTCCTTCCAGTCTGGAAAGAACTGGGGGTGTAAAAAGGTGCGAGGTTCGTCAAGAGCCTGTAGTCTTGAGACTTTAGCCCAATCTTAAAAATGGCCTCGGATGGACGCCTTGCGTTTCCATCTAGGGAAGTACAGTATTACTCGTACGGTGTAGCTGGCTAATGCATGCCGTAATCTGATGCTGCAGCGTTTCTTCATGTTCCAGAAGTACCCTTTACAAAGATTTGATTTACTGCCTCATTTTTATCTGATGCCTGTCGCTTGACCTACGTGACCAAAAATTCGCCCTGCTCATGCTTGGGTTTCTGTAGCCGGGTCCGACCCCTGATGAGCTCCGGACCGGATCTTCCCTTTAAATCGTTACCTCCGCAGTCCAAGAATCGGATTCATTTTTTGCTACACCTTAAGAGGAGGAGCCTCTCATTACCCCAGCAACGGAATAATGCCCATTTTAAACTCGCCTACCAGCCTCTCCACCTCAGCCTTAAACTGAAACTTGGCTGCTACCATCAAGAATGGGAGTGGTGGTGGTTCCTATATGAATGTGTGTAGGTATGGAGGCCTTCCACTCCTGAACCTGGTAGCCCTGAATTAACAGTTCCTGGTGTGGCCCCTGGATGGCAGTGTACACAAACAGTTCGTAACTGCAAATCGTAGACCCTCCTAATATCTGAAACCCATGCAGGCATGCCTCAAGGCCAGCACACTAGCAAGTCTAGATCCCTGGTGAGTCATAATACCGATGCGACTGTTGGCTGCTCCCCTAGCATGGACCAAACCTTGCCCTTGCACAAGAATCCTACCAAAACTGGGCTATACACACTTATGATTATCAGCTGCAGTCAAAACACCTGTCCTTAGCCGGGCTCGAACTCACGCTTCTCTAGTTAGGGAACCCAGGACACATGCTTCCTGCTATCTGAAGCTATCCGGTGTGTACAACGTTCCCTGGGGACTCAACCTCTATTGCAGCACATCATCACTTGTGAAAGCTGTCCCTGGGGCCTGCTGATCGAATCGTGAAAACCCGTGATGTCACTTAAAGGGGAGATTTAGTTATTCTCCACACACCAGTGCTGTCACACAAAACCAATCTAAACCGTTCGAAGCCCTGCATGACGACTCCCAAATCTTAGTTCAGTGAAGTCATTGTACCATCCCGCCAAACTGGCGTCCCCTACCATCAGACAAATTCTGTACGCATGCCTAAGCGGTGCTGGATTAGTACCCTGTGCTATCGGCCGATTCTTGTTGATGGCAATATAAATATGCCACTTTTAATTGAATGGCCTCGATGGAGTCGGCCCTAAGTGGGTAAATAACCGGCCCGAGTGCCGCCATTGTAAACCTTGTCCCCCCCCTCCTACGACTTCCCTTAGGGGGAGGTGCGATACCAAACGCTGAGAAACCTGAGAATGTGTCAAAATGCTACGCATCCCCAGAGGAGGCATAACGAAGAGAAATATCTTTATTTCTCCTCGTTTCTTTCCACTTTCTATGTGGGCTGCATTCTGCATTGTTTTGGCGGAAATATGATATGTTTGTCAGGAAACAGCGTTTACAACGCTGCCTCCACAACGTTGTACCTTTACAAAGCGGTCGTTACAACGACCGCGTTGTTACCACGTGTACCATTACATCGCAAGTCGTTTCAAAGACTTGCTGTAGGGGGCGTGCTGGTGTTGGATTTACAATCCAACACCTTCCCTGCTTTTGCACAAACTGGATTAGGAATAGTAAATAATACTATTCCTAAGTCCAGCGCGCACCCTACAGCAAGTCGTTGTAATGACTTGTGATGTACTGGTTCGCGTTGTAATGGCATGCGATGTATTCGCATGCGTTGTAAGGAGACATATTCATGTTTGTCCATTGCTGGAATGTGTTTGAGCAGAATATGAGAATTCTGTCTTTTGTAGGTTCAGCTCTTTAAGGGAGCATGTTAATGGCTTAAGGCTTTTCGAGCATTCAAACTTTGTGTACAGCTGGGTGTCATCAGCATATTGGTGAAAGGAGATTCCCTGCTTTATTAAGATCTAAAAGTAAAACAGAGTAAGGGATCTAAATGAGCTTTTGAAAAATGAATTGCCAACACTGATGTATTGTGACCTATGGGAAAAGTAGGACTTGGACTTATTTAGCAATTCTCATTCTTTTCCTTAAGAGAATTTCATGTTCAATTGTATCAAAAGATAATAAAATATCAAAGACTACCACAAGAAAGGTGTTTTCTTCATACAATAAATTTAGTGTCATCCACAATTTTAAGGATTGAGGTTCCAGTATTGTGCCCATAATAAAAACCAGATTTGCATTCCTCTAAAATATGACTATTGCTGTGTACTCTTCTTTGTTGAAACTTCTTTCCAGAATCTTAGAGAACAAGAAAAGACTTATAATTAGGCCTGGTAACATTTCTGTTATACAGGCCTAATCTTGCACAATATCAGGATTTTTTGCATTTTCATTTGTTATGCAAAATTCACCAAATTACACTACTACTCCATGTCACGTAATTACGCACTGTTTGCGAATTAGAGTGAGTGCATGGAAGCCAGAACTTGAGCGGCTGTTGTTTGCCTTTGCTTGTCTTTTTTGCTTTATTATTTTTGCACAAAATTCATTCTTACATTCAAACTGGTTGCGAGAAGGCATTTTATGCTAAAATAAGTACCAAATGTAGACTTTCATTTCACGTAATTTCTTATAATTTTCCAGAAAATGTGACTTATTGTAAGGGATTCAGCTCTGACACAGGGAGTATTTTATGGTTTATAACTATAATGATACTAGGATATTGGAGTGTACCTTGTTGTAGAGATGGTGGGATGTGAATCAGAAATTTAAGGGGATATTAGTAATGTCTTTCTTAAAGTATTTGCAATAATGGCGATGAAGGCACTCAGGGTTACTGGGGGATTTTTCTTGATGATACTGAAACTTTATGTGTCCAGTAGGGGTGAGTGCTTGCCTATGTCCTCCATGATTGCTATGATTTTACTGAAGAATTGGGAGGCTCCATCCATTCAGTTCTCTTGATAAATTTGTTGTCCAACATTTCATTTTAAGGCAATGTATATAGTTTGCCTCGATGTTGCCTCTGGCAACTTTGAGTTTAGGAAAGTGGTTGGATCTGCAGACTTCCTCCAGCATCTTTCAGGATATATGGACAAAATATTGAGTTGTAAATATCTGGAGACAGAAATATTGGAAAAAAAATATTGTGATGCAAAAATAACTAGGGAAAAACTGAAACTGCATAAGGAGTGCAACGAGAAGATTCAAAGGCAGCATGACGAAATATCTGTTTCCAGTTACCTTCAACAACAGGCCCCGGGAAGACTCAAAGGCAGCACGGCTAAATGTCTGTTTCCAGTTGCCTTCAACAACAGGACCCCACCAACCACCACTTAGCTTCAAATTTGAGACACCCAGCGACATAGCATTTTCCCAATCAAGTAAAAAACCACCAACGCACCCCTGTCAGTCACCTCTCACCACCACTACACAGAGTTGTGTAGGTCTGTTGTTTACCTTTAGGCCACTTCGAAGTCTTCATCTAAATCGGTTGGTTTCAGTGAATTTGAAAACTTCCATCTTCTTCTGGTTGCAGTTCTCGAAGTAGTCACGCCCACGCCTGAGGCATTCCATCCTCCTGAGTCTGACTCCAAGTATGGTGTCCAACTCCGTACCAACTGTGTCCCGAGTCCCGGCTCAAATGCAATAGACCGGCCTGCAGTACAATTTTGTTGTTGAACAACAAGAAGGGAAAGATTGAGTCACTCTTTGTATAGACTAAATTTGTGTTTGCATTATCTAAGGGACTGGTCCGGTCTGACACTTTGACGAGTATAAAACAGAAAACAATAAAACAAAGCAGTGTGGACTCTGGAGTGGACCCGGTGAAGGAATCTCGCTATCTCTCAAAGAGGAAGGAAAAAAATAACCTCAGGGGAAAATTATAGATCAGTCTTCTCGGTAGACCAACAACATTGTTAATCATCACTAACACATTAGGCGTAATAGTTACAGATAAACAAACAGAGTGTCACACTGCCTGTCACCACATAAGTCATCTCTTCTCAACACACATGATGATGACACTGTCATGATCTCACATGATCTTCCCTGATCTCCATATAGGTTGTGTGGCATCTGTCCAAATTCAAATATTCTGATAGTCTTTCATAGACCCAAAAATCATTAATACCCCTGTTAAAAGACCCGCCCCTATCCCGTGCAACCAGCACTGCCAAGGAGTGTGTGATATGTATAATTGTGTAAAGTACAATGTTTTATGATTTGGATTGCGGGGTGTTCATTGTAACTTCTGACTCACATAGTAAGCATTCAAATGATGTTGAGCAATCACAGTATTGAATGAAGTAACTGTATTTGCATCGTATTTTATAACTTTGTAGTAGCAGAACAACAATGCGGTATAATCTGACAAAGAAAGCTTACTAAATGCGAGACTTCTCTCTGTGCACCTCGCGTTCAGTATAAGTTACCGAACTACAAGGGATGAACCTTAAGGATGCCACGTACGCTACACGTACGTCTACGTGGCAGCTATCTTGGGGGTGGCATGAGTATTTAATGCCACACCCACTTCTGGAAGCTGCTTAGCCTTCCGCACTTTCAGCAAGCAGGGATCCTGTATCCAGGGACGCTTACCTGGAAATTCAACGCAGTGTTCTTTTTCCTGGTTCCCAATCCTCGGAGCAATGTGCTATCATCATCTTCTTGGATACAGAAAACCTGAGAAGGAAAGAGATAAGTTAATTTACCATTTATGGCGCCCATTGCAAGTAAGATATCACTTTTATAAAGGATTTGGAAACTTTAAAATAAGTTTTGGAAAACATTGAAATAATTTTTAAACTACAAAGCAACGTTATTTGAAGAGACTACAAGAGTGTTTATTTGCCAAACACTAAGGACAATATTGTTACGTATTTTTTTTTGGTTCTATGTATCTCAGTGGGCTATATTTGTATTCAAGGATTTTAGCAAAGAACATTCCTGTGTTGTGGAGATAGAAACTGTAAGTACTGTTATAATTGTAATAAAACACAGTAATGTCTTTATAGGTGTTTTTTAGACACAGCAATGAATAGAGGAACAGTGTAATAAGACTAAATTGTTATTATAATCATAGAATTACTATCCAGATCTACGAAGCTTAGTGATGTAAACTACGCAACTGTTACAACTTAATATCTTCCTATAGAAGAAACACCTCTACAATCCACACGGAGGCTATTCAAGACACCCTTAAAGCGCAGGAAGAGTTGTAGTTAAGTATGAAGAGATAATATAAGTAAAGAGCAATTAAAATTAAAAGAAGCATTCTTGTTGCCTCGCAGGTTGACAATAAGGATTTTTCAAGCGTCCATTATCCGGCCCTCCTCCTTGAACCCTACTAAGTATTACTCATGAATTACAAACTGCACAGGTGATAAGGTAGGGCACTGGGAAGTTGGTCCATAATGTCTCTACGAAACACAACTTTGCGGACTTAAGGTAAGAACGCATGGTTACTGTGACAAAAGGCTAAGCCCACGACAACAGTTTCACTCAGACATTATGGATCAAGCCCAACAAATCTCCCTTCAAGATATAGCCACGGTTTTAGCGGAGATTCGGTCTGAAAATGCTGCTTTACGCAGAGGTCTTTCAATTTGACAAACTAATTTACAAACCCGTCCAACCTGGAGTCTATCTACTCCTAACAAACCAATTCTTAAACCTTCTAGTTTTCAGACTCCAGCTCAAACCTCAGAGAATATTACTCCTCCTCCGACACAGATAAAAGTTATAACTCCGACTCCTATACCATTAGCACCACTTGAGCGATTTCATGGGGATAGTAATAAATTTACTATCTTTGTAAATCAGTGTCATTTGCACTTTATGGCAAAATCCACTGCTTTTCCTGACGATTCATCCAAAATCGCTTTCATTTTATCATATTTGGGTGGAGATGCAGCCTTGTGGTCTGTGCCTTTAATTGAAAGGGATGATCCAATATTATACAATTTTTGACTTTTCAAAGAGGCTATGAAAAGATTATTTGCTAAACATGTCTTTGTGCAATCAGCAGATAATGAATTATTAAATTTAAAACAAGGATCTTCTGATTTACTTCATTATATCTCCACATTTAATAGGCTGGTAATTGAAGCAGAATGGCCAGAAGAAAAAAGAGTGTCTCTCTTTTATAGAGGGTTATGAGACGAATTAAAGGACATGGTAACTCAGATTTTAGATCCCCCAGATAATTGCAGTGATTTCATTGATCTAGTAGTTAAATTAAATCATTGTCTATCTGAACGTAAAGGTGAAAAAGGTAGAACAGAGCATAAAGTATTTGTAGTTAGAGAAAAAGGAGGCAGTAAACCTGACACTAGTACTAAAACAGATTGTGGGGAAACAATGCAAATCGGAACCTTTAGGGGTCCTCTTACAAAAGAAGAAAAAGATAAACGCAGAAGGCTTAACCAATGTTTATATTGTGGCAAAACAGGACATTTTGTAAAAGATTGTCCCAATCCTCCACTTAAAACTAAAACAAAGACTACAGACGTGGTGGTAGTTCAGCAGACGGAAAACTAAAAAACTCGACAGAAGGCGAGGTCATTTTGTCGGGTTTATCTTCTAGTTTGGCCTTTACCACCCCTGAATTAGCTTCTTGTCATCTTAGTATTCAAGTGACATTGCAATCACAAATCAATAGCCCAAAAACATGGTCTCTTGACGCATTAATAGATTCTGGTGCTACAGGTAATTTTATAGACACAAAAGTTTTACAAAATTTAGGATTACAGGTATTGCCTAAAATTAGACCAGACATTGTAAGAGCAGTTGATGGTAAGGAGTTAACTTCTGGTTTGATACAACACCATACCGAAGAACTTGTCATGACTTGTACTAATGACCATAGTGAACACATTCAGTTTGATGTGATAGATGCCCCACAATTTCGCCTTATATTAGGAATACCATGGCTTGTTCAACATAGTCCTCAGATTGATTGGATAAAGAAGACAGTAATGTTTTGCTCTGAGCATTGTCATACATCTTGTCTTCCAAAAAACGTAACAGAACATGTAGTACAAGGGTACGATTTCCCAACAGAAGCAAAGAGTGTGTTAATTCTTGCAGGAGTACCTGATGAATACTCTGATTTACTTGATGTATTTGACAAACAAAAAGCAAACACTTTACCATCCCATGGAGATTACGATTGTCGGATTGATTTAGTTCCCGGGGCTACCTTACCATGCAGTCGTATATATGATCTTACTGAAAAAGAGAATGAATATCTACGCACCTATTTGGATGAATATCTTGCAAATGGTTTCATACGCCATTCTAAATCCCGGGTATCCTCACCCCTCTTCTTCATACCATAAAAAAGGGGGGGAACTTCGTGTGAGTATCGATTATCGTGCATTGAATAATGTTACAGTTAAAAATCGATATCCACTCCCCTTGATACCCACATTGTTTGACCAAATAAAGGATGCTACTATATACACCAAGCTTGATTTGCGAGGAGCTTACCATCTGGTATGAGTCCGTGAGGGTGATGAATGTAAGACCGCATTTTGTACGAAATTCGGTCTTTTTGAATACCAAGTCATGCCCTTCGGACTCTGCAATGCTCCTGCCGTATTTCAATTTTTTATAAATGAAGTATTAAGACATTTTTTAGACATCTTTTGTGTGGTGTATATCGATGATATACTTATTTACTCAAAAGCCCCTACAGAACATGTACAACAAGTGCAAGCCTTTCTTCAGCAGTTATTAAAGCATTCCTTATACGTCAAATTGGAAAAAAGCATGTTTCATGTGTCAAAGGTTGAATTTTTAGGGTATGTAATTAGTCCAACAGGTATTGAGATGGATCCTAAAAAGATAGAAGCAGTTCTAAATTGGCAGAGTCCATCCACAACTAAACAAATCAAAGTTTTTTAGGCTTCGCAAATTTTTATAGGCGGTTTATCCATGATTTTTCTAAGGTTATCACCCCTATCACAAGACTACTTCGTAAAAGAGTCAAATTTGAATGGGATGAACAAGCGGAAAAAGCATTTCAGGATTTAAAATCACAATTCACGTCAGCACCCATACTCATGCATCCTGATCCTTCTCGTCCATTTATTGTAGAAGCGATGCTTCACAGTACGTCATAGGCTGTATTTTGTCACAAAGACATAAAGAAACAGGACAAATGCACGCAATAGCTTATTATTCCCGGAAATTACTACCTGCTGAAATAAATTATGCAATAGCAGATAGAGAATTGCTGGCTATCAAAGCTGTAGTTGAAGAATGGTGTCACTACTTGTTAGGTGCAAGACATCCGATAACCATTTATATGGATCACCGTAATCTTCAATGCTTACATTCTGTAAAAGCCCTGTCTGCTCGACAATTGCGTTGGACATTGTTTTTTAATGATTATAATTTTATCATAACTTATCGGCCTGGAAAAGAAAACAACAAGGTTGATGCCTTAAAACGCATAGGCATTGAAGAACTTTCTGATCAACCACAAAAACCACAGCCAATTCTTCCATCACATTGTTTTCAAGCAAGTATTTACAACAAAGATTTGGTACAAGAAATACAAGCAGAACTATAGACAAAGACAGTAAAAGAGTGGCAAGATCTTTAGCCCTCACTTATTTGGAAAGAGGGTTTGTTGTGGATGAGTGAACAACTTTTTGTACCAACAACAACATTACATTTTAATGTATTTCAATTAAGTCTTGATTCACCATTGTCAGCACATCCAGGGGTTACAAAAACCTACCAATCAGTTAAACGTAATTTCTGGTGGCCTTCCATGTTCAATGACATTCAGAAATATGTGGAAACATGTGCCGTGTGTATTCAAAATAAATCCTCACACCAATCTCCCAGTGGCCTTTTGCGACCATTACCCATACCCCCACAACCTTGGCACACGATATCCCTTGACTTCATTGTTGAACTTCCAATCACTAAAACAGGTTATAATACAATTTTAACTATAGTAGATCATTTCAGCCGTATGGCTCATTTCATACCCCTAAAGAAACTCCCTTCTGCATCTGAGTTGGCACAAATATTCAAGCGTAATATAATTCGATTACATGGGATTCCCTCCATTGTTATTTCTGACCGAGGCACTAAATTTATTTCCCATTTTTGGAAAAATGTGAGTAAATCATTAAACATGGAATTATGCACATCATCAAGTTATCATCCTCAAACGGATCGTTTAACTGAACGTACTAATCAAGCCATTGAACAGTTTTTACGTTGTATGTTAACCGATTGTGATCAAGAATGGGTGGACATATTGGGGGCTATGGAGTTTGCTTATAATAATACTGAACATTCCTCTATTAGTATGTCTCCATTTTTTTGTGCTCAAGGTTTTCATCCCAAAAATATTGCTGAGAAAATGCCATTTACTGTGGCAAGTCCATCTATTTGTGATTTTTTTAAACAATTAACCTATGTACAACAACAAGCACAATTTCAGTTGGCAAAAGCCAAAGAAAATCAGAAACGTTTAGCGGATTTTCATCGTACCCCACAACCATCTCATACATTAGGCGAAAAAGTATGGTTATCCACAAGACATTTACGCCTTAAAGGCAACAAAAGGTTTTTCCTCGTTTTATTGGTCCATTTCCCATCCAAAAAATAGTTAATCCAGTGGCTGTAAAACTAAGTTTACCCCTGAAATATTGCATTCATTCGGTATTTCACGTGTCACTTCTGAAACCATATAATGTCATGACTAGGAAAACTACCCCACCACTTCTACTTGAGGTAGAAGGTGTACCAGATTATGAAGTATGAACACTGCTTGATGCTAAACGAGTACGTGGCAAGTTATATTATTTAGTAGATTGGTAATGTTACGGGCCTGAGGAGCGTTCTTGGGAACCATTGGCCCATCTAAAAAATGCACCACAACTTGTTAAAGCCTTTCATAGATAAGGCCCAGATAAGCCGCGACCAGGAAAATGGTGTTTTGGGTGGGGGAGAGTATCAATACTCAGGTATTTTTTTTTAATTCAAGAGTATTAATTGATATTTAGATTTACTGATAGTAAAATATAAATAAATATGTAATTAATAATATTTAAGAAGGCATTTGCAACTATCCTCTGGGAAGGGATGCAAGGGAAACAGGGGATTTGGGTAGAGGAGTTTATTAATACTCAGGTATTAAATTGAATACTTGAGTATTATTTATTATTTAATTTATGTTTTAGAATTTTTAAACATTTAATTTAATTATTCAAAAATTTAAGTAATGTGCAGATAAAATCAGGGTGATTTTGGGTAGGGGGTGATTTGATGTAAAGGGAAAAATTTTATTTATAATTTAAATTTTTTTAATATTTTTAACTTACATTTTTAAAAATAGAAATTATTTAAAAGTTGATTATAATATTTCTAAAAATAAATAGAGCATAATTGTACAACATAGGTATGCATAAATAGACATAAAATCTGTAGAAGTAAAAATGTAATTTTAAAAATGTAATATTTAAAAACACAATCAATAGACACATTAATAGTATTGTAAATATTTTTATTGTATTTATTAGAAATATAAAACAGAATAAATAAATATGCAAAAAATGTTGTATATTTTATTAGTAATATTATTTTTTTAAATATTCATAGATTTTTGTATGTATTGTAACATAAATTTTAAATTTCTTTGTAGGTTTTCCCACGGTTTCCCATTGAAGTCAATGGGTGAAATTGTCCTTTTTTCCTTTTTACGGAAAGAGATGACGTTGCCGCGTATACGTAAGTTTCATCATTGCGAGGTTTGTCGCGGTCCAGATCAGAAGGTAGAGCTGCGTCCAGGTAAGGCGAATATACATTATTAGAAAATAGACTAAAGGTGGTAAAGTTTATTGTAAGGAGATAGGAGGAAGGTATTAAGAACTCTGAAAGGTGTATTTTGATGTTATTGTGTGTTTTAACTTAAAAATCTTTTCCAAAACAGGTAGCAGTTGTAGGCCCACGTCGAGTTGATTGGTTTCGTAACACTTTTTGTTTAATAGAATTCATTTTAAAAGATTGATTATTTATTCTATTAAACAAAAGTGTCATGAAAGTAATCTTTTTTGGTAATTTTTTTGTTGCAACCGGTTTTAAGAAAATTTGTAATTGCGTTGTCGCGGTTTTCCAGATAGGACGAAGGAACATGGAGAAAGACTTCGTGGGTTGGAAAAAAACTTTTTTGCCCATTTTTAAACCATTGCTATATGGATTTTGGGATTTCTGCTGGACTTTGGTCGAGAGAGGATTGCAACGATGCATTTTTGGGTTGTTATTTTTTTCAAAACTTTACTACTTTTTCATGTTGTTTTTAAACTTGAATTCGATTGAGATAGGATTGCATTGATGGAATCTTTTTTTTGGCAAACAAGAATTCTTTTTCAGGATTTTTTTTTTTGCGTGCGTTTTTGTAGGTGTGCACAGTATAGTTTAAAGTTAAATATTTTGCTGTAAAAATATGACTTTGCCGAACTGTGCCCTTTTGGTTAGTTTAACTGAGGTCATTGATTATTTCACGGATTATGGATTATTTCCAATGGTTTAAAGGACTGCTCAAGACTCTTGGTGAAATGCTGGATTGTACGTAAGTCCAAGAGTTGAAAAAAGAAGACAACTGAAAGTAAAAAACCCAACTTTTTTTTAAATTAAATTTTTTAATGAAAAATGCCAATTGAATTTGGGGGATTGTTTGTCAAAACAGGCAAGTAAGGTGGTTTAGGAGATTTGTGGGTTCAGGCTACCAGTTAATGATTGCGCAATTCTCATTTCTTGAAAACTTTGCTCCTTCTTCAAAATTTCCCAAAAATGATAGAAGTTAGGATGTGGTTTACCGATAGATTTGTTGATTTGTTGAAGGAGTTGTGCCATCCCTCTATGGCATTATTTGTTTTAGCTCCTCCCTCTAATCAGGTCGAGTAACAGTTCCACCACTTCACAGTCATTGGCCAATCCATGTGTCTCCAAAGTAATTTAGAAGGGGTGCCAATTTGTCTTCGCTTGCAGTAAAGTAGACAGATTCAGTAATAGATGTGTAGTATTCATCTACACTGTCAGAAGGAACAAAACAAAGTGCAGTTAGTTTTTTTTATTCAAATTGTAGTTTGCTGTCTGATATCTAATCCTCAACTAAGGATGTTTTTTGAATTTTTCGCCAATATACCTGTGAAAAGTGAAATGAACATCCTTCAATTAGGGTATCCATGTACATTTTGGTAATTGTGTTAATCATAGGTAACTCAAAGTCAATTAACACTTTTCTAGGACTTTTGTTTATGGTTTTAGCTTTTATCACTGACAAAAATTCAGTATATGTTGAGGATTTTTTATCAGGGAGTAAACTGTACACTAAGGGCACTACTGTTTCATTAATGTAGGCATGAATAGTGTATATTTGGGTGAATGGATGGGGTGTGGATTTAAACGTCCCATCCATCATCCCAATATCATTACTCTCCAAGTTAACAAGATTATGGGGTGTGCTAAAGATTAGTATTCTTTTAAGAGAGTTTTTGTTGTCATGCAAAAGAAAGGGTTCATTAGTAACAGTTACTGAGTTCAGGTGGAATGTTAATGTCAGAAAAGGTTTGGGATGTTACACGTAGGGGTTACTTGAATGCTTTTTTATGCTGAATAAATCTGCGTAGGTTGGGGATTGTGGACATACAACTTGCTACATGTGTTGGAATGTTTTGAGACACCTCCCTCAAAACTGAGCCACAGGGTTCATTGGAGGTGGATGCCAGGGCTTTAATTTCATTTATATACCTCCCTTACCTCTATCTCCATTGCAGAGGCAGAGTGGTTATGCTCCGTGGTCCTTTCAACAGTGTCACCAAGAGTAACCGCTCTGCCTGTTCAATGGGATGAGTAATAATGCACACACCTCCAATGACACCTGGGCTCAGTTAATCTCTCCTTACAATAAACATAGCCACTGTGATTTAAGAGTCTATTACCACGGCTTGATTGGATATATTTGGCTTCTTTTCTTGCTGCCATTCTCTGTAGAAAGAAAAAAAAGAGAAAAGGATTTTTTTTAGTGATTTTAAGTGTGGTTGTTTTAAAAGCTAATTTGCCTGCAAGTTAAAATTTAGTACACATTGTTTATTTTACAGCTTTAATTTTTTGCAAAATTGTACAAGGTTTTAATTGCATTGCTTTGAATGTGTTTTGTTGGCATTGTTTCCTGCTTTTGTTCCTTGGATGAAAACAAATGTTAATTTTGGTTTGATTTTACAGAATGGTAAAGGTTACCTTTTAAGGTTTTGCTGTTGTCTTGTTGAAAAGGCCTAGTGCATTTGCTGGTTTACTTGGGATTTTTGTTGCAGTTCTTCATTATGTTTTGTTTCTTTGGTTCTGTAAAAAGTGGCGAAACGTTTATAGCATTGTTATTTGGATTTGTTTTGTTTTGCAATTAGCCTGCAAAGAAATTGATTAGTGTTTTTGACGTTGAAAAAAAATAATTTTGCTGTTGTTTATGAGGCTGACATTTTTATTGCAAAGATACTTTTTTTAAATAAATTGATTCTGTACTTGAAACCTGCTAAAAAAAAAGCTTATTGTTGTTTTTGAATACTTTTACCTTGTATGCTTTGGCTTCTCCAGTGGTGATAAACTTTTGAATTTACTGTGATTGAGGAATGTGTTCCTTTATTCTTGCTGGTTTTTATGGTTTAATCTGTTGAGAAGTTAAAAGAGAATACAAATGTCTGAATGTATGCTTGACAAATACCGGAAATGTAAATAGGACAATTACTGTAATAATTTTTTATTTTTTTACATTATGTAGAATCAATTTTCTCCCAACAACATCCAGCACTTTCCCTGTGGCCAGCACAGGTCGGAGTATGAATAGTAAATTTGCCCCCACCACCATCCAGCACTTTCCCTGAGGCCAGCACAGGTCGGAGTAGGAATAGTAAATTTGCCCCACCACCATCCAGCACATTCCCTGTGGCCAGCACAGGTCGGAGTTGGAATAGTAAACTTGCCCCCACCGCCATCCATCATTTTCCCTGAGGCAAGCACAGGTCGGAGTAGGAATAGTAAATTTGCCCCCACCATCATCCAGCACTTTCCCTGTGGCCAGCACAGGTCGGAGTAGGAATAGTAAATTTGCCCCCACCACCATCCAGCACTTTTCCTGAGGCAAGCACAGGTCGGAGTAGGAATAGTAAATTTGCCCTCACCACCATCCAGCTCTTTCCCTGAGGCAAGCACCTGTCGGAGTAGGAATAGTAAATTTGCCCCCACCACCATCCAGCACTTTCCCTGAGGCAAGCACCTGTCGGAGTAGGAATAGTAAATTTGCCCCACCATCATCCAACACTTTCCCTGAGGCAAGCACCTGTCGGAGTAAGAATAGTAAATTTGCCCCACCATTATCCAACTCTGTCCCTCAGCCTGTTTCCTGAGTTACAAACATGAAGTAGTTGAATTAGTAATATTTTAAAAATAATTCTGATCTTTGTCTGCTAATGTTTTATTTCTGGGATCAATTAAGGTTTTTTTTTTTTGCGTTCACATTATTGTTAACATTTTACTTACATTTGATTCTGTAAAGGTTTGTTTCTTCCTGCTAGGTATTTGGAGTTGTTGTATGTCCAAAATCTGTTGATATCAGAAGTAAAATGTAATTAAATTTTTTCTACCTTATGGGTTTTTTAAATTTACATACATTTTTTTCATTTAATCACTTACTTTTTAATGTTAAGATATTTTGTTGAATATCAGCTTTAGATTGCTGGCTGATTTTAAAAATGTGTAAATACTGTAAATTAATGTAAAATTATATTGTGAGTTTTTGTGATTTATGTGTCAATATTTTGATGCTGTTTCATTGTAAACGTACACTTACTTCGGTCTGTAGATGGCAGTGTTCAATTTGTCAAACAGCAATATTCTCCTGCTACTCCGGCTGTGTGTGGTCACCTCGGAAATCAGTTAACCACTGAGCACAAAATGGTGGTCGGCTACTTTTATACGTTTTTTTAGGGTAAACAATAATTTAAAAGAAAATATGTATGGAAACAGTATTGTCGCGCGATTCACAACCTGACAGAATGTATATTTATTTTGTCATGTGTAAAAATGTTCGTTTATACGTTCCTTCTCGGAATGTCAGCCATTTTGTGTAGTTGCTGGCACAGGGAGTGTAATAAAAATAGTTGAAGGACTTACGTTTTATGTTCTTTGAAGACGATTGTATATTTAATCTATTTTTGGCTCTGAGAGTAGTGTGTTTATTTTTTGTAAAATGTTTAAAATGTATGCTTCTTTTTCCCTGTATTTATTAATCATTTTTTAGAATTTTTAATTAATACTCAGGTATTTTAATGGAAAGGTACTTTAAAAAGTACACAAGTATTAAAATTAATACCTGGGTATTAATAATCTCCCCCACCCAAAACCCCTATTTCCCTTGCATCCCATCCCAGGGAAAGGTTAGAAAAAAAATACTAATTTATTTTATACAAAAATAAATAAATAGTATGCGTTGTAATGGTATGCGTAGTAATAGTATGCATTGTAATGTTTGTTTTAGTGTATCTCAATGTACATGTGTTGTAATGATATGCGTTGTAAAAACATGCAATGTAATGGTATTTGCGTTTTAAAAACTGCGATGTAAAAGCATGCGTTGTAATGGTATTCATTGTAACTTCATATATTCCAATGAAGCATAAGGCCCTGCTCCCTATATTCGAGTAGTCTAAGAAAAATCATCATATACTGAGCCCGCTAGTTGGAGGTTGAGGCTTGATAGGTGTGCGCCATGTCCATTTGCTCAATAGAGAAAAACTTGAAAAGTCCTTTTTCAGGGGGTCACCCCATCAAGTACAATTCCACAATGGAGACCCACAATGAGAAATTTCTTGCACATGGATATACTTTCTGTGTCAGCCACCCTGTATTCCAGGAATATGCCTTGCCATTTTTAACAATGATGCCATGCGTTTTCACTAATTTATCTTAGTTCTTTAAAAGTTACTTCAATTATCTTACCTATCTTATTCGCCACTGTCACTCATGTCTCATGTATGTCTTATAGTAAACAATCAAATTTGTAACCATCAGGTCGACTCTGATTTCCTTACAGTCGCCATTGATGAGTGTTGGATTTTTGTCTTTTAGCCACAGTTGCTTAGCATTTGTGCTCTGCAAAGCAGGTTCTACCCTGGTGGCTTTCAGTTTCACTTTGGTATATAAAATAGAGAGCAGTGAATCACTGAAAAGACAGCAACACTATGGATGTAGTCACAAGCAGTATCACCTCAAGTGGGATCTCATTGACAAGGCTGTTAGTCCCTAGTTTATGCACCCCAAATTTAAAAGAATGTATACCATATAGAGTCACTCTTTATTGTGCCAACATAGTCACCAGGGCCTCATATGTACTTCACCATAGACCATGTAACCAAGGAATAGTGAGTGGACAGGAGGTTATTGACGTAACATTTCAGTAGGGCAGGGTATGCACACCTTCCAGTGGTGTCATGCAAACATCTTTTGTACCTATCCTATCAAGCCCAATGGAGGAGGACAAAAGAAGTACTCACTAGTGACTTGACTCAACACTTTGGCCTATGGGCGCTGCTGCCATATCAAGGAAAAGTTACACCTCCCTCACCTCTACTGCTCAGTGTAATCACTACGACCAGGCACCTGTCAAATTTTTCATCCACAGGGGTTTGATGCAAGCAGCAAGCCATACATTCTTAAATCTCTGACCTGTCACACTGTTTCCACACTTGTTCACCTCCCCTCACAGGGCCATACTCAACGCCCTTCCAAGAATTGCCATAGATTCCACCTGTCAATATGATCAATCACCACCACAAGCAAGAGCAAACACAGACATTGTGGCTAATTCTTCACTGCCCATGGTCTGCAGGGACACAGACGCTGTGTTGGATGATCCTACAGTGATTACAGAACTTTAATCTCAGGTTCAGGCATGGTCATGGTCATTTGCAAAGTAAAATGTTGCAGTAAGATTTAAGATGATTTGGGGGTGATCTGTGGTGAGTGACTTCTCTCCATGGCAGTCCACAGCTGTTCTAGGCCTTCACACCTCCAACAAGGTTAAAATGACTGTCGCTTAGAGAGACTCTTTGCTAAGCACTTTGCCAAAGTTCTGATAATAAGAATACATATTTGAATTGAGGCAAAGACCTTAGCCTGGGCCCAATGTTGATCTATAACGCTTTTTTTTTATCATGATTGCTTTTCTCACGTCTGAAGACCGATCTAAGCTTGTTGCAAGCTCTTCCCAAGATACTACCGGGACCACACTCCCTGATCTGGCATCTGTATTTGTTCTGATCAGAAGAAGTGAGCTCAGACGTACATCTACTTGGTTAGTCATATTGACATGCCACCTGTATTGTATTTTTCACTAAGTCCCAGACTGATACTCCCATTTGAAATTCTTTAGATTGAAGATCCCAGATTCTCTGGAGATTAATGTGAAGCCAGGTCCACAAACCTTTAAAAGCTCAGAATGTCAAATCCACCCAAGCCCTTAACCATATCTTTACTGTTACTTTTGGGTTCAAACCAGAGTTTCACTTGTTAGATACACTTCCTTACAGTTGCATGTTAAAATATCGGCCATATAAATATCATTATCCCAAAATGTCCATGCGAAATATTGATATTAAAAATATCTACTTTACATACCTATGTAAATGTTAATGGAAATTACTAAAAACAATCATCAGTAAACAAATATAGGGCCCGGATAGTAAAGAAAGTATGAAAATTACAGGTGGCTAGCTCTGCCTACACCTGAGTGTATTTGTTTGACTTTCCGGAATTTACAAACATTCCCTGGAGTATGCTGTGAAAGCTGCTCTGGACACAGGATTTCTGCCATATGCCTAAGGAGGTCATGTGACATTCCCTTCTGGACCCTCCATCCACTGTATAGAGTTCTCTATAACAGAGAACTCCTCTTAGGGGGAATAATATCTACTCAATCAATCAATCAATTAATCAGGGGAATTGTAAGCGAGCTACTCACCCGTGAGGGTCTCAAGTCGCTGGGGGGAGGGGGAAAGCAGCTCCGTTCAGTCGAAAAGCCAGGTCTTGAGTGTCTTCCTGAAGATCCACTCACACGGAAGGGGCCCCCTGGTACTGATAACAGGCAGGGAGAGCAGGGGAAAGACCACACTATAATCAAACAGAAATCCCTCTGCCTGCACAGGCAGAGGGATTTCTGTTTGATTATAGTGTGTCTTCCTGAAGATGTACAGGTCTGATGTTGAGCAGGAGCTCGTTCCAGGTCTTGGCTGCGATGTAGGAGAAGGTTCTTCCACCTGTTCTGGCTCTGCAGATGCGCGGGGTTTCGGCGAGTGCGAGGTCGGCGGATCGGTGGTTTCTCTTGGGTACGTGGAAGGAGATTCTCTTGTTGAGGTATTGGGGTCCAGTGTTGTGAAGGCATTTATAGGTGTGGGTGAGTATCTTGAAAGTGACTCTCTTCTCAACGGGGAGCCAGTGGAGGTTCCATAGGTGTTGGGTGGTGTGTTTGTGTCGAGGAATGCCGAGGTTGAGTCTGGCTGTGGTGTTCTGTATGGTCTGGAGCTTGCGGAGCAGAGACTTGTTGATCCCGGCGTAGAGGGCGTTTCCATAGTCCAGTCTGCTGGTTATGAGTGCGTGGGTGACGGCCTTCCTTGATTTGGGGGGATCCACTTGAAGGTCTTTCGGAAGATTCGGAGGCGGTTGAAACAGCAGGAGGCGACGACGTTGACCTGTCGGGTCATGGAGAGGGAGGAGTTGAGTACGATGCTGAGGTTTCGGGCATGGTTTGTGGGTGTGGGGGGGCTGCCGAGGGCGGTAGGCCACCAGGTGTTGTCCCATGCTGAGGGGGAGGGTCCAAGGACGAAGACTTCTGTCTTCTCCGAGTTGGGCTTCAGGCAGTTTCTGCTCATCCAGGATGCAACATCCTTCATTCCTTCCTGGAAGTTGAGTCTGGTGGTGATTGGGTCCTTGGTGAGGGAGAGGATGAGCTGGGTGTCGTCGGCGTAGGATACTATGCTGAGTCCGTGCTGTCTGATGATGGCGGCGAGTGGGGCCATGTAGATGTTGAAGAGCGTGGGGCTGAGCGATAATCCTTGGGGCACTCCGCAGTTGATTTCCGTGGGTTCGGAGAGGAAAGGTGGTAGTCTGATTCTTTGGCTTCTGCCGGTGAGGAACGAGCTGATCCAGTCGAGGGCGGTTCCTTGTATGCCGGCGTTGTGGAGTCTGGCGGTAAATGTGCGGTGGGAGACGGTGTTGAACGCTGCAGAGAGGTCGAGTAGGATCAGGGCTGCGGTGTGTCCTTGGTCGAGGAAGGTGCAGATGTCGTTTGTGGCAGCGAGTAGAGCGGTTTCGGTGCTGTGGTTGCTGCGGAATCCGGATTGGGAGGGGTCGAGGATGGAGTTTTCTTCGATGAATTTGGTTAGTTGTGCATTGGCGGTCTTCTCTGTGACTTTGGCCGTGAAGGGAAGGAAGGAGATGGGTCGGTAGTTCTTGAGGTCGGTGGGGTCTGCTGAGGGCTTCTTGAGCAGGGGTCTGACTTCTGCACATTTCCAGTCGTCGGGAAAGATGCCGGTCTTGATGGTGGTGTTGAGGGTGTGTCGTAGTTCAGGAGCAATGGCGATGGCGGCTCTGTGGAAAATGTGCGGGGGGCAGGGGTCCGTGGGGGCCCCTGAGTGGATGCCTTTCATGGTCGAAGTGGTGTCTTCGGTGGTGACTGGGGTCCAGGAGGAGATGGTGGGCTGGATGGCGTTGCTGGAGCAGGAAGTGATTTCGGAGTTGGGTGTCTGGTCATTGAGGTTGTCGTAGAGTGACTTGATTTTTAGATGGAAGTAGGATCCGAGCTTGTCGCAGAGGTCCTGGGAAGGGGTGATGTCCGTGGTTTTGTTGGGGGGCTTGGTGAATTCCTGGATGACGCTGAAGAGTTGCTAGGAGTTGTCGGCGTTGGCGAGGATCTTGTTTTGGATGAAGGTCCTTTTGGTGGATCTAATGCGTTGGTGGTATTCCGTCAAGGCATTTTTGCAGGTGGTGCGATCTTCTGGCGTTTTGCTGTTTCTCCAGTTCTTCTCAAGACGTCTGCAGGTGCATCTGGATTCTTGGAGGTCGGCAGTGAACCAGGTGGCTTTCCTGGGGCATTGTCTGTCGGGGTTGCGTAGTGGTGCAAGCTTGTCTGCGCAGCTGGAGATCTATCTGTAGAGTTCTTTGGCTGCGAGGTTGGCGTCGGTCGACGTGGTGGGGGCGTCGTGGTTGAGGATGGAGTTGAGTTGTTCCTCAGTGACTTTGCTCCAGTTCCTTCGTGGGGGGCAAGGTGCAGGTTTGGGCAGCGTGGGTTTGTCGATGTGGAAGTGTACGCAGTGGTAGTCTGTCCATGGGGGTTGCGTGGTGTGGCTGAAGTGGATGTTGTTACCTCCTGCGAAGATGGGGTCGAGGGTGTGTCCTGCCTTTTGGGTGGGTGTGGTGACGAGCTGTTTCAGTCCGATGTTGGCAAGGTTGTCCAGGAGGGCGGCGGAGTTGGGGTCAATGGGGTTGTCGAGGTGGAAGTTCAGGTCTCCGATGAGTATGTAGTCCATGGAGGTGATGGCGTGGGGTGCGATGAGGTCGGCGACGGTAGTGGTGAACAAAGCGCAGGGTCCGGAGGGTCTGTAGGCGAGGGTACCGCTGAGTGTGGTTCTGGGGCTGGTCTGGATCTGGAAATGAAGGTGTTCGGTGGTGGGGAAGGAGTCCTTCAGGGTGGAGTTGGAGGGAGCTCTTGTGTACGATGGCGAGTCCTCCTCCTGGGCGGTTGGGGCGGTCCTCCCTTTACTATGTAAATAAAAAATATTTGTTCTTCGCTGGGAAAATATTTGTTCCTCTGGAGAAATCACTTCATTATCACCCCAACATATTTGAAGGGGGGGATCCATTCCTCTCCATCCCTGGTTACGAATTCTAAGGACTACCATCAGTAATTATCACACTATTCATGTTTCATTTTATTAGGAAGGAGGCCATGCAATAATCTTCTGTCCTCTCATTCTCTAGTTTTGATGTTAAGTGCACTTGTAAGGCTCTGCATACCTTGTTTTCTATAGATGTGTGCTGCAGCACCTATGAGTCGCCGTGTGTGGTGCTGGACGTACTCCAAGGCTGGGTTGGCATTCAGATTTTAATAATTGGCTACATTCGGTTACATTCACATGCCAAAGAAGCAGATGTGCTATTATTTTCTCAATCTGACCATTAAACTTTATAACAGTCTACTTTACACCACTGTACATATGAAACCTGAAGCAAGGAACACTCTGTTACAATACTCTAGCCCCCATCTTAGTTCCTTCAAGGTCTCCTTCCTAAAAAAAACAGAAGCCAAAACATTAAGCACTTACCTCCATATTCTGGTACCAGCCTCTTTGAACAGGGTATGGTATTGCCCAGGAGAAACTCTGCTTCCCTCAGCTATAAAAAACAAAATGATAAACTGATCTGTAACAACCTTTCCCTGTTATCCAGCTTTGTCACTGTGGGGCATATTCACAAACTGTACTTTGCAGCATGTTAGTAGTACTACAACAGTACTACTCACATACTACAAAATGCAGTTCATAAGCTCAATGTGATGACTTGTGCTCTGCTCTGTAGTATGCATAGGTCTTGATCCAGTTATAATTATAATAATAATAACAAGCATTTATAAAGCGAGTGGCTACCTCAGGCGAGGTGTCCTGGAGCTAATGTGGCAGACTGCAGAGTAGAGGGACCCACGCAGTTATGCCCATTGCTTAAAGAGCCAGGTTTTTAGTGCCTTTCTGAACTCCCACTCCGAGTTTAGCATGCGTAAGTGGGGAGGCAAGTTGTTCCGAAGCTTGACAGACCCCACCGAGAAAGAACTGCCCCCCTGCCTGACTTTGAAGAATCCGGGTACAATGAGGTAACGTGGAAGGTTAGATCTTAAGGTCCACTCCTGGCGGTTCGGCCGGAGTCTTTTCCTCAAGTAGCCGGGGCCCATGCCTTGGTAGGTGCGGAAAGCAATTGTTAGGGCCTTGTATTCAATCCTCTTGGCTACAGGGAGCCAGTGCAGTTGTTTGAGGTACGGGGAAATGTGCTGATGCAGAGGGACCTTGCAGATTAGCCTGGCTGCTGTGTTCTGTACCATTTGGAGCCTCTTGATCAAGAATCCAGGAAGGCCCAGGTAGAGGCCATTTGCATAGTCGACGTGAGAAGTCACCGGGGCATGAACCGTGGTCTTTCTGCTTTCTTCCGGCAGGAAGGGCAGAAATGTTCTGATGGTTCTCATCTTTCCGACGCAGGCTGCCAAAACTTGTCTGACTTGGACAGAGAGGCTAAGTCCTTATTACACCTGACTCCCAGGTTTTTGACAGAAGCTTTCGGTACAGGTGGAGGGCCGAGTCCCCTCGGCCACCATAAGCCCAAAGGAGCGGGGAGGCTTGATTAAAAAATAAAACCTCTATCTTATCAGAATTAATTTTGAGCGGTTTTCCTTCACCCAACCTGGTATGTTTTGTAAACAGTCTTTGAATGAGTCGAACGCTGCATCAGAGTGATCATTGAAGGAAAACATCAACTGGGTGTCGTCCACATAGGAGATCACCTTGACCCCTCTCCTAGCAATGAGAGCCGCCATGGGAGCCATGTAAATGTTAAAAAGCAACGAGCTTAAGGCTGAGCCCTGGGGCACTCCGCATTTGAGTGGTTTTACTGAGGAGATGAACAGGTGAAGAAGGACTTGGTGTCTTCGGTCAGCGAGATAGGAAGCAACCCACTCCAGTGCAGTCCCCTGCACACCAATCTGCTTTAGTCTGTGCAGCAATATCATGTGTGAAACAGTATCAAATGCTGCGGACAGATTTAAGAGCACCAGCATGGCCGATGAGTTACAAAGGTGTCCTTTCATGCAGGTACAAGTTTTAGTAGTAAATCTGAGAGGAACCAGGGGAGTGGCTGGAAAATGGGAATACTTACTACTAAGGGCCTGATTCCGATGTCGGACGGACCGGAGTCCGTCCGACATTGGTTTGGAACTGGAACCGAACGACCTCCTGTCGTCGGTTCCAGCCCAGGAATTAGGATGCGACCGAGCCCTGTTCAGTCGCATGCCTATTCTTCACAATGGGAGCATGCATTCTGAACAGAGAGCATGCTCTTGTTGAAAAGAGCAGAGGTGCGTTATTCCCTGATCCCCGTAGCAGTCACCTCAAGGTGCCTGCCACCGGGTGCAGGGATCAACAGGGGGGCACCATAGGTGCCCCCTAGGCCGCCATTCGGCAGCCATGCACTCAAGACAGTTTCCCAATGCCTTTCTGTGTCGGAAAGGCCGGCACAGAAAGGCAGTGGGAAGCTGCCATCGTAGTCCCTCAGCCAACAAGAGCCGGCTGAGGGATTACTGAAGGCCTTCCGAATGGTGGACAGGCTCTCCAAGCCATCGTAAGCCATTCGGAACTCCTGGTTGGAATATTTCCGAACCGACTCCATCAAAATGGGTTGGTCGGAAATTGTTCCAAACAGGAGATTACGATGCAGTAAGAATGGCTCCAACTGACGGTCGGAGCCATTTGTTACTGCATCGTAATTGGGCCCTAAATGGGACAGGATTACGGAGGGTAAAGATGGGCTCAGGGAGACATAAGGAGGGATTTATGGAGGGGCATGCAACTACAAACACCCATCCACAAAAGAGTAAGCAAATTATTTTTCACATACTGCACTTCCAAAGTCACTACAATCAAAAAGGATCGAACAGCTGTGAACGTACTCCAGCACCACATATGGACAACCACTCGTACTGCAACACCATCTCAAAGAAAATAATGGAGGTGGGGACTTAAAATAAAAGCGCTCAGGAAACAATTTTAAATTAAGTTAAAGTATTAAATTAGTTAAAATGTTAATTTAATTTAATGTTAACAAAATGTAAAAATATAAAAATTTTCATTAAACATAGTTTAATATCCTTCTTTTAAATGTAAAAAAAAGTAATGTAACATTGGTATTTATTAAAATATAATTAAAATAAAAACACACTCATGTACATGTAGTGAACAAGGCCATTGTATGCAGCAGAAACGCATTGTGAATAAAGACTAGCTGCACCCCTAGAGGCACTGAGTGCACACTCTTTCTTTTTCAATGAAGGGGACATCATATGATTGTTTAAAGTATATATCTCTTTTAACATTCAAATTAATTTATATATTTTTTGAAAAGTCAAATAAATTATTTTAATTTAACATTATTTCTTGTGCATTACATTTTAAGTCCCTCACTTTCTTCTACATGTAACCTTCAATTACTTGTATATTTAATTTTAAGAAGCGAAAATAAATTAATTTATCTTAACATTATATCCTATGGGTGTTATGTTAAGTCAGGGCTACTCAAAGCAAGGCCCAGGGGCCACATGTGGCCCTTCTGACCTTAAATTGCGCCCCCATGTTAAACAGCACTGGGCTGCTGTTCGCTTGGCAGAGCAGAAACATTCAGAAAGCTGTGAAACAAACAGGCATGCTTTATTTACACGTTACAACATTCCTGCTGTCCCCATTCTGAAAACAATCCCATTAGTGAACCAAGAGGCAAGTCATTTTTCAAGTGCACCTTGTGTGTAGTCTTGTTTGTTATATGATTGGACCAACATTATAGTTTATTAGATAAAACACAAGAGACGGTTTTGAACAGCACACATTCTGATATGGTATCTTTTAAGGGGCTCTCATATGTGGCAATGAAGAAATAGGAAGCAAAGTGAAATTAGCCAATTGCCTAGGATCACACAATTTCGTCGAGTGGGGAAGGCAGGACTGATACCAGGTTTTCTGTTGTGAATTAGACACCACATGAGTATCTCTTTCCTTCTCACGTTTTACATTAGAAGTTAATGGTTTGACTTTAATTCGCGGTGCATGAGAATAGAGCATTGGTAGCAGACAGAAGTCACATAAAGGCTCCGTTTGTTGTCCACACCATTCATCTGCTTTGCGCCTTTTTTATGCCCACCTTTCATCACCCCAGCCCTCGTATTGCTGGCAACAGTGCAGCCCCTGGGCATGCCACAGACAGTACTTTCCGTCCCTCTGGGAAATGTTTGCGAATACCCACGGGTTAAGCCCTTGCCTCCATTATTCTTTATAGGCAGATGTTGCAGTACCAGTGGTTGGCCATGTGTGGTGCTGGACGTACTCCAGGTCTGAACTGGAGTACATTTACTACTGTTTTGGGTCCTTTTTTTGGTTGTAGTAACTTTAGAAAGGCAGTTTTTGAATAGGAAAGGGCTTTATCTTTTGTGGGTACATGCATGCCTGACCCTAAATCCCTCCCTAGCTCTCCCTTAACTCCTCCTTACTCCTACCAAAGCCACTCCCATTTCAGCCACTTCCCCCTGTGTGCCCCATATTTACTACTAAAATGTGGGCGGACGTGTGCGGAGGTTTCCACAGTCGGGGCAGAGCACTCTGCACAGAAAAGACAGGAGAAGCAAAGGAAAAGACCTCTACACAGAGGCTAGTGAATACCATTATGGAGTATGTGAGTAGTACTATTGCAGTACTAATACAGTACTAATAAATGTACTACAAAATGCAGTACGTAAATAGACCCCTAAGAATAAATTTGAATGTGTATATTTACTTATGTGTAACTTTGCCTATGTGAATAGGCCACTCAGGTTTGTGAATTGCGTTTTATAGTAAGTAAGTAGTACTACTATAGTACTACTTTACATACTACAAAATGCTGCATGTGTGATCAGGACCCCAGATGTCCAGATATGTGAATAACATTATGTTTTACTTTAGTAGTGCTTCTGTAGTACTACTAAACGTACTACAGAATGCATTTTGTGAAAAGGCCCCATGGTGTTTATCTGTAAACGTGAGTGTTATACACCATAGATGTCTTTTCAATTTTGTGGATAGGCTTGCAATCAGAAAACAATTACTATCCAGAGCCTTGTTTTGAACATTTTCTAAAGGGCCTTTATTATAATGTTTATCTATACATCCATGCTCATTTGCAATATATTCCAAAAAGATTTCCATTCATGTGGCTCGCAGTTTCAGGTTGTGATGGCCACTTACCCAGATTGTCGTTTGATTGCGTTTGGCAGTCACCTTTCTGCTTAATTCACCTCTATAAAGCGGATAGAATCTCACCAACCATTGCCCATCTGAAACACATTACATCCACAACTAATACCTTCAATAGCTAAGTAGCCAATGTTGAACCATGCTGCTGGTTAATAAACCATAGCTTAGTTGTGGTACTCAGCAGCTCCAAGTATACTCTGATGAATCGTTCAAAGTCTATTTAAATATTTGCTTCCATAGTTTGTGTAATGAATGAGTTTACGTCCAGTAGCGTAACCCTCGAAGAGTAGTTCGAAAGCTCACATGATACATTTGTTTGTTTAATTTAATACGTGTTGCTAATTGCATTTGCAAAGTAACACCTGCAAATTTATGTAGCAAAGAGTTTTATAGGGCACCTTCTCTACCTCAGAGGGTGTTCTCTGTACAGTGCCAAAGAGAAGAGAATAGAATATGCAATGTTAAATAAAATGCTTATTCAGCCATAAAACAACATACTTTTTGGCAAGAAAAAACACATGAATGATCAGTAGAGTAAACGGAGTTCAGAGTTGCCCATGTTTTCATTCTCACTCTACTTTCTCCAACGTATCCAGAGTAAATGTTATTATTTGCTTCGAGTCTTCACACGTCGGCCATCTTGTCTTGTTTTTAATTCCTCTGTTTTCGCCATTTCTCCCTTCTTGTACCAGTACGTCTCTCTGTCCCATATTCCCATTGTCACCCTCTCTGTCAGTCTGCTTCTGCATTATACCTTGACATGAGGACAGATAGCAGTGAAATGGAGACACTATTTATCACAAGAATTACTTGCCAGAAAATGTTTTTTGTTTGGTATATAAAAAATATCACTGATGCTCCTGGGTGTACGTGTTTCTGATAAATTGTTTCAGTATTTTCACATCGTATCATTTGTTGCCTAGAATAGTGCAATAGAGCATGCTCATATATTGAAGAAAGCACAATAATAGCTGGATGGACATTTCCAAGACATAAAGGAAATAATGCTCTTTAAAAAAAAGATAGGAAAATAATTTTGGGAAAAAGAGCATGAGGTTCCGCCATGATAGTAACGTTGTATTTGGAAACTGAGGATGTCAGCCTTCATATGCAAAGGCGTAGTTAATGTGTATATCACAACAACTGTTAGCAAAATCTGTATCCGCCACCCTGCCACAAAGCAATTTCCTGAAAACAAACTGAAAAAACATAAAGGTTAAAGTGATGTTGTAGTTAGGTGATTATGTCAGTGAATTCACCACTTATAGTTAGCAGCGCTAACTATAACTTGAAGGCTGATAGCCTGAAACCGGTCCTAGGATGCTTGATTCCGGTCCAGGGAAGACATGGCTTGGCAGTTCGGTCTGGACTGTTCCCATGAGGCACAGGGTCAAGACTGATTTGCATATGGCCATGTCTGAACTGGGGTGGCGTGGTGAAGCAAAATAACGATGGATTAAACCCAGATCTGTGACTGGGGGTGAATGTTTGCCAATGTGCAGCATTCCGTCCATCATCTTGTGTGTTTTGCATTTCGCCCTAAGTGGGAAGGGTATGCCCAGACGTGGGTCCCGTGCTCACTACGCCACTGGAGTCAAGCTATCCTGGCTGATGAAGGCTGATAGCCTGAAACCGGTCCTAGGATGCTTGATTCCGGTCCAGGGAAGACATGGCTTGGCAGTTCGTCTGGACTGTTCCCATGAGGCACAGGGTCAAGACTGATTTGCATATGGCCATGTCTGAACTGGGGTGGCGTGGTGAAGCAAAATAACGATGGATTAAACCCAGATCTGTGACTGGGGGTGAATGTTTGCCAATGTGCAGCATTCCATCCATCATCTTGTGTGTTTTGCATTTCGCCCTAAGTGGGAAGGGTATGCCCAGACGTGGGTCCCGTGCTCACTACGCCACTGGAGTCAAGCTATCCTGGCTGATGAAGGCTGATAGCCTGAAACCGGTCCTAGGATGCTTGATTCCGGTCCAGGGAAGACATGGCTTGGCAGTTCGGTCTGGACTGTTCCCATGAGGCACAGGGTCAAGACTGATTTGCATATGGCCATGTCTGAACTGGGGTGGCGTGGTGAAGCAAAATAACGATGGATTAAACCCAGATCTGTGACTGGGGGTGAATGTTTGCCAATGTGCAGCATTCCGTCCATCATCTTGTGTGTTTTGCATATATTGAAGAAAGCACAATAATAGCTGGATGGACATTTCCAAGACATAAAGGAAATAATGCTCTTTAAAAAAAAGATAGGAAAATAATTTTGGGAAAAAGAGCATGAGGTTCCGCCATGATAGTAATGTTGTATTTGGAAACTGAGGATGTCAGCCTTCATATGCAAAGGCGTAGTTAATGTGTATATCACAACAACTGTTAGCAAAATCTGTATCCGCCACCCTGCCACAAAGCAATTTCCAGAACACAAACTGAAAAAACAGAAAGGTTAAAGTGATGTTGTAGTTAGGTGATTATGTCAGTGAATTCACCACTTATAGTTAGCAGCGCTAACTATAACTTGTGCCCCCAGCATGCACTGCTTATGACTCACATATTTCATCGCTCATGACATGTTCCATGACATCATTTATGTCATCACTGATAACACCTCAAATGATATTCTTGATACATTACTGATGACATCATCCAAAGAGTGTGCAAGTTTTTTTTACAGTTTACATAGTGGCAGGTAACTACCATATTAGTTTTCTACCTTATTTTGTACAGCCTGTGTCCAGTTAATGGGAGTTAAGTGTTTGCGAAACGCATGCACTCCTAATGCATCTTAGGTGTGTAGAGGTATTGAACACATTTTGAATCTTTGTATTGAAGACTAACTCTGTATGCAGATGACAGCTGACAACTTGTGTTCAGCATGTTCCACTCAAGTTTTTGGTTCTGCAGAAACAGTTTCTAACAGTGCAAAGAGTGTACGTAAAACATATTAAGTATTGTAACCAACCTTGAGACGTTAGACAGAATCATCACAGCATGACAATTTCCACATAACATAGAAGACTGTGTACACCATGCACTAACCTATGTACAAATGCTTGTTTTCCTTCAGAAGATGGGTTATCTGTAACGTTGTCACCACAGTATGAAGGCTTCAGGTAGTATGATCATTAGAACCTGCAGAGCTTGGATATTTTAAGTGAATAGTAGCTTTTTAGACAAGTTTTGCATAGAGTGTACGCTGTTCTTTTTAATATGGTACTGAGTAAATTCCCTCCATAGAGTAAACAGTGTCAACAGTGCCCACTTTTCTACTCATATCCACTTCGGTTCTCAGTGTAGGTTCAGTGACTGTCAGGAGTTTCATACTGGTAAAGACTGTCCATAGTAGGGCATCAATTATGTAACTGGGCTTGAATATCGGGAGTAACTTGGTTTTCCCTAAACAGTTGTATACAGATTGAGCACCTTGTGCAGGATAGGTTACCCTTTCATCTGTGGTCCATAGTCAACATGAACTCCAATTCCCATGAACTGTATGGTATAGGGTCAATGTTACACATAACACAAGCTTGCTTTACCTATGGGGGTGTATGTATGATAGCAGTAATGATGCTTCATAGCATTCTGAGCTATTTTGCAATCACTTTCATAGCTCTAATGCTATTCCTGTTTATAGACCAATGTGTATAAAAGACGCTTGGATGATGTCATAGGTGATGTCATTTAAGATGTCACCAGTGCCATCATAAACTCCAACATAACAGAGGCTGCTTGGGCAGAATACCTCTTCAGCCATTTCAACAACAATTTGCAAAAGGGGAACGAGGTTGACAAAGAATCCTGGATCAAAATGGAAGACAGAGGCACTGCTGACAGGAGTGACACGACGCAAAACCCTAGACAAGCGACGCACAATGACTCCCCCAGGAGTAGACAAAAACACTTGGGAACAGATTCGGTAGCAGGCCCTGACTTATCATCACTCAACAATGAAGATTGCTATGAAACAACCGCAAAGCAGATCAAGAGACGAATAGCTAGGGGTCGACTCGCAGGAGCACCAGGCCCTAACGGAATTCCTCCAATGCTTTACAAGCACGATGTGGAATACTGGAGTAAGGCATTAGTACCAGTTTTAAAGGATATATAACGTGCTCACAATCCCGGAGTCCTGGAAAGGATCGATAATTAGCCCCATCTTCAAACAGGGCGACAGGAAAGCCCCAAACAATTATCGATTAATTGCCCTAATCGATATTGAGGCAAAGTACTACGCTGGAACAATATTGGAAGAATTAACATCTTGGGCATCAGAAAACTCCATCATCCCAATAAATCAAACTGGGTTTTGCCGTGGACAAGGAACAACTACTAACATCATGGCGCTAGCTCTGCTGATGGATGCGGCTAAAGCGGCAAAATATCCTTTATTTCTATGCTTCTCAGACTAAACCGCAGCCTTCGACGACGTAGATCGCGCCAAACTATGGCAAAAACTGGATAGCTGGGGGCTACTGAAACCCCTTTTAGACCAGCTGATACTGCTGCATGCTGATACCTGGATCAGGATCAAATTAGGAGCAGGGACGCACCTCTCAAGGTGAATCTCCACCTCCAAAGGGCTAAAGCAAGGGTGCGTCTTAGCGCCTCTACTTTTTAATCTCTTCCTAGCCGACCTTCCAGTGGACTTGAACAAGAGTACCTCACATGCCCGAAACTGGGTAAAACCTTGTTGCCTAATTTGTTATACGCAGACGACTTAGTACTGATACGTCGGACCCCCATCGACCTACAACACCTCTTGGACACCACCAACAGCTTCTCCCAACATAATGCCCTAAAAAAAAACCTTAAGAAAACAAAAATAATGGCAGTAAGCTATCACAAGAAGGAAAAAAATCAACTGGTACCTAAACGGGCAATGTCTGGAACAGACAACCAGCTATAAATACCTAGGAATTCTGCTGGACCACAAAGGATCATTCAAAACCCAGCTGGAGTCCCTACGTAGGAAGGGCACCATGATCCATCTAGCAATGAAGCCACTGAAAAAAATGCTGCCGGATCTAACTTTCCTAAAGCTGCGACTAGGCATCTTACCGATCCTACCACACCTCCCGCCATGGGAGAGGAGATCAGGACCGCGGTCCTGCCATCTATGTGAAAGAGGAAATGAGGACCTTGTGCACGTCATCTGCCCTAACCTAAAAGACATAAGAAGCACCTTACTTTGACCAATATTCAAGCAGAACGGCCCCAGGACTTGCAGGCAGGCAGTAAAACAGTGCTTTAATCCGACTGAGACATATACTGCCGGCTCACAAAATTCTTCGATAAAGTAACCGTGAGACTCAAACATGCATTGCAAGTGGACATTGGTTAAACAAAGATAGCTGGGCTGGTCTGTTACTGTTGCTTGTCCTGGCAAGCTTTTGGTATTGCACCTTATGGACACATAGATACAACGGATTTGACGAAGACTATAAACGCAAAATGTAAATTTTAACAGGATTTATAATGATGGCTGCTTAACTTGGCATAGCGCCTGTTATTCCAGCTCTCCTTGACGCACAATGCACTTTAGAATTGTCGAAGAGCGCAATGCCAAAATGTGAGTTTTAATATAATGCACTTTGATGTTTTTTAACACTGTTTTTATCCATCGCATTACCCACATGGAACTTTTATTATCATGTGTATGCAACGTTTTTTATTAATCATGCATAATAAACTTACTACTACTACATTGGTGCCATGTTTTTTACCAGCATGGTCAATTTTTGGAAAAACTATACTCATATTACAACACCCATACCAATGTGTTGGCAACCTGTGGTAGGCATTTTTACCACACACATAATAAACCCCAGGGAATACAGGATCAGTACCACCTCCTATTTCCCAACCCCTGTTATAAGAAAAGTATGTTCACATTCACTGGAACCAACGAAATGATTATTATAATCAGTCTTCTGCCTTAGTGAGCAAAGCTTCCCTCTATGAGGCCAATCCAGAGTCATTGCAGCATAAGTCTCACCCTGTTTGTAAATACCTTCTTTATGCGCCCATGGCGGTTCTCTACTTTTTCTGCTCTGCAGCTCTTTGTTTAAAACTTCTATCTTCTACTGTATTAATGAATTCAATCTGTACACTATGTAACTTACAAGTTAGATTATTTCGATGTGCATATATTGTGTCTATTGTTTTAGTAGAATGAAAAAAGTCACCCATGTACTCTGCATTCCTAGCACTATACACTCATTCATTCATATTCTTTCTAATAGGAACTTCTGGAAAAACTAAGTCAAAATTGGAATAAAGATGCTGAAACATCTCCTTACCATAAAACAAACTGGTTAATACACTACACGAAATATCGTATGTTAAAGGTAGGTGATGGTAAGTCTCCCCTTCAGACACAGACGTAGGTAACTGCATGAACAAATAACAATCTCTTGCATCCATAGTATCCACATATTCGTACCAGAGTTTAGTAAAAACATTTAATGAGAAATCATTAATTGATTTATCCACATGTAAAACACTACCAGTTAAATCTTTAATATTAGTCTCTGGATCTTCTTTCAGATCTCTTTTAGCATTAATTGTTACATGCTCATTATTATTAGTAGTATTTACTGCATTAATAAACATATAATATGGTACAACAAATGTTAATACCAACCACAGGAACATTGTTAACGTAACACATGCAAGACAAACATTAAGATATCTTTGCCTACCCATGCCCTGATTCTGTTTACCAGTCTCATATTTACTTCTATCAATACTAAAAATCAAAAAATGTATCCCCCAAAAATATTTAAACATTTTATCAAAATTACTAAGCTAAATTTTGCTAGACTAGCTTTAGGTTGTGCACCCACACCTTTTAGAGCCTTCAGCTCTCCTTCAGCTCTTCTTCTTCAACTTTCGGCTTTTGCTTCAGAACTTCTTCAAAATTCATTTATTTCATAAATCTCCTCTCTCTTTTTCTGCACCCTTTTTAAAAGAAAAACAGTTCATCTAGGGTGGCTTGTATGAGCAACTGCCTTGTGAACAAAATTCAAGAAATTCTTTTTCCCATTCATTCGTTGAAGTAGTCACCACGTATGTCCATTCAGGTACTCTATATTTCTTATTTTGTACTTTGATTCTCTTTGTTCTTCGCACTTGCTCTTTTTCTTCTGCTTCACTTTGTTCAGATTGGCTAAATATTTCAATTACTGTTTCTGGAACCCTTGTATTCATGGAGTATTATATTCTTTTCACTCCCTTTGGCTACTTGTCTCCCTTTTTGTTCTTTTTCCATTCTCATTGTCAGTATCACTTTCAATTGATTCAGTCCTTTCTCTTGATGAATCTCTTTTTCTCTTATCTTTATTACTGTTCACAGAGATTATTTCATTTTCCGCAGTAACAATCACAGCATCATTTTCTTTAGTCCCAGTATCTTGTGCCCACTCTACTCGACATTCATCTCGCCTCGGAACGCTGTTTTGTTCTCGTTGTTCTTCTTCAGCAAGCTCTTCACTTTCAAGTGGACTTGGGACTCTTCTGGTGTGGCTTGCATGTATCCAATTTGGCAAGCTTCCACACTTAACAGCTGTCGTTGTCACCAGTATCACTTGATAGGGACCATGCCATCATGGTTCTAGGCAAGACTTCCTTATGTGCTTCTTCACAAGCACCCAGTTCCCAGGACACAGACCATGTCCTTGTTCTTGCTGTGTTGTTGTTGCAACTTCTCCAACCTGGTGAGACACAGAACGTACTACATCAGCCAATCCTCTGCAATAATCAAGTACCAAATCATCAGTAATGTTCATTAGTTGGTTTTCTTGGTCTGTCGGCTGTCTCATAGCCCTGCCCATCACAATTTCATGTGGGGACAGTCCTGTTCTTTTGTCAGGGATACTTCTTAGACTCATCAACACCAATAGCAATGCATCAGGCCATTTCAGTGTCGTGGATGCACAAACCTTAGCCAATCTAGATTTTATTTTGCCATTCATCTGCTCAACGACACCTGAAGCCTCAGGTCTGTAGGCACAGTGCAACTTCTGCTCAATTTGTAATGCAGCACAAATCATCCGAATTATATCATTATTAAAATGAGTTCCTCTATCTGATTCCAAAGAGACTGGAAAACGGAATCTAGGATTTATCTCTCTGAGAAGCAATTTAGTAAGTGTTAGGCTGTCATTCCATCTCGTTGGGTATGCTTCAACCCAACAAGAAAACAGACAAACAATCACAAGAACATATTTTATTCCCTGGCAATGAGGCATCTCAATAAAATCAATTTGCATCCGTGTAAATGGACCGGCAGTCTTTCCAATTCGTCCCATGCTAACCAATGTTTTTCTCACTGCATTATGTTGCTGACATACTGCACATCTTTGACAGAGACTTTCTGCAATAACCCTGAATTTGGGGTTAAACCATGTTTGTCGAAACAATCTAATCATTGCATCTCTACCTATGTGTGTTGGACCATGGTAGACTCTTGCCATCTGTGATAACAGACTATTTGGCATTACTGGTCTTCCATCTGTATAGATCCACACTTCATCATCTGATCTGCGTGTACATCCTTATTTGATCCACCCATTTTTCTCTGAATCACTTGCTTCTTCCTGTAATTCTCTCATCCCATGTTTCAACAGATGAGAACATCAACCTGCATTCTGTTTGGCCAATTTGATCAATTTGTTGGTCCATGTTAATTGCATATGTATTTAAAGCACAAAATCGTGCAATCTCATCAGCATATCTATTGCTTAGTGTAATATATTCACAACCAGAGCGATGTGCTGAACATTTCACCACCCCAATTTGTGCCGGCAATTGTAGTGCCATCAGTAGATCTTTTACACACTCTCCGTTTCTAATTGGTGAACCCGAAGAGGTCAAATATCCAAGTTGGGACCACAACTGCCCAAAATCATGGACCACCCCGAAGCCATACTGGCCATCAGTATATATTGTCACTCACAATTGTCTCACTAAATAACATGCTCTAGTAAGAGCCACCAATTCAGCCGCTTGGGGAAAACTCACTCCTTTCAACCATGATGCTTCAACCACATTTGCCACTGTGCAGATTGCATATACAGCTCGTAAGCTTCCTTCTGAATCTCTCAAACTTGACCCATCTACAAACAAGACAATATCAGATTCAGTCAGTGGAGTATCTTTGATATTAGGCCTTGGTTTGGTACACAACTCAGGCATATCCAGACAATCATGATCAACTTCATCCATGACCACTTCACAGCCTGGTGTTGGTAATAATGTAGCTGGATTCAAAGTCGTACATCTTGCTATGTTACATTAACAGCTCCCAATATCACTTGTTCATATTTTGTTAACCGACAGCTTGTAAGATGCAGTGTGCGAGCTTGAGCAAACAAAATCTCAACTGAATGTGGCACATACACTCTTAAAGCATGTCCCATTACAATCGACTCACTCTGCTCAAGACTCACGCAAGTAGCAGCAACTGCTTTTAGACATCCTGGTAATGCTGCAGCCACTGGATCCAATGTGGCAGAAAAATATGCCACTGGCCTTCGTGCTGTTCTGTGAGTTTGAGTTAGAACTGACAGTGCGCAACCATCACATTCATTGCAGAACAATTCAAACTCATTGGCAAAATCTGGCATTCCTAATGCTGGTGCTCGACATAGACTGTCTCGCAACTCCAGAAATGCTTTCATGCCTTCCACATCAAGATGTATTGGTTCTGCTACATGGTTGTGTGTCAATCTCTGTAATGGGTAGGCAATCAGTGAAAAATTCATAATCCTCTGCCTGCAATACCCAACCATTCCCAAAAACATCCAAACTTCTTCATGTGTTTTTGGCGGATTCATTTGCATAATAGCATTAATCCGATCTTGAGAGACTTTCTGATTTCCCTTTTCAATGACATGACCTAGATGAAGTACTCCTTTCTTACAGAATTGTAATTTCGCTGGTGACACTTTATGCCCACCTACTGCCAAATGATTCAGTAAAGCAATTGTATCTGTCACACAGTCTTCTCTTGTTTTCGATGTCACCAAAAGGTCATCGATATATTGGACGAGAACTGAGTCTTTAGGCATTACCAATGACTCCAGACATTTCTTCAATATCTGGTTGAATATTGAAGGGCTTTCTGTGTACCCTTGTGGGACTCGGCACCATGCCAAAACACGGTTTCCGAACCGGAATGCAAACAAATATTGGCAATCCGGATGTAAGGGTATCGAGAAAAATGCTTGACACAGATCGATTACTGTAAACCACTTTGCATCACATGGGATTAGATATAGGATCACAGCTGGGTTTGGTACAATTGGACAACAAGGTATAACAATTTGGTTCATCTTCCTCAGGTCCTGTACAATCCTGTATTTCCCATTCGGTTTGCGAATTCCCATTATAGGTGAATTGCATGGACTTCCAAGGACTTCTTTTAGTATTCCTTGTTCAATCAACATATCAATCACAGGTGTAACTCCTGCAATCGTCTCAGGGCTCATTTATACTGTCGTATTCTTGGAAATTCTGCATCAGGCTTTACTGTTATTTGAAACAGTGCAACTCCTTTCATTAATCCGATATCTTTTCCTGTAAAATCCCACACATCAGTCAACACTGTCTCTCTCAACTAATCAGGCAAATCATTCGCTGTAAGCAATGGATATAACTCATTCACTTCTGTTCCCTGCCTTGACATTTTGCTATTCCATCTCGGGTACAATAGATGGAACAGTTCATCTTACACAACAAGTCCCTTCCAGGCAAATCAACTGGACTTGTGTCACACACAACAAATTTGTGTAAATCTTGAAAATTGCCAATTTGAACTTTCATCGGTCTTGTTATTGGCGTTTTAATCAGATGGTTTGAGACTTCGACAACTTGGATACTTTCTCCCGAGAGGGGTAGGTTTGGAATTTCCACAGTTCTCACAGTGGAACGAGTAGCACCAGTATCTACGAGGAATGTAATGGCATTACTATCAACCTCGCCATCCACATAGGGACCTGACTGATCTACCTCTAGAGATGCGCCAAGAACACACTCTTCCTCCCCCCTCAGGCACCGTCATTGTGATGTATCTGAATCATTCTCTTCCATCTGCATTAAGTATTGTGAAGCCACCTGCATATTTGACTTCATTTGACCATTGTTATGTGAACCCACATTCACATTGTATCGTTGCACTTGACCATTCACATCTTGATTTGGCATAGGAGCTTGTGGTATTTGTAAACCCTGTCCTCTATTTGTTACTTGCATTTGTGGACTTTGATTATGCATCTGATTCATCTGTGCTCTATTCATCTGAGTCTGATTCGTCTGCACTTGGTAATCCTGATTGTGCACCTGATAACTTTTATTCTGTATTTGCATTTGGTCACCATTTCCTCCCTGTCCTAAATTATTTAATAGGCGCTAACACTCGTGTCGCCAATGTCCAAATGTTCCGCAATTATAACAAGGAAACTTCTTTTTCAATTCCTCTTTATCTCTGAAATTGCCTCTACCTCTCCCTTGACCGATCGGGATCATTTGCGTCACAGTATTGCCATTTGAAACTACACCTTTCATTCCGGTAGTAGTCTGACCAATATTCTGAAAATCATCTGGTGAATCAACACTCAAGTATCCCCCTTTCTTTGCTGCTTTCATCTGAGCCAACATTAATTTCTCTTTCAGTTTCTTGTGTCTTATTTCTATGTCATCTCCACAATACTTCACATAACAAAGTATTTCGTCAACTGATTTACTCTGCCAACAAATCAAATGCTGCTGAATCATAGCACTTATCTCTGGTCTCAATTCATACACAAACCTATACACAAAGTGTCACATATCTTTCATACATTCAGATTCTCTAAATCCTTGTCTGTGAAATCCAACCTATAAGTCTTTTGTAAAGCTTTAGACTTCTCAATGTTAACTCCATACATCTGTGCAACTTCAGCAAACGTCTCATGCAAGCTTCTCGCTTTTCTCAAAATATTTTTACACAAGAATAACAACTCATCTTCTTGATATTTACTCAATCGTTCTGGACTAATTGTACCTGCAATAATTTCCTCCAAATCTCCTTTCAATTTATTCACATCTATGTATGTATTATCATTTTGACCATTACAACCAGGAGCTATTTCTCTAATCCAATAATCCAATTCTTCTGGTGATGGCCCTAAAGATCTTTGTGCATTTTCATTCGTATCACTCTTTGACCTATTAGTTGTCTGAGTATTCATTCTCCTTTCTACTTGCATCAATCTCTCAGGGTCAAGATATATAACTCGTTTTGGTGTCTCATTCTTCTCTGAAACATCAATCAATTGTTCCACTTGTTCTGTGCCTACACCCACATTTGTACTACTATTTTCATTCGTTCTTACTATCTCTATATTGTCTATGTGATAATATTAATTACCTTTTCCTGGAACTGTTAAAGCATGTACTCGAGTAAGTCCTTGCTCACTATACATTGGAACTATGGGACCAATTGTCACTGGTACTGACAAAACGTCGGGATTCGTTATCGGTTTCATTCTTTTTTTATAATTCTTTTTATTAACAGTAGGAATCAACATATCGGTTTCATTCTTACTACTTTTTTTTTTGCAGAGTTTTATATAGCGCGAACTTGACCCGAATCGGGTATCAGAGCGCTTTACATAGCACCAGTTACGTTAGGACACACATTCATTTTTTTGTTAGGCATGGGGAGATTAAGTGATTTGCCCAGAATCACAGGATGTTCAGCGTCATGGCTGAGACTCGAACCCAGTTCCCCAGATTCGAGGTCGGACGCCTTAGCCGTTAGTCCAACTCCTCTCCCCACTCCTTCTCTATTTACATTTTGAATCTGACTCACAATTTCAGGCGATCTATTTATATGCCCTTCCAGCTGAATTAAAGGAGCACTTGGTGAAATGCTTGAAGCATTTGCACTCGTATTTGTATTTATCTGTTCATCTTGATATGGTGGAGGTCTGTTCATTAATAATTCATTCAGGAAATCCTCATCAATCTCATCTGTATCAATTAAGTCTGTATTTTTCTCTTGTGGGTCTGTATTATTCTTTTTCTCTTTTTAGCTCTGTAAAGTTCGTATTAGTAAAAAAATCTACAAACTCCCTTCCGTGTTATGTTTCTCTGCTTCCAATCAAAGTTATTTTACACTGTCCAATCTCAGCGTGACTCACACCAACTATCCTATAGCAGCGCGCCACTTTTAGTGACGTATACTCAGCACTGACCAATACCAGAGCGGCTTTTTGTTACGTCAGTATCACCCCTTCTACTGACCCTCCCCTTACAAAATCAGCGTGAATGTCTTTGAAGTCTTTAACGAACAATTACAAACTACATAAACACAGCTTGTCTGCTCCACTAAAAGAAATACGATGGTATTTTCATGTACTCTAAGAAATCTTTTCACTCCAGCATAACCTCGACCAGCGCGATTATGCTCTCTCACAAGCGGAAAATTCTCGGGACTTCCCCAGTTGCGCTTTCTGAAGTGACCCAAATAAACCTCCACTACTTCATTTAACAAAGTTCCCTGTGCAGTAACTTTCAGTTTGACGACCGCCTAGTACCACATCAACAGCAGACAACGCACATAAAGCTTAGTGTATGCCACACTAAGACAGCCTGTAGGTTTATCCCGGGATCTCAGGCCAACGACGGACCCGTCAATTCCATTGAGATTCAACAAACCTCAACGTACATAAAGGTACGAACTCACATATATCATAGACTGTTTAAATCTGTCCTGTATCTAAACTCCGTCTCTTCATTATCTAGTATTTTAGTCTAAACTAACCATCCGATGCAACTACCAAAAAACACATCCAGCGGAAGAGTTGGGGGATTTTTGTTCGTTATCTATCCACACCACTCGTTGTTGTTTCAAAGCAGTAGAGCGGCAGCAGGCAGCAGGACCGGCAGAGCAGTAGAGTGGCAGCAGGACCGGCGTTTCCAGTTCCCGGTGTTCGTCGGATCGGATCGGTTTATCAGTCCGCCGGGTCTGTTGAAAACTGAGGACCCGGCGAAACCCACTGAAAACCGCCGAAACCCGCCGATATCCTAGAGGGGGTGAGCCGCGGGCCGCAGGGGGGAGCCGAGCTGAGCGGAGCCCATGCATGCGTGCGGAGACCAGCAGAAACCAGCTGAGAGTGCAGAGGCCGGCTACAGGTGAGAGCTGCAATGGGGAGCTGCATCAAAAGTAGCTGCTCTGTGCTCTGTGCTCTGTGCTCGGTGCTCTGTGCTCTGTGCGAAAAGCGAGGAGAGAGACTCCCGGGGGGTGGGGGGGGCAGGCCGCACCTGCGGGGGAAATCTGCAGCCTAGGATCCTAGGAGTCAGGCTTTCTTCTTTCGTTTCAGCTCTCAGCCTTGAAAACAGCCTTAAAAACAGCTCCCTGAACACGGGTCCCACGGCTTCAAAGGCGGGCCGTGGGGGGCGATAAAAAAAAAACTAGAGATCAGTGCCTAGAGGCTGCCCTCTCTCCACCTTAAATTTATTATCTATCGACCAATATCCTCCATTGCCATTACAAAGGTAGGACCTAGCGCCATAGTAGCAGCATCAACCCTCCAGCTAGCAGCGCCAGCGAACACTCCGTTGGGAGTGCCAACCATACAACCATACAAATCTGCTAGAGCACCGACCTGGGGGGCCATTCTAACAGGCTCTTCGTTATAAAACAGCATAAACAGTACAAACAAACAACAGTACAAACAAACAAACCAACAATCAATCAATAAAAACAATAATCAACAATCAATAATCAATATAACAAATACAACAGGCACATCAAAAATCTACAAAATAAAATCTGATTCGAACTCAAAATACATCTACCATATTTTTCACGATAAAACAGACGAAAGACAAAAGACAAACATGAGATCTGGAAAAGAAAGGCGGTCTGTTACAAAAGTCATTAACAACAGGAAAAGGAAAAGCGCGATTTTAAAAGAACCAACCAGAACTCAGGTTACAACATCAATAATGCCGGGCTCAGAAGCAACAAAAATCCACAAGGCCTCTGACACACTGGTGGATATAGAGGACGTAACGAGTACGACAGCAAATCAGAAAAAAAATTATCTTCAGCCCAAAATATACTCAAAACCTCAGTATCAGTAAGCAGCTGGGCCTCCCTTACCCATTGCACCCAGAAATGGAAAAGGAAATGGAAACGGAAACACTATCAAGGAAGGGCACTACATCAGAAGGTAGGGGTGAGGTACCACCTAGCACAAAAACCAACTATGAAAAAAAAGATATAACAGATATAACAGATCAAGAGTGGGCACAAGTGACAGAATGGGATGCCCCGCAAAATGATAAAAACTGTAATAAACTTACCGGGAAACGGAACAATGAAAGAACTAAGCCCATAGGAATTTTGTCTACCTCCTTCTCCCCTGAGGCTAAAAGAACACCACCAATAATTCCATTGGAGCCAGACATTAAAATTCGGTCCCGCCAGTGCACAACAACTTACACAATCGCTGCACCTGCAAGATCTGTAGATTCACAAGCCCACTCAGTCGCTCCCGAGATAATTTCAACTAGAATGACCATCTCAGATAACTCTCCAACCAAAACAGTAGAAGTTAAGAACCCGCAACTAAGTCCGGATGCCAACGCCCTTGATTATACAAATGAAAGAACCAATATGACTCCACAGGACAACGGGGTCCAGGGAAAGGCATCAGGAACTAACAACACAGATATTAATACTGACAATAATACCAATATCAAGTTCAAGTCGTTAACTCCAGCATTTATTGGACTACAATCAGAACCAGTATTCATAACATCAGGCAGTAGTATAGGGAAGGCTGGGGGGGAACAAGAAGAGACACTAGCTCGCGCAGTCAGTAACGCGTCCTCTCTTACGAACGAAGAATGGGAAAATCTGGTCATCACATACTCCTCCGAGGTTAAAGGCGACACAGTCGCCCAAGAATCAGGAAGAGCAACAAAGGAGCCGACAGAGGATATGCCAAATGGAGAGAATAAAATATGGGCATCTCTCCTAAACACAATGCAACTTACAACAAAAGCCATGGAATACCACTCGGACAAGATGGATATACAGCTAACCCTCTTTAACTGTTTAGCCCTGCATGTTACAAGCATCGACAGTAAGTTGTTGGAACTGAACAACTTCATCAAAAGAGCTCAAACCGAAACAACAATAATTCCTCCGAGCTGTACTTGCCATTCAATCATCGATAAACTTGCAACATTACCTGCAGTGATGGGTGACCTTTTAACGGACCTAAAAAATACTAACACAACCAGCACAACGAACACAGGCAAATCAAAATCCAACAATAACAAACAAAAAGGAGACTTCACAAATGATAAGGCAACGCTTGCCCAGGATAATAAAGAGCACCCCAAAATCGACAAGAACAAGAATGCTCCGGTCTCTTCCTCAGCTGTGGCCAGAATCGAACTACGGCCAGGTGAAGAAGCGGTCACTGACCTGGAACAACAAGAGGTACCAGGAATCCATGATAGGGACAACAAGAGCATACATCTGGGCTTTGTCTCTACAAGCAACTTGGATGATCCAGAACAACCAAGGGCTGAGCCGAGATCCAGCAACTGCAACAAGCAGACAAGCCAATCAGATGAAGGGGAAGTCTCACCGAACAAATGGCAATCATCCAAACAACGCCAGAAACAAAGGAGGAAAGGGAGGAATAGAAATCCAACTATCAAATCCTTCTTTCAAGTACCAAGAAAAACTTTGAGTGGACACCAGCCAGATCAAAGAGCAAGCAGGGAGCCATCAATCCCACAGTCTGAGGTGAGCGCCCCGTTGTTTCTTGCTCAACAGTGTCAGAAGATGCAGGAAATGCACACTTAACCCCTTCGCTGCTAGGCCTTTTCCCCTCCTGTGCTAAGCCTTTTTTTGGCTATTTGGGGTAGTGCGCGCTTAGGCCCCTGTAACTTTTTGACCACATAAGGTATCCATGCCAAATTTGCGTCCTTTTTTTCTAACATCATGGGGATTGTAAAGGTATCCAGGGTTTGTGGATTCCCCTGGAGGGGACCCAGAAATTAGTCAAAATACAGCTAAATTTTGTTTTGTTTTGGAAAAATGCGAAAAAAGGGCTACAGATGAAAGCGTCTTGATTTTTCCCTGCAAATGGCATCAAAAAGGGGTTGTGGGGATGAAATCACCATCTTCCCAGCTTTCAGGGACAAGCAGACTTTTGTCAGAAAACCAACTTTTTTACACAGTTTTGGCATTTTTCTGGGACATAGCCTATTTTTGCTATTTTTTGTGCTTTCAACCTCCTTCCAGTTAATGGTAGAAATGGGTATGAAACCAATAATGTATCCTGGAAAGCCATACCTTTCTGAAAAGTAGACAAAATTCTGAATTCAGCAAGGGGTCATTTGTGTAGATCCTTAAAGTTTTCCTTATAGAAACTAACAGTTAAATAAAGGAAAAATTGAAAATTAGTTTAAAAAAACAGCCATTTGTGTCAACGTTTTCACCTGTAACTTCTTCTAATTATGACAGCTATTTGAAGGCAATATACCGTTATATCCGCTGGACCTTTCTGGTTGTGGGGATATATAGGACTTGTAGGTTCACCAAGAACCCGACGAACCCAGAGCCAATAATTGAGCAACATCTTGCAATGATTTTTTTTTAAGTACTGGGTATATAGCAATTATTTTGGGAAAATGTATACATGGAAAAATTGTTATGAAAGACACCTATGTATTTCTGAAATGGGAACAAAATGTAGATTTTAGAAACAGTAGATATTTGCACATTTCCGAAATTGGGAGTACCCATAATAGCATGAGAATTATAGGTCATTTTTCAAAATGACTTATTTTTTACACATTGTCTTTCATTTGGAAGGCAGAAATGCATCGAAAGTCAATAGGTAATAACAGTTGCTCTACAATTCTGTGTTACACTAAGTCTCCCGATAAAAATGGTACCTCACTTGTGTGGGTAGCCCTTGTGCCCACAACAGGAAATGGCTCAAAATGCAACGTGGACGTACCACATTTTCACAATGAAAAATTACCCTTTTTTTGCAAAGTGCCTAGGTGTAGTTTTTTAACCCTAGCTCTGCCGGCACCTAGGGAAACCTAGCAAACCTATACATTTTTGAAAACTAGACACCCAGGGGAATCCAGGATGGGGTGACTTGACTGCCTCCCACCAGGTTCTGTTACCCAGAATCCCTTGCAAACATAAAAAATTGTCAAAAAAACACATTTTCCCCACATTTCTGTGGTGGAAAGTTCTGGAATCTGCGTGGATCCACAAATTTCCACCCACCCCGAGTTCCCCAAAGTCTTACGAGAAAAATGGTACCTCACTTGTGTGGGTCGGCCTAGTGCCTGCGACAGGAAACTGCGCAAAACGCAACGTGGTCACACCTCAATTTCGCAGTGAAAAATGACCCTTTTTTGGCAAAGTGCCTAGCTGTAGTTTTTGAACCCTAGCTCTGCCGGCACCTAGGGAAACCTAGCAAACCTATACATTTTTGAAAACTAGACACCCAGGGGAATCCAGGATGGGGTGACTGGACTGCCTCCCACCAGGTTCTGTTACCCAGCATCCCTTGCAAACCTAAAAATTATCAAAAAAACCACATTTTCCCCACATTTCTGTGGTGGAAAGTTCTGGAATCTGCGTGGATCCACAAATTTCCACCCACCCCGCGTTCCCCAAAGTCTTCTGAGAAAAATGGTACCTCACTTGTGTGGGTCGGCCTAGTGCCCGCGACAGGAAACGGCGCAAAACGCAACGTGGTCACACCTCAATTTCGCAGTGAAAAATGACCCTTTTTTGGCAAAGTGCCTAGCTGTAGTTTTTAACCCTACCTCTGCCGGCACCTAGGGAAACCTAGCAAACCTATACATTTTGAAAACTAGACAACCAGGGGAATCCAGGATGGGGTGACTTGACTGCCTCCCACCAGGTTCTGTTACCCAGAATCCCTTGCAAACATAACAAATTGTCCAAAAAAACACATTATCCCCACATTTCTGTGGTGGAAAGTTCTGGAATCTGCGTGGATCCACAAATTTCCACCCACCCCGCGTTCCCCAAAGTCTTACGAGAAAAATGGTACCTCACTTGTGTGGGTCGGCCTAGTGCCTGCGACAGGAAACGGCGCAAAACGCAACGTGGTCACACCTCAATTTCGCAGTGAAAAATGACCCTTTTTTTGCAAAGTGTCTAGCTGTAGTTTTTGAACCCTACCTCTGCCGGCACCTAGGGAAACCTAGCAAACCTATACATTTTTGAAAACTAGACAACCAGGGGAATCCAGGATGGGGTGACTTGACTGCCTCCCACCAGGTTCTGTTACCCAGAATCCCTTGCAAACATAAACAATTGTCCAAAAAACACATTTTCCCCACATTTCTGTGGTGGAAAGTTCTGGAATCTGCGTGGATCCACAAATTTCCACCCACCCCGCGTTCCCCAAAGTCTTACGAGAAAAATGGTACCTCACTTGTGTGGGTCGGCCTAGTGCCTGCGACAGGAAACGGCGCAAAACGCAACGTGGTCACACCTCAATTTCGCAGTGAAAAATGACCCTTTTTTGGCAAAGTGCCTAGCTGTAGTTTTTAACCCTACCTCTGCCGGCACCTAGGGAAACCTAGCAAACCTATACATTTTTGAAAACTAGACACCCAGGGGAATCCAGGATGGGGTGACTGGACTGCCTCCCACCAGGTTCTGTTACCCAGAATCCCTTGCAAACATAAAAAATTGTCAAAAAAACACATTTTCCCCACATTTCTGTGGTGGAAAGTTCTGGAATCTGCGTGGATCCACAAACTTCCCCCCACCCCGCGTTCCCCAAAGTCTTACGAGAAAAATGGTACCTCACTTGTGTGGGTCGGCCTAGTGCCTGCGACAGGAAACGGCGCAAAACACAACGTGGTCACACCTCAATTTCGCAGTGAAAAATGACCCTTTTTGGCAAAGTGCCTAGCTGTAGTTTGTGAACCCTAGCTCTGCCGGCACCTAGGGAAACCTAGCAAACCTATACATTTTTGAAAACTAGACACCCAGGGGAATCCAGGATGGGGTGACTGGACTGCCTCCCACCAGGTTCTGTTACCCAGAATCCCTTGCAAACATAAAAAATTGTCAAACAAAAACACATTTTCCCCACATTTCTGTGGTGGAAAGTTCTGGAATCTGCGTGGATCCACAAATTTCCACCCACCCCGCGTTCCCCAAAGTCTTACGAGAAAAATGGTACCTCACTTGTGTGGGTCGGCCTAGTGCCTGAGACAGGAAACGGTGCAAAACGCAACGTGGTCACACCTCAATTTCGCAGTGAAAAATGACCCTTTTTTGGCAAAGTGCCAAGCTGTAGTTTTTTAACCCTACCTCTGCCGGCACCTAGGGAAAACTAGCAAACCTATACATTTTTGAAAACTAGACACCCAGGGGAATCCAGGATGGGGTGACTGGACTGCCTCCCACCAGGTTCTGCTACCCAGAATCCCTTGCAAACATAAAAAATTGTCAAAAAAACCACATTTTCCCCACATTTCTGTGGTGGAAAGTTCTGGAATCTGCGTGGATACACAAATTTCCACCCACCCCGCGTTCCCCAAAGTCTTACGAGAAAAATGGTACCTCACTTGTGTGGGTCGGCCTAGTGCCTGAGACAGGAAACGGTGCAAAACGCAACGTGGTCACACCTCAATTTCGCAGTGAAAAATGACCCTTCTTTGGCAAAGTGCCTAGCTGTAGTTTTTTAACCCTACCTCTGCCGGCACCTAGGGAAACCTAGCAAACCTATACATTTTTGAAAACTAGACACCCAGGGAAATCCAGGATGAGGTGACTGGACTGCCTCCCACCAGGTTCTGTTACCCAGAATCCCTTGCAAACCTAAAAAATTATCAAAAAAAACACATTTTCCCCACATTTCTGTGGTGGAAAGTTCTGGAATCTGCGTGGATCCACAAATTTCCACCCACCCCGCGTTCCCCAAAGTCTTACGAGAAAAATGGTACCTCACTTGTGTGGGTCGGCCTAGTGCCTGCGACAGGAAACGGCGCAAAACGCAACGTGGTCACACCTCAATTTCGCAGTGAAAAATGACCCTTTTTTGGCAAAGTGCCTAGCTGTAGTTTTTTAACCCTACCTCTGCCGGCACCTAGGGAAACCTAGCAAACCTATACATTTTTGAAAACTAGACACCCAGGGGAATCCAGGATGGGGTGACTTGACTGCCTCCCATCAGGTTCTGTTACCCAGAATCCCTTGCAAACATAAAAAATTGTCAAAAAAACCACATTTTCCCCACATTTCTGTGGTGGAAAGTTCTGGAATCTGCGTGTATCCACAAATTTCCACCCACCCCGCGTTCCCCAAAGTCTTACGAGAAAAATGGTACCTCACTTGTGTGGGTCGGCCTAGTGCCTGCGACAGGAAACGGCGCAAAACGCAACGTGGTCACACCTCAATTTCGCAGTGAAAAATGACCCTTTTTTGGCAAAGTGCCTAGCTGTAGTTTGTGAACCCTAGCTCTGCCGGCACCTAGGGAAACCTACCAAACACACACATTTGTGAAAAGTAGACACCCGGGGGCTTCCAGGGAGGTATGGCTTTCGTGGATCCCCCAACGTTTCCTTACCCAGAATCCCCTGCAAACCTCAATTTTAGCTGAAAAAATCACTTTTTTCACACATTTGTGTGTGGGAAAGTGTGGCATCACTGGCCTCACACAAATTTCCTACCACCCAGCGTTCCCCCAGGTCTCCCGATAACAATGGTGCCTCACTTGTGTGGGAGGCCCAAGTACCGCGACAGGCAAGGGCCCACAACGTATTGAGGCGACCTCAAAATGGCCTTTCACAAAACCACCTGGTTTTGCAAGGGGAGTCACCTGGGTTTTTGGCCCTGTGCTCGGCGGCCATCTAGGGAAACCTACCAAACCCACACATTTCTGAAAAGTAGACACCCGGGGGCTTCCAGGGAGGTATGGCTTGCGTGGATCCCCCAACGTTTCCTTACCGGAATCCCCTGCAAACCTCAATTTTAGCTGAAAAAATCACTTTTTCACACATTTTTGTGTGGGAAAGTGTGGCATCACTGGCCTCACACAAATTTCCTACCACCCAGCGTTCCCCCAGGTCTCCCGATAAAAATGGTGCCTCACTTGTGTGGGAGGCCCAAGTACCCGCGACAGGCAAGGACCCACAACGTATTCAGGCGACCTCAAAATGGCCTTTCACAAAACCACCTGGTTTTGCAAGGGAGGTAACCTGGGTTTTTGGCCCCGTGCTCAGCGGCCATCTAGGGAAACCTACCAAACCCACACATTTCTGAAAAGTAGACACCGGGGCTTCAGGGAGGTATGGCTTGCGTGGATCCCCCAACGTTTCCTTACCCAGAATCCCTGCAAACCTCAATTTTAGCTGAAAAAATCACTTTTTTCACACATTTTGTGTGGGAAAGTGTGGCATCACTGGCCTCACACAAATTTCCTACCACCCAGCGTTCCCCCAGGTCTCCCGATAAAAATGGTGCATCACTTGTGTGGGAGGCCCAAGTACCCGCGACATGCAAGGACACAAAACGTTTTGAGGCAACATCAACATTGCCTATCAAAAAATGTTTTGGGCCCTTGCCTGTCGTGGGTACTTGGGTCTCCCACACAAGTGAAGCACCATTTTTATCAAGAGACCTGGGGGAACGCTGGGTGGTAGGAAATTTGTGTGAGGCCAGTGATGCCACACTTTCCCACACAAAAATGTGTGAAAAAGTGATTTTTTCAGCTAAAATTGAGGTTTGCAGGGGATTCTGGTAAGGAAACGTTGGGAGATCCACGCAAGCCATACCTCCCTGGAAGCCCCGGGTGTCTACTTTTCAGAAATGTGTGAGTTTGGTAGGTTTCCCTAGATGGCCGCCGAGCACTGGGCCAAAACCCAGGTGACTTCCTGCAAAACCAGGTGGTTTTGTGAAAGGCCATTTTGAGGTCGCCTCACTACGTTGTGGGCCCTTGCCTGTCGCGGGTACTTGGGCCTCCCACACAAGTGAGGCACCATTTTTATCGGGAGACCTGGGGAACTCTGGGTGGTAGGAAATTTGTGTGAGGCCAGTGATGCCACACTTTCCCACACAAAAATGTGTGAAAAAGTGATTTTTTCAGCTAAAATTGAGGTTTGCAGGGGATTCTGGGTAAGGAAACGTTGGGGGATCCACGCAAGCCATACCTCCCTGGAAGCCCCGGGTGTCTACTTTTCAGAAATGTGTGGGTTTGGTAGGTTTCCTAGATGGCCGCCGAGCACGGGGCCAAAAACCCAGGTGACTCCCTTGCAAAACCAGGTGGTTTTGTGAAAGGCCATTTTGAGGTCGCCTCACTACGTTGTGGGCCCTTGCCTGTCGCGGGTACTTGGGCCTCCCACACAAGTGAGGCACCATTTTTATCGGGAGACCTGGGGGAACGCTGGGTGGTAGGAAATTTGTGTGAGGCCAGTGATGCCACACTTTCCCACACAAAAATGTGTGAAAAAAGTGATTTTTCAGCTAAAATTGAGGTTTGCAGGGAATTCTGGGTAAGGAAACGTTGGGGGATCCACGCAAGCCATACCTCCCTGGAAGCCCCGGGTGTCTACTTTTCAGAAATGTGTGGGTTTGGTAGGTTTCCCTAGATGGCCGCCGAGCACAGGGCCAAAAACCCAGGTGACCCCCCTTGCAAAACCAGGTGGTTTTGTGAAAGGCCATTTTGAGGTCGCCTCAATACGTTGTGGGCCCTTGCCTGTCGCGGGTCCTTGGGCCTCCTACACAAGTGAGGCACCATTTTTATCGGGAGACCTGGGGAAACGCTGGGTGGTAGGAAATTTGTGTGAGGCCAGTGATGCCACACTTTCCCACACAAAAATGTGTGAAAAAAGTGATTTTTTCAGCTAAAATTGAGGTTTGCAGGGAATTCTGGGTAAGGAAACGTTGGGGGATCCACGCAAGCCATACCTCCCTGGAAGCCCCCGGGTGTCTACTTTTCAGAAATGTGTGGGTTTGGTAGGTTTCCCTATGTGGCCGCCGAGCCCCGGGCCAAAAACCCAGGTGACCCCCTTGCAAAACCAGGTCATTTTGAGATAATGTGTTGTTTATTTCTGCAGCGTGAAAATTTTGGCACAATATTGCAAGGAAAATGTGACAGACATTTTGAGGTTTGCAGGACATTGTGGGTACCATAACTTGTTGGGATCCACAAGAGAGATATCACCATGTACTCCCATGGGTGTTTCATTTACGACAATATCTACAGTTGGTAGGTTATTCTTAGACGGAATGTACACCTTGGCAGACAGACTAAAAAGACAAAGATTACTGCACAGCCATCTATTCCTCAAGCACACACACATACTGGTTGGATTTGGCACGAGGGCAAGTGATGGTTCAGTATATACAATTTTATTAACAAGAGATTTCACAAAAATGAAATGCACTGTCAATAATTGAAAGGACAAAAAACGGAACCAGTGACTCGCAGCTCGTGAGAAGTAAAGCCACGTCAAGGCCCCAACCGCTTTACAGGCCATTCACACACCTTTCATACGTGATACACACAAGACCATTCACACCCCCAGGCACAAAACAAACACATTACAACATTCACAAAAAGGGACAAGGTACACCCTGCTTGAGAAAGACAAAAAAAAATATTACTGCACAGCCATCTAATCCTCAAGCACACACACACATACTGGTTGGATTTGG